>JADWQK010002354.1:0-1200000 GCA_017933935.1 Sesamia nonagrioides
ATCCCTAATTTTCATGTTTATTGAGGTATGACCAGGCGCCCTTAATACGATCTTATAGCCTAGAATTTTAACACTTACAGATTTAAGTAGATGTAGGTCACATCTAGTAGGTATAGACGACACCACCTCAAACTACTACAATCAATTATCATGGACCCAAATAAGCATTATAAGTAGGTTTTGAATAATTACTTACAAATGAATTTGTACGTGTTAGCAATGCAGATGCCCGTCAAAATGACGCTTTAAACTTACTTACCTACTTTTAACTTTAGATACTTCAAGATAGTTCAAAAACAATGAGAGAGTGTTTATATGTTAAATATGTAAGTGCCTGCCTACGTAAGTAATCTTCCAATCCTTACATTCGTTACTAGTCATCCCTTAATGCAGTCCAATGATAAAACGTCATCCCCTAGTTACGTCGGCTACAGATGTTCTAACTAAAGCAGATTAACGCGTTCGCAAGTTTATTTAGTTAAGAGTTTTACGACGCCGCGGTTTATTTTTGAACTTTTTTTGTTCGAAAGTGACACCTGCTTTAGATAACGAGTAATACTTGAGTAATATCTCAACATTTGTAAGAAAACATTGACTTACCGTATGTAAGTAAGCAGGTAGGTACTTCAGTTGTAGTCGTGTGCGCGTGCCAAAGAGTATAATAATAAGCGCATGCGCAGTTTATATGAAAAATGCCTTGGATGACTCTCTTACCGTCGAATTCCAAAAAATATACAATATGTAAAGAAAACCCTGTCCGATCCGTGAAGGTATTGTTAGAAATCGATAACTGATTCTAAGTACTAATGGATACAAAGCCGAGCTAAAGTTTAAAAAAAAATACCCCTAAAAAATAAATATTATTTTGCAAAAAGAAGTAACTTAATACATGTGCGGTAGGACACCCTTCCGCGGGCGACGGGGGGGCAGGGCACGCGACGCGTGGTCGAATCGCATACCTAAGCGTACCGTCAAAATGGTGTTGTCACTTATTTAAAAACTACCAAATTTCGGGGAAGTTGGAATTAATTCGCGGGAAAAAAAAGATTATTTTAAAATTCATTAGTATTGTTACTATGATGATTACGTAAAATTTTATATTATATTTGGTCATGTGTTTATCTAACCTTTATTATCCTTATGGATCGGACAGGGTTTTCTTTACATATTGTATAAGACAAAATCTACCCAGAAATACTAATAGTAGAAATGACACACGATACTTACATACAGACAGACAGTTACGATACAGTATTAGTCCTATACCTACCTATATCTTCGAAATACAGACATAAAATTAATTCTTATAGGTCACAGATCACTTAACCTATCAACTGAATTAAAAAAAGCTTTCATAGTCATTGTTTAGTCTGCAAAAACTACTGACTCTACCACAACATTATATGCTCATAACGTACACCTTTTTTTTTGATATGGCATCTCGTAGGTGGCCAATAGAGGCCGTTTACTACTTAACCGGACTTTCCTGTGGATGCCTTAATTAAAATGAAAGCCTCCAGCCAGGGGCACATATAACTAAATTAAAATTAGGCGACTACGCACTAAGGGCACCCCCTGTGGGGTACGAACCTCGGCTTAGGGCGTCGCTAGACAGGACAGCAAGGGACGGCTGGATCGAAAGTAACGCAGACGGCACACCTAGCACAAATAACCAATGTGTTTGTCCTAATATTAAAATTTCAAATACAGTTAAGTACCCTGGAATTATAAAAGATGTGACACTTTCGTTTAAGCATGATAGGTATAGAAGCTGTGAGTAATAGGATTTGTAAATTGATATTTGTTTTAAAAAAAATACGATACATTGCAGACCCAAAAATAATTAGGCTCTATGCCAATCGATACGATTATTAATATTATTTCAAATACTCAGACTAAACAAACCTATCCTCCAAATACTCACCAAAACTTTGAATCCTGATTAATGTTTCCTCAATATAATGAGATCCCGCGAAGCCGATTGATCCTCGTCTGAAGGAATATTATTGAGCCATATTGATTTATCGAAAGCGATCTCAAACGTTTCAATTTCTCCATAGAACGTATATTTTCAGAAGTATTATGCTCACTTAGGTACCTTGGGTTGGTTTTAAAACAACCTTTTATTACCAGAGGCATACCTTAACAACAAAATTACGGTAATAATAATTGAGGCGGTGAAAATATTTCTTTCCCACGCAAAGTTACCCCATCTGCAGACCGTATGCCAAAAATAGTACTGGCCAATGATGACCATTGTTTCTCTGGATAATAAAAACGAAGATTAGGCTCTAAACAGCAATATCGTAATAAATAATAAAGCGTCTTGGAAATATTCAGAGCCATAAAACATCTGCGGAGGGCCTCCACAGCTGCGCTTAGAAGAAAATACGTCAGACATGTGCCGAATCTATAGTCTAGTTAAGGGATTACCTGCTCACTAATAACGAGCCCATTGTTTGCAAATGCGTAGTTCGTAAAATTCGTTTGTTTTTCTGTTAAATACCATTGCACACCTGCAACGGATAAATGCATAGAGAAAGGCGTTGAAACTTAACTTATTCATGACACTGTTTCTTTGTTTATTGTTTTGGGAATTTCAGGTAGGTAATATATTGACTTCGAGAAAGTTCATTATTGAGCTCGGCTAAGCCGTAATGCATATTATAAGTAGGTACTTAATTAATTTTAGTAGACCCTGCGGGTTAATTGTGTATCAGTAGCAATTGTTTTCATTTTGATAGTTCAACAGCATTCATTGCGTTATTTCTGTAATTGAGCGGACAAATCCTTTGAACAGCAGCTGAGCTTAATATTTCTAACTAAATTAGAACATATTTTACGCAGGTACTTACGTACTTAGGTTTTTTATTTTTTAATATTTTGTGATGGGAAATCATCAAATGACTTCTCCCACTCTGGGAGGAGCGGAAGGGCGTGTCAGATTTTAACTTACTAAAACCCACCCGTGGTTTCTTTTTTAACCAACTCGCAACCCTGTCCCAGGAGGCATCGGTCTTCGTGGACCCCGTCACGATGTGCTGAAATCTCTTTGAGGCGCGCGTGAAATTCAACGCGCCGTCGAGTTGGACCTGCCCTCTAATCGGCGAACACATTTTTGTCAAATGATTGCGACTAGTTGGGTTCGTTTGGATCGAAAGGACCAATAGGTGGTCCGAACGATCCCAACTGATGCCAACTAGTCGCAATCATTTGACAAAAATGTGTTCGCCGATTAGGGGGCTGGTCCTTATCAGGCGGCGAGCTGCCCACTGCTCACCGCCCGCAGGCCTGCGCTTATGCGGTGGCTGGGAGTTCGATGTCGACTCCCGACCAGGGCGTCTCCTGCGGCGGTTAGTGGCGTGAGAGCGCTGGGACTCACACTGCCTCACACTCTCCGCCTCCTCCTTTACCAGCATCACTGCTTCGCAGAAGGAGGTGACGGCTTGCCGTGCAGTCTCGCTCTGAACCATGGGCTGGAACAGGGTCGGACGCAAGAGATCGCCGCCTATCGCCATTACGAGGCCACGGCGGTGCTTTACCCAAGCCGGGCAGACTTCCACCGTATGCTCCACCGTGTCCTTAGGGCGATCCACACAATGGTAATACCCTGGCGTTTCCTCCTGCCTTATACAGAACAGAAACCTCCCGAAACAACCGTGTCCGGTGAGGACCTGCGTCAGGCGGAAGGTGAGGGCGCCGTGGCGCCTCTCTAGCCACTACTCAAAGAGGGGACTTACTACCGCCAATGTGGCGTGCCCACTATTTTAATCCTTAAATCATAATTTTAAGTTTTTACATGCTTTTTATTAGATTCACTTGTATGTTTGCTTGCTTGTTTGCTTGCTTGCTTGTTTGTTTTTTTTGTTTGTCCGTCTCTAACTCTTTGGACTAAGAGTGAGAGGCTCATTACTGTAAAATGTCCCACCGTTTTCAATACATCCGTTCGTTCGTTTTTTTTTTAATATTTTCGGACTAAAAAGATGAAAATAAAAAAATATAGTTTAAAAAACTAAAAAGCATAAGCAAGCTTAATATATTAAAATTATGGCACACAGCGCCTCACGCTTTTTTTTTAATTATTTTTAAGTTTTTAGTTTGATATTTTTTAAAAGCATGTATTTTACTTTTTTAAACTATATTATTTTTTATTTAATTTATTCCTTTCCTTATTCCTTCTATTTATTTACTTAGTCTCCATCTATATCAGCACTCTAATTGCGTATAAAATACTATCGATCTCAATCAGGATCATTTTGGATAACGTTACTAATCTATTTCTCTATTATAATATGCTCGAAAAATCTGTACCTAAAATGCAATAAATATTATTGAACTGACAAAATGAAAACCCATTGCTACTGACAGTCTGTTACGCATTTACACCGTGGCTCATTTAAATAATTCTTCCAAATATTCTAGAACAAATATTTGAAATGAGTCGCACTATAGTTTCGGCTGTTTCGGACTAAAAAGATGAAAATAAAAAAATATAGTTTAAAAAACTAAAAAGCATAAGCAAGCTTAATATATTAAAATTATGGCACACAGCGCCTCACGCTTTTTTTTTAAATTATTTTTAAGTTTTTAGTTTGATATTTTTTAAAAGCATGTATTTTACTTTTTTAAACTATATTATTTTTTATTTAATTTATTCCTTTCCTTATTCCTTCTATTTATTTACTTAGTCTCCATCTATATCAGCACTCTAATTGCGTATAAAATACTATCGATCTCAATCAGGATCATTTTGGATAACGTTACTAATCTATTTCTCTATTATAATATGCTCGAAAAATCTGTACCTAAAATGCAATAAATATTATTGAACTGACAAAATGAAAACCCATTGCTACTGACAGTCTGTTACGCATTTACACCGTGGCTCATTTAAATAATTCTTCCAAATATTCTAGAACAAATATTTGAAATGAGTCGCACTATAGTTTCGGCTGGAAGGGTACACCTCCGCCGAGCGCACAGATGCGTCCCATGTGTGGCGATCTCTTCGCGTCGCCGACGCCGCCGCCGCTCTCGGTAACAACTCCAAACTCATGCGCATTCAGGACAATTCCAACAACAAATAATATGGAAATATTATGTTGTTTTTTTAGGAAGCAATGATATTACGATTGCGAATGATGTTCAATCAGAAGAATCGACACGTCGCGTTGTTTCACAGATTTTCAGGGAATTGTTGAAACTTTCTGAAATGTAGGTTCATAGATGCAGTTGGTTTAAAACCTATGAAGTACCTGTTAGGCTGTTAGTTCTAGTCTATTCGTTTTTCTTAGTAGTTTTTGCATAGAAATTAACCTTCTTTTAGTAAGTTATTTCTTTTGTAATCTGAAAGTTTCGAAACCATGCGGATAGGATCTTTTGAAAGAATGTTGTCCAGATAAACCCGGCAACATGCGGTCACTACAGCGTCACCCCGGTATTGTCCGGCTTTCACACGAATTGTTTTGTTTCAGCATATGCCTGTAACGCAACCCCAGGCATTCCTACCTACTCGGAACCCTGCCAACTAATTACACATGAACAAATCTAAACATCGCGTTTTTGTTTTACTATCATAAATAAACATTTCATTTGTGTTGTGGATTCTGAGTGTCTTATGAAGCCAGAATTTATTTTTTCAATTATATAAATGATTTATTGCCGTGTAAATAGATATGTCTAGCGTATGCATTTAATGTTTTTGTTGTAGCTCGATGTTTTCGTTTTAAAATATTACATCTAATGTATTCGGCTATTACAACTGTCATGCCGGTATGCTAGGTATGCTATTATGCATACCAAGCTGACATGCATTGTACGCACCAAAATTAGGTACATGTCTATTACTCCAGATATCGCCTGTAAATATCGAACTCAATATATCGGGTGAAAAGAGACGAAAGTTTAAGATTTTAACGATTAAATAATAGGTACGTTTGTTGCCCGAAAAGACTGGTCTAGTCTTTGTTAGCAGTAAACTAATAACTCATTTTATTTTAGTAAAATACACATCCAGATTATAGTTTCTTATATTCACCCACGCATCCCTATTCACCCTAACCTACGGTAGGTACGTATTACTGTAGGTTGTTGATTTTTACACTGTGTACTGTGTCCACTTGACGTTGTTTACCTACTGATATTAAGGCGTATCTAGCAATGACTTTACCTGCAACCCTTTTGAGTTCACATCATAGAGAACAATATGCACCCTAATTAAGTAACCTACCAATGTGTATAGGTAATTTTCAAGCCTATCGCTAATCCATTGCTCTATATGTTGCAACAAGTTTTCTGTTCAGCAACATAAATAACGCAATGATTGGAAATGAAACCCATTGCTACTGATTGTCTGTTACGACTGTTACTGTTACTGTTACGCAATTACCCTGCTCTTCTTTCTGTTCTGTAGCATAGATACGGGCAGTTTCTAGATTCTATTATCACTTCACTTCGAGACACGCGTTCATCTAGAACCTAGATGAACGCGTGTCTCGAAGTGAATAGTCAAGCAAGCAATTACAGGTCCTTGATGACCTCTTTAGCATTTGTCCGTTAAGTATAAAATGCTGAGACATAGACAGACAAAGCGATATGTCTACAGACTACTGTGTTGCTTTTTGGCACTAGTAGTGAAAGCCATTTTGAACCTAAATAATAATCCGATAATCTGGCGTATTTTGAATCCACAACTTCTTTATGATTATTGGTATCAATATGTATGTAGGTATGTCGGAGTCAGAGACGGCAGAGCGGTAAAGTCGTCGGCATCTTGGTGTGGTGGTAAAGGTTCCATTTCGTAGGTGACGTGTTGAATTAAAATACGACGTGTACATACCCCCCAATCTTGACAAAAACAATTTGAATAGGCAAACCGACAGTTTCACCCGGGAGAAATGCCTTGGTCCGCGTCTCAATCTGAAGTGACCGTTCGACAGTCCCCACTTTCCAAACCGACTCTGTTCACCTACCGCTATCACAAAATAACGTCATAGCCGGCAGCGTCTACCCATAGCATAGTACAGAGATGGCGAACCAGTGTCACGCGTGCCGTTGCTGGCACGTAACAAAATAATTTTGGCACGGCATAATATCAAAAATTGCAAAAACTAGCATTGGGCTTCTCCAAGTTGCCTTCCGGGACTGCAGGGTCCCGAGAAATGACACCAGAGATTTAAAATAACAATAGCACGCAATTATAATTATTGGTTATTCCAAAAATCACTAATCCAAAATTTTTTTGTTGCCACGCCATGGCCACATGAATAATTTTTAGTTGGGAAAATGGCACGTAGATGCATAGAGGTTCGCCATCCCTGGCATAGTATAAAGAATACTATGCCCATAGTCTACCCCACTACTATGTAACTCAAATGAGTAACTTTTTAACCGACTTCAAAAAGGAGGAGGTTACTCAATTCGACCGTATACAATATGTAAAGAAAACCCTGTCCGATCCGTGAAGGTATTGTTAGGTAAGTATCGATAACTGATTCTACTAATGCCCACAAAGACAGGCAAAACTTAAAAAAAATCCCCCTAAAAAAATTAATATTATTTCGCAAAAAGAGGTAATACATGTGCGGTAAACAACCCCTGCCGCGGGCGGCGGGGGGCAGGGCACGCGGCACCTGTGACGTTGTCGCGTCGTTATTCGCTTATAATAATACCGGTGTTGTCACTTTTTTAAAAATTACCAAATTCCGGGGAAATTGGAATTAATTCCCGGGAAAAAAGGATTATTTCAAAATTCATTAGTATTGTTACTATGATGAATATGTAAAATTTTATATTATATTTGGTCAAGTGTTTACCTAACCTTTACTATCCTTACGGGTCGGACAGGGTTTTCTTAACATATTGTATATGCTTTTTTAACCGACTTCAAAAAGGAGGAGGTTACTCAATTCGACCGTATGCTTTTTTTATGTTTGTTCACGCATAACTTCGCAGTTATGAACCGATTTTGATAATTCTTTTTCTGTTGGAAAGAATACGTTCCCAAGGTGGTCCCATGATAAGGATATCAGGGTTTTATGGTGGAAGACCAGAGAAAACAAAGGGAACTTTCAAAAATTGCACGGGCGACTAGTGCATTTCTTAGCATTTTCATTAAGTATTTTAAAGCACTACAATTTAATAAAGGTCTGGAGTAGATCTGATGATGGAGCCGGCAGACAGTCGAAGGAACTCCTCAACAATTCACAGCAGCTACCTTGTGTTTGGGCTCGATTAATTTGTATTGATAAGAACTTTACACCTAGATGTGTTGTGACTGTCATAAGAGCTCTGATGATGAAGACAAAGGTCAGTTCCGGGAACTCCTCAACGGTTTACAGTAGCTACTTTGTGCTTGGACTTCATTCTTTTATATTGATGGGACCTTTGCACCCATTGGGTTAAAATAATGGTCTGCAGTAAATTTGATGATGAACACCATAGGCAGTTGAGGGAATACTTACGGGTAAAAATTAAAGTAAACAAAATTACATCGTTTCCCAACTATATTTGCGTCAGCTTCCAGTCTGACCGGATGCCACTGAATACATAGTAGGTACTTTTAACAACTAAAAAGTGTAAAATAAAAACTGTTTGTCGTGGATCGTCGAAATTATTTGAAGAAAATACTTTTTTACAAAAAAACAACAGACTTCCAAAAATCATTACACAGTGAAAAATAACTAATTTCGGAAGTCGGTGTTTTTGGACTTCCGAAATTAGTTATTTTTCACTTTGTAGTGGTTTTTGGAAGTCGGTTGTTTTTTTGTAAAAAAGTATTTTCTTCAAATAATTTCGACGATCCACGACATATACATAATCAGCCTATAATGTTTCCACTCCTGGGGGACACACCTCCTCTCGGTGAGAGGAAGTGGGCCGTATTCTACCTACATAACCAGTGTGGTTTGGTAGATGTCACATGTCATCGAAGTTTTTTGCCTCTAGAACATGCCGGTTACCTCACGATGTTTTCTTTCACTGTTTTTGAGAGCAGTGGTAATGAAATAATTTACGCAAACTAAGGCGCCTGACGGCGTTCGAACTTACGACCTACAACTTGTATATCGCGGCCGATACCACTAGGCCACCGCTGCTCTCAATAAAGTCTCAAAAAAGTAAAAAAAAAGCCTCAGTAAATCAAGTTTGTTGCAATAAGTTTCAATTGATTTCATGTTTTGGATCATATTCTACATGCATATGCATATCGACGCTTGAAAGGCAATCATATCTAAGCGACAAAAATTCGTAAATTGAGTTTTAAACACCATTCGAACCGTCAGATTTTTCTGCGTCGTTTGGTGTATATAACTCAATTTACGATTTTTTGTCGCTTATATATGATTGCCTTTCAAGCGTCGATATGTTTATCTTCACTTATTAAATTAAATTTCATGATTCTTTAAAGAACATCAAAATAACCCTCTTTCTTAGAAATTCAGCGTAAAACGTTATTACCTCTTCAAGTAGAAAGGTTTAGAATAATACATGCATTAGCTAAAACAATTTTCGCAATAGGTAGAGTTCCGTTTACGATGTGACCGTTTGTCGGCTGACGGCAGATGCGACAGGGACATTGCTAATTCTGGGTTATGTGCGCGCGCGCTTGTTTCCTGTATCGATTCCTTGTGCCCGTCATGTCACGCTGTCATCCACAGACGGGACTAAAAGCTGTGCATGAAATTGAATGTCTGTTTTATAGTCGATGTGGAATGGTAGCCCGTGATGCAGTTAGATATCTATTTATTTTATACTCGTATTGAATGACTATAGAATTTCTATGTTGCTATTTAGTTACTACCCTGTCTCTATCGTAAAATATGTTTGGTGAACTAACGGCCAAACCCAATTACAGTTTTCGCATACTGGAGGGAGTAATCAAATAATCTATATCAGTAGCGAAATGTATGATTTTATTACGCTGGCAGTAGTGATTATACTGGCTATCATCAGGAGCAATTGAAAATAGTTTGTTGAGTTGATCCGTTAGAGGACTGAGCTTTGAGAATAATTCAATCCTACCAAACCAGAATGTAAACTATATACCTATGCAATATATGGCACTTTAAGGTCTTATTTCGAATCTTACTACCTACTCAATAAAATAAAAGAAGTCTAGTCTACTCAATTTAAGAGAAGTTCTGTCATGACATTCTCCACCCCGTCTGGAGACAGACGTGAACTTCATGTGCAGATTTAGAATTATAGACCGAAACATTTTAATTATTGTGTATGAGAAATGGACCATAAAACTATTTTTATTGGCATTTTATGACTTATTAAAGAAACCCGTCACCTTATGACTCATAAAATTGAAGCAAAACTTTATGGGTGCTGGAAGCAGATCACCAGACTATTGCATTGGAGAAATAAAATATATTTCCCATTTTAAATTTTCTCATCTCTAAGTCTTTAGGGACGATACGTATTGGCTTTATTTCTATCAGCATTCGATATTTTCAAATGATCGCGAAAATAATTGTATTTACTTTGAAAGCAAATGGCGTTGATACGTTTAGTGGCGGCTTCCGTTCACATTAAAGTATCGCCACTGTTTCAGTGTTTCAGTACCCCGTAATATCGACGCATCATTTTATTTTAATACATCCGTACCTACCTACTTACTCATACTTATCTACAAAATCACACGACACATCCTTAATGACAAGCCACTTTTACACCAGTAACTTGCAGTGCAGTTAAATAACTGCATATAATTTATTTAACTACGCCATAAGATCAAGAACGTCTCAATATTTCCCAGTAAAATGAAATCTTGGTTCATGTGCCAAAGCGTCGTCTCAATATTTTGGATTTTAGTGCTAATATTATAAGATCGATTAGTGAGAAACTGGGGAACTTGGGCTGCAGTGAAACTACAAAGAGATTGACTGATGACCTCATATCGCTTGGCATCGAGCAATGGTTAATGTCACAGTAGGCTTCTGAAATATAGCATGTGTAATGAAATTCTCTTGTCGGGCCGACGGCGACGGACGTTTGATTGCGCGGTTGCGTCATGTCAGGATGAGCCGATTTCTGCACAGTGTGGGCCAGTGAATCGATATGGTCTTGTCAAGATCATGTTACCATTGCGCTGGAATATCTCACATACGGGTAAGCAAGTAGGTATATTTATATTTACGAAAGGGTTTAGTAGGAACCGCTCATAGACAAAACTACCCAACTATTACTATGCATACCTAGGTACTACATTGGGTGGTACTGGCCACAGTTCCTTTGTTCAAAAACCAAATTTTAAGTTCAGTGCATCTTTATCTTTCTAATTCATTAAGAAAAGGATAGAAGATAACATACACTTCTGGACACATCTATTGGCCCACCTTAGAGTTTAGGTTTCGATGGCCCCATCTAGACTCTCAGTTCTTATCAAAAGATAATAGATGGCAGCCTAGGTTGCGGTGCAAAACTTAGCAACGATTTTAAACCTCTTACGTACAGTTTATAGCCTTTTTAATATTTTTAACAATTTGAATTTACTTATTTAATGCTACTTCGTATATTTACACGTATAAATAACGTAATTAAAGAAAACGGCAGAATGGGCTACAACAATAACAATTTTTTTTATTTTACACTCGGGACAATAGATGGCAGTGTACTCAATTAATCCTGTCATAACATATTTTTTTTAGATTAAGATAAGATGTCTTCTAACTTCTAACCATTATATTGCTGTTATCTTCTTTTAGAATGCGTATTTCTCGATGCACGACGCATGGATTATGACAATGTCGACAAGACATATATGGCGGTAGTGGCCGGCCGGTCAAGCCCCTGGTGGCTCTCTAGTGATCTCTTTAAGAAACTTTTTTTGCTCGACCATCTGCCCGAATTGAGCTGGACTCATTTTGTTGTTCACCTTTGGGTATATGTATGTAGTATTCTGTAATCTGTGCTAGATTGAACAAAACCTATTGATACAGTTTTAAACCTGATACATTTTACCATCTTTTTCGATCGTATTTTTTTAAAATTTGGGTTCATAATACCATACGACATGGAGCTACGCCTAACAAGTCGGATATGCGCCTTGTTACAGGCAATTGATTTTTGAATAAAAACATGTTTTATCAAATAAAGGTTTAATTTAATAATGCGTGTTGCCTCCATGGGCATCTACCACAGCTCTAATACGATTAGGCATAGAGTTCATCAACCGCTCTATGAAATTTTGAGACTTTCACATTCTTCTTCTATGGCAGTTTTCAACTCCTGCATCGTCTGGGCAACTGGCTGACCAGCACTAACACGTCATTTTAGCTCGTCCCACATGTGCTCAATAGTGTTCATATCTGGGCTTCTGGCTGGCCAGTCCACTGTGATGATCACATCCCGAAGATATTCCCTGACGATGCCGGCCGTATGGGCTCTTGCGTTATCATGCATAAAAAGGAAATTTGGTTTTGAAAAGATATCACATGAGGTTCTAAGCACTCACGAATGTACCTTTCAGCATTTAATGTTGGCAGCCGTGGTCCTGTAACAACCTCAAGTTGAGTTTTGCTGCTCGCGGATATACCGTCCCAGACAGTCCATGAACCACCGTCATAAGCAACCCTCTCTTCAAAGCAGCCATGTGCGAAACGCTCTCCCTTACGTCGGTAGAACTTTTTCCTTCCATCATTGCCATGTAACACAATTTTAGGCTCATCAGAAAAGAGTACACGGCTCCAATCTTGCTGTGTCCAATTTAAATTAGTGCGTGCGAAATGAAGGCGCCCTGTTCGGTGGGCTCGCGTTACTTTGGGCCCATTAGCTGGCTTGTGTGGTACCATATCGCATTCTTTTAACCTTTTCCGAACAGTTCGAGCGCTCACAGATACTCCGTGGAAGTCGCGAAGTTGGTTTTGTATATCAATGGAGGTAAGATGACGATTTCTCAAGCTGGTCGTCACGATGAATCGATCCTGTCTTTCAGTTGTGACCCAAGATCGTGGCCTTCCTTGGCGACGAACAAAGCCGCCAGTCTCTAGGTACCTCCGATAAATATTTCGGACCGTAGATCGACTTAAATTAAGTTGAGCACTCACATTTCTTTGGCTGTGTCCGGTCTGAATAAGTGCCACAGCTTGGGCGGCGACTTCAGGTGAAGTATCCATAGTTCCATAGATTATTGATATAACCTCATTTTAATGTTAACAATAAGTAATGTTTGTTGCAAAACCTTGGACGCGGGGACTTACCGCCGCTATTGTGGCGTGCTCAGCACTGGGTTGCGACAATCGCACTCTTCATGTCGCCATGAGATCCCGCCGGAGCTCTGTCCGCCGTACCGCGATTTCACGCGGCAGCGGAGTTATACCCCGGCGTTTTGCCTCCTCTCGCCACTTTCACATGTGGGCGAGGGCTTGGGCCTCCAGATCCCCTGGCGGCAATCCGACAAGGAGGCTCGCCGCCTCAGCAGAGACCGTGCGATATCTCCGGACCAGCCGAACGGCCATGACGCGGTCAGGCATCGGGCTGGTCGCTTCCTTAGCGACCGCGCCCATACCGGTGCCCCGTAAAGGGACCGCACCGCACGGCCCCCGCGTAGAGAAGCATGCTACCCTAAGAATATATTATTCTAAGGTGATATTCTATACCATTATTAGGTTCAATGAAATATTAAGTAAGAATAGTCAAAAGAAACCTAAGCTCTCTGGAGGGGCCAAGTGGCTTCGCGGGGTTTAATATACCTTCCTTCGATCTGGACTGTAATTTGTAAAAGAAAAAAATGGCGTCACTGTCGCGCTGTAAACTCTTAACCTAGGAATGGGTTATGGAATATCATGCACCTTACCTCTCTTCACGGGCTGTTCCGTCGTCTCGTAGGAGTTCGATCAGTCCACTCTGTCTTCGACGGTTCTTCACCCTCGCAGTTCGGCACAGGCTCAACACAACACACGTGGTTATCGAGTTCCCGCTAACAGCTTCGGTTTCTTTTCTTGAAGCCACAAAGACACGTCTCCAGTTGAGCGGTTGGGTACAACTTATAATCGAATGATTATATCGTTCAGCGATAAATTCACACAGTAAAACTATGTGATTGCGGGCGTTGAAAACAGCGGGCGAGCGACATTTACGAGCCTCCACGGGAGGACTCGCGTTAGCGGATTTGCGGATAGGATCACATCGAAGAGCGGTGTGAAACGCGGTGCGTGGTGCGCGGCGCGGAGCTCCAATGGACACTAAACTGTCTTTTTCTCGTATAATCTAGGCGCCTTTCGATCAATAACGAAACAGCGCCATCTCACGGGCAGCGGGTGCATGACGTGATGTAGGTTACGGGTACGAGGATTAGCTAAGAGATACTGCGCGACAGTTCCATTCATAAACGCCAATAGATGGCGCCAACACTCTCAAAGGCGTGATGCTAAACATCTTCGGGTCTTCTCAACATTGCAATCACTGTTAAATCATACGACAATAATAGGTGAACAAATAAGTTTCTGCCGTTTTTTGAAGATGCGGACGAGCATTACCATCGTTATTATGTAGGAGAATAATCGCGTTTTTCCTCTTCCTTCTAAATAGAAGGAAGAGGAATAATATTGCTTCAATAATGCTTCCAATTCCGTGTCTTCGTGTAACGACCTTCGAGTCACTTACCACCGGCCTGGCTCAGCGGTGCTTATTCATGAGACTAGGGTATGTTGTGCATGAAGTTTTTATTGGAATAAAACAAATGTGATTTAGTCTACTCAAGAATTTCAATTAGATACTTCGCGCACACGCATCTGACGCTATGATGCAGCAGTTGCTTATATAATTTAGGTGAACACTTACAAATGTGTATGTCATATTACCCAAAATTAGATCAATCCATGAACTCGCCGCAGCGGCCAGCATCTTCAGCCTGTGTGATCCTTATAGCGCCTCCAGACTCACACCGAGACGTCTCGGCGTGACTTTACACGAGAAACGAGATAGTGTCCACACTCAGCGAGAGTTTCAGTTCGTTCTTGGCCGTAATCCAGGATGGAAGATAGCGCAGAGGCTTTATTATTGTGTGCTTTAGCTTATTATAATCTCATAAATATTAAAATATTGAATTAAATTGCAAAAAAAAGAAGCAAAGGGTTAGTGGATGATACAAATACACCGAAATAGAATTTCTATATTTTCTGTAGGTAGCTTCCGAAAAGAGATTCTTTCTTTTTTTTAAATTCTGGAACGGGTAGGTAGGTATATTATTTTTTCTTGAATACGATTCCACGCGTCTTGATTCAAGTTTTTATCCTTATAATTACGATGCTTGACATCCCATAATATAGGCATAGTCTAAAAATCATACAGTGGTCCAACGAAGACGTCTAGACAGAGCAATCGTGCGGGGTGTGAGGGACGAGACGCGGGTAAACGGCACCCTAGCTGCGAACAAAACGATGTTCGTAGCTCGGTATCGGTATCTAACGCGTGTTTGTTTTTTATTTGTTTGTTTTATAATTTGATATGAGTGTCAATTTTGAGTATAATTGGGGTGCTTGTTACGAAAAAAGCCACCCTTTTTGAAATCCAAGATGGCGGACGCCAATTTAAATGTATATTAATATGATATGGGTGTTAATTCCGAGGTGGATTGGGGTGCTGGTTACGAAAATGTTATCTAAATAACTCAAATCTGTTTCGAGTTGTTCCCTTAGTAAAAATAGCAAATTAATTAAATATAATACAGCTATCGATGTTGATCTGCAATAAATAAATAATTTCATAAATATTGTTTACTAGCTATCCGCCCGCGGTTTCGCCCGCATGGAGTTTGGTTATATCGCGCTTTTTAGATTTCCCTTGGGAACATCAAATTTTTCCGGGATAAATGGTAGCCTATGTTCTTTCCCAGGGTCTTAAGATTGTGTGTGCCAAATTTCATCAAAAACGGTTGAGAGGTTTAAACGGGAAAACGTAACAGACAGACAGACAGACAGAGTTACTTTCGCATTTATAATATTAGTATGGATTTGTGACAACCCTGGCGTTACTGTCTAGACGATGTCGGCATTTTACACGAGATAAAAGACCTACTGTATGATTTTTATACTGTGATATAGGTTCAGCTTGAAAATTTTCAACGAAAACCATTTCTAGCTCGTTATTCCACATATTTCTTCTTTAAGAATAATTATCGGAATTTAAAATAACTCACTGCACTAACTAATCGTAACGTAAGTAGCCACAGATAATGCATATGAACACACGACCTGGCGGTAGTCAGACATGCGTGATGCGTTGATCTGAGACCGAACGAGAATGTGATAAGTACCCTTCTCTTTTCTCACCCGAGACACCCTTTGACTCGGGTCAAAATACCGCCACCGACCGAGAACAGGCGCGCTCGAGAACGAGACAGGCGAGCAATGGATCTCATTCACGCTGCTCGGCTGTTCTCGGGTGTTCTCGCCTCTCGGCGTGAATCTGGATGAGGTATTTTAAATTTTGAATGCACTTGTGTTTACAACAAGTTGGTTCACTTCAATACTGCATGCTATCAACGGGCCTGTACGCAGCTGTATGCCATTCTTGAGGAGAATGTTATTAAGGCGCTGTGCTCAGTAAAAATAGGCTTCAAAAAACAGTTTTTTAGCCAAATATATACATTTCAGAGCAGCCAAAAATTTATATGTTAATCTTGATTATATGTAGTAGGAAACCATTGTTTTCAAAACACGTTTTTAATTAATTTTCTCGATAGAAAAAAAATCCTAAAGTAACCACTAAAATTGAATTTATAACCGTTGTAGGTATATATTATTAATCATCAAATCTTGATAAAATTTAGAAGAGCGATGTAAAATATAATAGTAAATGAAACCATTGTTTTTGTTTATCGATTTAACTAAGATATTCTAAAATAAATAATGTATTTAATGATAAATAACGAGAACGCGTGTCGATCAACTCTTTTAACAACTAAAAAGTGTAAAATAAAAACTTTTTTACAAAAAAACAACCGACTTCCAAAAAGCACTACAAAGTGAAAAATAACTAATTTCGGAAGTCGGTGTCAAAAATGAATATATAAAACCAAAGACACCGACTTCCGAAATTAGTTATTTTTCACTTTGTAGTGCTTTTTGGAAGTCGGTTGTTTTTTTTGTAAAAAAGTTTTTCCCGATATTCAATATCCTTTTTTTTTTAAAGTTTATTGTATATCTTTGTCTTCCACATCACTAATCTACTAATAATTACTACCCTATTACATTAATACACTAATCCCTATCAAAACTTCATTCAAACTTCTTCAACACAAGCAATCGATGGGCCTCAGCTGCAGTTTCTTCAAATTAAAGAAGTAAATCTAAAGTTCCCTCAAATGATGCTTATTCAGCACAAAACTTGATCTTTTTGCACAAAAAAGAGCCGAGAGCCACTAATATAAGTGTATGTATTACCGAATATCGAGCAACACAGGGAACTTAATGAGTACTTAACCTCTTAGGTGCGTATTACAGAACGTCACTCAAAACTCAAGCTCTACTTAAGTCTCGTTTCAAGCCATTTGATTGGTTGATACTAGTTTTAAGTAATGCTTAAGCAGAGATCAATGCTTGAGTTTCCTTCTGGAATACGGACCTTAGTGAGGACATCTTCTGTTAAATGGCGGAAACTATTTGTACATAATAAATATATGTGTGAAAAAGGAATCTCGTTGATTGTTACAAAAGTGTCAACCTACTATATGCTAAGTAGGTATTGTTTGAAGAAGGAAACATGGCTCAACCGCATAAATACCTACCTACTTCAGTTGATATGGAACTGGACTACTTAGTTAAAAATCACTAAACCACTAAAGAAAATACACGGTTGGTGCAGTGGCTGAGCGATCGACTGTTGTGCTGCGTGTCGTGGTTCGATTTCCGCTCGGAACAAATATTTGCGTAAAAAGTTTGTCACCACAAAAATATGTCCGCCACTGCGAGCTAGGCATCATATTCAACCATTTTTTTTTTTATCGTCTCACTGCTGGGCACAGGTCTCCTCTCATACAGAGAAGGATTGAGCGTAATCACCACGCTTGCTCAATGCGGGTTGGCGATTTCAGACTTAAAGTCCAGGTTTCCTCAAGATGTTTCCTTCACCTTCAGTCATTGGTGTCCAAGATATACTTAGAAAGTACATATAACTTTAGAAAAGTTACATTGGTACTTGCCTGACCTGGAATCGAACCCGCGCACTCATACTTGAGAGGCCGGTGTTTTAACCACTAGGCCACCACGACATCCGAGCTAGGTAATACCTAGTAACTAACTAACTTAACTACAGTGTTAGCGGTAATATAATACGTGGTAGGTACTAGCAGTGATATTAGAAAGGAGGTAAGTAAAACTGTGGTTGAATTGTAAGAGGGAAATTGACTAAAAGTTCCTGTCATGTTATTATTAACTAAAAATTGATTAACAATTATTTAATGCAGTTCTGACATGTTTATTATATGTATAGATCCTGCTGACCTGAGCAATTTGTTTATCTTTTCAACGTTAACGTTCGAAATATAAACAACGTCCAGTTTAATGATAACTTGTCTTGTTGAGCTCAATCTGAAATTAATTAATTTAGTAGGCAAACACAACGAGCACGTTTTTGGAAAGTGAAAAAATAACACAATCATGGGCGTACCCAGCTTCTGGCCCCGGGGGGCAAGTCAGGCCTAGGCGGGGGCAAGTCTAATTTTTAGAGTGGGTAATCAAAGTTAGAGATAAGTCCTCGTTTATATTTTGTTTAGTAATTAAAGTTGATACATGTTCTGTGAGATTTCCATTGTGAGGGGCTGAGTACGCCCATGAACACA
Source organism: Sesamia nonagrioides (assembly GCA_017933935.1). Taxonomy (NCBI): domain Eukaryota; kingdom Metazoa; phylum Arthropoda; class Insecta; order Lepidoptera; family Noctuidae; genus Sesamia; species Sesamia nonagrioides. The sequence goes on from JADWQK010002354.1 coordinate 18,788, forward strand.
ATGTTTGTCATCATCATTCGCCTAGCTTTTTCCCAACTACGTTGCGGTCGGCTTCTGGACTGACCGGATTCAGCTGAATACCTGTATTTTAGCATGGTAAAGCGGATTCCAGACTTCAAAGCTGAAAAAGCTTCGGTTGCGACTGGGATTAATGCTGAGATAATGATGGTGACCTGTATTTCACATGGGGTGACTGCCAATCTGATCTCCACTGTCCACAACCCAGTTATTGGGTAATACGGTACCCCTTGGCAAGACTTCTTCTTCTCATTTATAATGTGCGCATTTCTGGAAGACGCCACATGTCATACCGTGTTTTAACAATTATTTATGTACAAATTTAATAACATACTTAGTTACATAGGTACAGATTTATTTACATGATAAATATACATATGTTTTATTAAACCGCGACAGCCTCCGTGGCGTAGCGGTAGCGAACGCGGCCGCTGCGCAAGGTGGCGCGGGTTCGATCCCCGCACGGTGCAAGTATTTTTATGCATGAATATGATACTTGCACTGGTCTGGTCGTGCCTCGGAAAGCACGTTAAGCCGTTGTTCCCGGTTGCCATACAAACATCTAGTGGCAGTCGGTACGGGTTGTTGGAGCCCTCAAAAGTCCAACAATTGGTCTAACTGCGATGTCGCTTTCGGGGTGTGGAAGTCAGACGGCAGTCGTTTCACGGAAAATGTCGAAGTTTAGCCATTTCAGCAGTTGGACTGGTAAAGCGGACCCCAGACTCCAAAGCTGAAAAGGCTTCTGATGCGACTGGGATTAACGCTGTGATGATGATGATGATTTTATTAAACCGCGAGATGGGACGTTACTATACATTGATCACTTTAATATCTTCTTAAGAAAATACAAATGCTTAAGTAGGTAGTAAGTATACGAATATTATATGTATACGTATACGAATATTTAAGTAGTAAGTAGATAGGAAACATTCAAATTAATTTTAGTAAAGGTACTTTTGCAAAATGGCGCATCTTATTTTTATATTCCTTTATTTTAGTATAATAGTACTTTCTACGTTCTTTTTTTTTAATAGTTTTAAACTAGTGCTTGACTGCAATCCCACCTGATGGTAAGCAGTGATGCAATCGTTGATGGTAAAGCGCACTAGCTTATTAAGCCTATTCACTCAAAAAAACTGAGTGAATAGGAAGGAAGACGGCAGTTGAGCGAGGTGATGCAATGTTTAACCCAACAACACGACCAACGATGCTGCGCCAGAGGATGATCTGGAGACCCTCCACGACCAAACTCCCGACACAACAACATTAGGCACATCGTACCCGGCACACATCGCAACACAACTGCTCAGACCCGTCCACCGTACGGCTTCACCAGACATCATGCCGGAACACGACAAATCGCTTGGCGGCAAGACTTTGTCTGGTGGGTGGTAACTTATGCCGGCGGCTGATGTTGTTGCCTACTACCGAGAAGAATTTCAGCACAACACACCGAAAGAATTCATTAAAACAACGAAAGCATAACATCGTTATTTCCATTGTTCTTAGTTTAGAGACTTACCCTCTTATTAACTAAAGTTAACTAGTGATTCTTTGGCATATAGATGTCCACTGCTGGACAAAGGCCTCCCCCAAGGCTTTCCACGATGACCGGTCTTGTACTGCCCGCATCCATCGGCTTCCCGCGTCCTTCACCAGGTCATCGGTCCACCTTGTTGGGGGCCTCCCTACGCTGCGTCTTCCAGTACGTGGGTGGCCACGTACTAGAAGACTCACTCCAGAACCTTACTGCCCCATCGGCCATCGGTTCTAGGAGCAATGTGCCCTGCACATTGCCACTTAATTTGGCAAGACTGGTTGCCTTTTCGGGCTTCTGAATACCCGTTACGATTGTCAAAGATCTACAAATGATGATCGGGATCAACGGCTTAACCTGCTTTACGAAGCACGAAGGGGAACGCCCATGTGAAAATTGTCACCCATCCACAGATAAACCGCGGCAAGCGTAGCTTTACCCGATCGATTGACCTGTGCGCCTGTTATTATTTAATCACTAGCCCCTTACCTTATACATAACAGAATGTTTGTATTGAAATGGAAGGCTGAGGTGTAAATACAAATAGTATACCTAACACTATTGTAAATCATACCTCACATTTCGCGAACTACTTTATCGCTGAAGCATTCAAGTACGGACGACAGCAGGTCATAGTCGTGGTCAAGTCCGTAGAGTCGACGTAGACGAGAGACGTAGAATCACAAGAAGTTTTCATTATACTTCGATAATAATAGATACAAGGATACAATCAAAAAGAAGGTATTTTATTAATAAGTACCTACTTAAAAATATCTAATTTGATAACTAAATAAATTTAGTTCTTCTTCCGAAACGTGTTATCACTTCATCTACTTCAATGGGTACGTTTTTATGGACGTGGAGAAGTGCCAGTCCGGTTAGACGTTCTTCAACCATTGAAGCTCTTAGCCATGATTTGATTTTTCGTAACGTAGAGAAAGATCGTTCCGCTGTCGCTACACTGACTGGTAGTATAGCCATAATACATAAAAAAATCTTATATTAGTAGGATACATCTGAATATGGCAATTTGAAATAAGGTCAGAAATCAACTGCCACACACGATGCCACCATCAGCAGGCGATATTCGTTTACAAAGACAGAAACTGGAGTATTAACTAGTAACAATCTATAATATCTCATGGCGTTAATCACAAAAAGGTGGCAGCAATATTGCGCAGAACAGCAATATCCTCAAAATGATACATCGATCCACCAATTACTCGGAACGAAATAGCTCGTGAACCGTTTATTCTACGATCCGAAGTCATAGCGGCATAAGCAGCTTTATGGGTAAAAAAGCTCCTTGTTCTGACGAGCTTGCAGAGGAAATTTTAAAAGCCCATGGGTCCGATATGACATCTGGACAACTGGAGTTTGGCCATGCGATTCGTCTTGATCAGTTATTCTGCCATTACATAAAAAGGGGTCCAAAACTAAATGCTCAAATTATAGAACTCTAGCACTTATATCTCATGCTACCAAAGTCTTTTTATATATTTTAAACGCCAGGATCAACCACTTCCTTAGGTGGCAGATCCTTCAAGAACAAGCCGGCTTTGTGAAAGGCAGAGGGGCACGTGAACAGATCCTTAATATACGCCAGTTGATTGAAAAGTCCTACGAGAGTAACACACCCGTCATCATGTGTTTTATAGATTATAGTCAGGCCTTTGATTGCGTTCTCTGGTCGAGATTGTGGGGAGTTCTTGGAAAGCTTGGAATATCTGTACATTTGGTTGCTCTGATTCCCATACACTAGTGGTCAAACTCGACTTAAGTCGTGGTGGCCTAGTGGTGAAAACACCAGCCTCTCAAGTATGAGTGTGCGGGTTCGATTCCAGATCAGGCAATTACAATGTAACTTTTCTAAGTTATATGTTCTTTGTAAGTATATCTTGGACACCAATGACTGATTACAAGGTGAAGGAAAACATCTTGAGGAAACCGGGACTTTAAGTGTGAAATCGCCAACCTGCATTGAGCAAGCATGGTGATTACGCTCAATCCTATGAGAAGAGACCTTCTTTTTTTTCGGGGTGGAAATCCTCATAGGATGTCCGCCGCCCTCGGGTGGGCGACGGGATCTGTCAGACTTTTACTGACTAAAACCACCCCGGTATGTCTTCTATCACGAGCGCACGTGGGGCCGCAGGAGTCTAAATTCTTCCACGGTCCCATACTCTCGTGCTGGCCCGGTATGTCCGGGCCTCCTCTCCTGCACGGGGTAGTGGGGTGTTAAACTACCCCGTGCATCGCCTCAGAGGCGCGCACCGACACTCGCGCGCGCCTCCGCCTCGGGGTCCATTGAATAGGGGGCAGGGGACTTCCCCATGTCCCCCGCCCACCCATTCATGGACCCATTCATGGGGGGCGGAAGAGGGCGTTATCCGCCCTTCTTCGGTGCCCGGTGCGTCTTCTGCGGCCCGAGAAGGGAGTTGAGATGTCCCTCTCCTATTCCGCAGCTTTCTTCTGTGACATCACGTCCTCGCAGAAGGACACCACCGCGTCCCACGACACTACGCTACCGACCATCCTCCGCACTACTGCCGGCAGCGTCAGGTCGCCTCCTACTTCATTTGTGAGGACACGGCGCTGGTCCTCCCAAGCTACACACTCGGCGAGCGTGTGCTGCGCCGTGTCCCCCTCGCATTGGACGCAATGGTGGCACCGAGCGTCCGGCTCCCTGCCTAAGCGACGCAGTACCTGCGTCACCCTGAACGACAGGGAGCCGTGCCCTCTCCCGAGCCAGTCGTCGAGTACTGGCCGGATCGCCTCGACGGTAGCGAGGCCGGCGATAGGGCGCATAAGCCTCTGCCGCCAGTCCGCCACCAGGACCTGACGGAGCTCCTCTCAGCGGCAGCTCGATCTGCCGCTGCGCCGAACTGGAGCCCCGTGTCCGCTCTTCCTCGCGCCATCGGTACAATGACGCGAGTACTTTCGCTTCTAGGTCCCAGGGCGGGGATCTGGCCAGGACGCAAGCCGCCTCGATACCCGCGGACGACCCTGACGGCCATCGCCCTCTACGGCTTACGCAGAATGGCGAGTGTACCGGCCGTCAGGTCCATCGCCCACACAGGGGCCCTATACAGGGCCATGGACCGCACGATTCCCACGTACAACCGTCTACAGGCGGTGCTCGGGCCCCCCATGTTGGGAAGCAACGTTGATAGCACTCCTGCTACACCCATGAGCTTGGGCGCCAGCCGCCGGAAGTGGGGTCCGAATTCCCATCGGCTGTCGAGCACCAATCCCAGGTACTTCATGGTGGACTCGACAGCTATCCGGGCCTCACTGATCTCGATATGTGATCCCGGTGCCGGCGCACGCCGGGGGCCATGAAAAACCATGGCTTCCGACTTGTCAAGGGCCACCTCCACGCCCAGGCGCCGGATGCGGTTCACAACCTGTGACACCGCAGCCGTGGCTACCAACGTCGCTTCCCTGTGTGCGAGCTCCCGGGTACGGTCACGTCCCCGATAGATGACGCATCTATCCTCCAGATAAGCCCCTACTATGCGGCGGAGGTAGGGAGGCACCCGATGATATTTCAGGGCCTCCCTAATACAGCTCCAGGGTAGGGTGTTGAAGGCATTGGAAATGTCTAAAGACACCGCCAACACCACCCCACCCCGGGACACCGTATCCTCCGCCAGGGCTCTCACACGCATGATGGCGTCTATGGTGGAGCGCCCCCGACGAAAACCAAACTGGTTGTCGTCCAGGTTCGGCCCCTCTCCGCACAAGTGGCCGACGAGGCGATCTGCGATTATACGCTCAAAAAGTTTGCCCGCCTCGTCGGGCAGCACTATGGGCCGATACGCGGACGGCAAGTCCGTAGGGCGCCCCTCCTTCCTGAGCAGGACCAGTTTCCACTCCTTCCGCACACTGGGGAACTGACCCTGCTCGAAGCATGCCGTGCACAGCCCAATCAGCTGGGGCTCTAACTCCTTCAGAGCCAGGACGAGAGCTCGGCCTGGAACTCCGTCGGGTCCGGGCTTATTCTTGGCCCGGAGCCGCGACACGGCCGCTCCCGTCTCTGCTTGCGTCACCTCGGGGACATCGGTGCCCTCCTCTTCTGGAGAGTCTGTGGCTGAGGGTGAAACCATCGGCGGGGGAACATGTCCCGCCCGCTCAGGGAAGAGGTTGGATACCACCGCCTCCAGCAGCTGGGGTTGCATTCTTTGCACCAGTGGGGACGCCCAGGGACGCAACTTGCCCCGTACCCAACGGTAGGGGCGCCCCCACGGGTCCCGATCTAGGGACCCCAGCAGCTCTTCCCTGGCCCGCGACTTAGAGTCGCCGATGGCCAGCCACAGAGTCTCCTGGGCCGCGCGGTACACCCCATACCGCGCGGCTTCCTTATGAGAGAATAAAAAGGTGAGAGACCTGTGCCCAGCAGTGAGAGAATAAAAAGGTTGATGATGATGATACCAGTGATCGGGGTGTTGTTAGGGTTGATAATTCTGTTTCGGACCTATATGCTTTTGGAAGGGGTGTTAGACAGGGGAGTATTCTGTCTCCATTGCTTTTTAATATTGTTACGAATGGACCTTATGTCGATGGCATAAGGTTCAATATCGCGTGACAAGCAGTGTGTCACTTTTAAGTCCTATTTCGCCAGATCTAGACATTTTCTAGGTACAATAATAAAACGCATTGCTAGACTTAGGACGGCCTATCGAATGGTACAGGTCTCAACAGTTTTGTCAACAAAGTGTCGACATCGAAATTTCTGGAAACCCGTTTCCGGGAATTACCATAGGTACTTACATGGCCGGTGACCTCGAAGTTATGCAGTATTATTATTACGTCTAGAGGATTCCGGAATGTTCGATCAGCTGGCCTATATATAGGCGGCGCGACGCCGGCGCACAGTCAGTCTACATTCGACTAGCGATACGAAAACAGCGACAGTTAAGAAGCGATCTTAAAGAAGACCTACTGCGACAATTATAACGAGAACTTCGAGTACGACGTGAAGTAACATCTATAGCATTGTTGTGTGTTTACAACACGGACTTCGTGGATATAAGGGAAGACTTCGGTACAACATCAGCTACGTTCTACTTGTCATTGCCTACGATCGACTGTACCTTCGTTGCCAATAAACTTCGTAACCCTTAACCGGCGTTTTAGTACCCCTAGCCCGTAACAATTGGTGTCAGAAGCGGCATGCCGGTCACGCCAAGGGAAGACGAAAGAGTTCGCACGCGACGACAAGCAGCGATGGATTTGGCGCGTCAAGAGGAAGAATCGCTTGGTGTCCCTGCACCCGTAGAAGATGCGGCCGTCGTAACACCGACGAATGTGAGTGCGCCTAGTACCAGCACTATTCCCGGAAGCAGCGGATCCGATTTATCGGTGTTACTGGCTCACTTGACGGCGCAAATAAAGTTGAGTATAGCAGAATCCCAGGCGCAAATAAAAGGCATAGTAACAGAATCACAGGCAAAATCCCAGGCAGAAATCCAGGCACAAATACAACAATCACAGGCAAAATCCCAGGCAGAAATCCAGGCACAAATTAAAAGTGTAGCAGAGTCCCAGGCAGAAACCCAGGCACAAATAAAACAATCCCAGGCAGCAACCCAGTCACAAATAAAGGAATCCCAGCCATTGAGCTATTATTACTACGTATAGAGGAGCTATCCAAAGCAGAAGTATTGTCCATTTTGTTTAGAGTTAAAACTAAAATGCGCTGCAGCGCTAAAACAATTATTTATCGTCTTTTTATACGATAAAGTGTAAAGCGCTTAAGCGCTACTAGAGTGTTGTTTTCTCGCGATCAAAAGGTCGAAAGCGCCGCCGATTGCTCGGCGCTTACGCGTTTTGTTCTTCCATTTTCAACAGTGCAACAGAAATATAGATTGTACAATACAGAGTGGACATGGCTATTGTGAGTGTTTTCTACCTACCATTCATTAGAATTTAAACTTATTTCATCATTTAATATTTTAGATTAGAGTAGGGTTTGATAAAATGAATGAAACACAAATGTTGTATTATAAATAATATGTTTATAACTTAATTAACGGCCCGGACGTGGGAACCTTGAATAAACAAAATGTAAGTACTTAACAAATTATCTCTAACATAATTCAAGAATAGTTTTTCAACTTTCAAAAACCACAGTCAGTGCTTTTCTAAATATGTGTAAAATTATTATTTTCAGCTATAAAAAGAAATTTAATTAATGGTTTATATGACTAAAAAAAATATTCCGTCAGTCAGATTTCCAAAAAACACTAGACACGTATTTTTCTTTTTTCATATAAACAAAAAATGAAGACGACACAGTGCGTTGAAAACTCGTGTTACGTCACTGCACGCTACACAATTTAGCGAGGAGTGACGTCACCAGCCACAACTCCACATTTATTTATACTTTCGCACAAATAAAATGTACAGAGGCGGACTTAATGCCTTAGGCATTCTCTACCAGTCAACCACACATTTTTGTATTTTTTTTTTTGATTTGATAAAACAAAATATACGTATTCAATATTTTTTTATAATCTGAATGACGGACTAAATAGAATCAATTTACTTTACCCAGGAAACATCCCTATTCTACCTTCACTCATGCACAATGTCACATCTTAACTCGTTACTCTATGACAAAAGGCGCAACATGGCGTCTTCACTAAATATTTTGCTCAAATTATGTTTTAAAATGATTAACAAGTTAATTACCGATGGAAAGTTATTCCTTTACACTTTGCTGTATTACTTGAATTATTAGTGCAATATCGTAACACACACGAGCCCGCATATTTAATCAATTTTCTATTTTTTTTCGTTTTCAAACAAACAAGTGTTACGCGCAGAAGAACTACCGAACGACTAAATGAAGTGCGGCCGGCTGGCCGCAATTGATCGGAACATAGTAGCGATGAGTGGCGTCTTCTCTATACGTAGTAATAATAGCTCAATGATCCCAGCAACTGATATTACAATTAAATGAAAAGTGGAAAAAGACCAAAGAAGAGGTCAATGAACTTAGAATAAAAACAGCTCAACAAGATGCCCGTCTGGACCAGCAAGACACGCGCATAGACAAACAAGATACGCGTATGGACCAGCAAGATACGCGCATAGACAAACAAGATGCGCGTATGGAGAAATTAAACAGTACCATCATGGAGTTTGGGAAGGAAGTAGAATTTTTGCAGGAGAAGGTACAGAAAGGCGTTATTAAAGGTGTGGTACCGGTACCCAGTGCTTTGCCGACTTTCAAGGTACCTCATTTTGATGGAACAACGTCATGGGTGGCCTTCCGTCTACAGTTTGAAAAGGTCGCAAAAGGCAACAATTGGGACGACGATCAAGCCGTAACCGCCCTTACGCTTGCTCTGCGTGGTGAGGCGGTCCAAATCCTCGAAAATATTTCCGGCGATTGTAATACCCTAGCCTGTCTGTTAGAAGCGTTGGAGTCTAGATATGGAGAGAAACACCTGGAACATGTCTACAGGGCTCAACTCCGCGACCGCACACAGAAAAGCAGTGAGGGTTTGCAACAATGGGCATCGGAAATAGAACGTATTGTTCGGAGGGCGTATGCTTCAACGCCGGGAGCAATTGATGCTACTACGGTGCAAGCTTTTACTGATGGAATTCGAGATGCGGAAGTCAGGGCCGCGGTTCATCTGGGGCACCATCAGACTCTGAAGGCAGCCTTGACACACGCTCTGGAGGTGGAAGCAGTACGCCAAGATGGCCGACCACACCACCGTATTCGTGAGGTAACCGCACAAATGAAACCCCGACAAGGGCCAACATGCTATGAGTGCGGTGAAAAAGGGCATATTCGGATCAATTGTCCCAGGAAGGCTAAGGGAAGAAGCACTTCTGGGACACAGGTGGAAGCCGAGGATTTAAACTAGGAACAGCCAGGGCTATGGGGCGAGTACTGGCTGGTCGACATGTAGCCCCCATTATAACAGTATCACAAGTGGGTGACGGAAACAGTCTCATTATAGAAGGAGAACTGAATGGTAAATCCTGCAGTTTCACATTGGATACTGGTGCATCAAGAACCATTGCACGACCGGAGCTATTTCCTCGGACCATAGTATGGAAAAGAGGATCTTCACAATGCCGATTACAAACCGCCACTGGCCAACCAGTACTCGTCCTTGGTGAAACGAAGGTGACTTTGAAAATGGGTGATAAGACATTCACGCACCCTGTTTTAGTAGCGAATATTACAGATGATTGCATAATAGGACTGGACTTTTTGAAGAAACAGCAGTGCGTCCTTAATGTAGCAAAAGGAGTATTGAGTTTTCCAGAACAAGAAGTATTTCTTCAAGGTGGAAAACAGGGGTCAGTGTACTGTGTAAGGAGAACGGTATTACCACCAAGATCAGAAACCTTAGTAGATATTAGATTATCACCAATAGGATGCCGTAAACGTTGCATTATAATAGAAGATTCTGGAGATCACCCAGACTGGGTAACAGCAAGGACACTGATGATGATTTCCGATAAACCAAAAGTACGCATTATCAACGTTAGTAACAAGGAAATAATTCTTGAAAAGAATTGCATCGTGGGTGTGTGCGACCATGTAGCATCATTGCGAAAAACAGAGGCGCACGAAAAGGAACGTGATAAGAAGTGGCAGGAACATGTATCGACACTACTCGAAAATTGTAAGGGCAATTTAAACAAGTTCGAAAGTCACAAAGTTAAGCAACTGTTGCATAACTTCCATGACATCTTCTCTAAGACCGACAGTGACGTGGGAAGGACCGGGCTCGTCAAACACCATATAGATACGGGCGATACACAGCCGATAAGACAGAGACCACGTCGTATCCCCTTTGCAAGAGAACAGGAAGTGTCGGAAATGTTAAGAGATATGGAGAAAAATCGGATTATCGAAGCGTCTACCAGCCCTTGGTCATCTCCAGTTGTCCTAGTCAAGAAAAAGGATGGCAGTACAAGGTTTTGCGTTGACTACAGGATGTTGAACGATGCCACGAAAAAGGATAGTTATCCTCTGCCACGTATAGATGACATTTTGGACTTGCTAAGTGGCATGAAATGGTTCTCCACAGTTGACCTCAAAAGTGGATACTGGCAGGTGGAAGTCTGTCAGCAGGATAAAGAAAAGACCGCTTTCACCACTGGTCCTGGAAACGGTCTCTGGCAATTCAATGTCATGCCTTTTGGACTGTGCAATGCTCCTGCTACACTCGAGCGCTTAATGGAGCGCATTTTGGTGGGGTTGCTTGGTGATGCATGCCTAGTCTATTTGGATGACATCATCATTATGGGACGAAGCTTCGAAGAGCACCTACGCAATTTGGAGAAAGTTTTCCAGAAACTGCGTGAAGCAAATTTAAAACTCAGTCCTAGTAAGTGTACACTATTCCAGAAAGAAGTTGGATACTTGGGACACATTATTTCGGCCCAAGGAATTCGAACAGACCCTGAAAAAATAAAAGCCGTGTCGAAGTGGCCTACCCCTCGTAATAAAACCGAGGTACGCTCTTTCTTGGGTCTGTGTGCATATTACCGTCGGTTTGTGAAAAACTTCCCCGAGTTAGCGAAACCGTTGCATCGTTTAACAGAGGAAAAGTGTCAATTTGAATGGAACTCTGACTGCGAACAGGCATTTGCTCTACTGAAAACTCACTTGTGTGAGGCTCCTGTACTAGGTTACCCTAGTAGGAAAGGCCGATTTTTGGTAGACACAGATGCCAGCAATGTGGGTATTGGAGGAGTTCTCTCTCAAACACAAGGAGATAGGCAGGTCGTTATCGCATATTTCAGCAAATGCCTTTCCAAGCCAGAAAGGAATTATTGTGTTACCCGCCGAGAACTTCTAGCCGTTGTTAAGACCCTACAACACTTCAAGAAATACTTGATTGGGAGGCAGTTTACACTTCGTACCGATCACGCTGCCTTACAGTGGCTCCTCCAGTTCAAAGACCCAGAAGGACAAGTAGCAAGGTGGATAGAGCAGCTGCAAGAATTTGACTTTGCCACTGAACATCGGAAAGGCAAGTCACACAATAATGCTGATGCTTTGTCTAGACGACCTTGCGAAGAATCTTGCCGACATTGTGCCAAACAGGAAAAGAAAGAGAACGTAAGGATTATCCAGGTGAACGCTTTGGACGAAGACTGGGATAATCAATCATTGGAAGACGCACAAAAGGAAGATAGTGACTTGAAGACAGTAATCGAATGGAAGAAACGTGGCCAAAGGCCCACTTGGAGTGAAATATCAGCGCTTAGCCCAACAGCAAAAAGTTACTGGGCTCAATGGGACAGCCTGATAATTGATAATGGAGTTCTCAAGAGGAAATGGGAATCGCCCAGTGGACAGGAGGTCACCTTACAGATAGTTGTCCCCTGCGATAAAGTCGCGTCAGTGCTAAGACAGGTGCACGACGGAGTATCCGGAGGACATCTAGGAGTAAAGAAAACCCTGGAGAAGGTGAGGAAAAGATTCTACTGGGTGCATTGCCGCGAAGACGTAGAGGACTGGTGTAGAAAATGCGTAGCTTGCTCCTCAGTAAAGGGACCGCAAACGAGAGCCAGAGGTCGGCTGAAAGTGTACAATGTTGGTGCACCATGGGAAAGAGTTGCTGTCGATATAGCTGGACCATTCCCTGTTACTGAAGAAGGGAATAGGTATATCATCATCATGCAAGACTATTTCAGCAAATGGCCAGAAGCTTTTGCAGTACCTAACCAGGAAGCTCATACAGTCGCCAAAAAGCTAGTTCACGAGGTGTTCTGTCGATTTGGCGTTCCCTTGGAGTTACACTCTGACCAGGGTAGAAACTTCGAGTCTTCACTATTTCAAGAGGTTTGCCAACTACTCGGGATACATAAGACTCGTACAACACCGTATCACCCACAGTCAGATGGAATGGTCGAAAGATTCAATCAGACGTTGGAGAATCATTTGGCCAAAGTAGTGGAAGAACATCAAAGGGATTGGGACCAATACATTCCACTCTTTTTAATGTCATACCGCTCAGCAACACATGACAGCACAAATTGCACACCGGCGAAAGTCAACTTCGGCCGAGAAATTAGACTACCCATAGATGCACTAACCGGAACACCTCCCGATACTCCTATCCTAGCTGTCGACTATGTGGCCGACCTGCGGCGTAAATTAGATGGAATACATGAGCTAGTGAGAGAGAATGGTCTGAAAACCAGTGAGAAGATGAAGATCCGATACGACCGCAAAGCTAACGTGCCCGCCCAACTAACATTTTTGTCATATAATCAAACAGTTATAAGACCTTGAGTCTTATTAAAGTTGTTTTATAGTATATTTTTTAACTCTTTGTCATGTACTGGTGCATTATGTGACCGAATAGTCATATACGTTTTTCGTCGTATAATAATGTCGTGTAGACGTTATTTCGACATTTTTATACGATCGTCATATAATAGCGTCTACGACGACTTCTATAAAACTTACTTATACAACTTTTTGTAGTGTAAACGTTTTCATCGTATAAACGACGTAATACTGTCAATTTTGTCATATTTTTAATACTTTAATTACCTTTTTAACAACTGCTACACGGATAATAGTTGTTTACACGTAGTATTTGTAACCATTATATATAAGTCGAATAAGTATTACGATTGCGACCTGTATACACCCTAAAGTATTACAAAAATGATAATACGACCGCTATATAATTATTACTCATAATAGAGGTTTATAATCACCTTATATACAACTTCCATCATTTTGAAATCATATTTATTTACTGTTTGGTACAACAAATGGATCGATAAAAGTGGAAAAGTATTAAAAGAAGTGGGGAATTCAAAAGAGGGGAGTTAAAAACAAGTATCATTCGCTTCGAGCACGTCCTTTAATACAAAGTAATAGAGCTCAAACTGATAGTGAAGAAAATGAGAAGGGTTCCGTATCACATTTAACCAAAATTCTACGAGTAGGTACATCTTGCAGTTCATTTGCCGAAGTTCAGGACTCTTGTTCGCTTTCCGAACTTGAAGATAGTTATTCATCGTCCGAAAATGAAGATAACGTTTATAAAGGCACCCAAAATGACGACTTCAGAGACCATTATAACAAGTGGGGGCTACTGACTTTAATATTCCTCAAATTGCATTAAACCAATTGAATAACTTGAAACTTAAGGAATGATGTTTTGAAATGCCTATGAAATCTTCATATCCGAATATATGAGAACGAAATCTCGTAAACTGAAGTCAAACCTATATTATTTTACTGATATAAAGTGTCAGTTGGTTAGTGTGTTATTCATACATTTAAGAAATAGGTAATAAAAAACGCAGTAAAAATTGTTTCATTTTTTTTATTATTTCCAGGAACGTAATTAACATTTCAAGTTTGACGACACTTATTAAATAGAAATAAAAGCAAAGCTTTAAAATATTGCTAGTTTTGGAAAAACTTAAATGGCTTTTTGATCCATAAATGTAAAATACGAAATATTATACAAAATCAAACATTAATTTATTTTGCCACATTGAAACATCTTATATGTAGCTAATAATCTTACAATAGAACATACAAAATTACTACACAATAGGCAACTTAAACATAACGTACGAACGACCGCAGGTCAAGCTACCCGAAACTGCCAAATATTCCCAATCAACCTTGAGTCTTAATGCTTAAAAGATAAAGTTGAAAATCCAATAAAGAAATCTGACAGATTGCAGTAGCTTGACGTGTTGTCTTCTGTACATTTCTTTAAAACTAATAGTAAGTTATCGCGTTTAAATCCGATAATGTGCGTCAATCGACACAAACCTATTTTAACCTTCCGATATTAGGAACTTTTATATCTTTTTGAAACTTGATTTATGTATGTTGAGATTTTGTATGTTCTAATACAAAATTTCAACATAAAAAAATCAAGTTCAAGCATTAGAAGTAAACAAAATCCTTTTATCACTTTTTAATTTTATAAATCCAATCTAACTGGCAATTCAAGTAGCGAAGCATTTTCTTTCTGATGTGGTGTATTTTCTAGCTCTACATTCTGGACATTGTATCGCTCTTCAACTGGCGGCTGATTATTTTCGTGCAACACTTTTGCATTCTTTGGTAAAAACTTATCAACATCCTTGTGGGGTTTACCTAAAACAAAAGTGTTCTAAGTTATAGGTATGTCACGCAGATTGGTTCTTAAAATATAAACGCCTAGCTAACTTAGTTCAAATACATCCTACCTATTTGAACTATGTTAGCTAGGCGTTTATTATTTTACTATTGATCCCTAAATCAACTGTCATGGCGTACTCGAATGAATAAACATGCAGTTATACGTCGGGAAGTTATGTAGTTGTCATATAACGCAGTCACATTGATAATAAATTAATAGAAATATGTGAAAACATTAATATTTTAAAAGCGCGTAAAAAATTTGTTAGAAACTTACCTCACATTAATCAGTAAACTTGATTGCGCAATGGTTGACAACTGATGAAATAGTTTTATCACCTCAAATATAAGCCCCGCACGATGATATTGCGATGGAACCTTGTCACAATAACAGCTTTGTGACGTCATCTGTCACACGAAAGGACAGCTAGCAAAAGAATGTTAAATGCAAAATTATAGTTTATTAATTTTGCATTTAACATTCTTTCGGGTTAAGGATTTATTTGTATTTTATAATTTTATTATACATACACATACCTACTCATCCATATTCTGACAAATAAACTTTCATTATTAAAAATTCAAGGAAATAATTCTTGTAGACGTAAGAAAAATATACTTATTCGTATATCTTTCTTACATGTTTATTAACTTTTGCTAACTACATTTCTGTTAATTTGTAAGCGGGAATTAAACCAGAGTACCAAATAACACCAGGATAGTATGTAAAATTTTTTTTATATATAATTCAATATAATCCACTCATATAGTCTTCCGAATCAGAACTGCTTTCTGTGTCTGTCGTTTCCGATTCACTGCCGTCTGCCGTATTTATGATAAATAACTCGTCAGTTATTCGATCTTTTTTCCAATATTCCTCTTCAAGCCATTTAACATGATTGACTTCCTTTCGCCAGTCATCTGGAGTTATTGACGCCAACGCCTCCAATGTCAGAGCTTTAATGCGACTTTCCAACTGCTCCACATTTTTTTCTGACACCCTCATCTTTACCAGGTTCCAGATGTACTCAATGGGGTTGAGGTCGCAGTTGTAGGGTGGTAATCTAACGACCTCATGGCCATTGGCATCTAATAAATTGACAATTTTATAATTTTTCGGCGGTCTGTGCCGTTTAATTAATAAATACAGTTCAGGTTTTGTACTGTCGTTGGGAAAGTCGATGTTGTGAGCTTGTAGCCACTCAACCATCAACTGTTTTTTATTGTTCATACTTGGTGGCCTATTCTCTTCCCTACTGTGATAAGGGGCGTTGTCCATCACAATTATGGAGTTGCGTGGTATGTTGGGTACTAATTTTTCTGTAAGCCACTTGGTGAAATTCTCAGCATTCATTTGATCATGGTAATCCCCCGTTTTGGTGTCTGCTTTAAACATTAAAAGGGCATTGTCAACAAAACCGCTTTCACTTCCCGCGTGAACTATTATCCATCGGCGGCCGGGGCTGTCGTTCCGTCTCACTCCGACATCGGTTGCTGTTTGCCAACATTTTTTTACCGTGTAGTGTGCGTGTATCCACGTTTCGTCGAGATAAATAACGGGTCTTTTGTTATTAGCAAGCGAGTCATTTTCTTGCATACGTCGTAAATATTTAGCCCTCCACGCTTGAATTTGGGGTCTTTCAATTAGAGCCAGTCTTTTTTTGGTAGCATCGTTTAAATTGGTAGCCTAAATCACATTTAATTATTTTTCTTAATGTAGTTTCACTATTGGTATAATTAAGGTCTAATTTTGAAGCCGCCAAGATTTTGCGCATTGTGGGTATTTCTCTCCTCACCGTATACATTGAATGTATAATATTTCTTAAAGCTGTTAAGGAAAACCCGTCGAAATATTCCTTCTTTTGTCTTTTTCCTTTAGTAGGAGTTCTCATTTTGCTGCCACTGGCTGTTGCCGACTCATGCTCTCGTCGCAATTTAGTCACAGTATTTTTTGCAACGCCTGTGGCACATGCCACACGCTCCGTGACTTTGGTTTAGCTGTTGCTTCGGTATTAAAATGTCCTCAGTAGTGTCCGAAGTAATTTTTAAAGCACGGTTTATACTTTCAAGAACTAACTTACAGTCCTCTTTTTCTTTAACAAAATAATTGTCCACTTTAATTATAATTTCACGAGCACGATTGTGAATTAATTTCTTACTCATTTTAACAGTAACAGCTAACAAAACTAAACAACAAAACTCAAGAACAACAATAAAACAGGATAACAAAAACAAAAAACTAACAAAAATATTCGATGTGCGTAAGTGGGTAAGCGCGGACTGAACTTGCGAACGGTACTGACGGTGCGAGGTCGACTACGTCACCAAGATGGCCGCCGATCGCAATATCATCGTGCGGGGCTTATAACAAAGAAAATATACAATATTAACTCTGCTGTCAAAAACACAGCCATATTATATTCACATGATATGTTATAGAATTCGTTCAAATAAGCACACCTTTAAATGACAATAACACAACTATTACATTGGATAAAAGTCATATTGTGAGCCATTACTCGACACGAAGTCGAATACACGCCGCTACAGTTGTCATTTACATGACATGCAGTCAAATCGGCGACGTAAATATGACTACTACGCGACTATACAGGACTATATATGACTATTACACGACACTCTTAGGGCCTTAAGTTGTATAAAATGGGCCCTAATGCCGTCGAGTAAACGTCCTTATGACGTTTATACGATTATATTAAATAACATTAAGTCGCCAACAAAACGTCTACTCGACGATTTAAATGTTAGTTGGGCGGATTTGAAGAGGGAACTTTAGTATGGTTACATAATCCCATTAGAAGGAAAGGAAAGAGTCCAAAGTTCCAAGCCAAATGGGAGGGTCCGTACACGATAGTAACCAGAATAAACGATGTCACCTACCGGATTAAGAAAGGACCTAGAGGGAAGCTGAAGGTCGTACACGTTGACCGCCTAGCTCGCTATTATGGATCAAATCATGCTCGGGACGAGCATGACTAAGAAGGAGGCAATGTTACGAATGGACCTTATGTCGATGGCATAAGGTTCAATATCGCGTGACAAGCAGTGTGTCACTTTTAAGTCCTATTTCGCCAGATCTAGACATTTTCTAGGTACAATAATAAAACGCATTGCTAGACTTAGGACGGCCTATCGAATGGTACAGGTCTCAACAGTTTTGTCAACAAAGTGTCGACATCGAAATTTCTGGAAACCCGTTTCCGGGAATTACCATAGGTACTTACATGGCCGGTGACCTCGAAGTTATGCAGTATTATTATTACGTCTAGAGGATTCCGGAATGTTCGATCAGCTGGCCTATATATAGGCGGCGCGACGCCGGCGCACAGTCCCCGCCCACCTGATCATCCTACTGGCCACCATCTTCAATGGAGCCATGGGCAACAATATCTTCCCACAAACGTGGAAGGAAGCGACCGTTATAGGCATTCCTAAGCCCGGCAAGCCAAGATCTGAGCCTTCGAGCTATCGTCCCATCAGCTTGCTAAAAGTCCTCGGCAAGGTATATGAAAGGCTTATTTATAAGCGTCTCAGAGCCTTTGCCGAGAACAAGGGCCTCATCCCCGACGAACAATTCGGGTTCCGCTCTCGGCACTCCAGTGTCCAACAAGTCCTCCGCATCACCGAGCATATTCACGCAGGATTCCTACGTGGTATGAAGACAGGTGTTATTTACTTCGATATAGCGAAAGCCTTTGACAAAGTCTGGCACAACGGCTTAATATACAAGCTGTACCAACTCGGCGTGCCCGACCGTCTCGTGCTCATCCTGCGAGACTTCCTGTCAAACCGAACTTTCCGCTACAAGACCGAAGGAGCTGTCTCCCCCTCCCACCTCATCCGGGCCGGAGTCCCCCAGGGCTCCGTACTGGCCCCTCTGATCTTCACGCTATTCACCAGCGACATCCCCAAAAGTAAAAAGGCTCACCTCGCTCTCTTCGCAGACGACACAGCCATTTACTGCTCAGGAACCAACCCCAATCAAATAAAACTAAATCTCCAGACCGCTGTCAACGCTCTTGCTGACTGGTTTAAAAAATGGAGAATAGAAGTCAATCCCGAAAAGAGCCAAGCGGTACTCTACTCGAGACCGCCGCGCAAACCCACCCTTCCCCGACCAATCATCATGTCTGACAAGCCGATCCCTTGGGAAAAGCGAGCCAAATACTTAGGTGTTATCCTAGATGAACACCTCACCTTCGGAGAGCATATAAGGACGGTACGCTCGCGCGCCGCCTTCGCTCTCTCTCGTCTCCACTCTCTCCTCAACCCGCGCAGCAAGCTGTCCCTCAAGTGCAAAATGCGCCTGTACACAGCCTGCATACGCCCCATCATGACATACGCCTGTGTAGTCTTCGCACACGCCAAGCCCAGTCATATCCATAGGATGCAGACACTCCAAAACCGCTTTCTTCGCAGAGCAACAAACGCCCCTTGGTTCGTCCGAAATGAGATCCTCCATATAGATCTCAAAATCCCCACTATCCAGCATTTCATGAAACGCCTCTCCAAGCGTTTCTTTGATTCAGCCGCTGTACATCACAACCCTCTGGTTGTCGCGGCAGTAAATTACTCCCCCTCCAAAATTAGCAAGCTTCGCCGACCTAGGCATGTTCTCACCGACCCTGATGACCCCATTACCCTCCTCCAAGAGGCCAATAGGGCCACTAGTACAAAACACAAAAAACCGACCTACCGACCTCGCCGCCGAGGTCCGACGCGACGCGTTCAACGTAGTAATCGCCCCCCCCGTCCCTTGTCCGATGTAGGCCAGCCCGCGCCGCAGCTGAGCCAGTAAATATAAATTCCCAACTATGACCTCTGAGTTTGTTTCGGACGTTTCTTCTCAGAGCTAGTACTAGGAAACGCCGCGGTCATCAAACCGAAATAAAAATAAAAATTCGATCCAGCCGTCCCTTGCTGTTCTTCTAGCGACACCCTAAGCCGAGGTTCGTACCCCACAGGGGGTGCCCTTAGCGTGTAGTCGCTTAGCTTTTAGTAGCCCTGGCTGGAGGCTTTAAATTCATTTAAGGCAGCCACAGGATAGTCCGGTTAACTAGTACAGGCCTCTCAAGGTCAACTAGGAGATGCCAAAAAAAAAAAAAAAAAAAAAAAAAAAAAAACGGCTCACAGTCAGTCTACATTCGACTAGCGATACGAAAACAGCGACAGTTAAGAAGCGAACTTAAAGAAGACCTACTGCGACAATTATAACGAGAACTTCGAGTACGACGTGAAGTAACATCTATAGCATTGTTGTGTGTTTACAACACGGACTTCGTGGATATAAGGGAAGACTTCGGTACAACATCAGCTACGTTCTACTTGTCATTGCCTACGATCGACTGTACCTTCGTTGCCAATAAACTTCGTAACCCTTAACCGGCGTTTAAGTACCCCTAGCCCGTAACAATATCTATGGAGTACCTTATCAGACGAGCACGTGAGAACTGGCACGGAGGTGTCTCTGTTGGTGGCGTCAAGCTGACAAATTTACGTTATGCTGATGATACCACGCTACTGGCAGCTGATGAGTCAGAAATAACAGATCTTCTGAACAAGGTCACAAACATCAGCATGGAACTAGACCTCAGAATAAACCAAGCAAAAACGAAGGTGATATAATGAATGAATGGTGATAGAAGAATGGTTCTCAATCGCACCAACAAGCTAGAGATTACTGGGGCGCTGAATCTAGAAATAGTCGACAATTTCATCTATCTGGGGTCTAGTATACCTAAGAAACGATGGTTCATGTAAATTGAAAATAAGGAGACCAGTAGGAATGGCCAAAAATGCTATGTCTCAGCTTCACAAACTATGGCGTGACCGCAACATCTCACGAAAGACTAAGATGAAACTCATCAGATCTCTCATCTTCTCTGTCTTCAATTATGTCTAGACCGCATTGACGCTTTGGAGATGTGATGCTGGAGAAAGATGCTTCAAATTCCTTGGACAGCAATCCGCACGAATAAATCAATCCTTCGAGAGCTGTGTGTCATAATAAGACTCTCCTCTGTCTCCCCCATAGGCTGATTCATATATTATAGTACTCTGTGGGCCGATTGGTAAAATTTCACAGTTTCGTTTACCTGCTGGCGTCTACAACAAATGATAGCATGTAGATCATCATCATCATCATCTCAGCGTTAATACCAGTCGCATCCGTAGCCTTTTCAGCCTTGGAGTCTGGGGTCCGCTTTACCAGTCTAACTGCTGATTTTGGCTAAACTTCGATATTTTCCGTGAAGCGACTGCCGTCTGACCTCCACAACCCGAAGGCGATATCTAAGCATTGCAGTTAGACCAATTGTTAGACTTTTGAGGGCTCCAACAACCCGTAACGACTGCCACTAGATGTTCGTATGGCAACCGGGACCAACGGCTTAACGTGCTTTCCGAGGCACGACCAGACCAGTGCAAATATTCATATTCATGCATACAAATATTTGCACTGTGCGGGGATCGAACCCGCGCCTCCTTGCGCAACGGCCGCGTTCGCTACCGCTACGCCACGGAGGCTGTCAAATTCAGTCAATTTGATGATTTCCTATACAAAACAAAAAAGAGGTTTCTCCTGTATCGTGGGTGTTAATGATCATGCTTGATCAAAGCCGTTCATCAAGTTTAACATCATAAAAAATATTTATGATAAGTTTACACTAAGTGCAACTAGATGGCGTTGGCGTCAAATTAGAAGTCGCAAACGTTGCATGACAACGATTTAGTTGGGTCCTTTAGAATTTTAAGAAATATAAGTGCATCTATAGAACAGTATACAGTAGTTGTTTTATTTTCATTACGTCAACCCTACTTGTATACCAATAAAGGTCAACTTTTAAGTACTGGGTACCTTCGCGGTGTTCAGCATTTAACAGTGGGTGTGTTTACAAACATATAAATTCACATACATAAACAGCCAGACTCGAAACAGCTACTTGTAGGTCATACAAATATTTGTTCTTTGCGGGAATCGAACTTCCGACACGCAGCACAACATGCAATCGCTTAACCACTGCGCCAACCATGTAGTCAAATTTCCAACCATGGCGTTCAATTATTAGTTGTAGAATAAAATTACCGTGTTGCAAATTTTGTATGGAAGCACTGTCAAAAAAGACTGAAGAATCAGGACTTACAGGAATAAAATAATTGTGGTAATAGTACCTACCTATCTATGTGTACACTACCTACAATATATTTCTGTATTTGTGTAACTATTCTAGATTTAAGAGTTTTGACACCTGCCATCTAATCTCTTCCCCACCTATGGTTGACTGGTAGATGATGCATAAGGCATTAAGTCTATATGTAAATGTAAATGATAGCATGTAGATAATAGAAGAAATTCCTCACTAGCGATGCATGCTAATAACAGGGAATATTAACTGGACTGGGGCAACAGTCTCAACACTGCTAACGACGCTATCGCAAACTAGCGATCGTTAAAAATAATAACGAACAATTTATAAAAAAAAGTTATACATCCGAGATTATATCGATGTCGGTAGACTAGTGAAGACCATAGACATATACTAAGATATAAATATAGGTACTTATACATAATGTAGACCGTATTGATACGCACTTATAAAGTCATGTGTTTTTTTTTTTAATGAACAGACAGTTGTGTTACTGGGGAGTTTGTTCCGCCACTTCTTTTTTCCAGCGAAAGCACTAGGAAGTTCCGATGGGTGGGCGTTTTGGGGGACTGTCTGTAATATTGACGTTCGAATAGCGCTGATTCTCAGTTTTATTTAATAAATGAATTTTGATTTTGATAGTTCGATTTTTCCAAACTACTGACCGTAACTAAATGAAATGAAATCGTTTATTTTGCAAGCAGGATCAGCGATCACTTTTACACGTCATATTTTTTTAAACTAGATGGAGACGGCATTTCCTAACTGACTACCTCTGAGAAGAAAAACTGATACAAACTCAGGGATCATCGTCTTTATTCAAGTCCAGACATTAAAAATCAAAATGTTAACAATAATTTAAGTGATACAACAAAAACAGTGATTCAAATTAGGGTTGTAACGGAGCTTCGCCTCCGCTTCCGTTACTGCGGAAGTTCCGCAAGAAATCGTATCTTCGCTTCCGCCTCCGCCTCCGCACAATTATTGCGGAGTTATAACGCAGGTTTATTTACGTATATTTATAAAATAAATAACGCGCAAGCTGCGACGCTCGACAACCGCGTTTGAGCACGAAATTGTCAAGAATCAACTAGTGCGAGGCGGGAATGCGGCAAACACAATTTGTTTCTCCTTAATTTTCATTACAAGAAGGTAATATTTTTTTACCAAGTATACTACTATTAATTTACGTATTTAAAATAAAAAAATTGTTTTAATTAACCATAAATTTCAATTTTTCTATATGTACGTTCACCTCCGCCTCCGCCTCCGTTAACCTCCGCATCCGCGGAGGTGAGACTCGTCGCCTCCGCATCCGCCTCCGCCTCCGCTAACAGAGCTCCGTTACAACCCTAATTCAAATGCCATAATTGTAGCATAATTAATGACATTGCTTAGCAGAGTGAGCAGCTCAATCCCAAGCTTAATTGTCTTCTAAATAATCTGTGTTTTTATTATACCCCTTTTTGCAAAGTTTGGCCTTTACATAGCTTTTAAATCGTTTAATGGGTAAGTTTTGAATGTCCATGTATGAACTACAAAAATTATTAATTGAAAGTACATTGAAGGAGATTTGAAAATCTCCTTCAATGTACTGACAATTAAAAAAACAAAAAATATTGTAAAGTCAAGTTCGCAACAAAGTTCGGTAGAATACCACAGAGTACTTTTTGGTAGAATACCGTTTACATTGTTGACAATCGATAACTTTGAGTGTCGAGATTACAAATATCTAACAAACGTATCGACAGGACTTTGCGACCAATACCATCGATAGCAGTGATGACTGATGGTTTTCAATGTCGAGAGTGTTGCCCCTGCTCCGGAGAAAATATTGGTTAAATATTTGGTATAAAATAAATATATAATAAATAATATATATACAATATGTAAAAAAAACCCTGTCCGATCCGTGAAGGTATTGTTAGGTATCGATAAATGATTCTACTAATGCCCACAAAGACAGGCTAAACTTAAAAAAAAAATCCCCCTAAAAAAATAAATATTATTTCGTAAAAAGAGGTAACTTAATACATGTGCGGTAAGCAACCCCATTCCGCGGGCGGCGGGGGGCAGGGCACGCAGCACCTGTGACGTGGTCGCGTCGCTATTCGCTTATAATAATACCGGTGTTGTCACTTTTGTAAAAATTACCAAATTTCGGGGAAATTGGAATTAATTCCCGGGAAAAAAGGATTATTTCAAAATTCATTAGTATTGTTACTATGATGATTATCTAAAATTTTATATTATATTTGGTCAAGTGTTTACCTAACCTTTATTATCCTTATGGGTCGGACAGGGTTTTCTTTACATATTGTATATATATCAGTTTTTTTTATGTTAAGGGTCCGTCCTGTTAATCTGCTCATTTTGATCAATTTTGTTCCATGATTGTGAGAATATGTTACATAATATTAGTAAAATTATGTATGATATGGATAGTACATCTCTTCATCTAGGTGCTAGCTTGACTACTTTTTTCAAGAAACTTCATAATTAGTAGTAAATCTACAATTTCCAATACTCTTTTTTTCAAATTTCACGTTCGAGTGAAGTTTGACCATAGTTTCTGAAGAAACTACAAGCGATTTTGCCCATAAAAAAGTACTATTCACATCAGCATATAACTATCTTGGTGCTAGCTTGACCACTTTTTCGAGTTTATTTCATAATTCAGCCAAAAAAGAAGACAGAAATTAAGAAATTCAAGGGAAAACTGCAGGCAAACAAGTATGTTTTTTCTATAATAAAGCAACTTTTTTTAAAAATTAAAAAATGTCTCATTAATTTTAAGGTATTTTTATAATAGAAACAAAAGTTTATTTTCTAAAAAAAAATTTTTTTCATCATGAAAATCAATGTCAAAATCTACTATATTTACGAGCGCGCAAACGCCGCCGGCTCAGTGGTAACACGGCTAGCGCAAAGAGAGGACGTATCACTTTGTGTCGCCAAGAGCTCGCGAGGTTTACGTAGGTTTATGTTAAAAATATACTGCGACTACCACAACTTGGTCCTTTAATTATTTTTCTTTCTTAGTAATATTATATTAGTTGTGAATTATATTAGGATATTTACGACTTATCCCTTGGATTGCTTTAACAAATTTTTAACCGACTTTAAAAATGAAGGAGTATATTTTTTTTGAGTTCGTAGATTTTTCCATCATTTGTTTTTTTTTTTTTATATATATATTATAAACTAGCGCTTGACCGCAATCCTGCCTGATGGTAAGCAGTGACGCAATCGTTGATGGTAAACCAATTTGTGAACCAATTTAAAAATATCTTGGGTTTTTTAGTTCTCTATTAAAGTCAATTCACATAATGCTTTTGTTATACCTAAACTCATTTTTTTTTTTTTTAAGATAATGGGGCGAAACAAGGGAGCACATTACCAATGTATCAATAAAAGAAAGAGGAATAGAGAGGGAATGGCAAGAGCCAGACAAGTGCTTAAAGAACGTACTTTTAATCAACTGGATACCACTTCGTCATCTACTATGAGTGTCGAAGTTGATGTAGGCACAGTACGTTTCTGTTATCTCATTTTTTTTAATAGCCTACTGTGTCTCCCTCTTCTGGGCAAAGGCCTCCCCTTTTTACTTCCAAACCAACCATAACCTACAACCACCAATACCACAATAACCTACAATTATTTATTAATTTTATTTCACAAGTCTTTCAATCAAATACAGCTTGTTACTGTTTTTTTTATACATTCATATGCTATTTATTGCAGAGTAAAGAAAATAATCCAAAGGAAGTAAGTTATTTATTTAGAAACATACAATTATAGCACTATTACAGAGCATTCCAATTCAGTGCTATAAGTAAGAATAAATTATACAAAACAAAAAAAAAAAACATTACATACATAAAGTCAGAATAACTATTAAAGAAACATTTATAATATATTTACATTATATACTTAGACTATAATAAACAGGAACAATACCTATATCATTAATTATTATTAGTTGTTTGGCAACAAATTTATTTTCAAGCGATGTCTTTGAAACTGAGTCAAACAAGGTATGTACTGGATGTACTAACTATGCTGCATTTAATGCACATTAAGTAATAATAATTAATTTAATTCACCAGAAACACACATAAGTTTGAATTTTTGTTGTTTCAGCAGTCACCAGTTTCGTTGTTGGTTATAGAAGGACGAAGAGTAGTTGATTTTCAGTATTTTTTGACCAATTTATTAACATATTAAGTCACAATTCAAAATTTGGATGCAATGCATCAAACCTCGTTATAATTGAAGAAAAATTGCAAGGGTTTTGTTCAACATTTTCATTGTCATGTACAATGTGTGGAAGTCAATTCCTGCTAAAGACGTGTCAAATTAAAACAAACAAACTGGACGTTAACCAAAGCGCTGTTTCGGGAGTTATAAGTATCGGATGTGGTCGAACCAACTTAAATGAGCTAGCTGCTTCTATAGATTGACCACTTATGAATAAATCCATTTATGAAAAATGTCACGTCAATTTATTTAACTGGTGGAAAACTACAGCCGAAGCCACAATGATAGAAGCTGGTAAGGAAGAGGCTTCTATAGCTCTCGAAAGTGGCAATGTAAGTCCATCAGGTATACCAACTATAGCCGTAACAGCTGATGCTGCTTGGGGAAAACGTTCATATAAAACAAATTTTTCTTCCGCAGCAGGCGTTGGAGCTAGCTAATAGGGGTGAAAACTGGCAAATTATTACATGTTGGTATTAAAAATAAATACTGTGTTACATGTTCCCATGCAGCTAATAAAAATATTACACCCCTGAAACACCGGTGTAATAAAAATCATACTGGCAGCTGAGTGGCTCTTCCACTAGTATGGAGAAATCAATAATCGTTGAGGGATTTAGAGAATCTGTGAAAACACATAATTTAGTGTATGCAAAACTTATTGCTGATGGTGACTCAAGTGTGTATAAAAACATATTGGAAAGCAGGCCATATTTAAACGTTACGGTCGAAAAAGTGGAGTGTTCCAATCACTTAATGCGCAATTATAATGGGAAAAATTTAAGTTTGATGAAAGATACGTCCATTCCATTAAACGAACGCAAGCTACTATATTCTGATCGAGTGAACCGATTACGAATTGCTGTGAAAGCAGCAGTAAGATTCCGAGGAACTCAAAATGTTCCATTTACTGAGCAAATCAAAAACTTAAAAAAAGACATTATCAACAGCCCACAACATATTTATGGAGACCATTCACAATGTGAAAACTATTACTGCACAGACGAAAAACCAACTTTTGCCTATTGCCCGAAATTGTCGATCCAAGAAAATCTCGTTCAATGCCTCTACGAGACACTTCATTTTCAAATAATAGGAGGCTAATGCCGGCAGCTAGGTCCTGAAATTCATCTAAGAGATTTCTTTAAGGTATTCTTACGGTTGCTTTAAAATTCTTTGTTAAATAATATTTTAAACATGTTTTTGTTTTATATATCGTTTACCTAAATACTGGAAATCTGTCTAACTGGAGGTATCTATCGTAATCCTAAATGCTGCATCCGGTTAGACTGGAAGCCGGTCCGAACATAGTTGGGAAAAAGGCTAGGCAGATGATTATGATATTGTATATGTGGGTACTTACACTACACTTTAATATTGGTATCCATAAACTAATTATTTAGTTATTGCAAAAACTCAAAAGGAAAATTAATTTATTTATATATACTTACTACAGTAGGTAGGACATAGATATCGACGCTTGAAAGGCAATCATATCTTCTTCTTCTTCTACAGCCTATAGATGTCCACTGCTGGACAAAGGCCTCCCCCAAGGCTTTCCACGCCGACCGGTCTTGTACTGCCCGCATCCATCGGCTTCCCGCGACCTTCACCAGGTCATCGGTCCACCTTGTTGGGGGCCTCCCTACGCTGCGTCTTCCAGTACGTGGCCGCCACTCCAGAACCTTACTGCCCATCGGCCATCGGTTCTACGAGCAATGTGCCCTGCCCACTGCCACTTAAGTTTAGCGACTCGCAGAGCTATGTCGGTGACTTTGGTTCTTCTGCGGATCTCCTCATTTCTGATTCGATCACGCACAGAAACTCCTAGCGCTCTTTTCATTGCCCTTTGTGTGACTCTGAGCCTTCGTATGAGGCCCATTGTGAGCTACCACGTTTCAGTTCCGTAAGTCATCACTGGCAACACACACTGGTCAAAGACTTTAGTCTTGAGACACTGTTGTATCTTGGACGACGAGAAGATGTAGCGTAGCTTCCCGAACGCTGCCCAACCGAGCTGGATTCACCGAGACACCTCTTTCTCGAAGTATCGATCGGCAATCTTACAGGTGCTGTTTAATAAAGTCTCTGCAACCATATAATGCTTGCAAAGCCCCGGTGCTTCAATGGTGCTTGGTACCCAGACGTTTTATCCTAAACAGGTGCAGTTGACAGCCTCCGTGGCGTAGCGGTAGCGGACGCGGCCGCTGCGCAGGGTAGCGCAGGTTCGATCCCCGCACACTGCAAGTATTTGTATGCATGAATATGAATATTTGCACTGGTCTGGTCGTGCCTCGGAAAGCACGTTAAGCCGTTGGTCCCGGTTGCCATACGAACATCTAGTGGCAGTCGTTACGGGTAGTTGGAGCCCTCAAAAGTCCAACAATTGGTCTAACTGTAATGCTTCGATGTCGCCTTCGGGTTGTGGAGGTCAGACGGCAGTCGCTTCACAGAAAATGTCGAAGTTTAGCCATATCAGCAGTTGGACTGGTAAAGCGGACCCCAGACTCCAAAGCTGAAAAAGGCTTCGGATGCGACTGGGAATAACGCTGGGATGATGATGATGACCTCTTTCCCGAGGTTGAACCTACCTAGTTGGACTGTTTGTCCCAGGTATACATACTCGTCAACAACTTCGAGTGCAGAGCAACCAACTACAATTGGAGTGGGTGCGACATGAGAGTTCGACATGATCTTCGTCTTATCCATGTTCATTTTTAGACCCACTTGTTGGGAAGCTCTGCTGAGGTCATTGAGCATTTTGCCCAAGTCTTCCAGGGTCTCAGCCATGACCACGATATCATCTGCGAAACGGAGATTAGTGATGTACTCGCCGTTGATGTTGACGCCAAGTCCTTTCCAGTCCAGGAGCTTGAAGACATCTTCCAACGCAGCAGTGAACAATTTAGGAGATATGACATCTCCTTGTCTCACTCCACGCTGCAGTTGGATCGGTTTCGAGTCCTGATCCTGGAGACGGACTGACATGGTGGCGTTTTTGTACAAACACTTTATCACTTCAATGTATCGATGGTCAATTTGGCACCGCTGGAGAGACTGTAGCACCGCCCAAGTCTCAATCGAATCGAAGGCCTTCTCATAGTCCACAAACGCCAAGCATAGTGGTTTGTTATACTCCTCGGACTTCTGTATAACTTGCCGCAGCGTATGAATGTGGTCTATGGTGCTAAAGCCTTTTCGGAAGCCTGCTTGTTCGGGAGGCTGGAAGTCGTCGAACCTGCGAGCGAGACGATTCGTGATGACCCTAGAAATCATATCTAAGCGACAAAAGTTCGTAAATTGAGTTATATACACCATTCGAACCGCCAGATTTTTCTGCGTCGTTTGGTGTATAATTGTATATAACTCAATTTACGAATTTTTGTCGCTTAGATATGATTGCCTTTCAAGCGTCGATATATTATCGCGTAATAATTATGTTAACCCTAAAATTTTGTTAATAGATTTTAGATTGTTTAGGGTTTTTAGATTGTTTTTTTTTTGTTTTCTGTCGACCTCCGTGGCGCAGCGGTCAACACGCCTGCCTGCGACGCGGAGGCCCCGGGTTCGATCCCCGGCCATGTCATGATGAAAAACGATCTTTTCCTGATTGACCTGGGTCTTGAATGTTTATCTATATATGTATTTCTTATAAATATAGTATCGTTGAGTTAGTATCCCATATCACAAGTCTCGAACTTACTTTGGGGCTAGCTCAAGCTGTGTGATTTGTCAGTATATATTTATTTATTTATTTATTTATTTTAGATTTCTAGATAATATTATATTAAAGAAGAATATTAAATTAAACTGATTACTTATTCTAATATTTCATTTTACCGTATATGTTTTTATTTCTTAAATTGCCTATGTAATAAACTATCATTACACCATATTTTTTTAATTTCAAAATGTATCAATATTCATCTAAATTGTGATAAATATACAATGTGCACTCGTTTCCGACTATTCACAAATCATACTTTATATAATTTAGAATAATATCTTCTAAAGGATCAAAAATGTTTAAGCGTTCACTAAGCTCGATATTTACGCGCGTGTGCGTCTAGCTGCTAGAACGATGCACACAAAGGTAACATCGCAACGATTTTACCTAAACTGTAGCGAGAGAATTTTGTGCACGGGCTCTTAAAGACTATCTAAACTATTCTATCTAAACTGGAATGTGACCTTGCATAAGTCTGTTATTTAAAAGAAGACTCTATCGCAAGAGCAATAAGGTCGATCGGAAATAAAACTTTATTAGAAAAGAACACGGTCCGAGGGAGAAAGCGTCCCAGTAGCCCTCTGTCTCTTTCTAAGTGTTACCCGTATTTATTTTTTGTAATTTTGTTTGAAACCAACAATTTCGATTAGAAAAAAAGATGGTGAAAAAGGGTGCCATTAATGTCTGCAATAGTGAGTCATACTCAGGATGCGAAATATCATTCTTTAAGTAAGGTTTTTGCGGTAATCATATACAAGTTATTTTGTTTGTATGTAGGGTGACCATAAATTTCGGGGTAATTAATAAATGGGCACTTAGTCATTGTGTGCATAATAAGTAAGTGACTTTTATTGGGTATTTACAATGACAATAAATTCTGCTTTCTTGTAGATATTTTATTTATCTAAAGCTACAGTTTCGGATAGATTGACCTGCTGTCGTCCGTACATCATCAATTTATTCATCCATTTTTACAATTCAATAACTCATAGTTGACTTTGAGAGGCCGTGACTACCGGACTACCCTGTGCCTGTCTATTAAAAAAAAATGGAATAATTTATAAAACTATTGAAAGCCTCCAGCCAAGGGCATTTAAACACTAAGCGACAATGCGCTAAGGGCACCCCTTGTTGGGTACAAACCTCGGCTTAGGGCGTTGCTGGAGAGAACAGCAAGAGACGCGGGATCTAAATTTTGAAAATGAAATCGGGTTGATGACAGCGTTATTTCCTAGTACTAGCTCTGAGTAGAAACGCCGAAACAATCTCAGAGGTCATAGTCGGGAATTTATATTTATTGACTGAAGAGTTTGTATGTTTGTTTGTTTGTTTGTGCGCGCTAATCTCAGGAACTACTGGTCCGATTTGAAAAATTCTTTTTGCGTTGGATAGCCTATTGATCCAGGAAGGCTTTAGGCTTTTTTTTATATAACATCCCGATATGACTAATAGGAGCAGAGCAGTAACAAAAAATGTTGCGAAAACGGGAGCTAACGCAGACGTACATATTGCTTCCATTATTTTAACAGGCGCTTATTTTATATCAACTAAGCTCTTTTTAATTTTTTTCGGAACGAGACGAACAGCGTTCTCACTTACCATTGAACTTAGGTCATGAGGAAATGCAATATTAGTAAAAGCAGTGAGCACGGAAGAATGTTACAGCAGTGTAAGTTGTTAGTTTGGGATGTTCCACAAAAGGGCAATTGAAGCACTAGATCGCACAATGGGGAACATCAAAGGCAACCAAGATATCATGGGAGGGATGGTGTTACATTTAGTTGTTGACTTTAGGCAGACCCTTCCGGTAATTACCTACTAGGGGTAAGCCGCCGGCAGATGAAATAAATGCCTCTTTGAAAACATCTGCATTATGGGTTCGCGTGAAAAAGTATTGTAGTCTCACCCCGAATATGCGAGGGCAACTTCATCACGATTCTCAAGCCGGGTATATGCAATATGCAGCTACCCTTTTAAAAATCGGAGTAGATCGCATGCCAACTGACAGTAACGGCATGATTAGAGTGAGTCGTGAGTTCTGTCAAGTTGTGGATAGCTCAGATGACTAAATAATTCTATCGGGCTCTTCAAACAAATATGGCCAACCGAGAATGGCTATGCGAAAGGGCATTTTTGGCGCCGACTAATGAAATAGTAAAATAAATGAACAAATCATGTTAAACGTTCAGGGAAATGTTATCGAATACCTCTCAGTGGACAATATTACGGACTCTGAACAAGTTACATTATATCCTATAGAATTTTTCAACTCTTTAGAATTATCAGGAGTGCCACCTCATAAGTTGATACTAAAAGTTGGTGTTCCAGTCCTATTAATGAGGAATCTTGACGCTCCAAAGCTGTGTAATGGTACTCGGTTACAAATAACGCATTTGGCTCACAACATTGTAAAGGCTACAATCATGGCTGGAATGGCAAAAGGACAAAAGTCTTGATTCCCCGTATTCCCATCAACCCGACTGATTTGCCATTTCATTTTAAAAGGGTGCAGTCCCTTCTGAAAGCAGGATTTGCTATAACAATAACAAAGCCGACAGACGCTTAAAGTTGCCGAAGTTCATTTAGAAACAACATGTTTTTCTCATGGGCAACTCTATGGTGACATGCTCACGTGTATCAAATCCAGAAAACCTTTATGTTTTGGCAAAAGACAGCAAAACAAAAAATGTTGTTTATAAAACCGTAGTGCTTACTCAAATGTGCTGCTGTGGGCATATTTTATCAAGCGTTACTACGCTAGGGTTAAAATTACTATTTTAACCCTTATTTCATAATATCCTAAGCATATCCAAAACACCAACCAACGCAAAATAAATAGAAGTATGACATTTGATGTTCCTTTCCTTTGCTGAACCTTTAAACCCGGTTAAATTAACGTTGCTATAGACCTTATGTATCTTTATTATCCTACTAATAATATAAACGCGAAAATGTATGAGGATGTTTGAAACCTTCCAGTAATGTAGGCATTTATCTTGGCATTCCAACGCAAAGGAGAACCACCACGCGCTGTAAACTGAAGCCTACGCGGACGAAGTCGCGGGCAACAGCTAGTGTATTATGAACTAGCGCTTGACCGCAATCCCGCCTGATGGTAAGCAGTGACACAATGGTTGATGGTAAAGCGCACTAGTTTTTTAAGAGCCTATTCACTCTAGCCTTGAAGACACTCAAATTGTAGTCCGACGGAAACACCGCTGCTGGCAAACTGTTCCAGTCCCTCGATGTACGCGGTATAAAGGTGGAGGCGAAACGCTTCGTCCGGATCGTAGTGGTGTTAACAACGTAAGGGTGGAAACTTGCCGTACGACGGGTCGTCCGATGGTGGAACGGAGATGGGGGAATTAAATCATGCAGTTGCCTCGCACACTCCCCAAAATCAATCCTGTAGAAGACCGAAAGGCTGGTTACTCTACGCCTGTGCTCTAGGCTTTGGAGACCGTCTCGAGTTAAGTCAGGGTCACCAATCAGCCTCTTCGCCCGCCTCTCCATTGAATCCAAAGTGGCCAGGTGACACTTAGCAGCACCAGCCCAAATGTGGCTGCAGTACTCCATACACGAACGGACCTGTGCTTTGTATAACATTAGAAGCTGCCCAGGTGTGAAGTACTGCCGGACCTTTGCGATAACGCCAAGTTTCCTGGCAGCCACCTTGGCCTTGGACTCAATGAACCGCCCAAAGTTAAGGTTCGAGGAAATCTCAACTCCCAAAAGCTGAAGGCGGTCGGAACACTCCAAGGACACATTCCGAAAAGTAGGAGCCAAGGTGAACGGGCTTCTTTTGGCGGTGAAAAGACACGCCTGTGTTTTGGCGGCATTGAATGCTACAAGATTGGCATTGCCCCATTCGGAGACTGCCTGCAGTGCAACACTCGTTCGCTCTACCATGGCCTCTCTTTCGGACCGGATTGATTCCCTACTAGCCCGAGGATCCGGCAGGTATCTCTCCACAACTGTGCTGTTATCTGCATGCCCATAGATACCAGGCATCAGCGGATCGTTAATATGCAGCAGGAACAGAGTTGCAGAGAGAACAGACCCCTAAGGAACACCGGAATTAATCGACATGGGCTCAGATGAGCATCCGTCGACAACACCGTTTAGTCAGGAAGTCTTTTACCCAGCCAATCAGGCTAGGGGAAATGCCGTACGATAGAGATGGGCGGATGGGTAAAAAATGGGTAGGTAAAAATTGGTAGGAAAGGGTAAAATAGGTAAAAAAAGTTTTTTACCGGGTATTTATAATAAATACCGGGTATAAAATGAGTTGTTATTTAATTGGCTTCGTCATCAATACTACGATCAAGTACTGGAGTGCTTTGGGGTCCTACCACCATCTTTGGGACCCAAGTCAACCCCACCTGCTGACGGTGCACCTGCTGACTTACGGATGGGGTGCTGACGCCAGCTTTCCCTTCGGAGCTGAGTGGTCTGACGGCAGTCGCACTCGTAAAAGCAAAACAATCCAAACTATTATGAATAGGAAAGGAAGAAATGCACGTGACACAGTTAGGGCGCCGCCGCAAAACGGCGCGCAGGAGCTACGCCCGACTCCTGTGACCTGTGGGCTAGGGCTACCGTGTCTGAGGTGGATACGGCTGAAGAAGCGAGCCCAAACCAGGAAAATCCGTTGCGCTTCTCCTGGTGTGGTGACGCCGAAAGTATGTTGTTCTGGAGCCAGCTCGAAGGACTGTTTCACGGAATCCCGTTATCCCAGCGAGTGGTTCTGGGTGGTGATTTGAACGGTCATGTGGGTGAGAAGAGTGACGGGCTTGAGCGTGTTCACGGCGGCTTTGGGTACGGCGACCGCACCGCAGAAGGAAACAACATCCTCCAAACGTGTGCGGCCGCTGACCTTGCAATTGTGAACACCTACTTCAAAAAGAAGCAGGAGCACGTTGTCACCCAGCGGGCGAAGCGCTACCCGGATAGACATTCTACTGACTAGGAGACACCAGATCGGCAAAGCAGCCAACTGCAAAGTCATAGCCGGTGAGAGTCTCACTGGACAATACCGCCTCCTTGTCACAGATCTCTGCGTAAAGACCCAACGTAGACGTGTAGAGTACTGCCGGCACCAGATTTGGTGGTGGCTGCTGGATAAAATAAATCTCAGGAGTTCGCATCGGTTACTAGCGACAAGTGCGCTGGACCGATGGAGAATATGTCCAAGACCATTGGGGCAGGATCCAGGCAGCTATTATTGGGGTGACGCGGGTGGTGCTCGGAGTCTCTAAGGGCGGCCGCAAACGTGAAAAGGAGACCTGGTGGTGGGACGACACAGTACAGAGGGAGACTGGGATGAAGAAAGCCCTCTTTTAAATGTGGCATCCGACCGGATCTCCTGAAGATCGCTACGCATATAAGGTTGTCAAACGTGCCATTAAAAGAGTTGTAGCCAGAGCCAGAGCCAGATCACTTGCAAGCGCTTTACGAGAAGTAGGAATCATCTTAGGGGCAAAAGATCTTGTGGGGTACTTCCCACGATTTGTTTGGAACTTGTAGGTAGAATAGAAACACACGATGGAGATTGAAGTGGAAGTGTAGCAGGTACCGGAACTTCTGGTCATCTGAGGTCTTTAACGGATCAATTACGGCTTCGAATTGGATGAACCAGGCTCGGGGTGTTACTCTCCAAAAGGGTAATAATCTTGACTGCACGGATACTAGAAACACGTCGTAAGTCGATTCGGACTGGATCTTCTCTTGTTGTTCCTCCGACATGGTCAATTGCAAGATCACTTTCTATAGAATTCGGGGTCACTAATTGTGTGAAGCAAATCGTGGGAAGTACCCCACGATTTGTTTGGAACTTGTAGGTAGAATAGAAACACACGATGGAGATTGAAGTGGAACTGTATTATTGTCTAAATCGTAGCTGTATTTATTCACAAAATAAATAGTTGAAGTAACGGCGGTTGCGGTCAAACTCAAAATGGATTAGCCAATCGGTTGTGGGTTCGGTCTGCTGGTCTTCATAGTGCGCCGACTATAAATTCGTGAGGCGCCCCCGTGCGGTCAACTCCAAAACCGATTCCTCCGTAAAGTCACAAACGCCCCTTGGTTCGTCCGTAATGAGATCCTTCATCTTGATCTCAAAATCCCCACCATCCAGCAGTTCATGAAACGCCTTTCCAAGCGTTTCTTTGACACTGCTGTCAAGCACCGCAATCCTCTTATAGCAGCGGCTGCCAATTACACTCCCTCCACCATCTCCCGACTTCGCCGCCCTCGGCATGCTCACACAGACCCCGATGACCCCATTACCCTCCTCCAAGAGGCCAATAGGGCCACCAGCATATTACACAAACACAGACCGACCTACCGACCTCGCCGCCGAGGTCCATCGCGACGCGCTCCACGTAGTAGTCCCCTCCCCCGTCCCTTGTCCGATGAAGGCCAGCCCGCGCCGCAGCTGAGCCAGTAATTATAATAATGTCCCAACAATGACCTCTGAGTTTGTTTCGGTGTTTCTTCTCAGAGCTAGTACTAGGAAACGCCGCGGTCATCAAACCATTAAGTATAACTTTCGATCCAGCCGTCCCTTGCTGTCCTCTCTAGCGACGCCCTAAGCCGAGGTTCGTACCCCACAGGGGGTGCCCTTAGTGCGTAGTCGCCTGACTGGAGGCTTTAATTTTTAATTAAGGTATCCACAGGAAAATCCGGTTAAGTAGTTACGGCCTCTAATGGCCACCTACGAGATGCCATATCAAATAAAAAAAATAAAAAACGTGCGGTCAACAGTCTCCGATCAGTTTTGCTGCGAGTGAGTCGTGTAGCGCGCGCCGCATTCCATATTCAGCAGGGTTGCCAACTGTACGAGGTTCCTCGTACAAATACGAGATTTGCGGTTTTCCGTACGAGGTACGAGGATGCTATGAACCTCGTACAATAATGTACGAGATTTTCATATTGTAGGAACTTCATACGTAAATCGCATAGATTTTCTGATTGACGGTATAGCTACATAGCTCGGCGTACGAGCTCCTACCCTGTTAGTTCCACTTTGACGAATGAGCTTTTTTTTTTTAGACGTTCTTTCCGGTGACCCTGTTGACGACTAGTACTACTTTTTTTTTTTTTAGACGTTCTTTCCGATGTCCCCGTTGACGACTAGTACTCGTCTAGTACTACAGTAGTACTACGAGGTTTGAAAGTCAATATACGAGATTTTGAGGTACACATGTACGAGGAATCTTTGTTTTTGGTTGGCAACCCTGATACTCAGTGAGGGCCGCGCGCTCGGCGCGCCCGGTCGTATGACGCTTGCCGGGTGACGGAAAGCGAGTTTACACAGGTCCCACAATCTTCAAAGGTCAAAGCGGCATAGGATATATCCAAGTGCCGTTGTGTAAAAGACCCTACTGGCAACCTGCTATGCAAAGACCTCGCGGTGAAGGAGAGATGGCGCGTGTACTTCCACGAGTTGCTGAATAAGCAGCACCAAGAGGTACAAGCACCGAAATTTATTCCAAATCTTGAAATAATGCCCCCGGTAACGCTCGAGGAAGTCCAAATGACTCCTTGTCGCATGGCAAGTCGGAAAGCTGTCGGAACTGACGAAGTCCCCATTGAGGCCTGGAAGGCGATGGGTCTTCGCTATTCGAGCATGTTAACTAACTAACCTTCTGAACCGCGTGTTCCTGATCGGCAAAATATCAAGCCAATGGGGACTGAGTATTATTACTCCAGTCTTCAAAGGCAAGGGCTCGGTAGACACTATGAAGATCTTTGAGAGGATTATAAACTCTCAGATTCGGCAGAAGTATGCTGTCTCCAGTGACGGATTAACCCGTAATCAAATTAAGCAATTGCTTAGGGCATCACGTCTGGGGGGGCACCAGATTGCCTAGGGCATTACGTCTGGGGGGCACCAGAAGAAGCACAAAATGTTCGTCGGCTCTAAAAAAAAAAAAAAGCTCATTCCAAATGAAATCCGGGAGAGTCGAGGCATACGAAGGACGGGGAAGGACGGGGACGGTTGCTTAGGGCATCAAGTAGTCTTAATCCGTCACTGGCTGTCTCGGGAGTGTCAATATGGGTTTCGTCCAGGGTACGGAACCATGGATCCTACATTAACACTAAGGTTCACCATGGAGAGATACAGATCGAAGAACACGTTTCTACATATGCTCTTTCTATGTAGAAAGAGCATATGCAGTCCCATATGGTTTCAGCATACATGATCCACCTCCTGGTTGCTCATGTATGCTGAGGATATCGCGCTGGTTGACCCGGACAGGGGACAGTTGGAGTGGCGTGTGAATTGGGCGGCTGTCCTGTCCCACCGGACCGGACCCACAGTGGCGGGCCAGCATCAATGGAGGATTGCGGAAGCAGTTTTGCTCTCGCAACCCCGTGTAGGTGTGAGATGAAACACTGGGGTGGTTTTTAATCATTAAGAGTCTGACAGACCTGTCGCCCGCCCCAGGGCAGCGGACATCGCATGAAGATTTTCCACCCGGAAACAAAAAAAAAGGATTTCGGGTTGTTTAAAAGAAATCGTGGCCCTGGCACACAGGCAAAGCAAAGGAACACGGTGGGAAACGATCCGAAATGGCTAATGTCATGATGACGTCATACGCGCATCAGCACTTGTTGTTGTTCTGTGTTCTCAGTTGTTTTATCGATGTATTTGTACAACCCGGTACAGCACACCACTAATAAACCATTTTATTAGATAAACAACAACAAATAACAGATAAATACAAACACCACTGCGTAACCGAAAATCGTTTTTAGCGTCTTGTGACGTCACTTTACAAGGCTTGACGCCATATTGCTGAATAAAGCGTTTCGCGGCTTATTTGTATTTTGAATTTTTATTTGCATGTTTTACGAAATACGTATTTTAATTTTTTAAAATACTTTTGGTGAACTCTTAACCGTAAAACCAAGTAATTCAAGATAGAAATTATAAATCTGTCAAATAGCCTATTCATATTTTCTCGAATTTTTACAATTTACTGGTCAGTGTCAGGTTATAACTTGGATCAAAATATGATCTGCGATAATAATAACGATGTAACTACGGATCTACTCTCAAATTAAACTAATTATACTTTTACCCAGTAAAATTAAAACTGTGTATGTAAAAATAGGTATAAATGGGTATTTACCCAAAGTTCGGGTTTTTACCGGGTAAAAGCCCATCTCCGGTACGCTGGAAGCTTACTCAAAAGGCCAGCGTGCCATACCCGGTCGAAGGCCTTCGAGACGTCAAGGGAGACAGCAATCGCTTCCCCGTATCTGTCGAGGGCCTCGCCCCACAAGTGAGTGGCATAAACTAGTAGGTCCCCAGTTGACCGATTGCGGCGAAACCCGTACTGTCGGTCACTGAGGAGATCGTTAGCTTCCAGGTATGCCAAGAGGCGCGAGTTCAACACACGCTCCATAATTTTGCAAAGTATGGAGGTGATCGAAATCGGCCGATAGTTGGCAGGATCGGCACGACTACCCTTCTTGGGCACAGGCTGCACGTTAGCAAGCTTCCAGGACTTGGGCACTATACCAGTCCTAAATGAGAGGCGATACAAGCGCGTCAATACAGGAGACAACTCGGGCGCACATGCTTTAAGAACAATCGCAGGTATACCATCTGGACCACTAGCCTTATACACTCAGCTGTGGCGAAGGCTAGCCTTCATTGGACAAGGGACGGGGCGAGATGCGGTTACGTTGAACGCGTCGTGGAGGACCTGGGTGGGGAATTCGTTCGAAAGTAGGAAACTTATTAAGAAACAGATCAAATTATTAAATATTCTAATATTTTTGAAGATCTGACTGAAGAAAAGTATGGAGTGTCTATAAAGTTGTGAAAATAAATGGCGGCGCTGCGGTCGTGAATATAGTAACCCTGGTGACTTGACTAAAATCATTTTGACACTAGCACATTATTTTGTACTAGAAGCACAACTGGTTTTAATGAAAACACAAATCTATGGTCTCTGCCGTTTAAATAAAATGAGTGAAACAAAAAAAATCATAAATATTTATTATTATATGTTTTAACGTGTTTTTACCAATAAAAAGTATCCCAAAACATAATTATTGATTTCATCATCTGATTCCAAATATTATTCTTTAAAAAGTATTTTCAGTGTCAGCTCCGTCACTAACAACGTCTCCGCTACTGCCATCAGCCTGCTATTTTCATTTAAGTGAATAACTAACTCATATATATCTTGGTAAAGGATTTACTCTCACATTTTCCTGAAAGATTAAAAATAATAATATATAATTTCTATCAGAAGATGGATAGCACTAATTTTAATTCCGAACATGACATAATTAATTTTTAAAATCAGCCGTAAATTAAATCACCTAAATTATCAAACTGTGCTAGTCGCACTACAATATGGTCTACTTATGTTTGCAATCTAACCTATAAATGCGCAATGTAAACAATCCTCATTTTGGTCTTAAAATTGTTTTTGTTTACCAGAAGTTTCAAATTTACTAAAAATTTGAAACTTCTAGTAGATAAAAACAAACAGTAATATGATTACATACCTGTTATAAAATCAAAATCAAAGCATTTATTTCAAATAAACCAGTTACAGGCACTTTTGAATTGTCAGAAGGTCGGTCAGTCAATAAGATGAAGCTAGTCGCCCATTTCAAAGAGTAGGTACCTATGGAGAAGAACGGGCAAGAAACTCCATGGACACTCTTTTAAATTTTCAAGCTATTGTTACAAATATTTGATTAAGTACATCATTCATGTTGAAATCAACCGTGTGAGAACGATGCAGAAATAAATTGTACGCCGAGAGCGTCCAAAATGGAAAACACACAAAAATCAATTCAGAAATTAAAATACGCCGTGGCAGCTAAGAGATGACCAGCTAGCAACAGATAGCAACAGTTCAGTTGCAGATAGCAACTGTTCAAGCATAAATGTCATCCATATTTGATAAAATTTGTCCAGCTTCGTGTTCTAATAAACATCGCTGATATACTTTAAAAATTATTTCCCAAGGTCCACGTTTATTTATTTTGCTAATTTTAATGTGTTTCTTCGATGTTATATACATGTAGATTTGAATAGCAATAATAAATGCAATAGATATCGAGTTACAAAATAAATATACGACAGCCGATGACATTCGATGTACTACGATTTAGTGTTGCCCTTCTTTTAAAATGTTTAGTTCCTGAAACATTCATTTTCATGACTTTATAGATGGAGTATAATTTCGATGAGGAAGAACTTTTTAATCTATTTCTTTGTTGATAAATAGTAGAGGCAGGTTTGGAAAACGGTCTTTCGGGCGGTGTTGATAACGCGTTAGTACACAAATATTGCATGGCTGTTTTTTAATTTCGGTAATTGTTTCGTAAGTTACAATCGATGATTGATTCCGTTAACATCGATGTTCATCGATCATCCCTAGTACATTGTTTTATAGAGTAACTTATGTTGCTCAAAGGTCTTAGCAACCAAGCCAAGAACTCCAAAAAAAGTAACTTATGTTTGACAAATGACAAATTTGACTTCATCGTTATGTGTACTCCAGTGTGACCATTTGTGGCAGATTTCTGCCATTTTGGCAGATTTCGCCCCTAAATTTTGATGGTGGCAGATAATGGTGACGATTTGAAAATTCGGCAGATTTTGGCAGATTTAAAAGATTTTGAGGCAGATTTTGACGGATTTAAAAGATTTTGAAGAAATAAAAATAACCGAATTCAATTTTTGATGTGCTTGTCTTTTTGAAATGAATTACTAGGTATAGGTGTTTTAAGTATTTTGGTAAGATTGATTTAGTGAAACTCACAACACCTGTTTCATAGACAGTTCGCACGGGGACTCCCGGCTTATCATGTTGTAAAACGCACTTGGCGTCATAGGATTATAGACTGTAATGAAATCGATATTGTGTTCATATTCTTATACACTTTATTGTTTTCATTTCAAACAGACTTTATTACCTTATTCTCTTTTGAGTTTTGGTGGTGTGTTTCGTGATCATGAGTGGTGAGGTTCTGTTCTATTCTAAGTAATAATGAACAGAAGATATGAGCGTGCTTATAGAAATTAGAGAGAGATTTACAGTTTTTGGATCCACAGCATGTGGTTTACAAAGATTTTACTTCAACATTAAACGTAGCAAAGAATTTTCTAAACACTGTAGACGAAAAAGACATTCATAGAGTTGATGATGAACTACGACAAATTAAATTTGATAACAGTGTAAGAGACTTGTTAGAATCAGGTGGAAGTAGCACCACCAGCACAATTTTGAACGTAGACAAATTTTGGGGA
Source organism: Sesamia nonagrioides (assembly GCA_017933935.1). Classification (NCBI taxonomy): domain Eukaryota; kingdom Metazoa; phylum Arthropoda; class Insecta; order Lepidoptera; family Noctuidae; genus Sesamia; species Sesamia nonagrioides. The sequence continues at coordinate 60,932 of JADWQK010002354.1, forward strand.
GCTGTTGGAAAAATCTAGGACGCAAATGGGGCTACAAAATATCCAAATATTACAAATTTCACAAAAGCTCTAGTATCTTTGCCCATGTCTAACGCTTCGTGCGAGAGTATATTATCTCAGGTATATTTAAATAAAACAAAAATTAGGAATAGGTTCTTAAATCAACATGTTTCTTCTATCAATAGTCACTAAAGAGACGGAAATTGTGTTTTCTTTAAGCCAACTGAAAATATGAATAAGAAGATGTCTTCCAATCTACCTAATACGAAAATGAAGATTGGAAGCAAATGTTGACACCTAGAGCCAGTGCTGATTTAATAATAGGTGTTTGACAGTTTGACTGCTACGTGAAAGAAATTGTTTTTTTTTATTTATTTATTTTTGATATAAATAAATTTCATTAAAACGTGTTCTTTTTTCCTTTTCATGGTGGCATATTTTTGGCATTTTTGGGGTCACCGTACGTGGCAGAATTTCGCCCATTTCGTGGCAGATTCGCTATTTCTGAGATGGTCACACTGGTGTACTCTGTCATTTTGTTATGTGTACGAACTTTTACGTTTGGCGCCTTTGTTTCAATATTGTTTTAATGAATTAAAAGCAGTTTTCTAAATTAAAATGGAAGGTGGAGATTCGTTTTTATCGTGTGCGGTGACTCTAGAATGGATGACACAAGGATCTATATCAAGGAAAGTTAATTACAAGACAGCTACTCTGCGCTTGATACGAAACGAATTTCGTGAAATGTTTATGGAGATTACAAGCGAGAAACACGCCGCTATTAGGTTTGCATTGAAAGGCATAAATGTGTTCAAAAAGTTCATGGCAGAAGGCAAAGCAAGCATAAAGTTTCAAGATGCAGGTTGCACTTTGTTCATATCGAACGCGCCGCCGACGAATCTCGTAGGGTTTTTGAGAACAATATTCGTTAAAATGACAGGAGACAAAAATCAAGGCAATACTACGCCATCAAAGCAAACCATGAGGTCTAAATTATTGAGTGGCAAGGTCAAGGCTTTTGAAGAAATTAGCCCAGTCACAGTAGCTGATCTTAATAACGCTAAGAAGAATCTTCCTAAATCTACTTTGACAACACCTTCGCCTCCATCAAAGAAGCGTAAAATGGGCGACAGCCAATGCGGTCCAGCACCTAAGAAGCTATATTCCCCATCACCCTTGACCAATACTTGTTCTTTGAGCTCTGAACAGCAGAGAGTATTAGAGGCTTGTCGTGGAGGAAAGAACATATTCTTTACTGGCTCGGCTGGGACAGGAAAGAGTTTCTTACTGAAGAGGATTGTGGCCGCTTTGCCACCTGATGTCACTGTGCCTACAGCATCAACTGGTGTTGCTGCTTGCCATATTGGTATGTCTTTGACTCCCATAATATTTTGTTTCGTTTTCAGACATTCATTACTTGGCACATGATAAACAAGGCCTGTTCTAGTTAGCCGTCATTGATCTCATAATTAAGCACTAATGTGTATATGTTGCAACCAACTGATTAAATTAGCCATTTAGTTAATTACCTTAAATGACAAATGAAGTAAAAAAAGTTACCAATTAATTCATCTATAAAACTTTTGTTAATCATCTTATTTTATTGTTGGCTTTACCTTTTTCTCATGTAGGTGGTACAACACTTCATGCATTTGCTGGTATTGGAGATGGGAGTGGATCTGTAGAACATCTTTGTGAAAGAGCCATGAAAGTTCCATTAGTGGCACAGAAGTGGAGAAAATGTAAACACCTCATTATAGATGAAATATCTATGGTGGATGGAAGTTTCTTTGAGGTATATTCCTGTTTTTTCTTTTTTCAATCTGTTTAATAATCTATAAGAAACCGCATATTGACAATATTCTTTATTGTACACGATAAAAATTACAAATCAAATCAGTTTTTCAAATTAGGCTGAGAATCAGCACTTTTTGAACATCAATATTACATAAGACAGTCCCCCCAAAACACTCACCCTTCACCACTTCCTAGTGCTTTCACTGGGAAGAAGTGGCAGAACAAATTCCCCAGAAGCACAGCCAGTCTGTTTATTAAAAAAATAAACACATTTATGTATCTGTACCTAAGTCATGTTTTTCAGGAGTCTAAAAAGATCCATACCATATATGGGTGCCAACAGAACCCTATTACTAAACCCTTGCTGTCCATTGTGTGCACAATGGTCCACTTGAAGGACTATGTGTAGAAACCAAACCCATAACATAGAAGGCTCGTAAAACACTTTTACTTCTTTTTTGCTTAGTGGCATGTCCATTATCCCTTATCTTTTACCATTACAGAAATTGGAAGCTGTTGCAAGATATGTGAGGAAGAATGACAAACCCTTTGGTGGAATACAACTTATACTATGTGGTGATTTCCTGCAATTACCACCAGTTGTTGACAAAGGCAAGACAGGGAAGAGGTTCTGCTTCCAGTCACCTTGCTGGGACAAATGCATTGAACTCTGTTTTGAACTCAAGCAAGTTCATAGGCAAAATGATTCAGAATTCATCTCTATTCTCAACAGCATAAGAATAGGTAGAGTCACCAAAGAGATCAGTGAGCGCCTTACGAGTACATCCCGGCAGAAGATTGAGAGTGATGGAATTCTAGCAACTAGGTTGTGCTCACACACCAATGACTCAAAAATGATAAATGAATCAAAGCTAAACGACTTGGAAGGTGAAGAGAAAATTTTCTCCTCACAAGACAGTGATAATGCCACAAAACAACTTGATATGCAGACTATTGCTCCTTCTAAACTGTTACTGAAGGTAGGAGCACAAGTGATGCTGTTGAAAAATATCAATGTTAATGCTGGCTTAGTGAATGGAGCAAGAGGTGTAGTTGTAAGATTTGAGGAAGGCTTTCCTGTTGTTAGGTTCAAGAATAGAAAGGAGTATACCGCAAGAACTGAACGCTGGTATGTTAAGAATTCGAATGGATCTCTTCTGTGTCGCAGACAAGTTCCTTTGAATCTGGCTTGGGCATTTTCTATACACAAATCTCAAGGCTTAACTTTAGATTGTGTTGAAATGTCCCTATCGAAAATATTTGAAGCAGGCCAAGCATATGTGGCCTTGAGCAGAGCACAAAGTCTAGAGACACTGAGGGTCCTGGACTTCGATTCGCGCCACGTGTGGGCTGATCCTAGCGTTTTAGAATTCTACCAGCGATTTAGACGACGTTTACAACAAATGGAAATAATCCCTCTTGGCAGAGCATTGACTGATAAAACAAATAAGAAATTAAAATTAAGGGAAATTTTAGAAAAACAAATGAGACGTAAATAGTTTGTACTAAATTTAGATAAGTAGCAAAATATTTATTTATTGTCAATTTTAATAATCATGATCCTCTTAAAGACTGTATGTGTTCATTGAATATATTTTATGCATAATTTTAAGGAATCTAGATCTATTACTTTAATTAATGGAATATATTTTTATTAACCTCAAGTACTTGAAGGCTTACATAAAATAAAAAGCTTAAGCTTTTCTTAGCTTCTTTTTTTTCTAAATTACTGCTTCTGTCCCACTGCTGAGGAACGGCGCCATAAACAAAGAGAAAATAATAATATTTCATTTAATTTATCTAGATTCAACAGCAGTCAAGATTTCAATCTGTTCTTCAAGGGTGGCATGTTTTTCCTGGAGACATTTTACTATATACTTCAAAGACTCAATAGTTTGCTCATTATCTCTCTTAGATATCAAAGATTCCTCTGAATTATTACTAAGGATTTCCACATGCTTCTTAGTTTGAACTACCAGTTCCATAAGTCTATTATTTAAATGGTCTTGTTTCTTAATCATAAGCCATAGGGCAATCTCTTTTGGTGTATCTGGGCGGCACCTGAGATCATCAGTGACATATGAGTCCAAATCGGAAGGTTCCTTCATTTTACTCATGCTGACTTTTATGTTAGCAGTAAGTTCAGCCTGTGTCAGCTTGGTCAGCAATCTGTCCACTTTAGACCTTGGTGGCTCCACACCCTGAGAACAAAGTAACTTGCGTTTGAAACTTGTCTGAAAATTATAAAGAATGCAAGACATTGCACAAAAATCAAGGCAAGTAATAGTATTACTTTATATAATTAAAAACAACAAATAAACAAAAAGCTCTACATTAGCTTGGCTTAAGGCCGCTGCTTCGAATCTTGCGGGCAGCGGGACGGCGGCGGCAGCGGCGCGGGAGCCAGGCGGGCATCAAAGACCCGTTCTCGAAACTAGCGGGCAAATCGCGCGTCACTATAGCCTCGTAGTGTTGTGTTCACGATTGTGTCGACGAGATATTTGTTGCTATTCGCGAAAGAAATGTAACAATGGCGGGAACATCTTTTTTCCTAACACTCGATCACCGCTTGCTGCCCGCAAGATTCGAGCGCGAGAAGTACACCGCAGCTGCCCGCCGCCGCCCCGCGTTCACGCCGCTGTTTTCGAGAACCGGTCTGTTTGATTTTACGAATAAAATCCTGCCGCTTCCTCGCCGCCGCCGCCGCTGCCCCGTTGCCCGCAAGATTCGAGGCAGAGGCCTAACAAAATATACTGAACATCTTAAAATACATAGAATAGAATACTCATTATTATGGCGCTCACTTAGTTATATATCAGCACCTCTTATTTTTTCACATTTTACAGAAACAAGAATCAAAGTTCTTATAAATGTTTAAAATTAATTTTATGTGGTTTTACAGATTCATGTCTATACTAGTAATCAAATGCTGTGTTTAACAGGTTGAGGTACTAGTGTAAATGCTAATAAATATTAAGGATATTTGCAGAAGTGCTAACAAACTACTAGGTGACTGATCTAAACCATAAAAATTACAGAACATAGATATAAAGATTTTATAAAGGGAGATCTTTTACAGAAAATTTTTGGATGAAATACCAAGGGGAAGGAGAGACAAATAGTGTAGGTAGTTTATGGTGTTTTATTTAGATTATACAATGTATATGTATATATATTTATGCCATACTCATCATCATCTTAGCGTTTATCCCAGTCGCATCCATAGCTTTTCCGCTTTGGACTCTGGGGTCCGCTTTACCAATCTAACTGCTGATTTTGGCTAAAATATTTGCATATATTCATTTCATATACAAATATTTGCACTGTGCGGATCGAACCCGCGCCTCCTTGCGCAACGGCCGCGTTCGCTACCGCTACGCCACGGAGGCTGTACTTTTACCATACTAATTTTAATAAATATATATGTACATCTATTAATAAACATAGACCAAGAGCAAATTAAATTTACTGCTAATGTTTAAAGAGAGAGGAAGAGCTTTCTTGTGATTGTTCAGTCAAGGTACAAGCATACACACACTGCTCTGTGCACATAAAAGGATACTAATCAAATTGAACTAGGGAACTGAGAACACATGGAAGCTAAATAAGAACAGGCATGACTTTCTAACTAATGGTGGAAACATGTCATGTTGGCAAAGAATATATAACTGCAATATTCAAAAGCATGATGTTCAAATACATAAGCCTTGTATTGTCATCAAAAGACATCGAAGCTTTGACGGCTATGGCTGACATGCACAATATGCCTAATAAAATAGTCATTCAATGTTTTCTAAGTATAATGGTAACCACTACAATGCACACATTCCATGGGTAAACACTGCAGTCACAAGTATGCGTGCGTACACTTACATAGTGTGGCTCTGTCTCATAGGTCCAAGGGACACGCGAGACAAACGCAGGTTTTTTGTTGGCAGACTCCTTCTTACTACCTTGCATGTTTGATGGGTTGGATTGGGTTGTTGGTTTGCTTAGTGGTGATTGTGCTGAGTATTTATTCTGTGGCTAAACATAGCAATATTATAATAATTAAGTATTAGTTTGAATACCATTTCTACTATTTTAGTGCAAATTGATCATACTATATATTGTTTCAAGTTTTTTTTATATGTTAAATAACATAATGTCATTTAAATCTACTTCATTTATTTGTGATTAACAGCCCTTGTTAATCTCCAGCATGTTAGGCAGCCATAGATATAGTACACCCACATTCCACTTTCCATCATTTTCATATAATACGTAAATGCATAAACAAACAATATTTAAATAAAAAAACTTACTTTGGCAGGAGGTTTTGGTGAATTTTTTGGGAAGCTAGGTGTCGCAAATATTGTTGGTACCGCATTCATAGTCAGTTTTCTTTGTGAATCAAAATATTTTGACTCAAAATGTTTTGAGCAGATTTGGCTTTTGTACCAATCAATCATAGAACACTTATTTTTTAACAATTTCAGCCATTGTTTCCTCATTTCATTGTTTTTTGGGCATCTGAAAACACATAGAGTAATAGCTCTAAATAAATAAATAGGTACAACAAACTAATGATAAAAATCAGGATAAGCAGCTGGTCAATACGAACACTACAATATACTATACATATATGTGTTAGTTGGCCTTTGTTTCCCGTGTGTTATCGGGCGTAGAATAGTACCAACCTATATTCTCCCGTGGGTTTCGTAAGAGGCGACTAAGGGAAGCTGGCTGCAGCGCTTTTCTTGTGGAATAACAAATTACTGCGATCACCAACCCGCTTGCCAAGCATGGGGAGTATGGCAATGCCCCCCAATGGAATTAAAGCTTTGGGGGAGGCCTTTGTCCAGCAATGGACCTTTACAGTCTGAGAAGAAGAAAAAGAAGAACATACTTCAAGAAAAACACGTTAAAGAAATAAAACTTACGGATGCAATGAAACTCCCGGCGGTTTGTTCAGTACAGTAGTGCGGCAGTTTTCAATGACACAGTGCGTAGCAGAAACAGACATTGTTGTCGACGTGGTCTAGCGTTAATTACACAGAGTAGCAAAATAAATGGATTTTGTTGAGATTAAGAACACGTCTAACAATCATCCACAAATGTTCACAAACAAAATCTACAATAATATTTCATAAATTCACCCACCCGTAGACAGACAACCACAGAGCAAGTAATCACTACGTTTCAGACAACGTATAGTGATTACTTATCTGTGAGACAACAGACAACGTTTGTCGTTTAGTTTACTACAACCACAGACTGCTACAACAATAAACAATTTTAGGGTTATTTTTATTCCAATATTTTAGGCAGCACTGCCTACTTTTAGATGTAGTAATTTACTTTGGCAAATTTTATTAGAAATTCGAGAGAGTACAAAAGTTATGTCAAAATAATAAAAGTAACAGTGAGATGGAACGTGTTAACGAAAACAGCTGTTTTCAATTCCGATTCGTTTCACGTGCACACAGTACTACAGCTATTCTATAAAAAGTATAAGAAGTAAAGAATTCATACGTAACTATATGAATAGAACTATGGTGAATATTAATCCCTTCGTCCGAAATGAGATTCTCCATGTAGATCTCAAAATCCCCACTATCCAGCAATTCATGAAACGCCTCTCCAAGCGTTTCTTTGACACAGCCGCTGAACATCACAACCCTCTGGTTGTCGCGGCAGTAAAATACACCCCCTCCAAAATTAGCAAGCTTCGCCGACCTAGGCACGTTCTCACCGACCCTGATGACCCCATTACCCTCCTCCAAGAGGCCAATAGGGCCACTAGTACAAAATACAAAAGGCCGACCTACCGACCTCGCCGCCGAGGTCCAGCGCGACGCGTTCAACGTAGTAATCGCCCCCCCCGTCCCTTGCCCGATGAAGGCCAGCCCGCGCCGCAGCTGAGCCAGTAAATATAAATTCCCGACTATGACCTCTGAGTTTGTTTCGGCCGTTTCTTCTCAGAGCTAGTACTAGGAAACGCCGCGGTCATCAAACCGAAATAAAACTAAGAATTCGATCCAGCCGTCCCTTGCTGTTCTTCTAGCGACACCCTAAGCCGAGGTTCGTACCCCACAGGGGGTGCCCTTAGCGTGTTGTCGCTTAGCTCTTAGTAGCCCTGGCTGGAGGCTTTAAATTCACTTGAAGGCAGCCACAGGATAGTCCGGTTAAGTAGTACCGACCTCTCAAGGTCAACTACGAGATGCCATATAAAAAAAAAAAAAAGAAAAATATTAATCCCACTAAAAAGATACCTGTTACCTATCACAGAGTACATTATATATATAGGGTATTACCTATAAAGGGGGCCATGTTCCTATCAGCTAATTGTTTGCCTGAAAAAAGGTTGAATTCTAATGCAATGTCAACTAAGTTTAGGTGCACTTTAAAATCGACCATAATTATCTTTATCTTCATCAACAGACTGATCCTAATACTTTTAAATTTGAACTTGGCAGGTAAAAATCAGGCCTATTAATATTAAATTTAATTACTTACTTATACAATTCATAAAGTGTTACGTACAGCACGAAAACCTGCCAAGTTCAAAAGAAGTACATAATTAGGATAATATTTATTTAATTTCTCACCACAATCCCTGACCTATGAAATTTAGCTGCTTTAGGACTAGTATATGATTACGTAGATATCTCTGTACTTATAATAGAAAATGAGCTACCCACAAGCGCGGTCTGTTGCTGGAATTTGGCCTGCGCACTACCATGCGCTGAGATACCATGCCTAACGATTATTTTTATACTTATAATCCTACGAAAGAACAGTAAGGACTTCTAAAATAATGAACGTAGGTATAGTAAAAGTGCACGGAGCTGCATACCTCCACCCTATTTCCAGTTAAACAAATATCAACCTTATTTCAATAAAAAATAAGTTGATTTTTGCACGATTAGCGCAGTGGTTAAGCTAATGACTGCTGCTCTGCGTGTCGCGGGTTCGATTCCTGCACGGGACAAATATTTGTATGACCTACAAGTAGTTGTTCCGGGTCTGGCTGTTTGTGTATGTGAGTTTATAATATGTTTGTAAACTCACCCACGGTACAGGAGAAATTCCTAGTGTGGGACAGTGTTTTTTTTTAATCCTAGCAAAGTCAAAGTTTTTTATTTGTAAAACATCTAATAGGTAAGTATAAAAATAGGTGTTACACGTAATAAGATGTATTGTGTAGGAATTAGTTATTTTTCCATAAACTCATATTTATTTATATTTTTGGCGAATATGATGCAAATGTATATAGATTAGAAATGACCAGAATGCCTATGAACATAACCTTATAATTGAATGCGTGTGTAATTTTTATGTTGATATTCTGCCAAGTTACATCACTTGTTAGCACCGAAAAAAAGAGTCCAAGAAAAATCAAATGAAAAAGTAAGAGTGGGAGAAATAAAAAGGCTTTTTTTAAATAATAGAAACTTTATATTTTATTTTGAAAATAAATGAGGTTTTTTAAATACAAAATAATAATTATAAATAAACAATTGGGATTAGTAGGTATACTTGGACAGTTGGACTTTCGTTCACCACAATACGATCGATATAGCATATCGATATAGATGAACAAATATATATTTACTGACAATAAATACATCAGCAGTTTAGTCACTGTAAATGATTAAATAAATAGTTAAGCTTAAAGCCTAAAGGCTGATTTACACGGTGCAATTTAATTGCCATGGCTTTAATTAAGTTGAAGCAACAATAAAAGTTGCATTGTCTAAACCATTTAGACGATGCAGAGACATTTAGATGACGCAATTAAATTGCACAGTGTGAATCAGTCTTAATTTACCTTAATTCAATTTAATTTGCCTGCGCCTGATTAACCTTTTAACCGCCTACGTCGGATTAATCCGACAAATATTTTCGGGCCCATTTCGCCAGAGTCGTATATTTACGACCAAAATATCACTGCTCGTTTAATCAGCTTTTTTATTTAATTACGCTGTATTCTATCAAAAATATGTTTATATTAGGCAAATAGTTAACTAAGTAATCATTTGCAGTTAAATACACTTTAGTCTCTTAATTAGAAGTCCTAAAAATAATGTCCAAAGTTAGATGAATTACTAACATTATTTTTAGAAAATTGCATTGATGTGCAACGCCCATGACGACAAAATTCAACATGAGGGACGGGACATATGCCAAGATTTACCGATACAAAAATAAACATAAATCTCTCGTTATAGTTCAAGTAATAATTAATAAATCGTTCAAATTTTTAAACACTTTTTGTTTTACTGGCTTGCGAAAAATGTCGAATAATTTCGTAAGGTACCTAAGTAGTATTCAAGTAGGTAGGTAGTAGGTACCTATATCTCCACCAAGCTAAGTTTACACCTCGCTGGACCTACGTACCTACGTATAATATAATGTTAAAAACAACAAATGCAAAGTAAAATCTAACTAACATTTGTTTACTTTTTTAAAGTCATAGCGAATCCTTTTTTACTGCCCGTACTTAAGCCTCAGTGTGACGTAAACGACGCGAGGTGCAAACTTAGCTTGGTGAGATGTAGTTGTTAGTTAACCACGCTCGCAAATGCAAATGTCGTTATTAAAACGAAATATCGACATCGCAAAGTTAAGTATTGCACATCCCTCTTTCTTTTAGGTATTTAATTTTCAATTCACTGTGCCGGGCGCTAGGGACACGCCAACTGTTCTGAAGTCGGGCGGTTAAAAGGTTAAAACTTTCGGAGGCTCTGAAGCTCGCTATTCTCGCTACCCCTGCTGACAGACAAATCTGTTATTGCACAGTGATTCGCCTCTTGTTCCGTGCCGCCATAAAGTTTTAATCCGGCTATACCATACATCGATCAAACAGAGTTTCATATTCTCAACAGTATTCAGACGAGGCAAGTAATTTCTAACTTCAATTTGATTGTATGCCGCAGGGTTGATCATCAATTTGAATCAAGTAAATTGGGTTTTACAGAGAGGCTAGAAGTACAGATCAATAATGATATCAGACCCATTTAACATCCACAACATCTCACCCATCCAAATAACATTTCAATATAGGTATATCTGAAATAATAAGACTGTAAACAGATACCTAAATCCAATTATAATCCCGCTTATTCATAAAAGTTGCTTAAAGTTAACTAGTGACTAGTGATTGTTTAAACATACATTTTAGACGTTTGCACGTCACTTAACTTTAATCATCGTTTATGAATAAACCCTTAAACTCTGGGGTGTTTATTCATAAAGAATTATTAAAGTTAAGATAAACCCTTAAACTCTGTGGTGTTTATTCATAAAGAATTATTAAAGTTAAGTGACGTTAAAAGGTCCAAAATATATGGTTAAAGAATCGCTAATCACTAGTTAACTTTAAGCAGCGTTTATGAATAAGGGGGAATTAGTTGAAGCTCAATCAGTAACGCTTATAGCTACAGGTGGTATAAACCGCCAGATGTGGCTGACTTCTCCAGCACAAGGTTGTATTATGGATGGGTGTTCAGTCTCCTTGATGAGGGGAACTTCGTCCAGTACAGGTTCAGTGGTTGAGCACTGAATGTCAATCTTATATTCGCCAGGGGTCAAGAAAACGACGGTACACTCGTGGTAGGCCTTTGCCGATTCTGGTAGAGTTGAGAGTACCACTCTGAAAGGAAGATAAAGTAAAAATTAACCTGTTACTGATATATTTTAATCTATTTTATAAATATCTACATAAATGAATATGCGGCTTTAATTGTGGAATGGTTTATCAAATATTGTTTATTTTTTTATACACTTTATTTTAACTAAAAAGAAAATTGTGAGATAACAATGATTACATGTTGGCTGATAAATGGACGCAGTTAAACAAAAAATACTCAAACCACAAAGCAACATATTGTAGTTTGATTCCTTCCTGTTTTTTTCTTCTTTAGCCTATAGAGGTCTATAGAGGTCCACTGCTGGACAAAGGCCTCCCCTAAGGCTTTCCACAATGACCGGTTTTGTGCTGCCCGCATCCATCGGCTTCCTGCGACCTTCACCAGGTCATCGGTCCACCTTGTTGGGGGCCTCCCTACGCTGCGTCTTCCGGTACGTGGCCGCCACTCCAGAACCTTACTGCCACTGGCAACACACACTGGTCAAAGACTTTAGTCTGTGATACAAAGTCTGTGATATCTTTGACGGCGAGAAGATGTAGCATAGCTTTCTGAACACTGCCCAAACGAGCTGGATTCGACGAGACACCTCTTTCTCGAAGTTGGACCTGCCTAGTTGGCCTATCTGTTTAATTGAGCCCAAATATTGTACTATAGTAACATTAAACAGCCTTATGGGTAAATTAAAAAAAGGATAATGCTTTTAAAGTGTATAGGGTTGAGGTTGAGGTTTAAACGTCGAAAATGCCTTTCTATACAATATGTAAAGAAAACCCTGTCCGATCCGTGAAGGTATTGTTAGGTATCGTTAACTGATTCTAATAATGCCTACAAAGCCGGGCTAAACTTAAAAAATCCCCCTAAAAATAAACATTATTTCGAAAAAGCGAGGTAATTAACTTAACGCATGTGAGGTAGGCAACACGTTAGGCATACATGCGCGGGTGAAGGGGGACATCGCAGGCGGCACGTGGTCGCATGGCTATTCGCTTCGTCACAAATGGTGTTGTCACTTTTTAAAAAATTACCAAATTTCGGGGAAGTTGGAATTAATTCGCGGAAAAAAAATATTTAAAAAAATATATTTTATTTGGTCATGTGTATACCTAACATTTATTATCCTTTTGGGTCGGACGAGGTTTTCTTTACATATTGTATAAACAAGTCCATTAACTATTAATATCATAACAACAAGTCAACGCGCAAAATCGTATTATAATATAATAACAGAATGTAGACAGTGCACTTACTTATTATTTCCAGCAGTAGCAACTCTATTATCAAGCTTGTAGCTCAGCACTCCATTGTTATAGTCTTGGTAGAACTGCACAGATAGGCACAGTTTGTGCAGCGGTCTACTGAGGTGGTTCCAGACTGCCACGCCGAGGGAAAGGCACTCGCCCGCCGAACAGTTGTATTCTTCTTGCGGTTTTATGCATTGGCTGTTCACGCTAACTTCTGAGAATGGGATAAACTTTGATTGTTAGTATAGATTCGAATATAGTTCAATAAATAACATGGAAACGACAATTTTTTCTCTAGATATTGAACAAAATCCTGTTGGCTCATTTGCACGGCAGAACTCTTTAGTGAGTGCCGTGTCTTAGCTGCCACATGAACGTATGTATCATAAGCAGTAATTTTAGTTTATTATGAATTCGCCTTATTGAGGAAATTCATATGGTGGGTTTTATAATTTAGTGCTGATTCTCAGCCAAATTTAAATATGTACACGACTTTTGATATTGATATAATGAAGGTCGCTGGAATCTCTTAGTTTGTCTCATCCTTGCCTGCTAATATTATAAATCGGAAAGTGAGTTTGTTTGAAATTTTTCAGACGTAAAGTTAGAAGTCTGAATTAAATAATAGGGTACTTTTTATCCCGGAGAAAATTGATATTCCCGAGGGAAATCTAAAAAGCACGATATAACCGAATTGCACGCGGGCGGAAAGCTAGTCGTCAATAAATTCAGTAATTAACCACTTACCCCAATTCAAAGGCGACATCCTTACAATATCCATCATAGCTTGCGACAGCGTGATGCCTTTCACTGACGCACGGCCCGTGATGTCCGACTGCATCAGATGCCAGCGCAAGGAGACGTTGTTTGTGATGTGCTCCGAGCACATGAGTTCTAGGCTGTTGGTGGATGTGCCTGTGTTTGTTGATTTGGACTCTAGTAGCTCTGTGGAGAAGATTATTGAACGTAAGTTGCCAGTGTGCGGGGGATCACGTGCTTAATTGCCATAATTATAAAGGTATTTATTATTTCAGAATATTGTACCCTCGGTGCTAGACCGTTCCTTCTGCGAAAAAAAAGTTAAATGCGTAATAAGTGTCCTGAAGCAACCCTTTACTTGGTGCAATAATGTTACTTTCGGAAAATAAAGAAGTTTAGCCAAAAATCAGCAGTTCGACTGGTAAAGCGGAGCCCAGACTCCAAAAGCCGAAAAAGCTTCGGATGCGACTGGGATTAACTCTGAGATGATGAATAACGTTACGTTCGTAGTACATATAGTTTCCGTAAGATGGTAATTATGTATAAATCTTCAAGTATCTATAGTATAATTATTGAGATATCAAAGTGTTTTTTCTGAAGCATTTGCATTTTCACAAAATTGACGGTTTCGCAGCGGGAGTGCGATTTGTTATGTGCTTACTCTGTGCTATGTAAACATAGCTACATAATATGAAAAGTATAATCAACATTTCGCAACGAAATAAATATAACTGGGAGTTTTTGGCGGGAAGCTAAGATGAGTGCCACGCTCATTTTTTATTTGACTTTTAAATTATTTATAGTGTCGTTTACTAAATAAAAACGCGTGATTTATGTAGTAAAAAAGTGCATTCAGTGAATAATTCATAAAGAACAGTGAAATATTGTAGCATAGTGGCCACATCATGGCTTTGTACCAAATGTTCCTCCTAGTGTACGGTTCGCGCGGCCCTCTTTTTCGACATGAATAATTCATTACGTGACATTGGCTAAATGCACAAACCGTGCGAAGCCATAAGAGAAAGAAAGAAGAACTTCTGAAGATTTTTAAATTACTTGAAATTGGCACAAAGTCATAACTAGTGCCACACTACAAAAAAAAAAAAAAAAATATAACTGCTAAACTTCTCAGTGCGCCGGATATGAAATGAAATCGGTTATTATGCAATTAGGTTTAAAGAAACTTTATTACTCAAAAAGAACATAATACAGTTCATTTACATGAGATTTAACATTTAATGCACAAATTATTTCGTCTAGTGACGAAGCAACTAGGAAGGAATTAGGACCACTGATCACTTTGACAAGTCATATTTTTTGAAACTAGATGGAAAGCATTTCCTAACTGACTACCTCTGAGAAGAAAAGCCGAAACAAACTCGGGGATCATCGTCTTTTTTCAAGTCCAGACATTAAAAATGAAAATGTTTACAATAATTTACGTGATTAAAACGCAATTATGCATATTGCTTAATGACATTGCTTAGCAGAGCGAGCAGCTCAAATCCCAAGTTTTATTTTTTGCAAAGTTTGTTTGTTAGTTATTTTAATAAAAACTTTTTTCCAGTGATGAAAAGACCAGTAAAATGATATTTAATAAAATCATTTGTATCTAGAGGTACCTACAGAATATCCAAGTATTTAGTTTACCTTCATCAAGGGGCTTGCTAGGCGTGGCATTGAACGGGCAGCGGTCCAAAGGCACGGGCACACGACACGACTCCTTGCTCTCGATCAGGATGTGTTTGCTCGGCGCGTAGTGGAAGTCCATCTCTTCTGCTGTTAGGTTTGTCACGTCGAGCACCAGATATAGTTGAGATGGACTGGGAATAAACAAAATAAACACAAGTAATGGGCAAATGATTCACTTTCAAACACTAAGCATTATTTAACTTTTACAAACAAAAATAAATAGTTTACAAACAACACATAAAGTTTATTTTCTTTTTGGGAAGAGTTCAAATAACAAACATAAATATTCCCATGGGACAATGCCATTAAAAGCTGATAACGTTTCTTTAGTTCATGCAATGCAACAGCATATATTTCCAGACTTTCCATGATATCATCATCATCATCATCATTTCAGCCGAAAGACGTCCACTGCTGGACATAGGCCTCCCCCGAGGATCTCCACGACGACCTGTCCTGCGCCTCCCGCATCCACCGGTTTCCCGCGACCTTCACCAGCCCCCTAATCGGCGAACACATTTTTGTCAAATGATTGCGACTAGTTGGCATCAGTTGGGATCGTTCGGACCGCCAATGGGCGGTCCGAACGATCCCAACTGATGCCACAATCATTTGTCATATCAACAACATTTGTCATATTAACAATCATACTCACAATCATTTGGTAAAAATGTGCTCGCCGATTAGGGTGCTGGTCGAAGGTTCATGTTATGTTAAGGGCAAATAAACGTTTTTTCTTTTATTATTAACTATTCTGAGTCTATTGCACGACAGTTTTCTCTCTCCCTTTACCACATATTTTTGTCCTTTTTTTAGTGAAACCTATTACGCTTAGTACTAAATATATTCAGATACCACTCACATTTCAGCCGGTAAAACGTCCCAGTGCGTTATGGACACACTCGGCAATAGTTCTAGATTGATCTGGAGCGTAGACTGACGGCAGTGCATCTCTTTACCTTCGCCGCCAGAATATCTGATTATTAGCTAAAACATAAAAACTAAAGTCTTGAGATGTTTGCTTTTTCTAAAGATAATAGGGACCGCACCTCACTGGGACGCCATGATCTCGCAGTTATGTCACTCTGTCAACTAAATATAATTATGTATGGTTCTCAACCAAGCGAGAGCTCTGTCAACTAAATATAATTATGTATGGTTCTCAACCAAGCGAGAGACTCTGTATAGAGTTGTATACATTTTGTTACTGGTTCCTAGGCGAGCTTTTTATAACCTAGTGCTTGACAGCAATCCCACCTGATGGTAAGCAGTGATGCAATCGTTAATGGTAAAGCGCGCTATTTTAATAAGAGTCTATTCACATAAAAAAGACTGAGTGAAAAGGAAGGATGACGGTAGTTGAGCGAGGTGATGCAATGCTAAACCCAACAACACGACCAACGATGCTGCGCCAGAGGGAGATTGATCTGGAGACCCTCCACGACCAAACTTCCGACATAACAACATTTGGCGCGTCGTACTCGGCACATATCGCAACACAACTGCTCAGACCCATCCGTCATTTTGCCGGTTCATTGTCGTAACGTCTATTTTAAAGGCACAAATAGACGACAGACATAGAAATGGAGGGAGTAAGTAAGAAGAGTAAGTTGAATATAATTGACTTATAGAACTTGCATTCATTATTCATTTTTTAAACATTTTTATTAATGTAGTCTTTACCTGTGTTTCAATTTGGCGTCCTCTGGATGGAGACATCACTGAAATGGGTGCCGACCAACTTGTTGTATGTGAGTTTGTCGATCTGAAATAAATTTAAAATGATATTGAGCTTTGAGCTTCGTTAAAAAAAAAAGTAACGATGAGACGAAATTATCTTGTGTCGGGGGTGCGTTTGCAAATATTTAAATTCAGATGCACAAACAACCAGACCCGGAACCTCTAGGCATTACAAATATATGTTTAGTGCAGTAATTAAATCCGCGACACGGAACGCAACAGTCGATCGCTGAGCCCCTGTGCTAGCCGTGTCGTCAAAGTTTTGGAAAAAGATTAAATGTCTGTCTATACATGTTGGATGAAATAAATCATTTTGTATTTTTTTTTGTATACATAATTAATGAACAATTATTTGTATGACCTACAAGTAATTGTTCCGGGTTTGGCTGTTTCTGTATGTGAGTTTATGTTTGGAGACTCACGATACAAAACCCGCCACATTGTTCCCAACCCACTGCAACTCCTGAAAGCCAGAATCAACAGTGGAGACCGCCAGAAAAACGTCGACTCACTAGGAAAAATTCCTAGGCAAATTTTATTAAAAAATAAAAATATAATAAAGTTACCTAAAGCTGCCCGAAGCCCTATTAGGAATAAGTCCGCTACTCAAAGAAGTTTGAGCGTTAGAACTTTGGGTCGGCAGCGAAGTCTGGGCATTCGGTACAGGAGAGCCCACCCTCGACGGGTAGTTAGAGTTAAGACTCAGAGGAAACAGGTTTTCTCCCCCTACCCCGCCCAAGTCCAGGAAATCTGCTTCTCCATATAGTTTGATGGCTATTGTGGCTGTTTCGTTGGGCGGAATCGGTAAGAGGGCCTGTATGTCTTCATTAGAGTATTGGAATACTTTTGATTGGAGTTGGCTGTCCATATTCGACTGAAAGAAAATAGTAAAACATGGGCCTTAATAATAAAACATGAGTCTTAATAGTAAAACTTGAGTCTTACTCTTAATAGTAAAACATGAGTCTTAATAGTAAAACATGAGTCTTAACAGTAAAACATGAGTCCTAATAGTAAAACATGAGTCTTAATAGTAAAACATGAGTCTTAACAGTAAAACATGAGTCCTAATAGTAAAACATGAGTCTTAATAGTAAAACAAGAGTCTTAAAGGTCTTATAAGGTTTTTTGGGTAATTAAAACTCTTTGTTAGTTTTGTTTGCAACTACTGACAGTGTGAACCCGGGTTTAATGCCCGAGGTTCATAGATTATATTATAATATAAAAAAATATACTTAATATTTACTTTTATATTATTTATAATACAAAAAATGTTTTGAAGCTTGAATTTTTGTAGTTAATAGGTTTCAGTTTAAATAGGATGGTTTGCAAATATGTATTATAATTTTTTGTGCAAGTATTCTGTGGAAAAAGTACAAATGCACTTGTGAAAAAAGTAAATACACTTTAGAGGGTATCTTTTTGTATTTCTTTCAATAAAATGTAATGTCTCACTGTTTGTTTTCTCTAATAAATAAAATAAAATATATGCATCTACTATACACTTCTGAAAACATTACCGTTTTGTTATGTAACACATGCACATAGAAAATAACTAACGAAAATTCAAAACTCACCTGAATAGCCAGCTCAAGATGTTCAATAGGCACATTACTGGTATTTGTAATCTTTATTGAACAGTCAGTACTCTCTCCATTAAACAGTGAGATATTGGTAGTGCTGCCCACATTTTCCATGCTCGCCACACTGGCATTACCAGAGGGCGCTACGATCGTCTCTATTGTGATAGTAGGCAAACTTGGTATGACTTGAATGGTATACGAAGCGGGGAACTTGTGAGGCGTAGGCATGTTTTTCAAGCGACAATTTGATTTGACACCTAATGTATGTGTCGAGTATCCTAGTATCTGTAATTCACCGACTTCCTTCGGGGTTCCGTGAAGGTTGACTGTAGTTGGGGAGTCTGGGGGAAGGATTATAGTCTCGGGAATAGACTCGAATACTACGCCTGATGTCAAAAGCCTCATGTTTGAAACTTTGAGCTCAAATGGCAAAGGATTTGTTAACTTCATTTGCACTTCGCATATGTCATCTTCTACCCAAAGATATTCTGAAATGGAATTACAAGGGTAGGTTAGGTTGTTATAAGATCAATACTACACTTCTATTATACGCTTAAAACCTGTTAATTATTTATTTAAACATTTAACACTTACATACACAAACAGTCAGACCCGGATTAACTACCTGTTGGCCATACAAATATTTGTTCTGTGCGAGTATCGAACCCACGACACGCAGCGCAGCAGTAAAAAGCTCAGCCACTGCGCCAACCATGTCGTCAAAATAAAAAATGTCTATATGTTTATAAAAAATAATAAAATAAATTCATCAATCAATACGTGAGCACAATTGCAACAATCACATATTATCAGACTTTATTTAATTATTAATTGTGCGTTATAAATGAATCTGGACAAGTTTTGCCCAAATATATCCTCCCGATACGAACGACTTCTTGATATTTTATATAAATTAAGCAAAAATAACGTTTTTGTGGGCACATCGCCCGTAAGACCGACGCCCGACGGCGCCGACGGGTTCTCGAGTGGCGACCACGCACCGGAAGACGCAGCGTTGGTAGGCCCCCGACAAGGTGGACCGACGACCTAGTGAAGTTCCTTGGTGGAGGCCTATGTCCAGCAGTGGACGTCTTTAAGCTGAAATGATGATGGTGAAGCAAAAATTCTTACCCATTTTACCCTCATCTTTCCTAGCATTCCTCTCCAAACTGCCAAAATGTATAGGTGTGAATATGAACGGCCCATGCGCAGGTTTGGCCTGCCTCAGGTGAGGTGCACGCGCCGGCGGTAACGGACGTGTGTTGAACCACGAACAGTGAGGCACGTGGGTTAGGTTCGCTGGAGGTATCACTTCGCCTGTTTCTAGGACTAAAGGAACGGGTCCACCTTCACATTGTGCTGATAGGGCCTACGTAAAAAAGGTATTGGATCAGTATTAAATAAATCTATCTATCAATAAATAAATAAATATATACGGCGGACAAATCACACAGATTGAGCTAGCCCCAAAGTAAGTTCGAGACTTGTGTTATGGGTAGTTAGTACTCAACGATACTATATTTATAATAGATACATATATAGATAAACATCCAAGACCCAGGCCAATCAGGAAAAGATCGTTTTCCATCATGACCTGGCCGAGGATCGAACCCGGGGCCTCCACGTCGAAGGCAGGCGTGTTGACATCAATTATCTTTGTCATTGGATTGTAGCTGGCAGTGTAATCTAAATAATAATAATAAGTATTATTCTTATTTTTAGTGTAACTATCGCGAAAAGTTCAAACATCTTTTGCCCAAAAATCACTGTGCGAAATCCGCTCATTAATGTAATGAGACAGATGACACTGTGATGCGGTGTAGGATGTTAGGTGGGCCGTTGTCTATGGGGGGATGTAATGTAAATGTATTTTTTTACACACATAAGGGACATAAACGGCATAATAAAAAAAAAAATGTGGACTGGATGGGCTCAATCGGTGACATAAAATAAGCGGACTGTATTTAAATAGGGGGATAAATATAATGACCACCATAAAATGCTTTGATACCCTTAGTTTTGTAACCAAAAATATCTACTTAACACCAGAAAAATGAAGTGTAAAAATACAATATATCCACCCATAGGTAAGGTTAGGTTAGAACTGTGACCAAAACAGCGCTATTAAAACGCTGCCAATTAAAACGCTGGTATAATTTTGGTGATCATTTACTACTTTTGGGATAACAATGATTTATTAGATAGCAGAATTTATAAACTTTGGTTATAATTTTATATTAAAACGCTGGTATAATTTTGGTGATCATTTACTATTTTGGGGTTACTCATGATTTACTTGGAGTCATTTTACTTAAACAGGATAGCAAAGTGTTAAAACTTTGGTTATAATTTTACATTAAAATGCGAGTTTCATTTTGGTGATCATTTATTATTTTTGTCTGCTATTTGTTACTATATCTGGTGGTAAGTTAAACATAAGCCTTTAAATAGGTATAATAGCGTAAATTACATGATCGAATAAGAACAATAAGAATGCCTGTGGCGGGGCGCATCTGTGAGCTTAGTGGTGGGACGCGAGGATTAGATTTTTAACTTTATCGCTAATGCAGGTTGAGTGTGAATATTTGATAGTTTCGGGTAGCTTAACCCGCTGTCGTCATTCACATACATTCATGCTCTTTGGTAAAGGTCTCTTCCAATTTATTTAAAATTTTCCTTTCTGATTATAGATAAATTTATGCCCTGCATACGGAAAGCTAACTCTAACA
The DNA here is from genome assembly GCA_017933935.1 of Sesamia nonagrioides. Classification (NCBI taxonomy): domain Eukaryota; kingdom Metazoa; phylum Arthropoda; class Insecta; order Lepidoptera; family Noctuidae; genus Sesamia; species Sesamia nonagrioides. Next base: position 82,108 of record JADWQK010002354.1, read on the forward strand.
CAATTGGTTAAAGATTATGCATGCCAAGGATAGATTATTGTGACCTTGCATAAAAACAGATCATTGACATTACCTGCAGCTGTATGGCCAGTTCCCTGTGCTCCTGCCTGGACAGATGCGGCCACATGGTCTGCAGTAAGAACGTCATGTGTCTGGTGGCCAGCGCCGGATGCCCCATGCGACGAGAGGCAACCACCAACTCTTGCAACAACTGAATTTGAAGAGCTGGCCAGCCTGAGGATATTTTTGTTTGGAATGTCATAATGAAGAAAGAAAGAAACAAAAATGCGTTTATTAACATCATAGATGTAGGATTTTTTTGCTACGCAAAAGATACACAATGCGTGTGAGCGAGAGATCCCGATCCAGTTGATTTCAGAGGAGAAAGAAAGAGACAAAAAATAAATTGCAATTGAGACATTGTTTTCACAAGAAAGGGCCCCTAGAGTCAATGAGTGCTTTGCGGCGTGGTGTATTTTGTGATTATTTTAAAAATCCCTTAATAAAAGAACAAAAAAGATTTAAGCTCAGCTATGGTGTCTTGTTCTGTGTGTGAATGTGATGTGACAAAAAGAAATAACCCGAATCAATACACTTTTCACAGGTAAATACGATTTTGTCATCATAAGTTTCCGAAACATATTTTGTCAAATTTATGCAATTATATCGATGAGAAAAAAGTAATTTCAATGTATTACTTATTCCCATTGTTGTATGTAAGTATATTTTGTAATTTTAAATAGGATTTATGAAAATATTGTGTAAAAATTAAAATTGTTTGTTTACGCTAGTGCTTGACAAAGCGGTTACGTCACAAGTATCGATAAAATGTAACTTAGTTTTAAAGACACCGTAACTGGATTACCATACTACATATTTAACGAAATTATATCTAGAAATTACTAAAGGAAGAAAGTACTGGAACTCACTAGCGCCCGGTTTTTAATTTCTTTTTACTAAATAATAGTTAATAAGATTTTCTTTAGTTTTTATTCTTTCAATATATAATAACTATTATATTGAAAGTGGTCGTAGTTATTTCTAGTAAATTTTGCTTCAGTTCTGCGAATTGACCACTTACTTATAGCAAATTTACCAAATATAACTATACTACAATAAATTTACAAGTCATCATCATCGCTTAATTTAAAATTTTATTGCAGCGTACAAAAGATTAATTTGTCACACTAAAATCAAAATAAGTGAAAGTGGCAATTGCTTAGAACTAGAGAAAATAACAGTTTTATCTACTAACACTATGTCAACAGTAGCTAAAATTAATAATTCTTTAAATTATAATAAAATTTTTAAAGAATTGATGCAAGACAGTAACGAAAACGAAGAAACTGATTTCGGCGATGAAATTTTACTGATAGATTATACTGCTTCTCTTTCTCAAATGTCTATGATGATTGTTTCATATATATCGGGGTTTGTGGTTAAAAAAAAAATTCTAACAAGATTAAGTGTGACTATTGCGTTCAAAGTTTGATATCGAAATCATCCGATACATTATATAATTGTTTGATAATCAAAAAGGATTTTTCAAAAACAAATAAAGGCTATCATACATACCCATCAAATGACGTAATTTAATTGTGTTGTAGTGCTAAAACTGATTTTAGAGAAAACATGAAGAAAAAAATTATGTCTGAAGTCATTTTTGCGAAATGTGTGCCGAAAATTTTACGGACTGCAGAATCTCTATTATATAATTTGCAATACCATGTTTTGGATCAAGACCCATTAGATAGCCATAGGTATTTATTTATGAAAGCTATTGTTGAAAGTTATTTTGATCTTCGCTTAAAACATGAAAGCAAAATGTTAAAATTTGATAGAAAAACATTACGGACACACTTAAACAGAATTGTAATATTTCAAGGTCAATAACCTTGAAATATTTAGGTTTCACAAAGAGTCGTTCGACTACAGATGCGGGTATTGGTCTACTGAAACACATATTTAATGCATGGGAGAGGTCGCAAAATCCTATTGGAATTTTTTGTGAACTCTCCAAAGCCTTTGATTGTGTGCACCATGATACACTTTTGCGTAAACTACGCCATTGCGGTGTCCCAAATTCCAGTGTGTAGATATTAATGGTGTGAAATCTTCCGGGCTACCAGTTCAGTTAGGTGTACCGCAAGGCTCAATACTGGGTCCATTCTTGTTTTTAGTATATATTAATGATTTACCATTTTATTTGAAAGGCATCTGTGACGTTGTGCTGTTTGCAGATGATACTTCTCTTATTTTTAAAGTAGACAGGAATAGACAAAATTTTGGCGAAGATAACAGTGCACTCTCAATAGTAACAGATTGGTTTACGTCAAATAACCTAGTACTAAATACTAAGAAAACGAAATGTGTAAAGTTCGCCTTGCCAAACGTTAGAAATTTGCGACCCTATATCGTTTTAGACAAAGAAGTGAAACTTTGGGCTCGGCAGTTTTTCTGGGAATCACAGTAGATGCCAAACTTCAGTGGGGATCACACATATCAGCCCTAGCAGGAAGTCTCAGTTCGGCCGCCGTCAGGAAAGCAAGACAATACACTGACGTTGATACAGCTCGTTTAGTCTATTTTAGTTATTTCCACAGCGTTATGACCTACGGTATTCTACTGTGGAGCAAAGCTTCTGACATACAAAATATATTTGTTCTCCAAAAACGTCCTGTCCGAGCAATTTACCAGCTCGGTGTAAGAGTTTCTTTAAGAGATTCCTTTAAAGATATTGGCATTCTCACGGTTGCTTCGCAATTTGTCTTAGCCAACACCTTATATCTTAGGCAAAATATTCACATGCACACCAAAAACAATGAGTTCCATAATGTTAACACCCGAAATAGGGAAAAACTACGAGCCCCTTTTCACTGACTTCAAAAGGTTCATAACTTTTTTGTTGGGCTTGGTATAACTTTTTATAACAAGATACCCTCTGCTTTGCAAGACTTGCCTCACAATGCATTTAAAGCACAAATCAAATCCAAGCTTTGTTCAAAGGCATATTATTCTGTAAATGACTATTGATAAGAATAGCTGGTCGCTCTGATTAACTCGAGACAATTTTTTTGTTCCTTATCCAGAATTAGCTTACTGACACATTATATGAGTTCATATAATTTGCGTTTTTACTTATTTACATTTCCATTTTAATGATATTTTATTTTTGTTTTTGCTTTTCTGGTATTTTGGCGTGGCTAGCTGGCATATGATAAATAAATTCATTTTTGTTGTTTTTTTTTCTCTTGTATTACTGTACCTACATAGTATTGTATAAACTAATATGTTTTTTTCTAAATGAACAGATAGCTCTGCTGCTGGGAGTTTTTTCCGCCACTTCTTCCCAGCGAAAGCACTAAGGACTGTCGATGGGTGGGCGTTTTGGGGGACTGTCTTATGCAATCATCATCATCAAAATCTTTTTTATCATCGCACTGCTGGGCACAGGTCTTCTCTCATACAGAGAAGGATTGAGCGTAATCACCACGCTTGCTCAATGCGGGTTGGCGATTTCAGACTTAAGGTCCAGGTTTCTTCAAGATGTTTTCCTTCACCTTCAGTCATTGGTATCCAAGGTATACTTAGAAAGTACATATAACTTTAGAAAAGTTACATTGGTACTTGCCTGACCTGGAATCGAACCCGCGCACTCATACTTGAGAGGCTGGTGTTTTAACCACTAGGCCACTACGACATATATACGACTCGACACGACATATCTTATATTCTTATGTAATATTGACGTTCAAAAAGTGCTGATTCTCAGCCTAATTTGAATAAATGACTTTTGATTTTGATTGTATATAATAGTATCATGTTTTTACTTATTTACATTTCTATTTTAATGATGTTTTAATAAATTTTTTGCTTTACTGGTTTTTTGGTGTAGTTAGTTACCATATGGTCAATAATTTCATTGTTGTAGTATTTTCTTGTGTTCATTACTATACATAGTATTGTATAAAGTCATGTGTATTTTTTTTTATTAAACAGACAGCTGTGCTTCTGGGGAGTTTGTTCCGTCACTTCTTCCCAGCGAAAGCACTAGGAAGTGGCGAAAGGCGGACGTTTAATATTGACGTTCAAGTGCTGATTCTCAGCCTAATTTGAATAAAATATTTTTGATTTGTTTTTTGATTGGAAGTCGTGGTGGCCTAGTGATTAAAACACCAGCCTCTCAAGTATGAGTGCGCGGGTTCGATTCCAGGTCAGGCAAGTACTTACCAATGTAACTTTTCTAAAGTTATATGTACTTTCTAAGTATATCTTGGACACCAATGACTGAAGGTGAAGGAAAACATCTTGAGGAAACCTGGACTTTGGGTCTGAAATCGCCAACCCGTATTGAGCAAGCGTGGTGATTACGCTCAATCCTTCTCTGTATGAGAGGAGACCTGTGTCCAGCAGTGGGACGATAAATAGGTTGATGATGATGATTTTTGATTTTGGAATAAATAATTAATTAAAAATAAAGTGCTTTTATTCCTGTACTACAATTTCAATCAGTATTGCGCCTGAAATAACTTGTAAATATCTGAAACTAGCGGAAAATGGTTTTTATTATATAAATAATCGATAATGAAATATTTATCGTAAGCCATCCTGGACAACACTAGTTTTTACTCAAACATTGTCATTTACGCACACATGTGTATATATTTTTTTGACTCAGTATCGAGTCGTTTATGTGTATCTTTTACTTCCTATATCTATGATTAACATACTGCAAAAGGAATATACCTAAAACTATAAAACTAAGTTTGTAATGCCAGAAGGGCCTCAGCTCAGAATATCGTTTATGATCATAAAATAACTTACCAACTTGATGCTGAATGACGTAGTTAGGATCCAAACTCAATTTGTATCCCGGGAAGCTGTGCAGCATCAAGTAATAACACTTCTGCCAGTCTGGACTAGGATTGTTTGGGCTCACTTGTCGCGTGGCTGCCAGCCGCTGGCAAAAGCCGGCCTTGCGATGGAAGCCTTCGGAATTTTTTGGAATAAAGTGTATCAAATAAAACTAGGCTCCTTATGTAAATTATACAATACCTACATGGATTTTGTTTAGTTCAGCCCCCTAATCGGCGAACACATTTTTGTCAACTGCGACTAGTTGGGATCAGTTGGGATTGTTTGGACAAAAATGTGTTCGCCGATTAGGGGGCAGATTTAAACCACCTAAATGGTTATTGAATTATGAACCTAACCATTATAAAAATACTGTTCTTTAGATAAAAATGTCAGTTTAGTTCGGTACTGAGTTGTCACTTTTGTAGCAAGAACTTTGATTTAATCTCAATAAAGTTCAAAATACAAATACTGATTCGAAGGCTAAGTCTGCAGAGTAATTGCGTAACACACTATCAGTAGGAATGGGTTTCATTTTGACAGTTCAATAACATTCATTGCGTTAATTAAGTTGTTGAGGAGACACGTTTTTCGAATGTATGGAGCAATGAATTAGCAATGTGCTTCAAAATTATTCCAATTGCTAGTAATAGTGTGTTACGCAATTAGGGTGCTGGAACTAAAGTAAGATCCCGTTCAGTAATAAGAATAACGAAACCCATACCGGTTTCGTTATATATATATATATATTTTTATTAAAGTTGCCTGTATTAAGCCAGAAAGTTATTATCTCGTGTTTTGTACAAACTAAGTCATACTGAGTTAAAATTGTTGCTGAGAAACGACTTATATGAAAGGTGTATGAAAAATTTATTTATTTATTTAGATTTACCATCGTTCGATTATATTAGTTCATGCAATCATAAACATGATGTTTTAATAATAATTAAATTGCTGGTAAATGCCCCGTAGGAACCTACGAAATTCAATTTTTCTTATGTTTTTTGCAATTTTCAGGTTAGTAATTCATTAATCAAAATATTGATTCGCTGTTATGACAGGTACCTACGTATTTACAAAAATATAGTCATGAATACACCTTTCTGAGGAAAAGTTAAGAAAAATTAAATATCGCCGGCTGTAACTGTGCAATTGTGCATTCACCTTAACAGAGTTTTTTACGCTCAATGAGCTATCCAAGGTGCGGTACATAACCCACGTACAATTTTGTGCAAGTTACCGGTGCATACAACGGTATAGGGGTTCTATTTAAAGTTAGGTTATAGCAATTAAAAATTGTTTTCGGACAAAAAAGTTGGAAACGTTAACTTTTAATATCTCAGTAGCCAAAGTTATGAACCAGTAAAAAAAATAGATGGTACAGGACTCGTTACTTGGTTTAGTTCAGCGCAGCGTCGATTAAACAAAAACAGCATAATATTTTCATAGACAAGACTTACCAATTTCCTTATAAAGTTCTGCCAGGGTTTCAAATCGCTGAATCTTCTCTTGTTCGCTCAATGTCAGATTAATGAATATGACATTTTGCAGAAAACTAGAAGCATGCAAACTGTTGGACTGTTCCACAGCGATCCTGGCAGCTTTGAAGCAGGCTTCAGTCTCAATCACACCAGCGTTCTTATATTTACTATAATCCATTATAGCTTCACGGTATCTTTCAGCAATTTCTTCGCCATTCAGCAAATACTGATTAGTGATCTGGGAAGGCGGTTGGCGAGGAATAGATGGGAGATCAGGAGCTAAGAAAGACTTGTGGCTTTGGTACTCAATATCACTTGAAGAAGCAAGAGATTCGGAATCGGCGTTATCTGTTTCCGATTGCCTGGAGGACGTTTCGACGCTATCGGAAGATGTTGGTGTCAGTTCACTGGGTGGGTTAACAGGACTCGAAGTTTTCGACGTTCGTAGAGGAGATGAAGTGAGCTTCAGCCTTCTGAGGGAGTCTGAGTTTGGTTGGAATAAGGATAGCTGCTTTGCCCTATTTGGCGTGTTTTCTTGAAGGCTCGCGTTCCTGTGCAGTGGGGTGGGGTTGCGCAGATTTGGGTAGAGAAGTATTGCTGACGCGGTGCAGAGGCCTGTGGCAAATGAATGAGTTGTTTAAGGAAATTAATCTTAGAAATCTAAAGCTATGGTACAGTGGATGGCCATAGAGCTTTGAAGATCAGTGTAATACTAAACTATCACATAAAACCTACAGAAATCGATAGTTGACATCAACCTCGTAAAGTGTCACGTTTCTGATATGGTCTCGGAAACATGACGATTTACAGGGTTTGGTCTTTTTTCCGGGGGAAACCTTCAAAAGGCAGGAGCGAGGTCAGAGAGTGTGGGATTTTGACCTCAATAAAATCACCCCGGTGGTGACCATCCGCACACGCGGTAGCGTCACTGAACGGCAAAGTGGGTTTTTTAACCATTCATCCCATATCTCAAATTATTGAACCATAGTTAGTAACAAATCAACGTCTTGGTGTGATTGGTTCATTTCACTTAGTCTACCGGAATAGTGTAGGTATTGCAATAAGAGTAAAAAGAAAAATACCTTCTTTAGCTGCGGCCAACCACAACCAGTCAGTCTTCAATAGTTCAGATGAAGAATTGTACAAACTTAGACTGTCTGCGACCAAGCCAGCTTGGAGCGTCAGATCTGCTAAGTTTTTCGTCACACGGCCCATGCAGCGCTTCTTGTTGTTGCGGGATTCCATGTCGAGGCATGTAGAACACAAAGGGTGTAACTTTAATACAATTGGCATTGACTTGAAATGTTCGGCAGTTTCATCGCACTAAACATTATCCCCCTTATTCATAAACGCTGCTTAAAGTTAACTAGTGATTAGCGATTATTTAACCCTACATTTTTGATCTTTTAACGTCACTTAAAATCATCCTTTATGAATAAACACTACAGTGTTTAAGGGCTTTATTCATAAACAATGATTAAAGTTAAGTGACGTTAAAGGGTCAAAAATGAATGGTTAAAGAATATGTCTAAAACGGTACGGTAAACGTAGGCGTGACGCGATGATGACTTCGAGTTTGCGCAAAGTTTATGCAGTAATAAGAAAAAAGGACGTAAACAAAAAATTTACCTTACCAACAAAATCCTTCTTCTCAAAGGGTGCCAACAGCAGGGAAACCTTTTCTAATTTCTCCTTGGACCTTTCCAAGCGCTTTGACTCAACAACCCAGAACAATGAATTAATAAGATCAGCCACATTCTGTTCTAAGTCAGGCACTGGGTCATTCTCTCCATAGAACATAGCATGAGTCTTGAAGTTTGAAGGAGTGGTGAAGTGTTCCTCTTGAAGTGGGTATGAAGAGTTTGAGGATGTGGATTGAGGGAAGCTTTCTAGAGAGGATAGACTGTCCGCTTGTTCACTTGGTGCACTAAAATAAAAAATGGATTTTGATTGAATGAGGATCCTTCTGATTTGGATACTTGTTGTCCAACATGTACTTTCTAATTATATCTTGGACACAAATAACTCATTACAAGGTGAAGAAAAACATCTAGAGGAAACCTGTCTTTATGTCTGAAATCGCTAACTCGCATTGAGCAAGCGTGGTGATTACGCTCAATCCTTCTCTATATTGATAACGCTCAATCCTTCTCTGTATGAGAGGAGGCCTGTGCCCAGCAGTGGGGCGATAAAAAAAAATTGGTTGCCTGTAAAGTCGGTATACGGGCGAAAGTTTTACGTGACAACGACTTTGAGTGGTAAAATAATTTTAATGTGAATATTCATTCGTATAGTAGGAAGAAGGATGAAATAATAGTAACAATTTAAAACATTTATTTATACAAAGAATTATATTTAAAACATTAATTTATACAAAGAATCTCGCACTGAATGAGATCGGTCTCTCTCGCATTATCTCATTTCACATTGTCACTACACAATTGTTTTACAATTAACTGGCAACGTGTAAACTTGTATGCAGGCGCCTAAGCGAAATAGAAGCGCAAGAAATGAACCGGTGTGTATGCCTATCTCTCTCACTCTCTCTCTCTCTCGCTCTTAGGCGGGCTAACTGTGCTCGAGTGGAAGGGACGCGTGCCTTTCACTTTTTATTTATGTCTGTCTCTCTCGCTCTTAGGCGGGCTAACCATGCCTGAGTGGAAGGGACGCGTGCCTCTTACTCGCTCTCATTGTGAGCGCAAAACGTGAGCGGAGCGTAACGCAGTTTCTTGAAGTGTCACCCGGCAAACCAATTTATAAGACGTTGTCACGTCAAAAAGGATGATGATGAGACACATAGATAGGTTGTGCTGCAAAATACGATAAAATAACTAAAATAACTGACGATCATATATTTTCAAAATCATCGCCGCCCATGTAGATATATATCTTAGTAATACAATTGGATTTGGATTTGCTAGGATCTCCAAAAGATAAAAGTGTGGTTCTTGTTGAAAATTACAAAACCTTGGTCAAATTGCTACTCTCTTAGAATGGAGAATAATCTGAATTATGCAACAAATTCAGTCTGTTCTTATAGTATTAAATTACGATATGTAGTATAGATAAAAACAATTTATTTGTCCAATACTTACATGAATATTGCACATGGCGATGTTACAATACATTAGTTTAGGTACAGTTATGTTTTGCCTTTACGACATACAAATATAAATAAAACAGCAAATATTTGGGAATTTATCCATTATTTCAAGCAATAAATCACATAGTCGTAAAGATTTATCAGTTAGAATGAGTAGTACAATAATACATATCCCTATAAGTAATCTGCAAATACCTACCTTAAGAAATAGTTACTCACATGTCACTCATTCCTTCCCTCAAAGGCCTTTCCTCTTCAAAGTAACTGTAAGTCTCTGGTTCCTGTTCCGGTTTCTTCATATTACTGACTGGACCAAACATGAAAGCGCGGGAGTCATACAGGGTGTTTGAGTATTTCACTTTCAGAGACTCGTGAACGCGACATACTTCGTTCAGCTCCACTTGGTTCGTAAACTTACTCAATGTTATGAGGCCTAGTAATCGCCTGTAAAGTTGGAAATTAACAATAAGGTAAAACTTAATAGGTAGTTGTATTCCCCGAATGGAAAAGTGAACAAGAAAGAGTATCCAGTTTGATTAAATAGTCAAATTTCTGGCAATTCATCAATGCTGTGTATAAATGTGTCTAGAGTGTACTGTGTATAGAGTGTGGAGTTGTGGAGAAGAAGATTTACCCTGCTTATTGATGGACTCTTGAGGTTGAACAGACTTGAAGTAGGCACATATCATAAAATCCTGACTCAACCAAATAGTGATGATGCAAAGAATCTGTTCAGGCTCATTGCCCAAGTATGAGAAATATATGGACGACAGCAGGACAAGCTGCCTGAAACTGTCACATATTCCCAATCAACCTTAATGCTTTAGCGATAAAGTTGAAAATTGGATAAAGAAATATGACAGATTGTAGTAGCTTGACGTGCTGTTGTCGGTACTTTAATGAAAATAGACAAAAAAATATTGTGTGAATCCAATATCATCATCATCTCAGCGTTAATCCCAGTCGCATCCGAAGCCCTTTTTTTCCAGCTCTGGAGTCTGCGGTCCGCTTTACCAGTCCAACTGCTGATTTTGGCTAAACTTCGATATTTTCCGTGAAGCGACTGCCGTCTGACCTCCACAACCCGAAGGCGATATCGAAGCATTGCAGCTAGACCAATTGTTGGACTTTTGAGGGCTCTAACAACCCGTAACGACTGCCATTAGATGTTCGTATGCCAACCGGGACCAACGGCTTGACGTGCTTTCCGAGGCACGACCAGACCAGTGCAAATGTTCATATTCATGCATACAAATATTAGCACTGCGCGGGGATCGAACCCGCGCCTCCTTGCGCAGCGGTCGCGTTCGCTACCGCTACGCCACAGAGGCTGTCGACATTGTATACCCTCTAGCCAAAATAAAAGCGAGCCCTTGGATCAATTGAAGTGGTTAACAATGCCATATGTAAATCATTAAATAATAGGTAAATAAATACATTTTTTTAAAATTATTTTATACAGTTTAGGGATTTCAGTATTGTCAAGTGCTAATATTTATATGTATGATTCTAGACCAGCTAGAGAGGAAAGTTTTCGTCTGTTGGAAAAAAAAATACAACAAACTGCCTTTTCACAGAAAACTGCATATAGGTAATATGGATTGTTGTCAACAACATAAAGTATTTTGCATAAGTATGGAGAAAAGATCAATATCTGCCTAAACAGCTGGCAAAAAATTATAATGTAGGAGTTAGGAATCATGTACTGAATCCATTGTCAAAGGCTGTGCGTCATTGGGGGATTGTCACCCTGTATACATAGATTGATAAAATATTGATATACATGTTATATCATAAATAAGCTAAAGTAGTGACACAATTTGTTATGCTGATGACAAACTGTTACCTGATTGTTTACAAAAATTTCAGCACTCATATATAATTCACAACAGCGTAAACTCTGACGACATTAACATTTATGTCTATTAGCAATTTCCCACTGACTTGGCCAACAAATAGCTAACATTGGTGAAATTAGTTACTTAATGCTAATAATGATCATTATTGTAGGTAGACCTATTAATTTGCATCTAGTTTTTTTCTGTATTTATACACTAAATTATGTGTTAAAATTATATTAAAATCAGCATTTTTCTTTCTTTTAAGTTTAGGGTTGATTTATGCAATACCGGGTAACTTTATTGAAAGAATGTATATTTTTTCTGTATTTCCACAATAATCTGCAAGATGTCAATTTCTACTAATAAAAATTACTGGTTGATTGAAAACTTAGCCTTTAGTCTAGTAGTAATAAGAAAGCACTATTTAACACGTTGAACGCTAACGCGGTCAGTGCTGACCGACAACTAACTTTTCCTTCAGGCCAAGCAACAATCATAGTTCTATCCAAATTTAGACCAACTGTTTTTTTTTAATTAGATACTTACATCTAATGTCCAATTGTATGTTTTTATTAACAAAAGTCAACTTTAGTCATTATTTATGGAGATAGTAAACGTCGGGCAGCAATGACCGACGCGGCTCCTAGAGACGAAAAAGAGATTTTCCGTTAATGGGGGCCGCGCGGGTCAGGGTGTCAGGTCGCCTCCCGCACAGTCCAGAGTTTGTAAGCTCGCCCGCGCTTACGCAGTTGACGCCCATATCTGAGCTGAGACGTTTCAATAGCGTATTTATTGGATGGCTTTGAAGATTTTGAGATTACTCAAGATATCTTGAATGAGATAGAAAACTTAGAAATCAATCTACTCGACAAAACTTTAAATCTAAGTTCTGATGATGATGAAGAAAAGATCCGATCCCCCGATCGAGTTACAGGCGCCTGCGGATTCCGTCATCAAGTGAAGGTAGTAATGGTGAAATTGGACGCGCTATCCAAAATTTAGAAAAAAAAATCATCATCTAAGTGGACAAACCCCAAAGGTAATCAGCGCAATATAATTCCTTTCACTGAATGTTGTGGCATGCCAGTTTCTATCCGCACGTCAACGACTAACAAATCTCCAGCTGATTTTTATACACTTTTGGTGACGGACATTCTTTTACAAAATATTGTTGAATGTACTAATGCTTTCGCAATTACTAAGATAGCTCGCACGGAAGAAGCTTCAAAAAATGCAAGAATTCGCTCATGGTCTGAAATTAACCTCGCCGAGATGAAAAATTTTTTCTGCTTGATTTTGTTTATGGGTTTGGTGAAGCTTCCAAAAATTGCTGATTATTGGACTAAGGATAAGATTATGGATCAAAATTTTCCACGAACTGTAATGTCTAGAAATAGATTGGAATTGCTCTTGCAAATGATTGACTTTTCCCAAGATGATGATAATAATATATCGGTCCGACTTCACCGCGTAAAGCATTTGCTAGATGTGAGGAATGATAATTTCAAGAGAAATTATATTCCAGGTCAAGACATATGCATTGATGAGAGTATGGTTCCGTTTCGAGGACGTTTGATATTCCGCCAATATAATAAACAGAACGACACAAGTACGGGATCAAACTGTTTAAACTGTGTACCCTACCAGGATATACATACAGGACTAATATATACGCTGGTAAACAACATGAGCAAATGAATGTCACCCCTCAAAGCGTGGTAATGAACCTTAATACACACACGCAGCTGACCATTAGTGAAAGAATTTATTAAATCAGATAAGTAGTTTTAGAGATTACTTTCTACATCTGCACTCCCAATCCCGTACTTCTTTATCCTCATCAGTCCGGAGAAATCTTCTGCTAGACAAAGGCCTTTTCCATTTCGTGCTGTACAAATTTTCACTCTTGAGTAATTGTTGTTTTTTTCTAAGTCCTTTACGTTTCTCAAAAACCATCATAGTTTGGCATAACTAGAGGGCCACGCGGGTCAATGAATATAGGATTTAGTTTGATAGCACTGCCCTACGGCCTGTATGAATGGATCAAAAACACTCGTAAAACGCGGTCAGCACTGACCGACGCGGCCCGAACGGAAAGTTTGGTTGTCGACCATCACTGACCGACGCGGCCTGAACGGGAAGATGCATTTTTTTTGTTGGCGTTCAACGTGTTAAAAATACATTGTTATTCTGTGTTCCTCACTAATATTATTAAGATGAAAGTTTGCCTGTATGTTTGCTACTTCTTGACATTGAAAAGGCTGGATCAATTTTGAAATGTGACTATATTTTATCCTAATATTCCCACAAGATTGAAACTTGTATGGGTGACACCGCGGGATACTGCTAGTAAATACATAAAGCTTAAACTATTACCTGTGTGTTTGGAAGTCTCCCCAGTCATTGTTTTCGACTGGATAGTCTCGGACATACCTTACCCATATATCTCTTACTTGGCCAGTAGAATCTATGAATGGTAAAACAGTAGCTTATTTATATATATGTAAACATCGTAGAAACAAAAGACATCTAATAATAAATAGCATGTAACAGTTTTTGATAAATTGCTATATTATCATAATATTTCAATTTAGTCTTGGAACTAGCATTTTTAACTTTTATGCATACGTCGGGTATAGGATATTATAATATATAAATAACTAAACGCTTATACGACATGTTAAAATGACTAAAATTACTTACCAGTAACTTTAATATTATTGACCCTTTGTATCCTCTCCCACAGCTTGTTAAAGTTTTTGAGCATACCGCCAATGCCTTTGACGAGCACCAGCAGGCACGCATGGTGCTGGGCATGTTGCGAGTAGTCAGGGTGCGACATCACCGACTCTCCTGGCGCGTGAGACAGAATGTAGCTCACTGAAGAGCGCATTGATATCTCATTTGATTATCAATCGCGAAATTTAAGTGGTTTCGCTTTAATTACACTATCCATCGCCGATAAGTAAACTATTCAACGATTATTTTGTGTTTGTTATTAGGAAATATTTATTATTCTAATTTTTTTGTTATATTTGTTTACGTCGCGACTTTTCCGAAGACGGGGCGTTTTTGACAATTATTTGACATTGGCAGCTCGAGCAGTCAGATAATAAGCCTGACAGTTCGAACTTCGCTTGTCGCTTCTCTTCTCGTTTTATATACATTTTATTGTTTGACAGTGACGTTAGCAATTTCCGAACGAATACCAATACAATACCGACTAACCTCAAAGTTTTGATATCGCACTGTTTTGAGACGCCGAAATTAAAAATCCACTTTATAATTACTATAATCTAGCAGTTACTATAAAATGGCATCAAAAGAAGGTGGTGGTGATAAAGGAAAGGTAACTCTGCTTGGTTGCACTTCTAATTTGAATTTTATATCTTGTCTTGTACCAGGTATTGTTATCAACTTATTTTGTCGTTTCATTGAACTTTCCAGTCTTCCCAAGGTGCTGGAGACAATAAAGAAAAGAGGAGGAAAGAGTCTATCCTCGATCTTAGTAAATATTTAGAGAAGAGCATTCGTGTCAAATTCGCTGGTGGGCGAGAGGCAGCAGGAATCCTGAAAGGATACGATCCTCTATTGAATCTTGTATTGGACAACACTACAGAATTTCTTAGAGGTAATCTTATTTTCTTCTCGTTAATATTATACTGTTTCTGCTTGTTGTGTAGGAGCAATCTTTAATAATTTTTCTGTTAGAAAAAAGCTATTTTTTATTCAGAATTTTTATATTGGCACCAGAAATTCTCATTTCTGTTAAAAACTTAAAACCAATACATATATTACCAGTAGTGTGAATACTTAGCTGATTAATTTTTCCTATCTATTGCTGGATATGGGTCCACTCTAGATCTAACCACATTTCTGCAACCCACTTAAGTATCATTCCCAACTGTGTTTTTGACTATCATTATTTTTAATCATATTATTCTTTATTTAACAAGCACTACATAAAACTAGTATCATAAATGTATTTAAAATTATTTATATTTTTTCTTTACAGATCCTGATGACCCTTATAAACTATTGGATGATACAAGAGCACTAGGACTTGTAGTTTGCCGTGGTACCTCTGTTGTTCTAATATGTCCTATGGATGGTATGGAAGCAATTCCTAACCCATTCATCACACAAGAAGGATAATAAGTTTTAGTTATATGTCTGTCTATATTTAAGGTATAATTATAAACTAAGTAAATAATGTAAAACAATATACTTCTATTTATTTCCGAATATCAGACACAGAAGCTCGTTTATTATTCTACTTAATAAATTATTGCACACATACATTTTAATATGTCCAAAATTACTATCAAAATACTGTTACAATGGGTACATTTACAAAAGAGTTATAGTAGTATGGACAAGCTGCCCCAAACTGTCAGATATACACTCAACCTTGAGCCTTAATGCTATAAGAGATAAAATTGAAAATGTAATAAGGAAATCTGACAGATTGTTGTTGTCTGTACATAAGTGTAAAAGTTGCTGACATCCTTAGAACTATGATAACATAATAGAAGAAAACAAATCACATGAACTCTTAAACTAGTAACTCAGGTCCCCTCTTAAATTATTCTAGATTAGCTGGTAACTGGTGAATTGAGAATAAATTATAATACTAAAAACTATTAATCAAATCCAAATTCGTTTCTTATCCAGGGATAACTCTTGGGGCAATCAGTACATGTGATCATATACTTGTCATGTTGTAACACTTTTGAAGACAGTTTGCATGTGTTAGGCTTCAAGCACGCAACTTCTGCTTCCTCAAAATGACGCTCTTTACATTGCCATGGCCGGAACTTCTTCAACTGAAGAACTGGGGTTGGTCTCTTCATCCAATCAATCAGTTCTTTGTATGTTACAAAGTAGACATCTGGCACTTTCAATAGTTCATTGACGAATTTCTGGGACAAAAGAATAAAGATCAAGTTCCATGTTGGTATTAAAATTAAAAAAAAAGTCATATGAAGTTATACATTTCCAGTATAAGCTGATTTCGCATTGTACGAAAAACCAATAGAATAGAACAGAAAACCTTAACTTCAGACAGGAGTCCATACTGTTAGTAAAAATTTTTACATAACTTCTAGTGCAGTGCAAGCTCAACTGAAACTGGAAATGTATCACTTGATATGTCGCCGTGTATACTATAGATCTGACCTTATTGGAACATAAGAGACATGAGGCATTTTAGCTCAGGCTCCATTTATGGTGAAAAAAAAAAAAATAATATGTTAAGTTACCTTGAAAGCCAGCAAATATTCATTATTCTTAAACCATGTTGAACTCAAGTGAATGCCGTACGGAGCTCTGTTCTTCATATAATGCCTCTTGAAGTTGTTCACCAGAATGTTGTAGACATTTTCACCAGTAAGGTTTGAAGGGCAGTAGTCCATAGTAGCACATGTGTGGTCACCATTTGAAAGAGGATTGATCACCATCTCCCAAATCCCTGCGTAGCTTCTTGTTGGGCAGTATTGATTATTGCCTGGAAATAAAAAGTCTATTTGGATAAGTGGAACTTTTTTATTGCACACCTTAGTGACTTTTAATATACACCTTGCGGCGATTTCTGATTACCAAGAGGAGGGCCTGCGGGCAGCCAAATTGGGGCTGCCATCGGACTGCAAGAGGTGTCACTCAGTATTAGATGCGCACTATAATGGTGCTTGGCTTATTACATGCACTTTGTGATGACAGCCTCCGTGGCGTAGCGGTAGCGAAAGCAGCAGCTGCGCAAGGAGGAGCGGTTTCGATCCCCGCGCAGTGCAAATATTTGTACCTATTCATGAATATGAATATTTGCACTGGTCTGGTCAGGCCTCGGAAAGCACTTTAAGCCGTTGGTCTCGGTTGCCATACGAACATCTAATGGCAGTCATTACGAGTTGTTATAGCCCTCAAAAGTCCAACAATTGGTCTAACTGCAATGCTTCGATATCGCCTTCGGGTTGTGGAGGTCAGACGGCAGTCACTTCACGGTAAATATCGAAGTTTAGCCAAAATCAGCTGTTAGACTGGTAATGCCGACCCCAGACTCCAAAGCTGAAAAAGCTTCGGATCGGACTGGGATTAACGCTGAGATGATGATGACTTTGTGATAGGGCGTTATGTGTGTTGGGCTGATACGAGCCGCCCGGGGGTGTGGCGAATATAAGTACAGGACTCTTCCTGACCCCCGGTTCTTGGTTCCTACTAGAAGGAACATATGGGGTTTTCGGTAGGTGTCCAACAAAGCTATTTGTTCTTGTCAGAAGGACGGTATCAATGAGGATTCGCCACGAAAAAATAAGGTTATTGACAACGCCATAAGTCGAATAGTCACTTTTACTAAATTTACTTTAGAAAATTTTACTGTCTACTTCTTTTCGACGCTATCCAACACTACGCCAAACTTTCTCTTGATTATTTCCATTGTATCCATAGTACCTACCTATAGCAAGAAGTCATTATCATGTGTAATTATTAAAAATGTACGAGTGTTTTCCAGGCCTATTATCATAGCCATTGTCGTTTTATTTACATTGAAAGGTACGGTCATTAGTTGGTGCATGATAGCACGAACAGCCCCCACCCAAGTCAACTACGACGAGTTTCTAAAATAGGTACTAGGTGCGACTGCAATGAACGCTAACGCAAATCTGGTTAACCTTTACGTAAAGGTCTTTAATGTAATTTTATAGATAGCATTATCTAAGTTCTTGCAATGAAATAGACTTTTGTTTCCGTAAGAAGATATACTGCGATGGCATTGTTGTAACTAAGTAGTATAGGTAGTTGATACTTTTGTACCCTCATATCGCAAGAAAATAATACAGTTCAGAATTTTTTCGAAATCGTAACTTACAATCGAACCGAAAGAACATTATTTGTCTATGAAAAGTAGGCACACTAACTTTTTGCTCGTTTAATAAATAAGTATTTAGTTTAGCAGCTTGTAAATTTGAAATAACGTTTAAATTGAAACGTGATTCAAAAGCTGTGTAATTCCGCATTCCAAGTAGTTATGCGTAATATCAAACAATAGACGCGCTGAACGCAATCTCTCCTAGTCGGATGCGCGTGCCGCGTAGTCATCGACTATCATAACATCTTACTTAACCACTCACACGCTCTAGTTCCGAGGCGTCAAGATGAATCAATACTTATCGTTTAATAGTGCACATATTAAAATATTTAAATTTTTGACTCTTCATTTTAACCTATTAACTGGTGGAGAACCTGCAAATGTGACCATTTTTTTCATATTCGGACGTATCTGCGCCCCATTAACGAAACAAGACGTCGTTTACAAACTTAACATGGGTTGGGTTCAACTAATAAACCATTCAGTGTATATCTTTGAACAGCACAGCTTCACAAACATTCGTCTGGCTATGGTATAGAACTATAGAAGATAAGGCTAAACTAATATGTTTATCTTCCATTCTTTTCCTATCCCTGAAATAGAAAGTAAAAGATGCACTGAACTTTAATCAAGTTTAGTTTGTGAACAAGGGAATCGGCACCATTATTTGATGTTCGATATTATACGGACGACAGCAGGTCAAGCTACCCGAAACTGTCAAATATTCCTGATCAATCTTGAGCCTTAATGCCTTAGAGATAAAGTTGAAAATTTAATAAGGAAATCTGACAGATGCTTACTGTACAGTAGCTTGATGTGCTGTCGTCTGTACAAAGGCTAACAAGTGGATATGAATAGCTATGCACATGACTAAACATTTAATTGACGAGGCATTAATCGATAGGTTTTCACTGTTGGGTATGACTTAGCGTTCGTCTTACCAGTACACCGATGTGGCATCTTATAGTCCAGTGTATACGGCCAGAATGGAGGGTCAGACAGCGGTGCCACGATCGTAGCATCATATACGAAGCCGAATTCCTGCATCATCAGGAACTGTCGGTTCCAACCCACTGAAAGGAACGGTACTCGCATTCCTCTGCAAAATAAACGTGAAAATATGTAGCCACATTGATATAATCATTGGTGGGGTAAGGTGAGGTGAACAATTTATTTGGTGATTTGTAAAGTGGAGCTATAGTCTATAGCTCCACTTAAATTACGCTAACAGACAAGCGTAATACATCGAAGAAATTGCATAGATAGTTATCTGAATTTCTTCAAGTGATGTACTGCAGATTGGAAATATAATCTTGTTTCCATATAAAATCTGTACATTGTATGAGAAACTTTATTACGTAAACTTGAAGGAGAAGTGCATATACATACGTAATAGTACCTAATGAGTAATTCATTATGTGCACCGCTTCTGTTCCCAACTCAAAGCAGAAATAAAACTGCTATAACACGTACCTGAAATCCTCCATATGAACTCTACTGAATCTGTTTATCATATTCGCTTCACCAACCATTTCGTCAAACCAGTCTTCGACGGTGGCATTTTTCGACCACCAATCTTCCGGACCTCGACGACTGCAAGATTTGGAAATTCGTCATTATTCTGTTGTTATTTCATGACTCGGCAAATGGTTTCTATTGACTTAACATTACTTACGTGATAGAGTTTACTGCTATCTCATGCCC
This sequence comes from Sesamia nonagrioides, assembly GCA_017933935.1. NCBI lineage: Eukaryota > Metazoa > Arthropoda > Insecta > Lepidoptera > Noctuidae > Sesamia > Sesamia nonagrioides. The sequence goes on from JADWQK010002354.1 coordinate 101,956, forward strand.
GTCATTCCACAGCTTTTGTACGTGTCTGTAGTTCGTATACGGATGTGAAACGAAGAATGTCGCTTTTATTGGGCAGCCGTTAGGATTCGTATATTCTGGAGTAAACAGGTGCTTAGTGTAGGCATCCCAATTTTCATGGTTTATTGGTCCGTCGAAGGTAAGTGTGATCATTTGTGGAGTCTGAAAAACACAGAAGCCGTCAACAATTTTAACAGCACCATCTTTTTTTTGCAACACCTTCATTCCAGTATCGATCTCGTTTGAGTGCCAAAATAAACATTTACCTGACTGGGTACTAGATTTCCAGGTATAATATAGCCTTCCTTCGAGCAAAAGCAGTCCGGTAGCACACAGAGACCAGGGTCACAAGTCTCCGCTGCGTTCGGATCATAGTTCACGTCGCACCAGCCCTAGACAGTATTAAAACATTGATAGAAAAGTGCAAATCATGTAGAATGACAAGGCATGAACATCATTACATAACATATATACATAACCAGTTTCTAATGTTCGCACTCCTGGGACACAGGCCTCCTCTCGGTGAGAAGGAGTGGCCCGTAATCTCCCACGCGGGCCCAGTGCGGGTTGGTCCCTAGATGTTACATGTCTACGAAGTTTTGCCTCTAGGACATGCCGGAAATGAAATAATTAATACAAAACTAGCTTTCCGCCCGCGGCTTCGCCCGCGTAAATTTCGGTTATATCGCGCTTTTTAGATTTCCCTCGGGAACATCAAATTTTTCCGGGATAAAAGGTAGCCTATGTCCTTTCTCAGGGTCTAAAGATTCTGTGCTTTCCGCCCGTGGCTTCGCCCGCGTAGAGTTCGGTTATATCGCGCTTTTTAGGTTTCCCTCGGGAACATCAAATTTTTCCGGGATAAAATGTAGCCTATGTTCTTTCTCGGGGTCTAAAGATTGTCTGTGCCAAATTTCATCAAAATCGGTTGAGAGGTTTAAGCGGGAAAGCGTAACAGACAGACAGACAGAGTTACTTTCGCATTTATAATATTAGTATGGATAAAGCGCCTGCCGGGGTTCTAACCTACGACCTATAACTTGTAAGTTACGGCCGATACCACTAGGCCACCACTGCCATCATTGTGATAGTTTAAAAATTAGAGCAACGATAAGAAAACGATCCAGCTTACGATGTGAAAGATATGCAAATCATAATGAAGCGAGAAGTTTGTGAAATTAAAAATGTTTTAGTTTTAGTTAAATATGGTAGGTAATACGGTATTCATAGAGAACTTACTTCGTCAGACGCGTCCACGCAGTCGATGGACCCATCACAGAAATATTCGGCAGGAATGCAATTGCCGTCGGAACAGCCAATATGAGTGTCATTGGCACAATCCGCCATATCTAGAAGAGGTTTTGGGATCCGGGTTTCTGAAATAAACAATGAATTTAATGCTCTGAAATTAACGATCGATGGAATCTAACTAGATATTTTTTTTTGGATACTGTCACCATGATATTACATCATTTGTACACATTTATGTACACCATTGTTATTTTTTGGGGTGACCATGCACATATACACACATCAAAAGTGTCTAGGGATCAAGCATTTTTATGCGGATTTCTTGAGATTGAGATGTGGCTTTGTAATAAATTTATGATTTTATAAATTTATATGGATCCTTTTTGGTGCATTTCATAATTTGAATCAGGAACTGTGAATCAAATTCGAGTAAAAGATGAAAATCAGCTGTCAATATTTTCCCTATAAAAACATACAACGCATTGAAGACATTATTAGTGCTACTGTTTCCCTACTACTGATTAAAACCAACGTTATTATGGAGCGGCGACGTCATTTAAGCAGGGAAGAAATGCTCAGAGCCGTGGGAATGATAGAAGCTGGTTCCCGGCAACGTACTGTGGCTTTAGCTCTGAATACAAGTCAGAGTGTTATCAGTCGACTTTGGACACGTTACCGAAGCACTGGTACCGTGGCTGAGCGCCATGGAGGACGGTATCGCTGCACCACACGGAGACAAGACCGATACATTCAAATCTTAACTCGAAGAGCTCCAACAATAACCGCCATGATGTTAGCCGTGAGGCTTCATCACTCTTCAGGGAACTTAATTAGCGACCAAACAGTCAGAAACCGCTTGCATGAAGTGAACCTTCATTCCCGAAGACCGCTACGGGTACCACCTATAGCAATGCACAATCGTAGGATTCGATATCAATGGGCTCTTGAACACAGAAATTGGGCAGAAGAACAATGGCGTTTCGTGTGCTTTTCTGATGAGTCTCGTTTTGGTATGAGACCGGATACAAGACGTATACGACACTGGAGAACCCCTGGACGCCAACAGCGATTAAAATCCTGCCAGGAAGTCCATCTCTCCGACTCTCTCGACTCTCGCCGCAGCTAACATCAATGTCCTGCCCTGGCCTGCTCAGTCGCCAGACTTGAACCCGATTGAGCATGCATGGGATATGCTACAGAGAAGAGCTCTGCCGAATATGGAGGGTATCCAGTCGCAAGAAGACCTTTTTTTGTTGTTGCAACGAACATGGGCGGCCATTCCACAGCGTGATTTGGATGAACTCATTTTGAGTATGCCAAACCGATGTTCTTGTGTTGTTAGTGTTCGCGGTAGAAACACGGATTATTAATTGTTTAAGTTACCCAATAAAATTTTAGAGAAAACTGTTATTTCAGTCTTTTTTTCGAACTTTTGTGTTAGTGGTTCAAATGTCAAATATCCCTTTATTAGGAAAATGGCAAATTTCTTTATTAATGCAAAGGTGACTTGGTTTATCGTTACTGTGACAAACGAAAACACTTTATTTGATGAATCCTTAAAGAAAATTTTAATTAATATCAATCAGGAGAAAAGTTATTGCAAAAATATATGTTGATCCCTAGACACTTTTGATGTGTGTATTTAATGTGCATGGTCAGATTTACGTCTTTTATGAGGAAGTCACTATTGGGGAAGATAATCGCTGGACAGAAGCCAATGAAGATGTTACCTACCTGTAGTGAGATCGCAGTTATGCACATTCTGTTGCATGTCACACAGTTGCCTGTTGACATCGAACATCAAGCCAGGCGAACAATGGAATTCGAACACGTCGCCGTCCAAACAGAGGTAATATTTAGCGCACTCGTCGATCGTCCACATCTTATCTTCATCTCTGTTTGGATTCCTGAATTAATTGCATAAAAAAGTATGTTAATGACCCACAAATGCTGTGGTAGATGTCTATTGAAAGAATGTTCTGTCTATCCACCCCTTAACGTTTTTGTAAGTAAGTATAGAATAAACCTACTCAAGTAGTAGGTAGTAGTAGTCAAGTAGTTAGTAAGTAGGTACCTATAGTTGATTTTGTGATAGTTGCTTGATAGGTTATTTCAACTGTTATATAAAATCTGCCAAACTACGTGCAACATTTGCCAAATTTTTTTAAGCATGCATGCACGTGTGATACTGCTTAAATGCATAGCGAAAGTGAATTGCTCAAGACATGTAGCAGGAAATGGTATTGCTGATACAAGCGGACAGTGGCAGTCAAGGTTGCGGCGAAAGTCGCCCGAGGTCGTTGTCCGCAGCGAAAATGGCGGAAAATCATCCTTCTGTAATGTCTGCACGCAGCACACACGCGTTGTTTTTATTCGTGCGGTATTATTTTCACGTCTCGGTGCGGAAGCAATAGGAAGCAGTACTCTTTATGCAATTTTCATTAGGAACTGATAAAAAGCTGCATGTTTCCGTTTTCCCGATAAACCCAGTCACTAACGGATTACGTGATAGGTAAGTTTCTAGCTAGAAAATAGGTTACCTACCTACTGTGCGAATGCAAATTATTATGACATTTATTAGCAAGTACTTACCTATTGCTATTCTATGTTTGATTTACGCAGGCCTTCAGTTGGACTATTTTCGTGAACTATGGCGGCCGTTGGAGGTTACTACAACCAGCCCCTTCGGCCTCTAGAAATTTATTTGTCTGCTCAAACACGTAAATAACAGACTGGCCCATACGGCGAGAGAGAAAGCAGGTCTCTTTGCATCTCTCTTTGCCCTTAATTCGCGTCTTGGCACTAACAGTGCTACTCCACCTAAATTACCTCATTGCGTAACCTCAATGCCGGAGGAACAAGGAGGTTCTGAGAGTAATGTGTCGTCTGGACGTGAATAAGGCTAGTGGTATGGATGGTATACCAGCGATTGTTCTTAACCCTCCCGCTCGCAGATGTTCACATTGACGTACTCCCTTTCGCTCGCGAACATGGCAGCGGCAGAAATAACCGAAATCGCAATAGTTTGGACTTTTCCCTCCTATTATGTTATGGGGCACTATTTTTCATTGAAACTTTCAGGTTTTGTTGAGGAATAAACAAGGAATGCATTTTTTTTACTGATTGCGAAATAAATACAATAGCTTACATAAATGGCGTACACAAGATACCAATTATAATTCTCAGCACGAAAGCCCAGTAACAATTTCGAACACATTTTATTTACTTGTCTTTACTTTTACACCATAAATTATATATTTGTATGCTTCTTCTGGTTATAAACTATAATAAAATAACAATACATACCTTTTTATCCTCAAAAATACACCAAAAATACCCAAAAACACAAGAGCACCGAAATTTTGGTTCACACGCTTCCAAGGACAAACTTTGTAGACAGATTTCTTTGTTTTTTTTACTGGCTTGAGTACGGGGTCCAGGTACTAAATTCAAGAGCGATATTTTCTCCTTTTCTTTCTCATAGACATCATATGTCAAGAAAAAGACAAAACATTATTATAACCCGATGTTTGACTTGACAGCACACATGCACACGTGCACACATGTGTTCAACACGTGCACACATGTGTTCACGTCCCGAGTGGAAGGTAGTAAAATTAAGCGTGCACACATGTGTTCACATCCGAGTCAGAGGGTTAAGGCAAGTGCGCCCGAGTTGTCTCCTGTATTGACGCGCTTGTATCGCCTCTCATTTAGGACTGGTACAGTGCCCAAGTCCTTGAAGCTTGCCAACGTGCAGCCCGTGCCCAAAAAGGGTAGTCGTGCCGATCCTACCAACTATCGGCCGATTTCAATAACCTCCATACTCTGCAAGATTATGGAGCGTGTATTGAACTCGCGCCTCTTGGCTTACCTGGAAGGTAACGATCTCCTCAGTGACCGACAGTACGGGTTTCGACGCAATCGGTCAACTGGGGACCTCCTAGTGTATGCCATTCACTTGTGGGGCGAGGCCCTCGAAAAAAGCGGGGAAGCGATTGCCGTCTCCCTTGATGTCTCGAAGGCCTTCGACCGGGTATGGCACGCTGGCCTTTTGAGTAAGCTTCCAGCGTACGGCATTTCCGCTGGCCTGACTGGCTGGGTAAAAGACTTCCTGACTGAACGGTCCCTCCGAGTTGTTGTCGACGGATGCTCATCTGAGCCTATGTCGACCAATGCCGGTGTTCCTCAGGGGTCTGTTCTCTCTGCAACTCTGTTCCTGCTGCATATTAACGATCTGCTGATGCCTGCTGATCTATGGGTATGCAGATGACAGCACAGTAGTGGAGAGATACCTGCCGGAAGCTCGGGCTGGTAAGGAATCAATCCGGTCCAAAAGAGAGGCTATGGTAGAGCGAACGAGTGCTGCACTACAGGCAGTCTCCGAATGGGACAAAGCCAATCTTGTAGCATTCAATTCCGCCAAAACACAGGCGTGTCTTTTCACCGCCAAAAGGAGCCCATTCACATTAGCTCCTACTTTTCAGAATGTATCCTTGGAGTGCACCGACCAACTTCAGCTTTTGGGAGTTGAGATTTCCTCGGAACCTAAACTTTGGGCGGTTCATTGAGTCCAAGGCCAAGGTGGCTGCCAGAAAACTTGGCGTCATCGCAAAGGTCCGACGGTACTTCACACCGGGGCAGCTTCTAATGTTGTACAAAGCACAGGTCCGTTCGTGTGTGGAGTACTGCAGCCACATTTGGGCTGGTGCTGCGAAATGTCACCTGGCTACTTTGGATTCAGTGGAGAGGCGTGCGAAGAGGCTAATTGGTGACCCTGATTTAACTCGAGACGGTCTCCAAAGCCTAGAGCACAGGCGTAGAGTAGCCAGCCTTTCGGTGTTCTATAGGATGCATTTTGGGGAGTGTGCGAGGGAATTGCATGATTTAATTCCCCCATCTCCGTTCCACCATCGGACGACCTGTCGTTCGGCGAGTTTCTACCCTTAGGTTGTTAACACTACTACGATCCGGACGGAGCATTTTGCCTCCTCTTTTACATCCAGCAATGCTGCGGCAGACATATTACTGCCGTGTGAGGTTTTTGTTTGTTTTTGTCAGGTATGTTAGTTTATAAGTTTGTGTTTTGTTATAAGTATATATAAGTATAAGTATCATTTGTTGTTAACTATGGATATTTTCCGAAATAAATGATTTGGTTTGATTTATACCGCGTACATCAAGGGACTTGAACAACTTGCCGGCGGCGGTGTTTCCGTCAGACTACAATTTGAGTGTCTTCAAGGCTAGAGTGAATAGGCTCTTAATAAACTAGCGCGCTTTACCATCAAAGATCGCATGACTGCTTACCACTGCGGGATTGCGGTCAAGCGCTGGTTTATAATTTTATATTTAAAAAAAACATATGTTACAGAATTACCTGCTGGTTAGCCTATCATCTAAGGATAGCAAATTCAAAGTCTGTCTGCAGCTCGGTGTCGAGATCCACTGAATTCTCAGCTATTAGCGCCGATTCTGTTGTTCACAAAATCACAAAGTAAACTAATTTTAAATTATGTGCATCTTTTTCTTTCCATTTCGTTAAGAAAAGGATAGAAGATAACACTTAAGTTTAATCCTGTCAAATTAAGATACTCCATAGACAATTTAGACGCGATTATAAACATGGCGACTAAAACTAAACCTGCTTACGTCAGGAGCGCACTAATTTGACAAGTCTAAACTGACATTTTATCTTCTGTCCTTTTCTAAATGAAATAGAATGAAAAAGATGCATTGATGTTAAATTTAATTTAGTTTGCGAACAAGGAAATCGGGGCCATTGTGTGGAAATTAGGTAATTTATTTTCGTTTTCTTTGAAGAGCAAAAGTCTTACTAAGTGGGTAACCCAAAAAGATGATTATACTAAAATTAAATATTCATGCATCAATTAAAAAATAAGCGTTATTAGCACCGTAAGATACCTACCCACCGATATATATGTACATTATTCTGTAACTTATCGTTATTGTAATAGGTACATATCGTTGTAGACGTTTAAATAATTTTGCTATTCTGTTAATTTGTTAGTTTATGTAACAAATCTTGACACACTTGGCTAACGATTATTATTGTGTATTCAGTTATTATAGTAATTATTGATACAAGATGAAATTAATAGACACAAATCAAGGAATTGCCGATGAATCACGTTGCTATTATCTATGACATAACGTGACGAAAATTCTATAATCAGCTAATTTGTAGGTGATCTTGTATCTAAAGATCGTGATCTTTGAGTTCCTGATCGCGTTTCTAGAGAACTGCATAGGGTCAATAACATTAGTGGAATAGTTATAATCTACGATCTAATTTGGTAAAGAGTAAATTCTAAAACTCTATACCTACACATGGTAGAAGTCAAATCGTTGGGAGCTAATTCAACAGATTGATATCATCAAATTATTGGTGTTTAAATCCAGTATAGTAGTCCAATACTTCTGGTGAAAACCAGTGAAAGGGATCAGACTGGATGAACAGTTTAAAACTCCTGTTGGAAATAGGTAAGCATCGAGAGGACTATACTGGAGCAGTAACAGCTACATAATGGTAGGTCAAGCCTTCTGTTAGTCGGAATAGGAGCGTTAATTTTTTAGGTTCCATAACTACCTGAATAATAAAAAGTTAAAAAACTAAAACCCAACTACGACAAAAAACGACGCTGAAAAAGTATAAAACAAGATTTTCAGAATACTGAACTGAACAAAGTTGCTAATATAGTTGCAAGTAAATGGACACAGTAGACTCTTTTTTGATGTTTCAATTTTCATGTTTGGAAAACCGCAGTCACACGTTATGAAAGTGCTACCGTAGGTATATGTAACGTGTGACTACGCCCTTCCAAACATGAAAATTTATCTCTAAATAGTGAATATTGCATACTTCAGAATAGTATCGTAAGACATTATTGTCAATTTATAACGAAGGCATCTTGGTAGAGTCTACTGTGTCCATTTACTTGCAACTATATTAGCAACTTTGTTCAGTTCAGTATTCTGAAAATCTTGTTTTATACTTTTTCAGCGTCGTTTTTTGTCGTAGTTGGGTTTTAGTTTTTTAACTTTTTATTATGTCTTTATAATTACGAATGCTACTGGCAGAAAGTGGTGTAGATGTTTGAATAAGTAAAAGTTAACTTAATCTGTACTTATTAGATAACTTTTGTATTCTTTGTCTCTGTTTCTAATTATGTGAATGTAGAGGTATTCTATAATTGCACATAAAAGATTGTAGGTACATTCGTTCAATAGTCATGTAGTTTCTATAGTTTACTTTACACTTTTTGGTGAAGTAAAGATGCGTTAAAGATAAATAAATTTGTTATGATCAAGAAGAATATTTAAAAGTATTAGGAACAAGGAGTAAGTTGATTTATTTCCTCTGACGACGGATGTTGTGTTTGGCGGGCACTTGCCCGACGGTTGATGTCGGGAAGTTGTAGGTATGTTAGTGACACGGTAGACTGTTTGCGAGACGCAGGATCAGTCTGACGTCAGTTTGACGGGTTGTTCGCAAGTGGTGTTGCAGATACCGCTACAGGTCAGGCTAAGGGTCTCCGGAGGGGCAACCCGTGGTCGATAGTGGGCTCAGTTTTGTATCTTGCGTAGATACAGCTACAAATATAAATGACCTAATATTCATCTTTGAATATCTTTCATTCCGTAGGACCTGCAGAGGATTTAGGTCCGTATTACAGAACGTCATTCAAAACTCAAACTCTACTTAAGTCTCGTTTCAAGCCATTTGATTGGTTGAAACTAGTTTTAAGTAATGCTTAAGCAGAGATCAATGCTTGAGTTTCCTTCTGTAATACGGACCTCAGTGACTGGGTAGACACCTTTTGTTTCCTGAAGATTGGTGTTATCAGCGAGGCAAGCTTGGCGAAACACTGGCGTGAGGTTTTGGATTCATTCCTAATCAATTAGATAGAGAAGGCCCAGCACTAAGAAAGGGGAAGTACAGGGGAGCCTACCCAGATGAGACGTTTTAACTCGCGCGTAAAACGCGCCATCAGGATAGGTTCTAACTGTAAATAACCTATCTTTTACAAAAGCTATCCTATTAAGTAAAATTATATTAGGTATATCTGATATGAGATTGGCCTTTATAATCGTGATTCCTATAAAGACTACCCAAAGTAAGGCCATATTATTTCATTAAACACCTATAGATCACCGTTAACATTATCTATTTTTTCCCACGTAGATAAGTGACCCTCAGTCTGACCTAGGAGTCAAAGCCAAGACCTTACGTTCGGCATACCCGCCTACCCTTTTAATTCGTGTGTGATTATTTTGATTGTGAGTGATTTATGGAGTAGGTACATAACATAATCAGCTTCAACTCCTGGCATATAGGCCTCCTCTCGGTGACAGGGGTTGGGCCGTAATCTGTGCGGGCCCAGTGCGGGTTGGTAGAAGTCACATGTCTTCGAAGTTTTTGGCTCTAGGACATGCCGGTTTCCTCACGATATATTCCTTCACCATTTTGACAGCAGTGATGATGAAATAATTTACACAAAGTAAAGGGCCTGATGGAATTTGAACTTACGACCTATAATTTGTAAGTCGCGACCGATACCACTAGGCCCCTACTGATCACTACGATGATTTATGGGTAAAATACAATGAAAATTGAAGTGACAGAACCTACCTGTAAAACCTTCCATCTTCAAGACACTTCACATCCGTTAAACTTCTTTTGCTCCTAAGCTTACCATGCACCCCTGAAAAGTCGTCATAAACGAAAAGCTAGTTATCACAAAACATTTCGAGAAGGTACAAACGCACAATATTGTTAAAAAAACACAAAACGTAAAGGAAAGTAACACTATACCTAAGGATAAATAAGCTATTACGAAAGTTATGAGTAATCGTGAAAGCTGTATTTGGCGAGCCATGTTGTGAGCTCGGTGTCCGAAGAAACACTGAGTTATCATCAACTCATACATCGCCAGACACAGGCTTTACTTTCTTTTACTTTGTATACGCAGAGCCGGGTGTTGTTCGAAAAGAAAGGAAAATAAAACAACTTTTTTATATATGACGTAAATTTTGCATGTTTGACGAGCTTTTGATTTTTGTTATGTGTTCGTTGCGATGAGTTCTTGATCATCTGTATATCTGACACGGTGCTAGGGAAATGGTATGAAGATAACGCGAGTATACGTTTGAAAATCGATTTTTGAAGCCCTTAGGAGTTGCGCTTAGTTCATGCAAAAGCCAGTTTACACATAGAAATTATACCGACTAGATCTCTACTCTACTAATGCTAAAGTACACGCCTACGTCATATTATGTAATTTTATAATAAGAATAATTCATAAGGCTGTTAATTTTGCATATAGTCAACTCCCGCTCTCACTATTTAACTACGCATCTAAAAAGACAGGTTCCACTGAGAATTCGGATTCAGAGTCGAAAGTGCTAACCATTACCACTAACATTCCACTATAGGACCACCTGCTAAAATGCAGAATATTGAGTCAAATTGAAAGTACATAGTAACATTTAAGTGTTAAAAGGTACTCCGTGTTACATATCGTAACGTACCCTACTTAAAAGTCTTGCTTCATAGTTGGCATGACCCTTTCAGGGTGTTATGGTAGCACGTTTTTGGCATCTATCTTCCTATAAATATACTTATGTATGAGAAACTTGGTAAAACTGTTGTGAGGCAGTTTAAACAAGGCGTCACGACCGTTTCTGGCGATCGATTGATCTGACGACTGACGATTGTGAGAAAATGCTGGTCAACAAGAGCAACTAACTGTACTTAATATAAGTGTGCTGTATTATTGGATCACTTGTGCCTTGTCTGATGAAGGCGAGCCCGCGCCGCAGATGAGCCAGTAGGTAAATATAAATTCCCGACTATGAACCTATGAGTTTGTTTCGACCGTTTCTTCTCAGAGCTAGTGCTAGGAAACGCCGCGGTCATCAAACCGAACTAATAATAAAAATTTCGATTCAGTCGTCCCTTGCTGTTCTCTCCAGCGATGCCCTAAGCCGAGGTTCATACCCTACAAGGGTAGCGTGTTGTCGCTTAGTTTTTAGATGTTGCTGGAGGTTTTAGATACATTTAAGGCAGCCACAGGAGTCCGGTTAAGTAGTTACGACCTCTCAAGGTCATCTCTTGTGTTATGTATTTAATTATGTATGCTGTTTTATTCTACGAATTTTGATATTACTATGGACATTATCCCCCTTATTCATAAACGCTGCTTAAAGTTAACCAGTGATTAGCGATTCTTTAGCCATACATTTTTGATCATTTGACGTCTTACTCATCTTTTTTGAATGAATCCCTTAAACACTGTGGTGTTTACTCATCAAGGATGATTTAAGTTGAAATGACGTTAAAAGGTTAAAAATGTATGGTTAAAGAATCGCTAATCACTTTAAGCAGCGCTGAACTCCCCGAGAGGTAGAAGTCATTGGAAGATTTATTCCTTATGGGATTTGGGTATTACTAACATAAGCATGCACGAAATACCAACTAAATACCTACAACTCAAAAAATAAGAAATGTTCTCATAAACTGCACTCAAAGCTTTTATTTCAAACTTGCAGCCGCCAGCGACTTCGTTCGCGTGGTTTAGTTATGCTCCGCTCCTATTGGTCACAGCGTGATGTTATATAGCCTAAAGCCTTCCTGGATTAATGGACTATCCAACGCAAAAAGAATTTTTCAAATCGGACCAGTAGTTCCCGAGATTAGCGCGCACAAACAAACAAACAAACTCTTCAGCTTTATACATATATTAGTATAGATAAATCAATTAAGTATAGGCACACTTGAATTGTCAAAGGGTCGGTTAGTCAGAAAGATGGAGGTTGCTGCTCATTCTAAAAATCTAAAGGGTTAAGGGTTCCTGTCCCGTGACGTGGTCCTCGAAGACCGATGCCTCCTGAGTCAGGGTTGCGGGTTGTTTAAAAAAGAAACCGTGGCCCTGGCGCATAAACATAAGTGAAGAAACACGGGTGGGTTTTAGTTAGTAAAAGTCTGACACGCCCTTCCGCTCCGCCCAGAACGGGAAAGGTCATTTGATGATTTCCCATCCAGAGGGAAAAAAGGTAGGTACCCGGAGAAGAACGGGCAAGAAAGTTTACAGAAAACCGCACCCAGATTTTAAATTTAAAACTCTTGTTCGTTGTTGGCTCAAATTACAATGTACGGACGAGAGCAGGTCAACCTACCCCAAACTGTCCAATATTCCCAATCAACCTTGAGCCTTAATACTTTAGGGATAAAGTTGAAAATATAATAATGAAATTTGACAGATTGTAGTAGCTTGATATGCTGTCGTCTGTAGGTACCTACGAATGACAAGTCAAGCTACCCGAACTGTCAAATATTCCAAGTCAAGCTTGAGCCCTAATGCTTTACAGATTAAATTAAAAATCTGATAATATTGTAGTAGCTCGATGTGTTGTCGTCCGTTACGTACATACATACTTATACATTCCTAGCTTTAGCCAATATTTGAGAATTGCTGGCTGCTATGTGATACTAATCAATTATTGGTAAGCTTTCTTTTTACAGAACTGAGTAGGTACTAGGCCCCGTGGCCTGTGTGTGAGTAGTCAGTTCATTAAACAAGGTGTTTTTTGGATTTATGTAATTGTACTGAAACATCCTGGATAGAAACTAAAGAGCATAACAATATAATAGGAAACATACTAAGCCCCTCTGACCCCTGTGCAACTTGCACAGGGGTCAGAGGAGCTTAGTATGTTAAAATTAGTGTTGTAACGGAGGCTTGTTAGCGGAGGCGGAGGCGGATGCGGAGGCGAAGAGTCTCACCTCCGCGGATGCGGAGGTTAGCGGAGGCGGAGGCGGAGGTGAACGCACAAATAGAAAAAAATTAAATTTATGGTTAATTAAAACAAAATTTTTATTTTAAATACTTACATTAATAGTAGTATACTTGGTAAAAAAATATTATCTTCATATAATGAAAATTAAAGAGAAACAAATTGTGTTTGCCGCATTTCCGCCTCGCACTAGTTGATTTTTGATCATTTCGCGCTCAAACGCGGCCGGACGGTTGTCGAGCGTCGCAGCTTGCGCGTTATTTATTTTATGAATACGTAAAAACGAAGGTTCCGTTATAACTCCGCAAAAATTGTGCGGAGGCGGAGGCGGAAGCGAAGATACGATTTCTTGCGGAACTTCCGCAGTAACGGAAGCGGAGGCGAAGCTCCGTTACAACCCTAGTTAAAATTCTGTGTGCTGCACAGTGCAATACACAGCTAAGAGAATTTTAGGTCTATAGCGTTTATTTTGTTCATAGAAGTCTTCTTATTATTGAAAACCACCTATAATATCTGTGATTTATTTATTTCTATATTCAATGGATTCGCACGGTTTGTGCATTTAACCATTATCTGTGATTCTATTAAGATTCCACCAAAGAAATTATATTTATACAATTCATACAATACAATTCATTGGTATTTAAACAATTTCTTTGGATTCCACGTTTGGGACGCCCTGAAATGGTATTTTATCGACACTAATATCGATATGTGGCATTATAACTTAAAAACACACATTCGTTTTATAAAATAAAATAATTAAAATATTACTGTGTTTAACGAATTTTGATGATTATAAATTTATATCATTTGAAATTTTTTTACTTAATAAATACATAATGTATTAAGATAAATTAGACACTATTGGAAATGACACTGTTGGAAATAAAAATCGATATCAACACTCCACAGTATTGATATTTTTGACATCTCTACAGTTCACCCGGCGAATGTTGTGTTGTGGAAGCAGCAAATATTATAGTTTTTAAATACGATTTGCATTCAATTGTATGAGAAAAATACCTGCCTTCTGACATATAACGGAAAAATGAAATGTATTAAAACAGTGCTGCAGATAATTTTCCTTTTAAATGTGTGTTTGGCGACATTATCTCCGCCCTCTGATAAGAAGGGACAGAAGGGGGTGAAACCACAAGAGGGTCCCAGGAAAAACAACGTGTTGGATCGTAAACTAGTGAATGAAACGCCTTTGGTGAAAGATATTATAAAGTATCATGCTACTTATCACCAGGATGTCACAACACGCAACTTTAAGAATGCTGTCTTGGGTTACGTTACACCAGTGAGTATTTCATAGAAATTCTCTGTTTGTTTATTTTTTTTTATCCGAATTTTTTCACACTGAAAGTCAATAAAATTTCACGACCAGGTAACAAAGAATGATAATGATAATGTATACACAGAATTTATCACAAATTCTGCCTCGCGTTGCCCACATTCACGAATATCATTAATTTTTCTAAATAGTTACTTTTAAACTGGCCCGTTCTGATACTGATCTACTATTAGTGTCAGTTAGAATCATTTTGAAGCTTAATGCTAGTCCGTTACTCCATGTGTTTGAAAATGTGTCTGCTCAAAAATGTAAATAGCACAATGAATGTTGTTCAACTGTCAAAATTAAACCCACTACTACTGATACCTAGTATTTTACGCAATTACCCTACTGGTTGCTTGTATAAACAATTTGAGTAACACACAACACATTTCATATTAACTTTATAGTGGAATAACAAAGGCTATGATGTGGCAAAGACTTGGGCGCCTAAGTTCAACTATGTGTCTCCGGTTTGGCTTCAAATCAAGCGACAGTCTCCCAATATCTACATCATATCTGGGCTTCATGATGTTGACCATGTCTGGATGATGTTGGCCAAAGCAAAAGGCGCTGCTACCAATCTGAAATGTATGTATTATTTTGTGAAGTTGTTTGAAACTTTTTATTAAACATTCTTCATTTAACATAATAAAAGTAAAACTGATATCCTGATTCTTTTATCTTACTAATTAGTTTTAAAATGTTTGAAATTAACTTATTAATAGATATTTTTCTGATAATATTTTCTGATTGCATTATTATGCTGATAAGATGTGTTGTTTTTAGCTTTTTCTCACTTACCTAAACTAATGTTTGTGTTTGATGCAGTAATATTTATTTTCACTGCAATATTATGTTGCAGTATTGCCAAGAATCCTCTTTGAGAACTGGCAGCCTTCAGACCTAAAAGCGTTCTTCATGGAACCAACCTCCCATACAGAACAAAAGGCTCTTATTGATGAGATAAAGAAAGCCTGCAAACAGTGGAAGTTTGATGGAGTGGTACTGGAGGTCCTCTCACAGATTGGAAAATATGTTGACAAGTCTGTCAAGTTTATACAACAGTTTGGTAAGGAGTCACTTGTAAGATACACCAGTTACATATTCAGATAGTAATCTGCATTTATTTATACTAATATTATAAATTGGAAAGTAACTAAACTAGCTCTGTCTGTATATATCACCTTTTCCAGCCTAGACCATTGACAAAATTTCAGTTAATTTTGCCAAGGAGATAGATTGTATCCCTTGGAAGAACACGGGCTACATTTTGTTCTGGTAGCATGTTCCCGTGGGATAATTTCCGACATACATCTAGGTGAAGCTGCGGATAGAAGCTATTTTGGTTAATATTTTTTTCGCCTTGTTGCAATAAAGTACATATTATATTAAAGACTGATTTACACAGTGCAATTTAATTGCCTGTTGCATACAATAAAATTTATGCAACAAATGACTTGCATCATCTAAGCTGTGTTTAGACAATGCAACTTTTATTGTCGCTTCAACTTAATTGAAACCGTAGGCAATTAAATTGCACCGTGTTAATCAGTCTTTACGGTCAACTTAAATTTAAACATAGTTTTTGGGTTGATATCCAAGTTTGATTCTAAAAGTGTTTGTACTAACCTACTTACAAAAATCAATCATTTATCATTTCAGTAAATGTGGGAGTAAAACACACACAAATTAAAATTTTGTGAATAAGTAGGCTCTGCTTTGACACATACACCTCTGAAAGTAGCATTTGAAACTGCATTCTTTATTCATATGTTTTTTTTCAGGATTGGAAATGAGTGCTGATGATCTAAGTCTAATTCTAGTCTATCCACCCTTCCGAGGGTATCCTACGGATGAGTTCTTCATCCAAGCTTTTAATGATATCTATCCTTATGTAGATGCAGTGTCAGTCATGACTTATGACTTCTCTAATCCGCAGAAACCAGGCAAGTACTTATTAGAACAAGATTTAATTTGACTAAAATACATTATGTGATTAAAATACATAACATCACATATGTGATTCTTGCATCCAGTTACCACTCCCTTTTAGATGGAGGTATATCCTACAGTCCTTTTCATATTTTGCCAGTTCTGTAAGTCCCATAAAACTGTGGGCAAGGGTATTACCAATCCAGACACCTGCTGCTACTGAGAAATTCTTGATAGAAATACCCGAAACACTTCCCCGAAGCAGAAATCAGGAACCCAGGATTAGTCCAGTAGTAGCACTTGCGACCATTGTACTACAGAGGCAGCAATATTATGTACTTCAAAATACAAGAAAAAAAATTGAGGCTTATGTCATTGTTTAATATAATCTAGTGTACTGTAAAATCTATAATTTGCAGTTTTTACTTATTTATTATTTTCTCAAGAGCGACGAAAAATAACAATTCAACATTTTCTGTTTCAGGGCCTAATGCACCTCTGTACTGGGTAAGGTTGTGTGTAGAAAAACTCATAGACAATGATGAGAACCCATCAAAGAGGTCCAAAATATTACTAGGGCTGAATTTCTATGGTAACTCATACACGGCCAATGGAGGTGGCCCCATAGTCGGAACAGAGTACATAGAGTTATTGAAGAATGCTAAAAACAATCAAGCTTTGTCGTATAATAATAATACGGCGGAGAATTATATTGAGATCAGGTAATTAATACCTTATAAGTAAATATGCATTTGTTCCTGAGATCGTGTCTGCATTATATGCGTACTCATAACGTATAGTGTGGATAAAAGAGTGGCTTTATAATGATTTCATACAAAGAATTCATCGTATGAAATTGTTAAAAATCCTTGATAAAGATTAAAGAACTGTTACTGTCACCTATCAAAAAAATTCGATGACTGCGAATGCTAACTGTAGTGGTTCTATTAAGGTCATAAGCCGGAGGCATGGACGCGCAATACACCTAAACATAACGTAAATTCTACTGGTTTTCTTTTTAAATTAAAAAAAAAAAAAATCCTAAAATAATACTTAATTTCCAATTTTTCTGCCAATATCAATAAAATAGTAATCAGTTGGAGATATACATACCTACAGTTTAGGACTGTCAACTAGGCAAACTTTATGTGCTTAAAGAATATAGAAATTTCCGTTACGTTTCACGCATTCGTGCTAAGCCTACAGGTTATAGTGTAATTTTAATGTTACAGATTTATTTACCACTTTTCAGAACATCGCAGGGTACAAAGAAGATTTTCTACCCCACCTTGTATTCAATACAGAAGCGTCTTGAATTAGCGAAGGAATACGGCACAGGGGTAGCTATATGGGAGCTGGGGCAAGGCCTCGATTACTTCTACGACTTATTCTGATTGTGTGTGATAGTAACTTTAAGTCTACCTGTATATTTATGTTTGTGATATTCTTAATTCCGGAACTTTTTAAGAAACAAAATAAATTAAAAAACAATACTATTTCTTTGTGTTTATTGCTAAAACCATATCTTAAAATGCTACTGAAAATAAGTTCAGTCTTCTATTTAATCTCCAGATTTCGTCAGCCAAAACTGATCACACGACCTTGCGTCATTTTAACCTGATAGGATAAGTAATAACCCTCCTGGCAGTCGGGTAAAAATACAGATCAGCGATCTTAACTGCATCCATAGAATGTGAAATGTTATAATGAGAAATCGATGTAATTTCTGATTATAAATAATCATATAGATGATAATCAGAATTATCATCATTTACACCAGCCCCCTAATCGGCGAACACATTTTTGTCAAATGATTGCGACTAGTTGGGATCAATTGGGATCGTTCGGACCGCCCAATGGTCCGTTCGGTCCAAACGATCCCAACTATACTCTGTTTTTTAATCTCGTAGACTAAATTGACACATGCAAATGTCAAATTTACATTATTAATTTTGTATTATTACGTTTTTAATAAGTACCTACACATTATTTCAGGATAACTTATTGTAAAAAAACGATACTTGAATTTATGAACGCTAAGTTTCGGCACTATTTAAGAATTGCAATAAACTGCCAACACTCGTAATGTCAGTTTAGTCTACGAGATTAAAAAACAGAGTATAGTCGCAATCATTTGACAAAAACGTGTTCGCCGATTAGGGGGCTGGTCTTAACATTCATTCTTCGATCCCAAGAGGATCAACTTATAAAAAAAATATAGTAAACTTTATTTACAACGTAAATTCAGCAACTATAACTAATTATCTAAGTGGAGACAGCTTTGGGCTTCCCCTTGAACTCCATCATAGACTGTGGTCCTTTCATGACTCGGTGCATCAGGTCCCAGCACATTTTCGAGGGAAGCAGGCTGGAATAACAAATATATTATTGTTAAAAGTAAAACTTGGACAATATAAAACTATGCATAATGTTTGCGTGTAACATTGTAATATTAACTGCATCTTCTCTATGACAGTATGAGTAATTTATATGACCTACCAAAATGCTCTGTCTTTTTACATGCTTTTTATTAGCTTCACTTGTATGTTTGTTTGTTTGTTTGTTTGTCCGTCTCTAACTCTTTGGACTACGCGTGAGCGGCTCAATACTGTAAAATGTCCCACCGTTTTCAATACGTTCGTTCGTACGTTTTTTTTTTAAAGATTATCGAACTAAAAAGTTGAAAATAAATGATTTAGTTTGATATTTTTTTTAAACTTTTTTTTTGTTTTTTGAACTATAATTATTGTATTCATTGATTGAGTTGAGCTCCATATCTAAGTTTTAAGACAAATGTGTGCATGTCCTCTCAATCAGTGTGGTTGTTTTCTCAAAAGACCACCTCGGACACCGATCTATAAGGTATGAGCAGATCAAGATTAGGTATATCTGGACTTTAAAAGAGACTGTGTCCTCTGACTGTTTCCATAATACGGGTTTGGTTTCCGCACTTAATCCTTTAAGTGGACCATTGTGCGTGTTGTTTCGGCCTTCTGAGACTAATCTAGGTTTTAAATATGATTGGCCAGTAAACGTGTTTGTAAACTACTTATAAAAATAAAATCCTTTGTAAAATCTTTATGTTCTGTAATCTATATCGTGTAGGTACATAATAAAGTGTATTCTATTCTATAACAAAGATAACGCGCAGTTAAAGCTAAGATTTCTTACATAACATTTTCTATGATTAAAACCGCAAAGTAACGCGAAACGAATACCTACACACGTTCACGATCATGGTGTCTTTGGTTTTTGTATATTCGTTTTGGTCACCCACTTCCGAAATTAGTTATTTTTCACTTTGTAGTGTTTTTTGGAAGACGGTTTTTTTGTAAACAAGTTTTTTAATAATGTCATTCCCTGGCATAGTGTGGAATTACGGTTCACTATACGAAGTTTTCACGGTGGCATTTTAACAGTGTAGTACCTACCTACATGTTGCAGGTTTAAAGATATAACTAGATATTCTCAGCTACAAAGAGTGGACGTAATCCTAACTATTGCAATAGCATACCTACGTGTTTAGAGTTTGAAGTGCACATCAGCGTTGTGTTATATGCATCTTGATGCATCTCGCCTCGTCAGTCACTGATGTGATCTAACACTTGAACGAACGTTTTTAAACTATCTAAATCTATGTTTTCACTCACCACTTTAGAGGTAGAAGATATCTCACAGATCCTGGCATGATACAGTTGACCTCGTTCTTCCTAATCGAGTCGATCATTGTCTCCGCTACATAGTCAGGCTCCAACATGGGCATCAGGCGAGGAGTGACGCCGTTGAACATGCCCGTGTTGATGTAGTAGGGGCAGACCAGGGTGGCGTGGATTGTGTGGTGGCCGTGAGCCTGAGTGGTCGAAAAGAAGGTAAGCATTGCATACCTACCTGTAGGTATGCAATGGTAGGTTTCATCATGCAGCTTTGCTTTCGACATAATCTACATATTCTTTGATCGCTATTTTATATTTGTTGTTGACAAATAATTTCGAATACAGCGTAATTTTATCTAGCAAATTTAAAAATCAGAGTTGTAATAAAAATCTTAAATACATTTTATTTATTCACTGACAGACAACACATTGAAGGTCAAGAGTCTAGCGCATGACTTCCTTATCTAAGGAAAGTAAGCTCTAAGGAAATGTTTTTAAAATATCATTCCCTCAACGGATTGAATATGTTTGTATGGAAATTCGAAAATGGAAGTCACGTTCAAAAAAGAGTTTTGCAACTTTAATTCTAAGTACATATAGTCTCTTTTGCTCTTTTCTTAGAAAAGGATAGCAAAATGCATAATTACATACCCTTAACTCGGTGAACAGGCTCTCATGGAACCCGACGGTTGCGAACTTGGTGGCGCTGTAGTCGGTGCAGCGGTAGGTGCCGAGAAGTCCAGCCACTGAGCCTACAGTCACTATGTGACCCTTGCCTGTGCTGATCATGTCAGGCAGGAATGCCTTTACGGTCTGTAAGAAGAATTAATTTTTTTAGTAGTTTTTGACAGCTAGGCGACTACGTACGATATGTAGATTAGAATATGAGTTGATCTCTTATTGGCAAAAGTATCGATGAACTTACAATATACAAAGAATCGAGCTACGAGAGTCGTTAAGTCGAGGTTCTCTCACTCAATTGGTTTGTATCCTAAGAAATAATTTAATGTCCATCAGATAGATTTATAAAAATATTGAACACGTATTTTTTATTTTTTCTTTCATTCAAATACTTAGGAAGTTATATTGATTTGATATGTCGCATGAAGTCACGCCGTGGTACAAAATATACCACGGCTCGGCGTGACGTAATTAACCCCCACTCCGTAACTTTAATACGCTATATCTCAGTGATTTTTGGTAATTTCGACAAAATAAAAAATACGGGTCTTAATGTTTTTTATTATCTATAAGACGGACAAATTATTGTTTTGATTTTCATACCTTGGATACATCCCTATTACAGTATCCACTCACAAAAGTTACACAACACATGGTTACCTATTTTGTAAGTGATTTGCAAGTTGCATTAGATTTTTTCGACCATCGAGGTATATTAGAAAAGAAAATGCTTGACATAGTTTTGTATCGCAAGCAGAAAGCCTTCCTAATTAATAATTTAAAATAGGTACCTACCAACGGTACAGTGGGTACCTTACCTACCTATTTTAAATTATTAGTAGGGCTAAATGATTGCTACCTACTGTACTGCAATCCTTAGGTGTAATGTCTGTTATGCATTGTAAGTAAGCACTTACCCAGTAATGTGAGAGAATGTTGACTTTGTAAGTGGTTTCTATAGCTGAGTCGGACAGATCTAGCAGTGTCTCACCAAACACCGTGCCTGCGTTGTTGATCAACACGTCCAGTTTGCCGACCTGTAACAAATACGGCCTTAATTAGAATAATTGTATAAAATATAATTATTAATTCATACAGGTAAATTATAGTCTTGCACTCTGGAATATATTTAATATATTCCAGAGTGCAAGATTATAATTTAGGGGTAGATCGCTATTAATTTATATGATATATTATATTACCTATATAAATTAATAGCGATCTACCCCTACTTCGCACGGTTTTGACAAAGCACAAACATTTTCTTCTTATTTTTCCTTTTATTATATAGGTATCTTATTAAGTTTAATAATAATGTGCATAGCAAAATAAAAAAAAAATATACTTAATGTTGCAACACGCATCATAAAGCTCAGTTGCACCAACTGACGCGAAAAGTAATTTTAGTAATAATACAACTGTTATTTTGAGTCAAAATTACGCAGAATAATAATTATTATAATTTTTATTATATAGGAATTTGTTACCTCCTTCTTGACTTTTTCCGCGGCCGCGTAGACGGCGCTACGATCTGCGAGGTCTACGACGTAGCTCGCGATTTCGTAGCCTTCGTCGATAACCGCTGCGCACGTCTTTTGCAAACCTGTGATAAATTAATTATTTATGTATAAGTATCTATTATATAATTCAGTGCAGATCGCTGCAGTGGGTTCTTACGTTAATGATTTCCTCTTTTATTTAAAACCATAATATCTGTTCAATCATTTTATAATAAATAATAGTTGTGATGTAATTGAGTGTTATGAGCAGGTCTAAATAAAAAACAAAACAAGAATTTTGCAAATCGGTCGAGGTGTCTTTTAGTACAACATACATAAAAAAAAGATTTCGACGAATTGTGAACCTCCTCCTTTTTTGAAGTGGGTTAAAAAGGAAATACACCTAGATGGTTTTGCATAACAACTGTGGAATATTTAATTAATTACGTGTTGCTGACACCGGACACGACCACCATCAAGTTATTATGATGGAAACGACAAAGCAATTATTTCAAATGACCAACAACCTTTGACTTTAGGTTTATGGTAAAACAGCGGTGTTGCATTACCTACATAAACTTAGGTAAGTATAACTACCTACCATAAATTGGTCTGACTAAACCTTGATAACCTTGCAAGTAATAAATTGAAGTAACGATGTCGGTAAACCTAAAGTACTTTAGGAATTGAATGTACCGCGGGTCAGTGGCAGTAAACGTAAAACCAATCACCAATTCGCCACATTATACCTTACACGAAACGAGTCTAAGGTTGTCCGGCGACCCACGAAACGAACCGAACCTAAAAAGGAAACTAAATTGCCTATACAACTAACCTTCTTTGCTAATGTCCCATACGACGACCTTCGCTCCAAGTCTGGCCAACTTTACGGCAAGTTGGCGACCAACACCTCCGCCACCGCCAGTCACCAACACCACATCTCCTCGAAGACTCTTCATAGGCCTTATTGCGTTAGGCACTAGGGTCCAGAATAGCGATTCCAAGATGTAGTAGCAGGATAATACAAGGAAGAGGACCGTGTCCTTGGCAATGTCGAAAACGCTCGCCATTTGTGACGGAGAGTTAATTTTCGTTCCCTCCAACATTGTTAGTTTCTGCAACAAAATTGAGAGGAGATGAATATAACGTTAACATTCTGGTAGGTTAAGAAGAGTTTTTGAAAGAACCGCGCACTTTCCATAGGCCGAACACTTCATTTTGGCAATCTATTAAGTGCACACTAGCCAGGATAAAACCAGTCCTGTTTAAAGAGAATATTTCTCTACAAATAAATCTGATACCTGTAATATCTGTACCCGATCTTTTATAAACCTAGGTAAGGAAGTTCTGTAACTGTCTGCAGCATATTAATTAGGTAGGTACCTATGTATTGTTTTACTTAAAAAGAAAAACCTTGCCCCACACCACACTAGGAATTTCTCCTGACTGGGTGAGTTTACAAACATTTAATCCATACTAATATTATAAATGCGAAAGTAACTCTGTCTGTCTGTCTGTTACGCTTTCCCGCTTAAACCTCTCAACTGATTTTGATGAAATTTGGCACAGACAATCTTTAGACCCTGTGAAAGAACATAGGCTACCTTTTGTCCCGGAAAAATTTGATGTTCCCGAGGGTAATCTAAAAAGAGTGATATATCCGAACTCCACGCGGGCGAAGCCGCGGGCGGAAAGCTAGTCTCAAATATACAAACAGCCAGACTTAGAACAACTACCTGTAGGCCATACAAATATTTGTTCCTTGCGCGAATCGAACCCGCGACACGCAGCGCCGTGTTGTCAAAGAAGATCGCAGGAAGACCTGGATGAGTCTCATACAGAGCTAGGAAGCAAGGCACAAAAGAACCTATATGTACTATACTTTTGTGCCTTGTGTGTAAGATGATGATGATATTTGTATCATAATAAGAACATCAATTTTCCTCCGAATCTACGACCTACGGACAGCACGTTTGATAGTTGATGGTCGAGGACTCGAGGTAGGTGTGATGTGCAATATCGATCATTGTCTACAGTGCCAAATTAAGGCCATATAAATTCAAAGCGTATACAATATGTAAAGAAAACCCTGTCCGATCCGTGAAGGTATTGTTAGGTATCGATAACTGATTCTAATAATGCCTACAAAGCCGGGCTAAACTTAAAAAAAAATCCTCCAAAAAAAAAATAAATATTATTTCGAAAAAGCGAGGTAACTTAATGCATGTGCTGTAGGCAACCCGATAGCCCCGCCCCCCTTCACCCGCGCATGTATGCGCGGGTGAAGGGGGGCGGGGCATGCGGCACGTGGTCGCATCGCTATTCGCTCCGTCACAAATAGTGTTGTTAGTTTTTTAAAAATTACCAAATTTCGGGGAAATTACCCGGGAAAAAAAGATTATTTCAAAATTCATTATTATTGTTACTGTGATGATTATGTAAAATTTTATATTATATTTGGTCAAGTGTTTACCTACCCTTTATTATCCTTATGGGTCGGACAGAGTTTTCTTTACATATTGTATATCGTAAGGACGATAGGTATAGTCCCTGATGATTTCTACTGCGCTGTAATATATTAGAATATTAAATTAGTTGACTGTTAAATTATTTATTAATATTTCCTGTAGTTGGTTACTTGCGTTTCGTAACGTTAATTAGGTAAGCAAGCAACAATTCTAGTTCAAGTTAATATAGAAACTCCGTTTCTACGGCTTGTTCTACGTAAAGTCTGAAAGTACGGACGACAGCAGGTCAAGCTACCCGCAACTATCAAATATTTCTAATCACCCTTGAGTCTTAATGCTTTACAGATAAAGTTGAAAATTTAATACCGAAATCTGACAGATTGTAGTAACTTGATGTGCTGTCGTCTGTACATACCTACCTAACATACATAGATCTTTAGAATGGAGTTGGCATTCAACAACGTAGAGGTTTTTATCTTCGAATTTCTTTTTTAAAAATCTCTAAAGTTCAAAATTTTATATTTTATGTATTTTCCCTGAAATCGCCAACCCGCATTGAGCAAGCGTGGTGATTACGCTCAATCCTTCTCTGTTTGAGAGGAGACCAGGAAAGGTTGATGATGATGATGTATTCCCTAGGATGTAGGTACTTGGTCTTTGGCAGCTCTGGACAGAGAATAAGGAGGCATATGCCTTACAGTGGGACGTTAATGACTAATAATAATGTAGATATTCGTTCGATCTACCCCCATGCACCCGCCATCTAATCTCTTCCCAACCCGTGGTTGACTAATGAGAATACCTAAGGCATGAAGTCCGTAAGTAAGTAAATAAATAAGTAGTTATCACTTATTTCTCTTATCATCAATTACGTGTTGGAGCTTATTGGCTATTGAGAATCCATAAATAAGGCTTTTCAACGAACTCACTAAACTTATGTTTCTACACTACCTAGATCTACCATTATTATTAAGAACGTACCTATACGCCACCACAAAGGTAATTTCTTTAGCATTTCGCAAAACAACACAGTGATTAAGGTGAACGGATATCTCTGCAGTTGCGGTCTGTAAGCACCAGCTAATGACAGACGGTTTCCTTTCCACCCACTCTGGGGACGATGGCCGTTGTAACATGTACTGTTGTATGTTGGTGCTTGTGCAATATAACTGTCATGAGCTCAGCTGGATGGCACAAAAGTAGTGCGTCGAGGGACTACAATAGCAACGCTTGAGAGTCTCAAGCGTTGTTATTGTAGTTGAGACTGTTGCGGTTGCAACTAACAGTCAGACGTCAGACTGCGTCGTGAGAATGCATGCGTATCTAATAACGGTCAGCAAAACACGTATCCGCTGTTACCAAGCGTTCTAGACAAGTCTACACATCATTTGCGATAGCATTAGACAGAAGTTAAAAAAAGTTGTTTTTGGGGTAGGTACACTTTGTAATAAAAGTAAAATATATGTAGGTATCTATTATTACTTTGTTACTGATGTAGAATTTTGTATAATCGACTTATACAAATAGCTGTTATACTTAAATAAAGTCATTTAAATTAGCAATCTTCTGAAATTATGCCGCTTTAAAAAAAAAGTTATTTCTGCTTCTATGAACCTCCTTTGTCTATAGCTGACGCGAATGGGGAAGTAGGTATATAATTAGTACCTATATAATTTTTATAGTTGTATCGGTGGAATTCATTAAGTATACTTAACACTAAATTAGCATTATTAACAGCCCATAAATCATAATAATTAGATACCTAAATCTAATGATTTTGGACCTATAGATTAACACTTCCGACTATACAAAACCCAACGGATATGTTAAAGTTGATGATCGGCCAATTGCTCGAATCATTGTAGATTCGTCAAGGCTAGCACTATTGCACCACACCAAATTATAAATAGATGGAGTCAACAAACTGTTGTCGGTTCTTAGGAGAGGTCAAGGAAGAAAAGCAAAAGTTAACTAACAATTATGATATCAAACATTTTCACGCGTTGATTGCAAAGAGTTTGTGAAGCATCGTGTATGTTTATATTGACTCATTTCTACATTAACTTTTTTTAAAATTTCATAAGTCAGGTTGAGATCCAGTTATGTAGATGTAGACGAAAGTAGTAGCTAGTAAAGGATGGTTTTATCTACTAAAATAGGACCCTTGTTGGACAACGAAAACGTCGATCTACGTAGCGGGCGAAGCCGCGGCCAGAAAGCTAGTTCTTTATGAATTAACCAGCTTTCCGCCCGCGGCTTCGCGCGCGTGGTGTTCGGTTATAACGCGCTTTTTAGATTTCCCTCGGGAACATCATTTTTTTTCGGGATAAAAGGTAGCCTGTGTTGTTTCGTGGCTTCGCAAGCAATAATTCTGCTAATAGATATTATAATATCTATTAGCAGAATTATTGTTTGCGAAACCGCGGGCGGAAAGCTAGTTATTTTATAAAGAACTAGCTTTCCGGCCGCGGTTTCGTACTATACCATGAGTCGCAAGAAGATTCACTCGCGTAAGTTTCGAGTCTAGAGGAATATTGGGATAAAAGTATCATATATGTATGTTCTTGCTGGTTATAAACCATCTGTGTGCCAAATTTCATCCAAATCTGTTCAGTAGTTTTTGCGTGAAAACAAATATCTATCCGTCCATAGTCACAAACTTTCGCAATTACATATAATATCTACTAGCTTTCCGCCCGCGTGAAGTTCGGTTATATCGCGCTTTTTAGATTTCCGTCGGAAATGTCAAATTTTTCCGGAATAATAAGTAGCCTATGTCCTTTGTCAGGGTCTAAAGATTGTCTGTGCCAAATTTCATCAAAATCGGTTGAGAGGTTTAAGCGGGAAAGCCTAACAGACAGACAGACAGAAAGAGTTACTTTCGCATTTATAATATTAGAATAGATTAGCAGAATTATTGTTTGAAAAGACTCGATACTTTCATAAGGTTAACGATACAAATAGCAAACTATAGTTTACTGAGACGTAATATCGTTATATCTGTCACATATCAGATGAGCTGTGAGCTAAAAGATTGAATGGATTCCATTAAAAGATAGACGATACCCTAGCAGTCCAAGTAGAAGGAGGATCGCTCCATCTGATGACTATAAGGAAACTCCAACCGAAAGGTTTGACCCGCAATGGCAGTGGGCCAGTATAAACATGTGCGTGGAAAAGGAAAGAGGCCCAGCAGTGAGACATTACTGGCTAAATCTCGGGGCTGTTTTGTCGGTGGTAGGCCATAACATCGGCTACCGGCAGAAGTTACCACCCACCAGACAAAGTCTTGCCGCCAAGCGATTCGTCGTGTTCCGGCATGATGTCTGGTGAAGCCATACGGAGGACGGATCTGAGCAGTTGTGTTGCGATGTGTGGCAGGTTCGATGCGCCAAATGTTTTTGTGTCGGGAGTTTGGTCGTGAAGAGTCTCCAGATCAATCTCCCTCTAGCGCAGCATTGTTTGGTCGTGTTGGTCTTGGGTTTAACATTGCATCACCTCGCTCAACTGCCGTCATCCTTCCTATTCCTTAGTTTTTTATGTGAATAGGCTTAATAAACTAGTGCGCTTTACCATCAACGATTGCATCACTGCTTACCATCAGGCGGGATTGTAGCCGAGCACTAGTTTATAATTATTGATGTTCCCGAGGGATATCTAAAAAGCGCGATATATCCGAACTCCACGCGGAGCGAAACCGCGGCCGGAAAGCTAGTTCTTTATAAAATGACTAGCTTTCCGCCCGCGGTTTCGCAAACAATAATTCTGCTAATAGATATTATTACAAACAATAATTAAACAATAATTCTGCTAATAGATATTATAATATCTATAGCCTATGTTCTTTCTCAGGGTCTAAAGATTGTCTGTGCCAAATTTCATCAAAATCGGTTGAGAGGTTTTAGCGGGAAAGTGTAACAGACAGACAGACAGACAGAGTTACTTTCGCATTTATAACATTAGGTAGTATGGATGATAAAATTCTGGATGAACAGTTTACATTTTTTCTTATTATTTATAAATTAATGATAAAATTCTGGGTAAATGGTTTCCATTTTTTATTACTCTTTCTTTTATAATTTGTGTGTGTGTTCTGTTGAAATAATATAAAGTTAAACAGCCCGTGAAGAATCTTAACAGACGAGATGTACCTAGATATTGCGCGAATAGAATAACAACTTGATACCAAGTTTTATTAATGTTTAGATCTAGGTTAGGTATCTACTTATTAGTTATTCGAAGGTAGCCCTAAAGTAGAAAGGGACGCCGGAATAATTACAAGTCACCTTGATTTAATATGTACTTTAAGCACACAAATGTACAGAAACGGACTTATGTCATAGGCATTATCTGCCACTAAACCTTTATTACACAGATAAACCATTTATCGGTTGATGATGATGATGATGAAACCATTTATTGTTGCCCCACACTAGGAATTTCTCCTGTATCGTGGATGCGTTACAAACATACAGGGAATTGTTTTTTCGAGTGCGCAAAAAAAAAATGGGTGGCTCAGAATCAATAACAGAACAAATCTGCATTATTAGTTTAAAATAAAAAATCATGTTTTTGTCCGCCCTAAAATCAGCAAATGAGAGACACCAATTATTCATATCAATATCGTAGTATTAGCATATGGCGGTGTAGTGAACTTGCGGGCGGCGCGGGCGCGCGGGGGGTCCTGTGATGTTCCCGCCGTCCCCACTCCGCCGAACATGAATGGGACCACGTGCGGTGACCATAACATCGATTTCATAATAAACATCTTTCGTTATCAATAACTATTTTTGTTTGTACTAAAACATATCAAAGTAATAATATTTTTATCTATAAAACTTATTTAGCTATAAGTTGACAAAGTTTGCGCACTGGATAAAATTTTATCCTGTATATACCTACACTCACATATCTACAAAAAACAGACTACTTGTAGGTCATATAAGTAATTGCTCGGTATGGGAATCGAACCCGCGACACGCAGCGCAACAGTCAATACCTTAACGACTGCGCTAAGTTAGTTTGTTTGAAAGAGTTTATTTAGCTTGGATTTACAGATTTCTTTCTTCACAAACTAATTTTAAGGTCAGCGTATCTTTTTTTTTAATAATTATAAACTAGTGCTCGGCTACAATCCCGCCTGATGGTAAGCAGTGATGCAATCGTTGATGGTAAAGCGCACTAGTTTATTAAGCCTATTCACATAAAAAACTAAGGAATAGGAAGGATGACGGCAGTTGAGCGAGGTGATGCAATGTTAAACCCAAGACCAACACGACCAAACAATGCTGCGCTAGAGGGAGATTGATCTGGAGACTCTTCACGACCAAACTCCCGACACAAAAACATTTGGCGCATCGAACCTGCCACACATCGCAACACAACTGCTCAGATCCGTCCTCCGTATGGCTTCACCAGACATCATGCCGGAACACGACGAATCGCTTGGCGGCAAGACTTTGTCTGGTGGGTGGTAACTTCTGCCGGTAGCCGATGTTATGGCCTACCACCGACAAAACAGCCCCGAGATTTAGCCAGTAATGTCTCACTGCTGGGCCTCTTTCCTTTTCCACGCACATGTTTATACTGGCCCACTGCCATTGCGGGTCAAACCTTTCGGTTGGAGTTTCCTTATAGTCATCAGATGGAGCGATCCTCCTTCTACTTGGACTGCTAGGGTATCGTCTATCTTTTAATGGAATCCATTCAATCTTTTAGCTCACAGCTCATCTGATATGTGACAGATATAACGATATTACGTCTCAGTAAACTATAGTTTGCTATTTGTATCGTTAACCTTATGAAAGTATCGAGTCTTTTCAAACAATAATTCTGCTAATCTATTCTAATATTATAAATGCGAAAGTAACTCTTTCTGTCTGTCTGTCTGTTAGGCTTTCCCGCTTAAACCTCTCAACCGATTTTGATGAAATTTGGCACAGACAATCTTTAGACCCTGACAAAGGACATAGGCTACTTATTATTCCGGAAAAATTTGACATTTCCGACGGAAATCTAAAAAGCGCGATATAACCGAACTTCACGCGGGCGGAAAGCTAGTAGATATTATATGTAATTGCGAAAGTTTGTGACTATGGACGGATAGATATTTGTTTTCACGCAAAAACTACTGAACAGATTTGGATGAAATTTGGCACACAGATGGTTTATAACCAGCAAGAACATACATATATGATACTTTTATCCCAATATTCCTCTAGACTCGAAACTTACGCGAGTGAATCTTCTTGCGACTCATGGTATAGTACCTATGCAATGTAATGCAATGCAATGGTAATTGGTATAAATCAGCAGTAGTATTAACAACTAACTCAAATTGATATTCGATTGTATCTGCACAAAATAAACCAGTTGAGAAAGTAGATTTATGAAAGTGTTTATACTAACATATTGTATTTTCTACGTTTATATTTTGGTCTGGGACATTAGTGTCGGATCGAAACCGGAACCGAATTTCGGCAACGGTCTCTGATTCAGCCGAAATCGAAACTTCCTTACAAAGATCATATTCTGAGGAATTATTAAAGAAAACGTTGTTAAAATCAGCCAGTCTTTACTGTTTTCTCTTTAAATTACTTACATAGATAAGCAGTCATCGCTATTTTCATTTATTAATAATCAACATAAGAACCTATATTTAAGAAAAATATATTAGTTGCGCCGCAAAAATACTCACAATAGGTATTTATTTGAGTGGATTGACTCTTAATCACTCGAAAACTTGCCACCACAACAAAACAAAACGAACCGTAAACAAACAAGCGAATCACGACATTGGTTCCGATGGAATTCATTCACTCATTCAACGCGCTGAATATGACCGAGCACAGCGCAAAAACTCCTGAATGCACATTTGATTTCGGACGTAGCTTGTGGGCGGCATGCGGCATGTTTGCCGAAACCGAAAACCGAAATTCGGTTTTTGCTGAAACTCAACAAAAAACGAAACCGAAACCGGATATTCGGTAGGACACCATGCGGCATGCTAAGGCTTTCTGTTAGTTAAAAACAAATATCTTTTTATACTAGTAGTAGTAACGAAGTCAAAAATGTTCTGCATTGACCCAAAAATGGCTAATGGAATTTGGATGATATTTGGAATAGAGGTAGCTTACAACCTAGATTGATATGATATATTGTAATCTTGGTAGTAAAAAAACTCAAGGGAACGCCCGTGGCACATCCATGCGGGTTAACCCGCGGACAAGATCTCATCTACTATTATTTCAGGTTAGTAGACAGCTTTCTCTAAGTAGACACGGTCTACTTCTGATGTACAGTTCAGGGTCTGCATCTTTTCATTATAGACAACTATTGTACCAATCAAAGAGTTAGTTACTGTAGCTAACACTAATTTATCCGTGATCGTAACTACCAACCATAGAAATAATCTTTTACTAGCTGCGCCTCGCGGTTTATCCCACATAAGTTCTTATCTCGTAAGAAATTCGGAATAAACACTTTCGTATATGTTAATTCTAGTTACAAACCACTTCTGTGTCTTTCATACATATCCTTTCCCTTTCCCTTCAATGATCTCTGTTCTGTCTTGTTCTGGTTACTGTTTATGTTATTTATTTGGGTAGGACCTAAGTTACACCACAACACCTGTTTCTAGGTCTTCCGTATTTGATACACCACTAGTACTAAGATATTCTAAATACAGGTAAATCTACGTCACAATTATGGCGTTAACTTGTGCTGTAACAGTCTGGGACGATCATATTGGTTGCTATTTAGTGGTAGACCAATGTGGTATAAATATTTTTATTAATATTAAATCCGACGTCCAGAATCATTCAGTTATTCATATCTGATATCATCTTTTGACAACTTTTTACTGTCTTTTTTGGATATGGAATACTTATACATAATACCTACATAATATCAACTAAATGTAAATCGAGGACATCGTCGCAATTAACTTTATAATAGAAAAGAATCCTCTATATTATGAACAGCATATAGATTACAGGAACATAAAGATTTTACAAAGGATGACACAATGGGAGGTCTTATCGCTAAGAGCGGACTTTTTCAGAAAACCTTTGGATGGAATACTAAGGGGAAGGAGAGACTTTACTTTTATTACCTACTAGCTTTCCGCCCGCAGCTTCGCCTGCGTGGAATTAGGTTATATTGCGCTTTTTAGATATCCCTCGGGAATGTCAAATTTATCCGGGATAAAAAGTACCCTATTATTTAATCCGGACTACTAACTTTACGACTCCAAAATTTCAAAGCAATCGGTTCAGTAATTACGGCGTGAAAGCGGAAAAACAAACGAACAAACTCACTTTCCGATTGATAAAATTAGTAAGGATCAACAATATTGAATGTTCTTCACATATAAAATTATAAAAATTATCATAAAATTAATTGATAGGCATCAAAAAAATAAATTAAAAGAAATAGAAAATAATAAAATAAACATACCAATTTATAACAGAGAATCCACTTAACATCGAACTAAAAAAGAACACAATATTCCCGCGGTGCGTGCGTGTAATGCGCTTGCGACGCCGCGCCGGGCCACTGACTGCTGCTCTACTCCTTGGCTTTCTCCGATAACGGTAAATCCACCGCTTTTCCCGTACCTCGCGATACGCGTGTGATGTCGGAATAAGTGCATACCCGTATTTCTAGGTTAGTGAATGGTCATAATTGAAACAACACCCTTTATCGTTTTATGTACCACAGATTATTTGGGACATTTCTTTAGATTTCGTATTATCGAATTGTTTGGTACTTCCAGTTAACCTGGAGCCTTAGACACTGTTTGGGCTACTATTTACACATCTCTGTGTAAATAGAAGAGAGATGTAGTGGTCTTAATTAAAGTGAAAGTTCAATCTAACACGAAAGCGATGACCGATAGACGCGTACGTGGGTTTGTCGGTCAAGGCTCTTTTGATGACGCTCTGAATAAGAAGACATCTTTTCATTTACGTAAAATCATGAACCGTCAGCTGTGTTTCTTTAGAGAATACACCTTCAATTAGACATGACTTCGCGGTTATACCTACGCAGTAACTATTTATTTTTGGATAAACTTAACACTTTGCCCTAAGTTCTTCGATTTTAAACCTAAGGAGCGTACGCGCATATGGGCTCGGCATTCAACTAGCAATATGATTTCACACTGCCTACTATAAAATATGGAAGTAAGAAATCACGTAACGGATATTGTTGACTGCAGGATAGCCTATTTAATTGCTATTTATATAATCAGCATCATCCTTTGCCCTTCAAGATATTCTGACTAATGATTTTAATCCGTTTAGAGAGAGGATCTCTCTTCAACGTAGGGAACGACGGACTTGGGGTGGCGCGGTAAGGACAGGTTGCATTGGAGTTTGGATATACTTACCTACAACATGTAATGTAATTTTTAACACCCTTGCTCGTAAAGCTGATGTAATTCCACCGGTTTTAAATATGTAAAGCGGGCCATAACAAACGCGTGTGTTATCAAAGCAAATAGTTAAGTTATAGTCCATACAAATTTCATAACAGCATTATTTTCCATTTCAAGTAATTATGGAACTGATCGCCGCCGCACGGCTCGCGCTGCGCGCTGTTCCATATTTGAAATGGCAAATAATAATACTAATGGTGGGAAAGCAACAGTGTGCATTCACAGATTGAGTTTATTTAAAATGAACAAAATATAAAATACTTTTTTTCTGTTTCCTCGCAAGTGTGTTAAAAAACGTCGTACGATATACGTGCGTATTGGTTATAACATGCTCGGCTCAATTACACCCTCGCCTTCGGCTCGGGCTGAAATTCCGCCTCGCATGTTATAACCATCATTACGCACTAATATCGTAATGTACTATAACGCACATCCTCAAACACCCCAGTTAGAATATTATGTTATAATCATAATACATCCACTGAATTTTTAATTTAACATGTAGGTAAGTATATGCATTGTTGCATATACAGTCTTTAAGATGCTCTTTCGAGTAGTAACTCGTAAGAGCATCTTAGACACTACCATTTTAGCAGCAGCAGCTGTTGAATTGAATAATATACTGTAGGTAAATATGTAGCAAGAAAGAACTATGTTGTATTTGTTTCTTTAACAAAACATAACATCACGCCTGTAATCCACAAGGTATTCGGCAGATATATGTGTACCTAAGTACTTATGTACACCTACATCTCGTTTTTTATGGTAAACTCTCATGGGGTAAGCCTATTTACATCAACCAGGCAAAAATCTATACTTCGAGCTGCAACTGAGAAATTCAAACAAAAAAACTCAATAACAATTTACCAGAACCGGAAACCGACCTCGCAGGATTTCATGCTCAGCAGATAGCGCTTGTGACTTCTAGACCATAACGAGGTAGTAAGTTCTATCTCAGATCAAGTTAATCTCAGAAAATTAAGACCGTTGGCGCAGCGGTAGAGCGAACAACTGCTGTGAAAGAAATATTTGTATAACCTACAGGTAATTGTTCCTGGGCATAAACATCAATGGCGAGTACATGACACACCTTCGGTTTGCTGATGATATCGTAGTCACGGCTGAGACCGCGGAGGACCTGAGTACAATGCTCGAAGACCTCAGTAGAGCCTCCGAGCGAGTCGGTCTTAAAATGAACATGGACAAGACGAAAGTCATGTCTAATGCCCATGTTGTACCGACTCCTATAAAGATTGGAGACTCTGTTCTCGAAGTTGTTGACAGTTACGTGTACCTGGGACAAACTATCCAGTTAGGAAGGTCCAACTTCGAGAAAGAGGTCAATCGTCGAATCCAACACGGCTGGGCTGCTTTCGGGAAGCTACGTAAAATCTTCTCGCCCGAAATACCGCAGTGTCTCAAGACAAAAGTCTTCGACCAGTGTGTGTTGCCAGTGATGACTTATGGAATTGAGATGTGGTCGCTAACAATGGGCCTTATAAGAAGGCTCAAAGTCACTCAAAGGGCAATGGAGAGGGCTATGCTTGGGGTTTCTCTGCGCGATCGAATCAGGAATGAGAGATCCGCAGAAGAACGAGAGAACCGACATAGCCCGAAGAAATGCAACACTAAAGTGGCAGTGGGCTGGACACATTGCCCGTAGGACCGATGCCCGATGGAGCCGACGGGTTCTCGAGTGGCGACCACGCACCGGAAGACGTACCGAGGGTAGGCCCCCGACAAGGTGGACCGACGACCTGGTGAAGGTCGCTTTGCCCTAAGTTCTTCGATTTTAAACCTAAGGAGCGTACGCGCATATGGGCTCGGCATTCAACTAGCAATATGATTTCACACTGCCTACTATAAAATATGGAAGTAAGAAATCACGTAACGGATATTGTTGACTGCAGGATAGCCTATTTAATTGCTATTTATATAATCAGCATCATCCTTTGCCCTTCAAGATATTCTGACTAATGATTTTAATCCGTTTAGAGAGAGGATCTCTCTTCAACGTAGGGAACGACGGACTTGGGGTGGCGCGGTAAGGACAGGTTGCATTGGAGTTTGGATATACTTACCTACAACATGTAATGTAATTTTTAACACCCTTGCTCGTAAAGCTGATGTAATTCCACCGGTTTTAAATATGTAAAGCGGGCCATAACAAACGCGTGTGTTATCAAAGCAAATAGTTAAGTTATAGTCCATACAAATTCCGTAACAGCATTATTTTCCATTTCAAGTAAATATGGAACTGATCGCCGCCGCACGACTCGCGCTGCGCGCTGTTCCATATTTGAAATGGCAAATAATAATACTAATGGTGGGAAAGCAACAGTGTGCATTCACAGATTGAGTTTATTTAAAATGAACAAAATATAAAATACTTTTTTTCTGTTTCCTCGCAAGTGTGTTAAAAAACGTCGTACGATATACGTGCGTATTGGTTATAACATGCTCGGCTCAATTACACCCTCGCCTTCGGCTCGGGCTGAAATTCCGCCTCGCATGTTATAACCATCATTACGCACTAATATCGTAATGTACTATAACGCACATCCTCAAACACCCCAGTTAGAATATTATGTTATAATCATAATACATCCACTGAATTTTTAATTTAACATGTAGGTAAGTATATGCATTGTTGCATATACAGTCTTTAAGATGCTCTTTCGAGTAGTAACTCGTAAGAGCATCTTAGACACTACCATTTTAGCAGCAGCAGCTGTTGAATTGAATAATATACTGTAGGTAAATATGTAGCAAGAAAGAACTATGTTGTATTTGTTTCTTTAACAAAACATAACATCACGCCTGTAATCCACAAGGTATTCGGCAGATATATGTGTACCTAAGTACTTATGTACACCTACATCTCGTTTTTTATGGTAAACTCTCATGGGGTAAGCCTATTTACATCAACCAGGCAAAAATCTATACTTCGAGCTGCAACTGAGAAATTCAAACAAAAAAACTCAATAACAATTTACCAGAACCGGAAACCGACCTCGCAGGATTTCATGCTCAGCAGATAGCGCTTGTGACTTCTAGACCATAACGAGGTAGTAAGTTCTATCTCAGATCAAGTTAATCTCAGAAAATTAAGACCGTTGGCGCAGCGGTAGAGCGAACAACTGCTGTGAAAGAAATATTTGTATAACCTACAGGTAATTGTTCCTGGGCATAAACATCAATGGCGAGTACATGACACACCTTCGGTTTGCTGATGATATCGTAGTCACGGCTGAGACCGCGGAGGACCTGAGTACAATGCTCGAAGACCTCAGTAGAGCCTCCGAGCGAGTCGGTCTTAAAATGAACATGGACAAGACGAAAGTCATGTCTAATGCCCATGTTGTACCGACTCCTATAAAGATTGGAGACTCTGTTCTCGAAGTTGTTGACAGTTACGTGTACCTGGGACAAACTATCCAGTTAGGAAGGTCCAACTTCGAGAAAGAGGTCAATCGTCGAATCCAACACGGCTGGGCTGCTTTCGGGAAGCTACGTAAAATCTTCTCGCCCGAAATACCGCAGTGTCTCAAGACAAAAGTCTTCGACCAGTGTGTGTTGCCAGTGATGACTTATGGAATTGAGATGTGGTCGCTAACAATGGGCCTTATAAGAAGGCTCAAAGTCACTCAAAGGGCAATGGAGAGGGCTATGCTTGGGGTTTCTCTGCGCGATCGAATCAGGAATGAGAGATCCGCAGAAGAACGAGAGAACCGACATAGCCCGAAGAAATGCAACACTAAAGTGGCAGTGGGCTGGACACATTGCCCGTAGGACCGATGCCCGATGGAGCCGACGGGTTCTCGAGTGGCGACCACGCACCGGAAGACGTACCGAGGGTAGGCCCCCGACAAGGTGGACCGACGACCTGGTGAAGGTCGCGGGAAACCGCTGGATGCGGAAGGCGCAGGACCGGTCGTCAGAACCTTGGAGGAGGCCTATGTCCAGCAGTGGACGTCTTTCGGCTGAAATGATGAATTGTTCCAGATCCTGGCTGTTTGTGTATGTGAGTAAAAGCATCTACGATACAGGATAATGCCAAGTGTGGGGCAACGTTTTAAATAAAAAGATAATAATAATAGGGTATTACAGTTTTTGGAAAATTAAACCAATTACAAGACTGGCTTGTCTAGAAAGTATAAAAACAGAACACTTACTCGATTCTTCTCCATTTGTGTCAAATAAACCACAGACACGTGAACAGAATGTGTCAAGTTTCACTCTCGATCAACAATAAACACCGCGAGCTCGTAACTCGTAAGTCAAATAAAATACAGGGTTTGTCTACCAAACTGCCCACTAGATTGTGTACAGTGCGTCTATAATACTAATAGCGTATTAAGTGTCCCCGACTCTACAGTTAAACTACATACAAAGAGACAATAGAAGATAGATCGTGTTGCCGATTTCATACAAAATAATAATTATGAATATTGTTAGGTATTTTTAATCGCCATGAACTTTTAGCTATTACCTACTTGGGATCGTTACCAAAAGTGACGGTATTTAGTGGTTTTGGCATTTCGGTACGCGGTTTCGGTAGGTACTCCATTTAACAGGTACTGGAACCAAATTCCGATACTTGACCTATTCCAGAATTCTCATTAAAGTTTTCTGACTATTAGCTATTTCTTTTACTTGTCAGTGCCAGTGTGTTACACAACAGCCCATGGTATCGATTCCCAAAACTGTTTTATAAAGCCCAAATGGGGCTTAATATAGAAGTACCTACTTTGTTTATTTTTTTACCGCTAGCAGTGAGTTGCTGCCTGCTATTGGACATAGTCTTTCCTTGGACTGCATTGAGTTCAATCTTCATCCACTCATAAATTTGGTTGAAAAATATATAATAATTATTAAAAATTATTATTGCAGCAATACATTAAAAAAATATTATGTAACTGAACGTCATAAAATTTTGAAAAAAGAAAAACATTTGTTTCTTAAATAAATATTAGAGCTCACATCGTAAACTATCAAAAATATCATCTACCAACCCGCACTGGGCCTACATAGTTGATTATGGCCCACTCTTTCTCGAAGAGAGGAGGCTTGTGTC
The DNA here is from genome assembly GCA_017933935.1 of Sesamia nonagrioides. Taxonomy (NCBI): domain Eukaryota; kingdom Metazoa; phylum Arthropoda; class Insecta; order Lepidoptera; family Noctuidae; genus Sesamia; species Sesamia nonagrioides. The sequence continues at coordinate 141,130 of JADWQK010002354.1, forward strand.
CCACCAGTGCGAACATTAACAGCTGATTATTATACAAAACTAAATTTATTTAGTTAAAATTGTATTTTGTATGGAACAGCAAGAAACCCTTTCACCTTATAGCAGCTTATTTGTATTCTAGAGCAGTAAAATACTCATTATCTGAGGCCGCACGCGCCTGCATAATGTATCCGACTAGTACCTTGCTTCATGTTAAAATAATGGCTGGATCTTAAGAAGAAACCTACAAAACAATATAAACAACGGTTTTTTTTTTTAAACCTCCATCAGGCGTTTCTCCTATAAACCGTGGCCCTGACCGTCGCACAGGCAAATGAAGGAACACAGGTGGGTTTTAGTCAGTAAAAGTCTGACAATCCCTTCCGCTCCGCCCAAAGCAGGAGAGGTCATTTGATCATTTCCCATACAAGACAAAAAAGGGGTTTCTCCTGTATCCTGGGTATCTTTACAAACAAATAAACTCACATACATAAACAGCCAGACTCGAAACAGCTACTTGTAGGTCATACAAATATTTGTTCTTTGCGGGAATCGAACCTCCGACACGCAGCACAGCATGCAATCGCTTAACCACTGCGCCAACCATGTAGTCAAATTTCCAACCACGGCGTTCAATTATTAGTTGTAGAATAAAATTATCGTGTTGCAAATTTTGTATGGAAGCACTGTCAAAAAAAACTGAAGAATCAGGACTTACAGGAATAAAATCATTGTGGTAATAGTACCTACCTATCTATGTGTATACTACCTACAACATATTTCTGTATTTGTGTAACTATTCTAGATTTAAGAGTTTTGACACCTGCCATTTAATCTCTTCACCACCCATGGTTGACTGGTAGAGGATGCCTAAGTAAGGCATTAAGTCGCCTTTATACATTTGTGCGAAAAAAAAGAAAAATAATTAATCATTTTTTTCATTAATTTCCCACAATACTATATAGTTGAATCGGATATTTCAGAAACCTCATACCTAAGTCAAGCAAAGATTATAATTTTTCAGGAGAAGCAAAAATTTTTGATATATAACTTTGTTTTGAACTAACTTTTGTGTTTTAGTGCAAAAAAATCACTTAAAAGTCGTTTGACGGGATTTCTGAAATACTTACAAGAAAATAAAATTTATTTTTTTCTTTTATAACAATTTATGTATTAATAATCAGCAATTTGAAATCGAATTTTAACAATAGATTTAATTTTTTGCAACAATACTTAGCACTTGGGGTCGTACGTAGGTATTATTGCAAAATAACATAGGCAAAACACGTTGGAAACACTGATTTTGTCACGGTGAGCGCTGTATTGTGCAAATGAACAATTGAACAACATGCTATAATGGCAAGAGTAAACGTTTAAGAACATCTCACTGAAATATTGCAACTCATGAAAATTCATAGTTCTGTAATGTTTTTGCTTCAGACTAATCTGCTTTAGCAATCCTTTCGCCAACCCGCATTGAGCAAGCGTAGTGATTACGCTCAATCCTTCTCTACATGAAAGGATACCTGTGCCCAGCAGTGGGACGATAAAAGGATGATGCTGATGAATCCGTTCTTTTGGAGGCTACCCTCCAAAAGAACGTTTTTGTTGAACGGATTGGTTCTCGGTGTTTTCTAAAAGCGTGCATTACCTCTATTCGTTTCTCTTTGAAGATTGCGATTCGGTTGACTGATATCAGAAAGACAATTCTCGTATATTTTAAGAATTTTCAAAATATGATCTCAGTCTCAATCTGTCATATAATACTTTTTTAAATTTCCCTACATTTAGACAGGTTCCTGGAATCTAAGAAGAAGTTGAACGTTTGAGATTTTGGACGTTTTATATTACAGGAATTAACCCTAGTCTAATTAACAATAATTAATTAATATTCTGACCGGCTGCTCACTAAATTTCTACATAGAATAATGATCTAGTTACAAATCGGTTTTTCTATATACATAATCATTTTATTTTGAGTCGCCCGCATGCCTTAGTTACTTACCCGTTTATCTAGAGTGAGAAAATTGAAGTGAACATAAATTTATTTGAAAACGTATGGCCTTCGCCCACTCTCAGAACGGGTCATTTTTTAAAGTAACTTTTTTTTTGGAAAATTAATGATATTCATGAATGTAAACTTGAGGGATAAATTCTGTGCTTTTTATACCTGGTTTGTCAGGTTTAGTTGCATATAAGGGGAGAAAAAGGCATCTATACAACAGAAATTATATTGTATATAAGTACATATATACACATAGACAATCTACTAAAAGCTAATAAATAATTCGGTAGATCCTAGGTATCAGTCATCACACCACTCTTCTTGTCTATCACACAAAAAAAAAATAAAATAAAGGACTAAATTTTTGAGTTGAGACCCCAAATCGGCACCCGCAAAGTAGCCCTCACTCAGGATAGGTACCTAGTAACACAGATTGAAAAACTGCACAGGGTGACTGGCAGCTGCAGAATGAGATGAAACTCGAGCCAAATGTTGGAGAGGTACTGATGATTGTAGAGGGCTGATGATGAAGTAGTATTCAGATCGTCATTTTGTTCGAATGAGGCTTAACAAAAAAGTGGCAGTAGGATGTACTAAGTTATAATGTTGGAACTCTACGGTTTCAAACTAATATTGGTAAATAAAACGTCCTAGAATTTCACATGATGTGAGGCTACGCTACAAATTAACCCAGAGCTTTCACTTTAACGCGGCGCCAGAAAGCTACAATCTATATACCTTATATTTTTAAAGGGCAGTAACTTTTGAATCGTATTTAAATTTAAGTATGAGTCAGTCAAGAGAAAGGATTGCGAGAATACTAATATACTTATCAGTAATTGTGGTAATGACTTCATCGTATGCTGATGGAGATGGCAGAGGACTCAATGTTATGTTATTCGAAAGGTATCCAGCATAAAACCTCTAAACGCCACATAAAATGCGAATAATGAGACACTCTTGCAGGCATGCCTTTATCCTAATTTATTTGGAGTCTATGCAACATGTCTTTTTTCTTCCATACTTTCTCTTCGTCGTCTCCTTGTCATGGTCCTCTGCGTAAAGGCCCAACGTAGACGTGTAGAGGACTGTCGGCGCCAGATCCGGTGGTGGCTGCTTGATGAAAACAGGTCCCAGGATTTTGCGTCGGTTATTGGCGACAAGTGCGTCGGTACCAATGGAGAACCTGTGCAAGGTCACTGGGACAGGATCCAGGCAGCTATTAAGGGGGCGGCGCGGGTGGTACTCGGCGTCTCTAAGGGCGGCCGCAAACGTGACAAGGAAACCTGGTGGTGGGACGACGCGGTCCAGAGGGAGACTAAGGTGAAGAAAGCCCTCTTCAAAACGTGGCAAGCGACCGGATCTCCTGAAGATCGCGACGCATACAAGGTTGCCAAACGTGGCACTAAAAGAGCCGTAGCCAGAGCCAGACGAGACCACTTGCAAACTCTCTACGAGAACTTGGAATCGTCTGAGGGGCAAAAGCTCATTTACAAGTTGGCACGTTCCAGGGTCAAAGCGGCACAGGATATATCCAAGTGCCGTTGTGTAAAATCGGAAAGCTGTCGGAGCTGACGGAGTCCCCATTGAGGCCTGGAAGGCGATGGGTCCTCGCGGTGTGGGCATGTTAACTAACTTTTTCAACCGCGTGCTCCTGACCGGCAAAATCCCGAGCCAATGGAGGCTGAGTATCATTACTCCAGTCTTTAAAGGCAAGGGCTCGGTTCAGGAGTGTGTTAATTATCGCGGTATCAAGGTCATGTCCCACACCATGAAGATCTTTGAGAGGATCATAGACTCCCGAATCCGGCAGGAGTGTGCTGTCTCGGAGTGTCAATATGGGTTTCGGCCAGGGTACGGAACCATGGACCCTATCTTCGCACTAAGCATCACCATGGAGAGATACAGATCGAAGAACAGGCCTCTGCATATGCTCTTTCTAGATATGCAGAAGGCCTTCGACTGTGTCCCTCGCGGGGTGATCTGGTGTGCACTGCGGTCCAAAGGGGTACCTGAAGCCTATGTTGACATAATTCGAGACATGTACCTCAATTCCGATTCCGTTGTTAGGACCGCTGTTGGCGACACTAAACCCTTCCCCATCACCGTCGGATTCCACCAGGGATCCATCCTTAGTCCGTTTCTGTTCAGCGTGTTATTAGACGTCTTGTCGGACAGCATCAAGGACTCACATGAGCAGCCTCCCTGGCAACTCATGTATGCTGACGATATCGCGCTGGCGGACGCGGACAGGAAACGGTTGGTGCGGCGTGTGAATGCGTGGAAGGACTCGCTTGAGAACGGAGGTCTTAAACTTAACGTGGTGAAGACCGTGTACTTGGCTAACAACACGACAGACCCCATGTCTGTGCGCATAGGCGGAGACATGGTCGAGTGCACGGACCAGTTTAAATACTTGGGGTCTGTGCTTCACGCGTCCGGCGACATTGATTGCGACGTCAGGGCACGTATTTCTGCAGCTTGGGCGAAATGGCGTGAGGTGACAGGTGTCATTTGTGAAGCTTAAGGGGCAGGTCTATAAAATCATCATTAGACCTGTTCTCCTGTATGGCAGTGAGGCGTGGCCTGTGCTTGAGCGACACAAGCAGGAGCTGCGTGTCACGTAGATGAATATGCTGCGGTGGATGTGCGGACTTACGCGGAAAGACCGCATCAGGAACTCCCGCATCCGGGGCAGCCTTCGTGTCCGTGACATTGCAGACAAACTGCAGGACGGTCGCCTACGCTGGTACGGCCACGTCTTACGCAAACTGGCATGTTACGTGGGTAACAAATGTCTTGCCATGGCGCCTCCGCCGGGCCGGAACAAGCGGGGTAGACCAAAGAAGTGCTGGCTTGACGTTGTGAGAGATGACATGCGTGCCAACAAGCTCTTACCATAGGATACTAAAGATCGTGCGAAATGGAGGAGAATGTGCAGGAAAGCGGACCTCGGGCTCCAACGCGAAAGCCGTGGATGCAACCGGGATAAACGCTGAGATGATGATGATGTTGATGATGACTTTCTATTCGTCGTCATCTCGGTATACTCAATGAATTTAGTTTTAAATAAACATTTGTAGAAATAGCTAAACCATATAATATTTATTACACTCACTGAATCATTTCATACTGAATTATTCATTATTTCTGAAACAAATGCTGTGGTTTGAAAGAACTTCTAAGACGTATACATATTGAGCAACGAAAGTGAGCTTTAAAAAGAGAAAAATAATGAAACAACGTATTTTCATTATTTTTCTTGTTTTGTTTGTGGCAAACACGACGCACAAAACACAAACACAAAAAGTAGGTAAACAGTTCTCCACTTCTGTCGAAAACGATATCATGGTATGGTAAATACTGGCATGCAATTATTTACAGTATTATGTATACAGTATTTAGAGATGACAGCACATCAAGCTTCTACAATCTGACAAATTTCTTTATTAGATTTTCAACGTTATCACTAAAGCATTAAGGCTCAGGTTGATTGGGAATATTTGACAGTTTTGGGTAACTAGTTGACCTGCTGTCGTCTGTGCTTTGCATGTCGGATTATCGGATAGGTGTATCTTTTATGTATTTAGCGATTCAAAGTCGGTTGCTGACAGTTGAATAAAGTAGGTAGATGGGTAAGAGCACCTAACGTAGCAGATTCAACTCCTCGGTGTCGGTGGAAGGTCATAACATCGGCTGCCGGCAGAAGTTACCACCCACTAGGTAAAGTCTTGCCGCCAAATGATTCGTCGTGTTCCGGCACGATTTCTGATGAAGCCACACGGAGGACGGGTCTGAGCAGTTGTGTTGCGATGCGTACCGGGTACGATGCGCCAAATGTTGTGTCGGAAGTTTGGTCGTAGAGGGTCTCCAGATCAATCTCCCTCTGGTGCAGCATCTTTGGTCGTGTTGTTGGGTAACCTTGCGTCACCTCGCTCAACTGCCGCCTTCCTTCCTATTCAATCAGTTTTCTTGAATGAACAGGCTTTTAATAAAAAAGGTAAAGCGCACTAGTTTATTGAGAGCCTATTCACTCTAGGCTCGAAGACTCCTAAAAAGGCAATCAGACGGGAGGACCGTCACAGGCAAATTATTCCAGTCCCTTGACGTAGTACATGGTATAAAAGACGAGGCTTCGTCCGGGTGGCAGCGGTGTCAACAACGTAAGAGTGAATACTGACCGTACGACTCGTCTTCCGATGATGGAACGGTGATGACGGAATTATGTCATGCAATTTCCGCGCACACTCTCCAAGATGCATCCTATAGAATACCGAAAGTCTGGCAGCTACCCTACGTCTATTTTACTGCTGAAAAAAATTTATTGTTTACCTCTAAAATTTTTTTGCAATGCCTTATTTTTATCTAAATCAGTGTGTTTTTATTCATAATTCCTATTAAGTGGTGGTGGGTTAAAATGTCAATTTTTAATTGATAATGTGTTCTATAATTTAAATGAATATTTTGGTAAAAAATAATAATGTAATTTAATGTAATTTAGACTTGTCGTATTGTTTATAATCTTTTATTTCTTTGATATTGCATGTCCGACTTGGATAGACTGTTGAGCCAAAGCATTCTATTTACACAATTAAATAACACCAATATGTACACAGTTACGCAATAAATGAATCTTTATCTTTATCAGATTTCCAAAAAATACTGTTATAGACACGTATATTTTGTTTTATCAGATCAACAAAAATTGACAAATATAAAAGGCATCAAAGATCAGGAGTGATGGCTAGTGACGTTACTGGCCGCTAAAAAGTGTAGCGTGCAGTGACGTCACACGAGTTTTCAACGCGCTGTGTCGTCTTCATTTTTTGGTTATATGAAAAAAGAAAAAATACGTGTCTAGTATTTTTTGGAAATCTGACTGACGAACTAATTCGTTTTTTTTTAGTCAAATACCCTATTATTCAAAGTCAAAGTCAAAGTCAAAGTATTTATTAGTGTGCTTTTTGGTGATACAATAGGTCTTAAAATTAGTAATGGTAACTCAAAAAGCTGCCAATTTGACATACACCATGTAACAATATAGATTTTTTTTTTTAATTGATATAGCATGCATAACCAAAATGTCAATATTTAGATTACAAAAAATACAATGATTTCTCTTTTCACACATAATAGTTTTAAAGCATAAATATTATAATTATCAGTTCACAAAATTTTGTTACGTAACAAGTCTTCAAATATTGTAGTAGAAAAGTTAATTAATGTTTCGTAACATTCAGATTTAAATGGTTTATTTTTTATTTAGATATATAACAAAAAGTCATGGCTTACATTACAATACACATTAAAATACTATTACTTATTATTATATACATTAAAAATACAATGAATTAGTCAAGTTATTAAATTTTGTCAAGAAGGAATTCGTCAATGGTGTAGTAACATTTTTTCATTAGAAAATCATTAAGTTTACTTGTAAATTGATTCAAATTCAAATCCTTGATAGTATTTGGGATTTTGTTAAATATTTTGGGAGCCATGCAGAGAATGCTCTTGTGCATAAGGGTTGTCTTTGAAGCTTTTAGACATAATTCGTGTCGATATTCCGGTCTAGTCGATCTGCAACGTTCCTCTGAAGCTTTTTTAAACAACATAGAATTTTTCTTGACGAACAATGCGATTTCGTAAATGTAAATACAAGGTAAAGTTAATATTCCGAGAGATTCAAAATGAGGTTTACAACTGTCTGTTGGTTTTAAGTTACACATCGATCTAATGCACCTCTTCTGTGCTTTAAAAATGTTATTTTTCTCGCAGGAGTTTGCCCAGAAAATGACGCCATAGCGTAATGTGGAATCAACATACCCATAATATGCAGTTAAAACAGCTGCCTGATTAACTATTTTCTTAAGTTTGTATAGAGCAAAGGCAAAGCGACTTAATTTTTTTATAAGTATTAATGCATGTTCTTTCCACGTCAGTTTAGAGTCAATGGTTAAGCCTAGAAATTTTACGTGTTCTACTTCTTCAATTCTGTTATCGTCAAAATTTATAGTGATGTCAGGAGTAGTTACTCTTTGTCTAAATTGCATTATTTTAGTTTTACTTAAATTCAATTTTAAATTATTTCGATCAAGCCAGTTAATTGATTGTTGCAATGACTCTGTGATGTCAGTTTCATAGTCTCTATTCTTATTTTTTCTTACAATTATCGTGCTGTCATCAGCGAAAAGAACCATAGGAAAAGTAACGTGTTTTGGAAAGTCATTTATATAGACCAAAAATAACAGCGGGCCTAATACGCTGCCCTGTGGTACGCCAAAAGTATTTCTACGTTGTTCAGATAAATATTTAATTTCTCTTTTACCCTTTTTAGAAATTCGCTTTATTTCCGTACACTGTGTTCTATTATCAAGATAAGATTGTATAAGAGAAAGTGCTTTGCCCCTTATTCCATTCGCATTAAGTTTCTGTATTAGAATATAATGATCAACTAAATCAAAAGCTTTCGACATGTCCATGAATATAGCACTAATGGGGGTTCTTTTATCGACATCTGTCATTATAATGTTAAGAAAATCATAGATAGCCATATTTATTGATGTATTTTTCCTAAAACCTTTCTGTTCCTTTGCTAAGATGCCGTGTTTCGTAAAAAAGGAGTCAATACGGGTATAAATAGCTTTCTCAAAAATTTTTGATATTACAGGTATTAAGGCGATAGGTCTATAGTTATTCATATCAGTGTTGTCATGTTTCTTAAATAAGGGCTTAATTATAGTTGGTTTAAGTTTTTCCGGATAGATTCCAGAAGAAATACTAGCATTAATAATGTGACAAATGGGGCTAGATATTACATCAGAAACAAATTTTAATACTTTTGTTGAGATATCGTCATACCCTACACTAACTTTATTTTTTAAATTCTTTATTATATGATCTACTTCGTTGGTTGTAGATGGGGCCAAGAATATCGATTCGCAACACGAATTCGGAATCTCATAGCTTTTAGATTTTGAGGTCTTAAATATTAATTCAGCTTGATCCACAAAATGATCGTTAAACGCGTTTGCTATATCACTGGGGTTTGTTATTGAGATCCCGTTCCTTAGTATTTCCGCTATGTGTTCATAAGGGGGGCAGAATTTATTTTCGTTAATGATCCTCCATGTATCTTTTGATTTGTTTGTTGATGTCATTATCCTATGGTTATTTTTTGCCTTTTGCGTCAGTTTTATAATTTTCTTAAGTCTTTGAGAGTAATTTTTAAGTTTAGTCAAGTTACTGTTATTAGGTCTTGCTCTCAGTTGCCAAAGAAGCTGTCTTTTATTTTTGCTACAGCGTTTTATACCAGGTGTTAACCAGTTCGGACTCCTTTTTAACTTTATTTTTTTGTTGATCAATGGAAAACACAAGTCATAAAATAGTCCGAATACTTCCATAAAACTATCGTACGCCTTGTTAGGATCATCTGCTTGGTAAACTTCACAAAACGATATAGGGTATAAACATGATCTAAACTTCATGAGGTTATCATAACTGTAATCGCGTGCTGTTATAGTCCAACTGTCAATTGTACAAGTCTTTTTGACGGGGATCTTTAAAATTTGGGCGGTATGATCAGACATGTTAAAGTCAATTATATTGTGGATACATTTTTGCGAAAAATTGTGCGCAAAATTATCTATACATGTGTTACTTTGTAATCTAGTGGGCTGGTCAATTTGCAACTTTAAATTATAGCTTAGCAGATAGCTGGTAAATTCAAGGGAAGTTCTATTCTTTTTCAATATATCAATATTAAAGTCACCACATATAACAACATTTCTGCGCGCCTTGTAACAAATTTTTGGTAGGAGAATATCCAATTTATTAAGTACTAGCTGCCGCCAGCGACTTCGTTCGCGTGGAGTTAGTTATGCTCCGCTCCTATTAGTCACAGCGTGATGGTATATAGCCTAAAGCCTTCCTGGATATTAATCCAGGAAGGCTTTCCAACGCAAAAAGAATTTTTTAAATCGGACCAGTAGTTCCCGAGATTAGCGCGAACAAACAAACAAACATACGTACAAACAAACTCTTCAGCTTTATATATTAGTATAGAGTATAGATTTGACCATAACCAATAGGGTCACTTTTTATCCCCTTTTAGGCGCCTCCCGAGGCATGGAGCGGTCTCTCTCTAAGCGTAGCATAAATCCTGATCAACCGTCGTGTGTTGTTACATTCTTTACTCCTACATTGGGCCAAAGATGTCTACATACAGACATCGTCAAGTCCTCGTTTACCTAGTGATTGCGCGCGTTATAATTCCTATAAGTCTGGGTTTTTCCATCTGGAATTTCTTAATCTCAGCCTGGAGTCTGATTTGTGGTCCCGGTTGGTGGCAATATGGTCACCACAAATACATAGACCTTAAATATAGCAGGCAAATACGGTATAGGTTAGGGATACCTTTACGGCTCTGGCTAACCTTTGATGAATATATGCGTGAAGGGATGTTACAATTTTACCTGTTGTTGTTATTATCTAAGTAGCGCCACCTACCGGTAAACAACCAAAGACTATAAGGAGTTGTCATACTCGTAACTTGCTAGACCGCGTAGTAACTTTAGTAGTAACTCAAGTATAACACTGAAGTTCGTATTGTGAAAGATAGATGGCGCTGAAATGCATATTGTGTTTGTGTGTTTCACAGCCGTGATACTTTTCTATGGATTTGTTTTAACTACGACTCGTTATAGGTACCATTAACCTTTTTAACGGTTGGTATATCTGTTATAGGAATTTGGGCCGATGTTAATTTGACAGAGGTCTACATTGCACGATGTATACTACGCACTGTAAACTAAGGGTGTTTATTCAACTTTTCCGGCAATGTTTTCAGTCTTTTGGGCATGTTTCATATTGACTCGCACGGGCTGGTTTTATATAGGTACTTGAATTAAACTAATTTTACTTTATGTAAATTAACGTCTTTTTTGTGGATGGGATATCATCAAATGACCTTTCAGGCTCTGGGTGGACCGGAAGAGCGTGTCAGACTTTTACTGATTAAAACCCACCAGTGATCCATAACTTGTATGTGCGTCAGGGCTACAGTATTTCCTTCGAAAAACTCGCATCCCTGGCATGCATCGGTCTACGTGGACCCCGTCACGATGTGCTGACATCTCTTTGAGGCACGCGTGAAACACAACGCGCCGTCGACCCTGGCCTGATCCTTACCGCCCGCAAGCCCGCGCCTGTGGTGTCCGAGAGTTCGATGTTGTCTCCAGACAGGGCGTCTGCTGTGGCGGCTAGAGTCGCGAGGATGCTAAAATTTCTGCTCCCTCACGCGCTACGCCTTCTCCTTTGCCAGCATCACTGTTTCGCAGAAGGAGGTGACGGCCTGCCATGAACTCTGCTCCGGATCAGGGCCGGACGCGAAAGATCGCCACTGATCACCGCCACGAGGACACGGCGGCGGTGCTTTGTCCAAGCCGGACTGATATCCACCGTGTCTTCAAGGTGATCCACATAGTGATGACATCCTGACATTTCCTCTCGTCTTGTCCGGAACAGAAAACTCCCGAAATAGCCATGTCTGGTGAGGACCTGCGTCAGGCGGACGGCGACGGCTCCGTGGCGCCTCTCCAGCCACTCCTCAAAGAGGGGACTTACCGCTACTATTGTGGCTTGCCCAGTGTAAACAAACGTCTTCATTAAACACACAATATTAGATAGACATAATAGTTAGCAGGACCAAATCTGAATATATGTTCGGTTTGTCCCACTCCCACGGATTAGATTATGGATTGTCTAGTTCTAGTACTATAGAGGATGGCGCGCTTCTCCAAGTCTGTTCTGATTTTCGGTGTCTCAGTACAATCGTGCAAAGCGATGGCAAAGTAGACTAACACTAGAGGGAGGCGGCAGCAGTTCACTGGAACAATATGCGACTCCTTCAATTAAACTATGAGAATGTATCAGAATGTTGGATCACAAAAGGGATGTAGATACCCTTTTTTATGGGACAAAACCCGCCACACTGTTCCCAACCCACTGCAACTCCTGAAAGCCAGAATCAACAGTGGAGACCGCCAGAAAAACGCCGAGCAATGAAGCTCGACGAGTCCCGGAGAAACGATTCAACTGTCTTGGGTCCCCAACGAAATTAATCAGAAAAGAATAGCGGAGGAGTAAGAAAAAAGATATTTTTTCCACTTCCCTCCATAATAAGCAGGAGACAGAACAGAACTAGGCCAATCGGCACAAAGGGACATTATTGCAACTGGGATAAGCCCAGATTGCCAAGCACCACGGAATAACATTTGATTAAGTTAATGGGTCCTAAGTAGGTATGTGCTGTTACAATTGATTCCAATAATAGGTATGGCAAAAGCGCCTGAACGCACGGAAATTAGTTCTAGTTTCTAGTGTGGTTCTAGTTTAGTTAGTAGTAGTTTCCGTATAATAAACAACTCCGGATGTAACTTGTATACTATCCAACATAATATTGCGTTCATTCTGCCAAAGAATACACTCCCACAAGATGTGATGTGCGGACTGTTCAAATTCACAGTTCGATGTAGAACACTGACACAAAGGCGAAGGAACAAGTTTAAAAGAATACAGTTTACTTTTAAAGTTGCCATGACCTGTGAGAAATTGGGCAACGCAGTGGTCAACCTCCAGCCATGTCTTAGCCAGCCGATCGTCAACGGATGGAAAGAACAGATGGAGGCCCTTGATGGAATTATCCCACCTACTTTGCCATTCGGATAAGAGGTCCTCCCAGACATCAGTCTGAGGTTTAAATAATCTAGAATTTCTATTGAGGTCATGTTGTGTAACAAAGTTGGTGTCCATGGCCTCCCCCCTCGCGGAGTAGTACATTGAAGCACGTCGCTGTACTTCAAGATCGACTGGAAGTACACCTGCCAGAACGGGTAAGGCTTCAGTACTGACTGTTCTATACGCCTTGCATAAAAATATCAATGCCAAACGTTGGCTTTGAAGCAGTCAGTAGTTGGGATGTAGGTACCTATGTAACTCAATCGCATGCAGCTGAGATGAGAATGCTGAAAGGGGAGTGAGGTGTTATACTCATCATCATCATCACAACGTTAATCCCAGTCGCATCCGAAGCCTTTTCAGCTTTGGAGTCTGAGGTCCGCTTTAACAGTCCAACTGCTGATATAGCTAAACTTCTACATTTTCCGTGAAGCGACTGCCATCTGACCTCCACAACCCGAAGGCGACATCGAAGCATTGCAGTTAGACCAATTGTTGGACTTTTGAGGGCTCCAACAACCCGTATCGGCTGCCACTAGAAGTTCGTATGGCAACCGGGAACAACGGCTTAATGCGCCTTCCGAGGCACGACCAGACCAGTGCAAATATTCATATTCATGCACTGTGCGGGGATTGAACCCGCGCCACCTTGCGCAGCGGCCGCGTCCGCTACCGCTACGCCACGGAGGCTGCTGGAGTGCGGTGTTATACTAATGGATAAAATAATAAATGAGTGCAAGGAATTCTGAAAGCGACACCGGTAACCGAAAAGTTGTATGGAAATCGGTTGTCATGGTATAGCCACAGTCTAAAAATCATACAGTCGTCCGACAAAGACGTCTAGACAGCGCAAACGTGCGGGGTGTGATTCGAGGGACGAGACGCGAGTAAGCGGCACCCGAGCTGCGAACAAAACGATGTTCGTAGCTTGGTATCTATCATCAAGGGCTAACACGTGTTTGTTTTTTATTTGTATGTTTTACTAGCAGCCGTCAGCGACTTCGTTCTCGTGGTTTATAACTAAACCACGCGAACGAAGTCGAGAACAAAAATGATTTATCCAGAAATTCTCACGGGGCCAAACTGTATTTATTTATTTATAACTAGCGGCCGCCAGCGACTTCGTTCGCGTGGAGTTAGTAATTCTCCGCTCCTATTGGTCGCAGCGTGATGTTATATAGTGTAAAGCCTTCCTGGATTAATGGGCTATCCAACGCAAAAAGATTTTTTCAAATCGGACCAGTAGTTCCCGAGATTAGCGCGCACAAACAAACAAACAAACAAACTCTTCAGCTTTATATATTAAGTATAGATAATTTGATATGAGTGTCATTTTTGAGTACAATTGGGGTGCTTGTAACGAAGAAGCCATCCTGTTTGACATCCAAAATGGCGGACGTCATTTTTTTATAATTTAATATGGGCGTCAATTTTAAGTAAATATAAGTGTGGAAGCAGCACAGTTATAAAAAAGCTATCCTTTCTGAAATCCAAGATGGCAGACGTCAATTTAAATGTATATTAATATGATATGGGTGTTAATTCCGAGGTCGATTGGAGTGCTGGTTACGAAAATGCCATCTAAATAACTTAAATCTGTCTCGAGTTGTTCCCTTAGTAAAAATAGCAAACTAATTTAATATAATACAGCTATCGATGTTGATCTGCAATAAATAAATAATTTCATAAATAGGTATTGTTTATTTGTGACAACCCTGGCCGATGCGTTACTGTCTAGTCTAGACGATGTCGGCATTTTACACGAGATCAAAGGCGTCGACCTACTGTATGATTTTTATACTGTGGTATAGCCATGTGTTACGGAGGAATGAGGAAAACGCCGCAAGAAATGTTTTGTTTTTGACGATGGCTATAAGAAGATGGCTGTAAGAGAAGATCAAAGATATGATGGATATACTATGAATGATGGCTTCAAATAAATGAATAAATAAATAATAAATATGTTAAGAAAGGTCACCCGTGTAGGTACACTTCTACCTAACTTTTCGGGAATTACAGGCGTTATGTTATACATGAAATAAAATTAATAAATTTTGCAAAAAGGTACTTACCAGGTACGGAACCCTATCGCCACAACCACTAATTAAACATCATCATCATCTCAGTGTTAATCATGTTTTTCAGCTTTGGAGTCTGGGGTCCGCTTTAAAAGTATAACTGCTGATTTTGGCTAAACTTCCATATTTTCCGTGAAGCCACTACCGTCTGACCTCCACAACCCGAAGGTGATATCGAAGCATTGCAGTTAGACCAATTGTTGGACGTTTGAGGGCTCCAACAACCCATAACACTTGCCACTAGATGTTCGTCAAATAAATAGTATTAATTAAAAATAGATAAAGTAGAATAACTATAATTGTTAGATTAAGAAGTACTTGTAACGTGGCCACAACATCAGGCGCCGGCATAAGTTACCACCCACTAGACAAAGTCATGCCGCCAAGCGATTCATCGTGTTCCGGCATGATGTCTGGTGAAGCCGTACGGAGGACGGGTCTGAGCAGTTGTGTTGCGATGTACGTGCCGGGTACGATGCGCGAAATGTTGTTGTCTCGGGGGTTTGGTTGTGGAGGGCCTCCAGATCAATCTCTCTCTGGCGCAGAATCGTTGGTCGTGTTGTTGGGTTTAACATTGCATCACCGCGCTCAACTGCCGTCTTCCTTCCTATTTACTCAGTTCTTTTGAGTGAGTAGGCTTAATAAACTAGCACGCCTTACCATCAACGATTGCATCACTGCTTACCATCAGGCGGGATTGCAGTCAAGTGCTAGTTTGTAATTTATAAAAAAAAAATATACTTAATATTAGACATATTACGTACTTCTTAATCTAACAATTATACTAACTGTCTACAGTTAGTATAATCGTAAGAGAATAAAATGGATGTAACTGGTGGTATAAATAGTAAGATTATTGTTATAAGTAAAAGGTAGAAATGTAACAAAAGTAAAAATATGTTAGTATATAAGATGTGAATATATATGATATAAATAAATAAAGATCGGGCTAGCCGAAATAGAAAAAAAAAAAGATAGGAGATCCATCCTCTCATCCCTTCCCGTAGTACTATAATCCTGTAAGGAAATCCGGGTTCCCCATGCTCATAATGCCCTGTGATGGCGGGTGCAACCAATCCCCGAACCTTTAAAAAAAAAAGTGCTCTCCGAGGCACGACCAGACCAGTGCAAATATTCATATTCATGCATACAAATATTTGCACTGCGCGGGGATCGAACCGCTACGGCTAGGCCACGGAGGCTGTCAAAACTACTAATTAAACCACTACCGTACAAAAGCTATAATATAATGAATATTTGTTCGTTTGTAAATTCATAGTTTTTGTTCAATATTGGTAATATTTTATTCTTGTAAATAATTAATTAGTTGGGGTTAAAGTTTAATTTTTTAGTAATGAACGAGACTAAAACCTGTTTCTTAATACCTTCCTATTTAAATTAAGCTTTTTTTGTAATATAATAAGTATATAACAGATTTTTTGCCAATTAAGCAAATACATTTACAACAAAAAAATTTAACGAGTTATAAATATTTACGCTAAAAACAAATTAAGTACACGATTTTCAACTTTACTTCTCAAACAATAAGGTTGAGTTTTGTAGGGTTCAAGTTTGAAGTTGGGTAATATTTGTCAGTTTCGGGTAACTTGACCTGCTGTCGTCCGTACATTCACACTCTCAGGTCACTCTCTACTTCCGGCCATCTATGTATTTATTGACATGAACAAGTATTAAAGAACACACAAACAGCACTTTAGATTAGAATACTTACACAATTTAGGGAAAAACTTGAGGAAATCCGGAAGTGTTATCGCTACGAACGCATTAGTGAATAACGATGCGCGACTACGAACATGCGTAAGCGCATCCATTATACGCGCATCCGCGGTCAATTGCACGCTTTGTAGAGGTCGCATTTGCATTTTGCATCATATAACCTACTGGTTAGCGACTCGTAGCTTTACTGAGCTACCTACGTAGTAAAGTCGGTCTTAAAAAGATTATAAAAAATATTTAGTATATTTAAATATTTCTAGTTATCTTTTTAGTTATTATGTTACTTGGTTGTCCCAACAAAAATGTGTTGTCTATCCCTGTCTCACTATGATCTACAGTCAGCTGTGTTGTGCGCTCGGTAACCACGCTGCAACAATTTCTGATTGTATTTGGAAAAAAATATAACATGGTGTAAAAATGATAATCGGTTCAGTTGCTTATTCTGAACAAACTGTATTCAGGTCTCGCATAAATAAAAAATAACGTTGTATAAAACTTAGAATACGTTGGAAATGTTTGTAAACGCACTCATCATACTCCTGTTTGATGAGTGCGTTTACAAAGATTTAAACTCAAATACACAAATAACAATTATCTTAAAAACCAATATTAAAATGAATATGGGCGATTTTAATATAATATTGCCCCATACACCTTTGCATTTAAATGCCTAGACTTCAAATTTTGAATTGCACATGTTTGCATATTTCATAAGTTTCCCAAATAGATTTTGAGCGGATGCACCTGTCAGGGTCGATGGTTTGTAAATTGTTTGACTGTATTTATAACTTAAGACTAATTACACTAAATTAAATATTAAGTCGTGGTGACCTAGTGGTTAAAACACCAGCCTCTCAAGTATAAGTGCGCGGGTGAGTTCCAGGTCATGCAAGTACCAATGTAACTTTTCTAAAGTTATATGTACTTTCTAAGTATATTTTGGACACCAATGACTGAAGATGAAGGAAAACATCTTGAGGAAACCTGGACTTTAAGTCTGAAATCGCCAACCCGCATTTTTTTTTTTTTTTTTTTTTTTAATTATTTATAAACTAGTGCTTGACTGCAATCCCACAGCAAAAAAAACAAACACAAAAACACAGCAAAAAACAGTGATGCAATCGATAGTAAAGCGCACTCATTCACTCACTTGAGCGGCAGTTGAGCGAGGTGATGCAATGTTTAACCCAACAACACGACCAACGATGCTGCGCCAGAGGATGATCTGGAGACCCTCCACGACCACACTCCCGACACAACAACATTAGGCACATCGTACCCGGCACACATCGCAACACAACTGCTCAGACCCAGGCATTCAGGCATTCAGGCATTGAGCAAGCGTGGTGATTACGCTCAATCCTTCTCTGTATGAGAGGAGACCTGTGCCCAGCAGTGGGACGATAAAATGGTTGATAATGATTATGATGAAATATTAAGTAAAACCAGAAAAGTTATTCGCTTCGGCCGTCTTTTTGCTTACGTAATATTAATCATCTTCATCAGCCCCTACTCGTCCACTGCTGGACATAGGCCTCCTTCATGGCACGCCAACAAGCTCAATCCTGAGCAGTTCTCCGCCAGCCACTACAGCCACCTGTTTGATGTCGTCACTCCATCTCGCCCAAGGGCGTCCCACGCTACGTTTGCCGAGACGCGGTCTCCACTCGAGGACTCGTTTACCCCAACGGTTGTCAGTCCTGCGGCATATGTGACCAGCCCATTGACACTTCAGCTTGTTAATCCTCTCAGCTATGTCGGTGACTCTGGTCCTCTGTCGGATCACCTTATTTCTGATGCGGTCCTTCAGAGAGACGACCAACATAGCCCGCTCCATAGCTCGCTGAGCGACTTTAAACTTATGGACTAGTCTGACCGTTAGTGTCCACGTTTCGGCTCCGTAAGTCATGACGGGTAGGAAGCACTGGTTGAAGATTTTTGTCTTCAAACATTGTAGTATAGGCGACGAAAATACCCGACCGTTTGCCAAATGCTGCCCATCCCAGCTGGATTCAACAAACAACAACTTCGAGAAGGAGGCAAATAGAAGGCTATTTGCCTCCTTCTCGAAGTTGTTTTTCCCTAATTGCAACGTTTGGCCGAGGTATACATATTCTGAAACAACTTCGAGCGGCATTCCGTTTACGGCAACCGGTCCCGGAGTGACCCGTTCATTTAACATAATTTTGGTCTTGTCTAAGTTCATCCGGAGACCGATGCGTTGGGAGGAGTCAGCTAAGTTGGCCAACATTTGTTCCAGCTCTTGCTGCGTTTCCGCCATGATGACGAAATCGTCCGCAAATCGCAAGTGTGAGATGTACTCGACATTGATGTTAATGCTCCGACCCTGCCAATCCAGCATCTTAAACATATCCTCGAGACAACAAACGTAATACTAATACAGAGGAAGGAGAGAGAAATGTAATATTAATACAGAGGTAAAACTCACGTTTTAGCCATTGCAAGTTTCTATAAAGTTTTCTGTCTGTGGGGTCATCTGTCACTTACATTTGTTAGTCTACTTGCCTTTATGAAAACACGAAATAGGTAGGTACTTTTTCTCAGTGGTAGGCCATAACATCGGCTGCCGGCAGAAGTTACCATCCACCAGACAAAGTCTTGCCGCCAAGCGATTCGTCGTGTTCCGGCATGATGTCTGGTGAAGCCGTACGGAGGACGGGTCTGAGCAGTTGTATTGCGATGTGTGCCGGGTACGATGCGCCAAATGTTGTTGTGTCGGGAGTTTGGTCGTGGAGAGTCTCCAGATCAATCTCCCTCTAGCGCAGCTTCGTTTGGTCGTGTTGGTCTTGGGTTTAGCATTGCATCACCTCGCTCAGCTGCCGTCATCCTTCCAATTCCTTAGTTTTTTAAGTGAATAGGCTTAATAAACTAGTGCGCTTTACCATCAACGATTGCATCACTGCTTACCATCAGGCGGGATTGCAGTCAAGCACTAGTTTATAATTATTTTAAAAAAAAGGTACTTAAGTAAGAAAAAATAACGACCAATGGACTAGTTCTTGGACCACATTTTTTTTTTGTTATTGTATCTCGTAGTCGACCATTAGAGGTCGTGACTAATTAACCGGACTATCCTGTGGATTCCTTAAATACAATTAAAGCCTTCAGCCAGGGCACTTAGGAACTACGTTGCGACTACGCACTATGGGCACCCCCTATGGGGTACGAACGCCGGCTTAGGGCGTCGCTGGAGAGGATGGCAAGGGATGGCTGGATCGAAAAGAACGAAATGACTTCATGCCGGCTCAGTTGCACCCTCCTCTTAACAGAGGGACGCCACGCACGTGGCGAGGAGTGATGCGTGGAATTGTGTTTTCAAAGGTTATCTTTTTAATTATTATCTGACTCTGAAGAATGATGTAAGGTATCATTATTATTCATAAAATATTAGACAATTTAATTGTGATTCCATGTGAGTTATTCAATTTTGTCTAATCAAGTCCATGAATTACCTAAGTTCCACCGTTGGACCAGCCCAATCATAGCAATTTTTATTGTAGTCATGGTCATAATTATGGGAAGAGGCAATTTATGAAGGTAGTCCACTAATTATAGAGAAGCACTTAAGGAATTATAATTAATTTCAAATTTCTGAATATCGCCGAATAAAATAAAATAGTTTAGATGATTGAAATGAAACAAGTATGGCCCTTGCTTTATAATAAGTATAGAAAAAAAAAAAAAAACTGGTTTAAATGAAGCAAGCAATATACAGGGTGTATCTGACATCGTAACGCAAACTTCGCGGATAGGCTACATTACACCGCATGCCACTAATAAAACTATGATAGTCATTTATGTCGTTAATGAACGGTTACAGAATTCACAGCGGTTAAAAAAAGTGTCGGCTCGGCATTTGAACGTTGTAAGCGTGCCGCCGTGCGGGTTTGTAGGTATGACGTTAAGCTCTGATGTGAACTCTATCAAATCAGCTGATAAGATAGTTTTCGAGTTTTATTTTCATTGCGCTTTTTTTGTCTAATTAGCGAATAATTAATTTTTACTTTAAAATCTTATTGGGTTATAAAAGTATAGCAATTATGAACGGTCTAAAGTGAATAATAAAAAGTTAAAAAACTAAAACCCAACTACGACAAAAAACGACGCTGAAAAAGTATAAAACAAGATTTTCAGAATACTGAACTGAACAAAGTTGCTAATATAGTTGCAAGTAAATGGACACAGTAGACTCTACCAAGATGCCTTCGTTGTAAATTGACAATAATGTCTTACGATACTATTCTGAAGTATGCAATATTCACTAATTAGAGATAAATTTTCATGTTTGGAAAACCGCAGTCGGGTGAATTTTCATTTTATGATTAAATATGATAGTTTTTGTGTGACATTGCTTTTTTCTTGAATAATTAAAAACTATCAATAAAATCATGATGTTATTTGAAAAACTAATGTTTTTGTATATTTAAACGATAATTTAAACACCAAATTTAAAAGAAAAATCATGAAATATAAATATCGCATTGAAGTGAATGATGTTGTGTAGACGTAAATGATATCGTCTGTTGAAGTCAATGATAAGATGTAGACGTTAATGATGCAAATGAAACACAGAGATTACAATCAGCTCTTCATGGAAGAAATATGAACATTCGAGTACTAATTGTTTAAGACATATGTCTCAAAAATCTTTGATTTGTTTAAACAGAAAGCAACCAGGCTCAAAAAATAATTAACGTTGGTTTAAATCACAGAAATGTTTTGATTTGAAGCAATAAAGAATACACACAAAATAGGACACAAAATGATTATTTAATAAGATATTGTGATTGCTAAACACGGACTTAACAAAATAAAATACACAAAAATCTTTTTTTTTTCTCCAAAGTTACTAGCATCTTTAAAATCATGCGTAGTTGTAGCCCGCGAATTTAATTTTTTCTTTATATTCCAGGTCAGTGTCAGGTTGTATCTTGAACAAAATTTTATAATACATCTTTCTAAGTAAGATTTGTACTATAAGTACTTTGATTTTGTTCCTATGGTACAAATCGTAACTTTTTATTTATACACGTCTTCTCTTTAGTTATGTGCTATCATCATTCTGGGTTTTTTGATGTCACTCTTGTTGTTGAGATTTACTTGTAGCCTTAAAATTTGCATTCTTTGATTTCTATTAATTTTCCACAGGTTCTTTATAATATTTATCAACTTAATTATTTTCTTCAATTCGTGATATCTTCTTCCTTTCTGCTTTTTGTACGTCTTCTTTTGTTAATAAACCAATAGGTCTTATCTAAAATCAGTTTGTTCAGAAATTTCATTAGCTTGAACAACTATATTTGGAAATTCGATGACGATTCTTTTTGTAGCTGTCTATCATTATTATCTCAGCGTTAACCCAGTCGCATCCGAAGCTTTTTCCAGCTTTAAGTCTGGGGTCCGCTTTACCAGTCTAACTGCTGATTTGGCTAAACTTCTAAATTTTTCGTGAAGCGACTGCCGTTTTACCTCCACAACCCGAAGGCGATATTTCTGCATTGCAGTTAGACCAATTGTTGACCTTTGAGGGCTACAACAACCCGTAACGATTTCTATTAGATGTTCGTATGGCAACCAGGATCAACGGCTGAACGTGCTTTCCGAGGCACGACCAGACAAAGAGTGCAAATACTCATATTGATGCATACAAATATTTGCACTGCGCGGGGATTGAACCCGCGCCTCCTTGTGCAGTGGCCGCATTCGCTACCGCAACGCCACGGAAGCTGTCCTTTTTGGTGCTATCTGTATTTCTTCGAATTTACCTTGCACTGTTTAGGCAATTTCCTTTGTTGACATGGAGTTTTTCTGTTATGGATATCTGTTTCCTTTCTTCTTTACGTTTTTTTTTTTTATTTGGCTCGTTGTTCTTCTTTTTCTAATGCATATAGTTCGTGGTCATTTTTTATTTCTCAAACTTGCGTCTTTTGCACAGCCTTTGCTGGGCTAAACGTTCTGCTTTCGTTTTAGCCATAGCTGTACCTGTGTAATCAAATAGAGTTTAAACAATTTAGTTTTATTAATTTACATCTAATAACTTGTTCTATTATTAATAAAATTTAGAGGAACCTAATTGTATTGCTTTTAAAATGCTTAATTTATTACACCGAAATCATTAACCTCCATATAGCGTCATTGTAAACGTAACAAAAATGTCATTTTCCTCATAAGAAATCATTCACCTCATCTAGAAATTCCCGATGAATGATGTTACGATTAATGACGAAACAAGTTAAAACACATCCCTGTCCAAGCAAACGCAAACCTACAATATAACACTATACTTCATATTTAATACAACTTCAATATTGTCCATGCTCGTTTATCAATAAAATAAAGCAAAATATACTTACCAACAATATTTCCAATCGTTTAATGACGAAATTCGATGACAAATTTAAATCAATTCACTTCAAAACGTAATTTTACTATGTATACATGCAGACTAGTAAGAATCTCCACAACGACTAAAGTGGGGCACCGGGGAAGCTATCCGAAATGCATTTGGTTACTGTTATTAAATATTTTCGTTGAATAAATTTCTTGAAACCACAATCGTGGAAACAAATGACGATATTCTTGTGACGAATTTTTAAATGGTTATATAACAATGTCAGGGGTAAATCTCTATTTAAGAAAAGTAATAAATATTCAGTTTATACTTAAAACATTACAAATGAGATTAAATCAAATAAAATTTAAGCCCACACAAATGAGATTTTGAATAATTATTCAACATGGTAATGAAAGTAACGGAGAGGTAAATGATTTCCGCGATACTATTTTTAAATTTTTTATGTAGTATATAATTGTTTTGTTATTTTATTACCTACTAACCATACATAAGTATATAAAGAACAGTGTTAGATATATATTACATAAGGCGTAGTGAATTTTTTTGTGAAAAAATAGAATCACACCAATAATATGCTATTTTGAAAATCCACCCAGTCACACGTTATGAAAGTGCTACGGTAGGTATATGTAACGTGTGACTACGCCTTTCCAAACATGAAAATTTATCTCTAAATAGTGAATATTGCATACTTCAGAATAGTATCGTAAGACATTATTGTCAATTTACAACGAAGGCATCTTGGTAGAGTCTACTGTGTCCATTTACTTGCAACTATATTAGCAACTTTGTTCAGTTCAGTATTCTGAAAATCTTGTTTTATACTTTTTCAGCGTCGTTTTTTGTCGTAGTTGGGTTTTAGTTTTTTAACTTTTTATTATTTGTACTATTTTGGTGTTAAAGTGTATTTGTGGCGCATAATATTAATAAAAGTTAAATTGACGAACTAAAAACTAGGTAGTTAACATACGACATCTCTTTTGACTTATGTATCGGCGTATAGTAATATGTAGAGATGTCCTATTTTACCATTTCGTAGCGCTTGAAGCGTAGCGCGTATAGCAACGGTTTCACCGTATGAAGCTCCCGGTTTTTCTTAGTAGCGACGCATATTTGCGTCGATGGCACCGAATGGGTCATGAATTAGTGGATGCGGCCGTTAGTATAAACAGATTGGATGTTTTTGTAACGGTGGTAGGCCATAACATCGGCTGCCGGCAGAAGTTACCACCCACCAGACAAAGTCTTGCCGCCAAGCGATTCGTCGTGTTCCAGCATGATGTCTGGTGAAGCCGTACGGAGGACGCGTCTGAGCACTTTGTGTTGCGTTGTGTGGCGAGTACGATGCGCCAAATGTTGTTGTGTCGGGAGTTTGGTCGTGGAGAGTCTCCAGATCAATCTCCCTCTGGCGCAGCATGGTTGGTCGTGTTGCTCTTGGATTTAACATTGCATCACCTGGCTCAACTGCCATCATCCTTGCTATTCCTAAGTTTTTTAAGTGAATAGGCTTAATAAACTAGTGCGCAGGCATCAAGGATTGCGTCACTGCTTACCATCAGGCGGGATTGCAGTCAAGCGCTAGTTTATAATTATTAAAAAAAAAAAAACTTATATTAAGAGGACCTGGGAAGATTTCTTAATCTATCTAATTCTGCTAACGATCGACTGTCATGTGGATTTTTAAGTAATTTATTATGATCCAAGGCACTTATAAATAATCCCTCTATGGTTTTAACTCTACTGAGAGCGACATAGGCCTGTCCTTTAGCAAACAATGACTTTCCTAGATCTGTAACTTTTTTATCTAGAGTACAACCTTGTAATTTATGTACAGTACAACCCCAAGAAAGAATCAGCGGGAGCATTTTACGCTGAATTTGCCCAGAACCCCTCAAGCCGTCAAATTCAGTGAGGCAAGGCTCGATTTTGATAAGTCCGTTAGTATCTGCTTTTATGGATGCGTCGTCAAATTGTATGAGAACAGCGCTTGGCTGTTCTCCTGTTCCAACTGATCGCGCCGAAGAGCAGGCCATTCGAAGGCCTTCACCACTCCCATCGCTCCGTTTACCAAACCCTGGTTTACATTCAAATTTCTACGAAGCATTACTAGGCATTATGTACAAACATAAAGTACTCATGAAGCTCTTTCAGATGATACCAAATACGGTATATTTATTTTAATTTTGTATTAACATAGAACTTTTTGTCCGCTAGAGGGCGTAATACTAAATTTTGTGACAAGCTTTATAGCTCATAACCAACAGAATATCAAGGCCCTTCTAATGGTTCTGCAGTGGTCTTATTCTGATAAGTAGTAAAGAAGCTATCTACCCAACTAACATTTAAGTCGTCGAGTAGACGTTTTGTTGGCGACTGAATGTTATTTAATATAATCGTATAAACGTCATAAGGACGTTTACTCGACGGCATTAGGGCCCATTTTATACAACTTAAGGCCCTAAGAGTGTCGTGTAATAGTCATATATAGTCCTGTATAGTCGCGTAGTAGTCATATTTACGTCGCCGATTTGACTGCATGTCATGTAAATGACAACTGTAGCGGCGTGTATTCGACTTCGTGTCGAGTAATGGCTCACAATATGACTTTTATCCAATGTAATAGTTGTGTTATTGTCATTTAAAGGTGTGCTTATTTGAACGAATTCTATAACATATCACGTGAATATAATATGGCTGTGTTTTTGACAGCAGAGTTAATATTGTATATTTTCTTTGTCATTTGAGGTGATAAAACTATTTCATCAGTTGTCAACCATTGCGCAATCAAGTTTACTGATTAATGTGAGGTAAGTTTCTAACAATTTTTTTACGCGCTTTTAAAATATTAATGTTTTCACATATTTCTATTAATTTATTATCAATGTGACTGCGTTATATGACAACTACATAACTTCCCGACGTATAACTGCATGTTTATTCATTCGAGTACGCCATGACAGTTGATTTAGGGATCAATAGTAAAATAATAAACGCCTAGCTAACATAGTTCAAATAGGTAGGATGTATTTGAACTAAGTTAGCTAGGCGTTTATATTTTAAGAACCAATCTGCGTGACATACCTATAACATAGAATACTTTTGTTTTAGGTAAACCCCACAAGGATGTTGATAAGTTTTTACCAAAGAATGCAAAAGTGTTGCACGAAAATAATCAGCAGCCAGTTGAAGAGCAATGCAATGTCCAGAATGTGGAGCTAGAAAATACACCACATCAGAAAGAAAATGCTTCGCCACTTGAATTGCCAGTTAGATTGGATTTATAAAATTAAAAAGTGATAAAAGGATTTTGTTTACTTCTAGTGCTTGAACTTGATTTTTTTATGTTGAAATTTTGTATTAGAACATACAAAATCTCAACATACATAAATCAAGTTTCAAAAAGATATAAAAGTTCCTAATATCGGAAGGTTAAAATAGGTTTGTGTCGATTTACGCACATTATCGGATTTAAACGCGATAACTTACTATTAGTTTTAAAGAAATGTACAGAAGACAACAGGTCAAGCTACTGCAATCAGTCAGATTTCTTTATTGGATTTTCAACTTTATCTTTTAAGCATTAAGACTCAAGGTTGATTGGGAATATTTGGCAGTTTCGGGTAGCTTGACCTGCGGTCGTTCGTACGTTATGTTTAAGTTGCCTATTGTGTAGTAATTTTGTATGTTCTATTGTAAGATTATTAGCTACATATAAGATGTTTCAATGTGGCAAAATAAATGAATGTTTGATTTTGTATAATATTTCGTATTTTACATTTATGGGTCAAAAAGCCATTTAAGTTTTTCCAAAACTAGCAATATTTTAAAGCTTTGCTTTTATTTCTATTTAATAAGTGTCGTCAAACTTGAAATGTTAATTACGTTCCTGGGAATAATAAAAAAATGAAACAATTTTTACTGCGTTTTTTATTACCTATTTCTTAAATGTATGAATAACACACTAACCAACTGACACTTTATATCAGTAAAATAATATAGGTTTGACTTCAGTTTACGAGATTTCGTTCTCATATATTCGGATATGAAGATTTCATAGGCATTTCAAAACATCATTCCTTAAGTTTCAAGTTATTCAATTGGTTTAATGCAATTTGGGGAATATTAAAGTCAGTAGCCCCCACTTGTTATAATTGTCTCTGAAGTCGTCATTTTGGGTGCCTTTATAAACGTTATCTTCATTTTCGGACGATGAATAACTATCTTCAAGTTCGAAAAGCGAACAAGAGTCCTGAACTTCAGCAAATGAACTGCAAGATGTACCTACTCGTAGAATTTTGGTTAAATGTGATACGGAACCCTTCTCATTTTCTTCACTATCAGTTTGAGCTCTATTACTTTGTATTAAAGGACGTACTTGAAGCGAATGATACTTGTTTTTAACTCCCCTCTTTTGAATTCCCCACTTCTTTTAATACTTTTCTACTTTTATCGATCCATTTGTTGTACCAAACAGTAAATAAATATGATTTCAAAATGATGGAAGTTGTATATAAGGTGATTATAAACCTCTATTATGAGTCATAATTATATAGCGGTCGTATTATCATTTTTGTAATACTTTAGGGTGTATACAGGTCGCAATCGTAATACTTATTCGACTTATATATAATGGTTACAAATACTACGTGTAAACAACTATTATCCGTGTAGCAGTTGTTAAAAAGGTAATTATATGACAAAATTGACAGTATTACGTCGTTTATACGATGAAAACGTTTACACTACAAAAAGTTGTATAAGTAAGTTTTATAGAAGTCGTCGTAGAAGCTATTATATGACGATCGTATAAAAATGTCGAAATAACGTCTACACGACATTATTATACGACGAAAAACGTATATGACTATTCGGTCACATAATGCACCAGTACATGACAAAGAGTTAAAAAATATACTATAAAACAACTTTAATAAGACTCAAGGTCTTATAACTGTTTGATTATATGACAAAAATGTTAGTTGGGTATGAACGAAAAGATGTGAATTAGATGCAATCAGCCCATGAATACAGGTAAAGTCACAAGCAAATGCTAGTAATATATATATATTCAAAATGTACAAGTTAAGCCCTTTCAAATGATACCAAACACGGCATATTTATCTAAACTTTATTTTTTTACTCTGTATATTTTGTCCGCTAGAGGGCGCCACGTTAGATTTTGTAAAACTCCATATAGCCTATAACCAGCAGACAATTAAGACGCTTCTAATGATATATCATTTATCGAATTCGAATAAGTAGTTTAGAAGTTACGAGGGAACAGATGAACATACATACATACATACATACATACATACATACATACATACATACATACATACATACATACATACATACATAGCCTGTCAAAATCATAACCCTCCTTTTGCTTTGCCGTAGTCGGGTAAAAAAAACTTCATATAATTTTTTTTAAATCATGAAAAAGCCGACGAAAAGTTCCACCACTGGGGGGTTCAGAATCATGTACTGGATCCATGGTACTCGTTTGTGCGTCGATGTCAGATACAGCCTTTATAATATGGCGTCCCGGAACTTTCGGGACTCGCGTTAATCCCAGTCGCATCCGAAGCCGTTTTCAGCTTTTGGAGTCTGGGGTCCGCTTTACCAATCCAACTGCTGATCTGGCTAAACTTCCACATTTTCCTTGAAGCGACTGCCGTCTGACCTTCACAACCCGAAGGCGACATCGAAGCATTGCAGTTAGACCAATTGTTGGACTTTTGAGGGCTCAACAACCCGTAACGACTGCCACCAGATGTTCGTATGGCAACCGGGACCAACGGCTTAACGTGCTTTCCGAGG
The DNA here is from genome assembly GCA_017933935.1 of Sesamia nonagrioides. NCBI lineage: Eukaryota > Metazoa > Arthropoda > Insecta > Lepidoptera > Noctuidae > Sesamia > Sesamia nonagrioides. Next base: position 169,865 of record JADWQK010002354.1, read on the forward strand.
CACGACCAGACCAGTGCAAATATTCATATTCATGCATACAAATACTTGCACTGTGCGGGGATCGAACCCGCGCCACCTTGCGCAGCGGACTCGTCCGCTACCGCTACGCCACGGAAGCTGTCATATTATATTTCTATATTATCTACCATATGACTGCGAAAAGAACAAAACATGAATTCCGAACATACAGCCCATTCAATAAACACAATCAACAATCAACACTCGACACGAACACAACGGGAAAATAGAACTGTCAATGTCGCCAATCAAACTTCATAAAAAGTGTCATGGCTACCTATAAAAAGCGTTAACTCCTTATAAAACGTTTCAAATAATTGATTATTACTCGTTACTTGTATTTTTATTCAAATTAATTTAGTAGCATTTTTATGCAAATCTATTATTTTTTTTCCTTTTTTTCTATATACTGTACATAGTGGTGGCCCAAAATGAAACATCTCCTTTCTCCGCATAAAGTTCCCACTGTTATTTATGTTCTTTCAACTTTATGAACTTTTGAACGAGATCTGTTTCAACTATCAAGTATTAATTTCAAAGCATTTGATACAAGCAGACCGGTCTTGTACGAAAAAAGTTGTTTACTTAGTAAGTGGAAGCCGGTAAGATATTCAAGTAGTTCACATTCTTGACGTATGAACGATCGGTCGATTGGCGAAATATTGGTACAGCTATGTTGACTCTTTCACCGTGGTCATCCAGTCATGAGCTCCGATAATCAAATGTCAGGATTAAAGGTATAAATGGGAATAATACGACCAAGACTTCCTTCTGTAAAGCAGTGATGCTGTCAAAGGAGGAGGCGGAGCGGGAATCCCAGCGCCCTCACGCCTCTAGACGCCGCAGCAAACGCCTTGGGCGGGAGACAACATTGAACTCCCGGCCACCGTAGGTGCGGGCTTGCGGGCGGCGAGCGATGGGTAGCTCGCCGCCCGGTAAGGATAGGCCCGGGTCGACAGCGCGTTGTATTTCACGAGCGCCTCAAAGAGATGTCAGCACGTGACGTGACGAGGTACACAAGGACTGATGCATCCTGGACCAGGGTTGCGAGTTGGTTAAAAAAGAAACCGTGGCCCTGGCGCACAGGCAAGTGAAGAAACACGGGTGGGTTTTAATCAGTAAAAGCCTGACACGCCCTTAGAGAGCGCCGCACCATTAGAGATAATTTCCCATCCAAAACAAAGAAGGTAAAGCAACTTCTGTCTAAACTCGACAAACGAAGATGGCAAGTTAACAATTGTATCAAAAAAAAAAGTATTATAAAATTTTCTAGCTAATTACTACACTTAAAATTACTTTAATCTCTTGCAGTATGTACCTACTTGTAAAATAGGTAATTATAGTTCATTATTTCAAAAATAGGCATATCTAGTAGAAATAAGAAAAGAAATAAAGTCCTATTAAGAGGAGCGTAAAATAATGCTTATTTAGTACTTTGTACTCTGCACAAACACAACTCTCAACAAAGAGAAAGGAGTTTACCACCATGCTATGCCGAAAAATATGCTGACATTGGAATAATTTACAGTTAACATATGGATTCATTGGCTATTACACACCGATACGAATTTGTAAAGCGGATATCTACTCGCTAATTTGTTTTATCCAGCATACCAATTAACGTAGGAATTAGTGAAGATTTTGAAAAAAAAAAACTTTACGTGACAAGTGGATTCCGAGAGACAGCCCACGTAGTAATTACAGATTAATTGATTACACTTAAAATTACTTTAATCTCTAGCTCTATGTACTTGTAAAATAATTTTAGTTTATGCATTGGCAAAATCATAAATATTAAATTTGTATCCAAGCAAAATGAAAAAAAATCCCATGATCGTTAAGAATATCTGTAGATACGGCCCAAAAAAAAAAAACACTCAGCCAACGACTTTACAATAGCATTAAAACTGTTTGTTTATTGTATGTAATGATGAGAATTCACCCTGTGAGCCGTGCGTGAAGGCCGTCTACTGAGGGTCTGAGGGTCGCGGTGCGCGCGCATTTATTCCGCACCAGTCTCACTCAGTCGATCTGCAGCGTCGCGCGCCGCTACAGGCCGACGCTACATCGAACATTACAACATCCGTCGCGGACTTTATCTGTTCAAATATCCAACCACCAGCAGTTCTAAATTTAAAACAAGTTTCTAAAGTGCCAGTGTTTGTGATCACCTGATCACCAACTGACACCTGTACACATAGGTAAGTTTGTTGTCATCTAAGGGTTAATTGAATGTTTATTCTATTAGGCAAACGTTTTCGCATAGTTCACGTGGTTCGAAAGTATTTCAAGGCGATCCTGCCTCTATGAGCTCTCGTATATACAACATAATTTCATCAAACCTATCTCTAGTTCTTGTAATAAATGTTGGGCTATTTGCCAAAAAATTCATTCAGAAACAAATTCAAGGACAAACTCAAAGATAAATCATTTACCTGGTGCAATGAACTGTATTTAATACAACTGTATCCTCAAGCAATCCTCCCTAAGCAATAAATAAAAAAATTAGAACTAACAATCACAAAAGTGTTAGTCTGTGTTTATCTGAATCGTTGTATACATCAAATAATATAAAAATAAAAATCCTCCGAAAAGATTTATAAAGATCATCATGTTAACAGCGGTCTTCTTAATAAAGATAAATGGCATATCGAATAAAAATGACGATAGACAAGAAACGAGATAAAAACTCTACAACCTAATCAATTAGAAGACATCATCTACATCATATTGCTATTATAATGCCCCTAGAAGATTATACTTTATGTCTCAATATCTGTCTATTGGCAAAGCAGTCGGTATGTGAAATGTAATAGGCGCGGTTTCTCTAAGATAGCTTCTCGATATTAAGTAATTTATTCAAGGGCACCTAGTGGACTACCGTATCGTCCAATAAGCTCCAATTTTCTAAACAAAGTAACCATAAGTCATAGAGAAAACCTTGCGTTGATTCTTTAAATAATTAAGTAATTATTTCGACAATACTGTTTAACTTCAATACTGCAGAATGAGATAATTCTGGCCCATTGTTTACAAATACCATGGCGACCTAATTAGACACGGCCGCTAGCAACGGTCATTCGAGAGTCTAGAATTAGCCGACGTTTAACGTACCATTCTTCAAGATAAATAAATGAGTATGTCATGTAATTAAACAACTCCCTGTTACATTAAAACCGACTCAACAAAAACAAATGATTGCAATGCAAATTTCCAAAAGACGCTACATCAAATTTTATCGAATTTCAAGCAGTGAATGCATATTTGTTATGAACTAATTACCTGATTCCTAACAGATTTTGTACTACTTTCCCGCAGCGAAGATACAACAATTGCATAATACAGTTCTGCTCATGTGAGTAATAAAATTAATGATGGAAACCGTTCTGTTGATACAAATAGTGAAGCATGCAGTATAAGAAGTGATTAATGTGGTATTAAAAAGTTTTAGCTACTAGCTAATTTAGTGATGACTATACTTTTGAAAACAGAAGAAAATGAACTTATAGATAACTCGTTAGATATTGAAATAAAAAATATATAAGTACTCAACATTTTAAGGAATCTTCTTATGAAACACAAATATAGCTACACTAAAGGATGAAGAAAAGATCAATCAAGCTAACAAGAGTTTTGTAATGTAATTATCTGTTATGGAGCATACTAACTCTATCACATAACGTATACTATGTGTATGGTGTAAGGCAGTCAGTCCGTCCTTCCGCTAGGCACGTCAACGCGTGCGCAAGTTGGGAAACGTCCCGAGAAGGCCGCCCAGTTAGATACCCCGCGATCGATCTGCGCCCGCGATGATCTTGCAAGGAATTGCGATACCAACTTCTAGTATCGAAATAGTTTATAATTCTCAGTTTAGCTTGAGAAATGTTATGACATTTCTCAGGTGGAACGAAACTGCTTCGACTGTGTTTCGCAGTTTGAAGATATAATGTCTTTAGATTAAGTTATAGGTGTCCAATTGTGTTAACTCAACATGATTGATTTTAGCACTTGATAGGTGACGTTACTTAGCCACTTAATTTTTCAATAAAAAATTTTAATGACCTGCATATTTAATACATGTGCATTCAGACAACAGTAAACAGTATTTGGTGCAATAAACTCTTCACCTTCACTAGCTGTTAACATTAAAGAGCCAGTTCAGTTAGTTTTATTGAATTAATGGCAGTTATTGTAGCTGTCTACAATGGTTATCATCATACTATTTATCGTTATGGTTATATAAAAGTTTAGAATTATATTTTACATATATCCTCTTAATTTCAACTGTTTTAGATACTTTGTGATACCATGTTAACCTTTTCTTATATACTTCATTGCCTGTTTATTCACGTACTTTCTGCAGCCCGCGACTCCGTCCGCGTGTTGATATAAAATAATCGCCTGTTAAAATAATGGGAGCAATATGTACGTCCGCATTTGCCCCCATTTTCGCCACATTTTTTGTTACTGCTCTGCTCTTATTGGTCATAGCGGGATGTTATATAGCCTATGTCCTTTTTCAGGCTCTAGACTATCTGTGTACCAAATTTCATTACAATCGGTTCAGTAGTTTTGGCGTGAAAGTCGGACAGACAGACAGATATAGATACTTTCGCATTTATAATATTAGTATGGATTATGTCTTAAAACACATTTGTCATAGTATTAATGAAAACCGTACTCATAAAATTTATTACCAATTGTTTAATTTAACTCAATGGAGATTCAAAAGCTCCCGGCAACATTCAAACATCGAATAATGCCCAAAATGACAGGCCATTGGTCGTCATGGTGAAAGCATGAGAGAAAGCGGTCGCAAAAAATACTTGGCCGCGCCGAAACCAACGGACAGCGATGCTGGCCAACTGGATTTATAGCTTCACCTTTAACTTGACACTACTGAGAAAAATTATCATATTTATGCTATTTTTTTTTATTCGAGTGTCACAAAATAAAACAATAACACAGGTATCATAAGTGTGGCAAGTATAACACACTATACAATAACACGAAGAGATTGAGGCTATACATAGAACTGGAAAAATTTATTGAAATTAAGTATTTAATGGATCCATGAATGGGCGAAATTTTGAATACCTAACCCATTAAAATAAAATTATTGATCATATAATAAAAATAACTCTATCTCCGTATTATGTGCTTTATAAAAACAATGACTTTACAAATCAATTTACTATTAATATTAGATGCAGAATTAGTAGCTTCAAATAGTTGCGAAATATAAATTGGCACCCCATCTAACGTCCCTTTTAGCTCACGTATATATTAGCATTTATCTAGCACTTTGATAAATTACATGTAAATTATATTGAACGAATGCATTCGTGTGCACTTTGTAACCTTAAAAATGGTGTTTAAATGACCTTGCGTTGTTAAACTTAAAACAAAACACGAAAATTAAGATCAAGGATTCTAAGACTGAAGACCAGATTCTGTCAGTATTGTTGAAGCATTTGAACAAATAACACATGATTAATATTCAATAATGGATCGATTATCGTGTGTACCCAATTAATTGTATATGTAAGACATAATTATAGTGCTCATCAACAATATGTACCTACGATTATAAACTATAGAAACATCGATTTTAGACATTTATTTTTCTAGCAAATGCTCTGGCGCAAAGCAGATAGATTTAAGACTTGACTATAGTGGCCAAAGTAAACAAAAAAAAAAAAAAATGGGTAATCTGTCGTCCATGATTGATTGGCCAAAATGAACAAGCCTAAAAAAAGTGTTGTAATTAGATTCAATTTTAAGGTTGCGTATTTATAATGGTTTATGGGTGCGGCAATTATGAGGTAGGTATGGCTAGCTTTTTTAGTTATCAAAAACATGTGATATTTATGGTTTTCTTTCAAAGAAATATTGAAAAAACCCGTTTATTTTATGATAGCTCTAAACAATATAATTATTTTGTTGGCTATTTGTCTACCGTCAATATTTTGTGAACAGACGGCAAAATTCCTCAACAAGTCCTTTTAATATTCAATTTTACATGATTAAAAAATATGGCAAGAAGCTTTTCTGATTTTTTAAATAGGCGATGACATCATATACAAGGAGGTATCGTTTTTTATCTACATACCATAATGTCACTCCTCTACCTTCGGGAAAGGGGTAATGGAGTAATGGACAAAAAGTACTCGACTTGAGTCTCGACTAAAAATATAAAACCTCCTTTCAAAAATTTCCTTTTTTAAGTGAAATCTTCTTTAGCATTGTTGTTTGAAAGTTGATGAATTGAAAAAGCGACAATAAAAAGAGAAAGACACATAAATTCATAAGATTTAACGTGGGAGAACATAAGATTATACAGCGTTTCTTATCCACTCGCTCATTATTGTTTTTTTTATTTCATTTCTTTGTTACCATATACCTCTTGTATTAATTATGGAAAATGTAAGGTCCGAGTCTGAATAAATGTATGTAATATATACGAATAAAATGTAGAATAATTATCTAACTTCGTATGACTATAATCATTACTAAACCTACAATATGATCCTCTTCCCGAAATATTAACATTATTCTCATTAACTGAAAACCCTAATTTTTAATTATTATTTTTTTTGCACTTCTGCCACGTGTGAATTGTACATACTTTTCTACAACGTGTAACAAAAAGGGTATATACATACCAAGGGCATAGCACCTTTAGATGATATCAAACGATATCGGAAGGGTTTCAACTCAAAATAAAGTACTCAAAAAATTGATACCAAGTTTTCGGTTTCGTGTGTTTCTTAAAATCAAATCACAATAAACGTGGCAGCACACTACATACGTTAATAACTACTCGTAACCCGTCACGTTACATGCCAAAATCCGATAAATGTCTTCAAAATCTCTGTGCGACTAGTATGATAGACGCCTATCACAGGCGGTGTTTTTCCTCATAACTTCCTAACATAAAGAGATAGGATTAAAAAACCCCTGCAATATCGTTTGATATCATGTAAAGACGTCATGCCTTTGTTATGTATATATCCTTTATGTTACACGTTGTATATTAGCTTTCATGTTGTAGGCGGATGACAGCATTCCATAGAATCTGGATCAAGCAGCCACAGGAGCCTGGATTGACACGAAAAGAGAGGCTATGTTCGGCAATGGGTATAGTCGTACTGTGAACGATGATGATGATGATCAACCATGTTACCTATTACTCTAAGCTTATAAATTTAATAAAATATCTTTTTGGAAAATAAACACCAAAATACGGATTGATTAAATTAACAGAGGTTGTATATATCTTCTCAAAGATGAACTAGCCGATATTTAATGTATATCTGTTGCTAAGCAGGGTTGACATAATCACTCTGTAGAATAGAACACTCTTTATTATGTACTCCTTATATAGATTAAAAAAACATACATATAAAGATTTTACAAAGGGTGACACAATTGGCGGTCTTATCGCTAAGAGCGATCTTTTACAGACAACCTTTGGATAGAATCATAATATTCCATCCAAAGGTTGTCTGTAAAAGATCGCTGGGATCCGCGGGAAGGAGAAAGAAATAATGTAGGTAGTCTATAGTATAATGTTCCACTGCTGAGACATCCCCATTTTTTTGAGGGAAGTCATCAACTGATGTGCTGACATCTCCATGGGGCGCGCGTGGCACGCCACACAGCTGGCGCAAAGGCTGCGCTTATACCTACTGACCGGGAGTCGGCTGCTGACTCGTAGGCGGCAGCAGACATACTTGCCAACAGGTGGACAATCGGCTTTACTGCCACTTAAGAACGAAAATACAAATGTTTCGTGACCGGCCATTCGACGGTCAATATTTTCTTGTCACGGTATGTAACTCTCAGCGGTCAATTAGCCGCCACGCTGCACCATAGCCAAGAAACGGTACACGTACTTATTTCTCAACTCGGTTTCTTTGCTTTCTAGGGGGATATTAGATATTATTTACTATAACATTCCAAGCTGAATTACATAGGTATTTCTATTTGATATCGAGTATAAAACTCAATATAATAAGATATGACCCCGCCCGTATCAGTAACATCGGTATTTACTGCTCCAGTCTATAATCAACATCATCATCTTCATCATCTTAGAGTTTATCCCGGTTGCGCTCCCGGGACTCGCTTTCCTGCACATTCTCCTACATTTCGCGCTATCATTAGCGTCCTGTGGTAGGTAAGAGATTGGATTGATCGAGTCTATAATACTTATATTCATAATTGGTTATTTAAAATGAGTCAATGAGTTCATGTAATCATCTCACATCCTACCAAGACGTTATTTCTACTCTCGTCTCCTATATTTATGCTAAGTCATGTGGTTTATATCAAAATAACAGAGGTTTGCGTGATCGCCACCTTCATGTAAAATGAGCATGTCATGGAATTATGCATCAAAATTACCATCACTTTATATCATTATAGCCGTAGTAATCAAAATAGAAAAAAATACATCTACTATTATAGCAGTGGTCGTAACGTTGCAAGACCTTGTATTTCATTTAATACACGTAATTATATGATAGGCATAGATACTGTTTATTTCGAAAATATGGCGGAAAATTCCTTATCAGCAACTCGATGAACAATACACCATTTAAAACATCAAAAACACAATCGTTATACGTACGAAGAACAGTATCGTATGTTGTGGTCAATATTTGTGGTCAAATGCTTCATTGATCCTTGAATCGTTCAATGAAGCGTTGTATGTGACATTGAATGCAACACCCAAAGACTAACAGTGATCCTTATATTCAGATCACGAGTGCGTGGCCGATTAACGATAGTGCGTGCGTCATCGATAAGTTACTAGGCGTCTGCCGAGGCTTGAATGGGAAACAGAATGACAATGATAGTATAGTACAGCTCTTCAGAATCTGTATTGGCATCAATGTCACCTATTTATTTGTATACACATTTCGTAGGCTAACTAGATCACAGGATCTTTTCACCAAAATATGGAATGGATTAAGGGAACAGTGGTAGTATATCTCTTGAATTTATAGCAACCTGCAGGTTATTACGTAACACACTATCAGTAGCGATGGGTTCCATTTTGACAGTTTAACAGCATTCATTAGGTACGGACGACAGCAGGTCAAGCTACCCCAAACTGCCAAATATTCCCAATCAACCTTGAGCCTTAATGCTTTATAGATAACGTTAAAAATCTAATAAAGAAATCTGACAGATTGTAGTAACTTGATGTGCTTTCATCTGTACGTTATATAGTTGAGCAGACATATTTTTCGAACACAGAGCATTGGATCAGAAATCTGCAATAAAATGATTCTTATTTATAATAATAGCGTGAAAGGACGATTAATCATCATCATCATCTCAGCGTTAATGCTAGTTGTATCCGAAGCTTTTTCAGCTATTTGAGTCTGGGGTCCGCTTTACCAGTCTAACTGCTGATTTTGGCTACACACGATATTTTCCGTGATGCGACTGCCTTCACAACCCGAAGGCGATATCGAAGCATTGCAGTTAGACCAATTATTGAACTTTTGAGGGCTCCAATAACCCGTGACGATTAATGGACTGTGTGCTGTGTGTGTGTGTGCTGGATTGGTCCAAGTTGGTGTACCTAAGATTGAGTTAAGCGAAAATAGTAATGGATGCCTTCGCCTTGCACGACGAGCTGTTACGAATTGCTACCGCTTGCAATAAAATGATTCTGCGATGAGTTGTGATACACATACCAGCTTTTCCTAATGAAGAGGACAAGCAGAGGAATGGTGAGAATGATAAAAGTGCAGTTAGCGAAATACGAACGGCAATGATGACACAAATGCTGAACTAATTTGGGAAATATCACCTGTCTAGTCTTTGCCCAAATATGTTGGGGTCAGTTTCCAGTCTAACTGGATTCAGCTGAATACCTGTACTTTACATCGACTGCCTATCTGACCTCCACCCTGGTTGTCAGACTTTCTGACTTCTGACGACGCGTAATGACTGTCAAAGATCTGCGAATGCCAGCCGGGACCAACGGTATCAACATGCAGGGTAATTTAATTAAAAAATTAAATATTTAAAATAATAAAAAAGACACTATCAGTAGGAATAGGTTTCATTTTGACGACCTCCGTGGCGCAGCGGTCAACACGCCTGCCTGCGACGTGGAGGCCCCGGGCTCGATCCCCGGCCAGGTCATGATGGAAAACGATATTTTCCTGATAGGCCCGGGTCTTGGATGTTTATCTATTTATGTATCTATTATAAATATAGTATCGTTGAGTTAGTATCCCATAACACAAGTCTCGAACTTACTTTGGGGCTAGCTCAATCTGTGTGATTTGTCCGTATATATAGTTATTTATTCATTGCGTTATTTACGTTGTTGAGCAGACACATTTTCGAATACATGGTGCAATGGATTAGCAATATGCTTCGAATTGATTTCAACTGATAGCAATAGTGTGTTACGTAATTAGGGTGCTTTACAGAGCTACGAGCTTCTCTGCCATAATTTGTTTGTTTGTATGTAGGAGTTACTCTCTTATTAAATTTAGTTTCGGTAAAAAAAATAATTGCAAAGAATTTGTGAGCAAAGCAACTTTTTTTCCTTTATCTACAAAACGTGCATACATATCATGACATATATGTATAATTACCACAGCTGATATGTAATCATGGCTTAAGTAATTAATTACCCACTGCTATAACGCAATTACGATTTACAAGCAGCCTTGGAAAGTTAGCCATTATTACTGCTTTCCTGTCTTTTTGAGAATGCAACGACACTGTTTTAATTAGCTTTGTTCACAATTCTCGACCTAACAGTTCTAAGGTCGAGAATTAAGAGGTGGGCTGAAGGCTGGAGGTTGTCGTAAAATAGGTTTATTTGTTACCTTGAATTAATTATATTAGTATACTCTATTCGCGTTAGGATTAGACATTCAAAGCTTTTTTACTCTCTGCAATCTAATTTAACTTTTATTCTGTTGGCATAAGGATTGCATTAAAAAAGAAAAGGTCGTTAAAAACCAATGCACTGTGCTGTACTGCAGTCGGCATTTGTCATTTAGCAAGTTAATAAAATTCAAAATCGGTTGAACGGACATTAAAAAAGGTTTTCTTATTTGTTGACAACCAAAAATAAATGTACTTTCTAAGTATATCTTGGACACCAATGACTGATTACAAGGTGAAGGAAAACATCTTGAGGAAACCTGGTCTTTAAGTCTGAGCAAGCGTGGTGAGATTACGCTCAATCCTTCTCTGTATGAGAGGAGACCTGTGCCCAGCAGTGGAACGATAAAAAGGTTTTTGTTGATGATGATGATCATGATGAAAATAAATGTTTACGCTTCATCAACAACAACCTTTTCATCGTCCCACTGCTGGGCACAGGTCTCCTCATATACAAAGAAGGATTGAGCGTAATCACCACGCTTGCTCAATGCGGGTTGGCGATTTCAGACTTAAAGTCCAGGTTTTCCTTCATTTCTACTTTAATATTTCTAACCTAGAATCATTCACTTATTTCAAGATTAGGTACTATTTAAATTTATACGTCGATCATTGGATTAGTATCGATCTTTCTTGATGTGTTCATTTCTAAAGGACCCATCTCATACATAAGAAAAACTTTTCTTCACTGCCCGTGAAGCAGACACGTTAAATAGTCTAGTCTAGTGATAAGTCAGCCCATAGTATAGGTCAAATAAAAATAATACTAATTCGAATTAAACCAGAATGTTTAACGACAAAACGCAATTCATATTTTGATTTCCGCATTATGGTATGTCCAGATATGCAGATTTAGCTGACCTCGAATTTTATAAGTTTTTCGTACTACCACAGGCCAGCTTATACCGGTTATGTACGGCCTGATGTGTAGCCGTGAGTACAATTCTGACATTTCCTGGACACCTGTGTCCCTTGGATTAATTAAACCTTGATTAACCACGGCCTACTACAAATTACTCGTGTTACATAACGAAAAATAAAAAAAAAAATGTATGCATATAATAATAAAAACTGGTCTTGTGCAAAGTCGGATTCGCGGTCAAAGGGTTCCGTAAATTGTCTTGCAAAATGTGTGCGAGATGCCAAGTCATTTCAAAGTATTAAATATAAGATTGTTTTAAAAACTATTTACCTATTTTATTTATTTTAACATAAATTTTAATGCCTTAAATAGTTTAGTTTACCTTAAAATTTTTGCGTCTCATCAAAATCAAAAAAATCAAAATTGTTTATTTCAACATCTCAGCTAAACATGCTTGTACAGTACTGTATTCTTATTCAACACCTTTGTATACCATGTTTAATGCAGATAAACGATTTATTATTATTATTATAAGAGCCTCTACCAAGATAATCTCAGCTACTATAGTTTTCTTTTAAAGTTCACATGGACCTACATAATGATTTTTTAAGATTTTTGATCTAGCCGTTTAGCTTTTAGATCATCTTGGCAACCTCTCATTGTTTTAAGACCTTATGATACCCCACGTTATGGGGGAGACGCGAGAAAAATACATAGGTAGGTACCAACTTTACGCGCAGGAGAGGTAAGTACTTATTCTTTATTTTTTCGATTTTATTTTAGTACTTTTTCGACGTGATATTATACACATATCTATACAAAGTTTCATCTAGCTAGCTATGCTAACAGATTTTCATCTATGTTTTAACAGTTTGGAAGGTAAGTCGAAGATAGACGAACGAATGGTGGACATGAAGGTTCCGAGACGTGAAATACGAAACCTTAAAAAACGGGATATTATACTTAAAATCTTTATTTATATTTTTAATACTTTGCACCTGAATTGGTAACCTTGGTGTCATTAAAATAATGATATTTACTGACTCAGTGTGATCAAAAGTACATTTTGCATTTTTTTTTTTTTTTTGTATTAATAATGTGTGATTTACGTACTCGTTTCCAGTCAAAATGCGTCATTCTAAATTGAATATTAAGTTTTTATATAAGTACTAGCTTTCCGCCCGCGGCTTCGCCCGCATGGAGGTCGGTTATATCGCGCTTTTTAGATTTCCCTCGGGAACATCATTTTTTTCCGGGATAAAAGGTAGCCTATGTTCTTTCTCAGGGTCTAAAGATTGTCTGTGCCAAATTTCATCAAAATCGGTTGAGAGGTTTAAGCGGGAAAGCGTAACAGACAGACAGACAGACAGACAGACAGAGTTACTTTCGCATTTATAATATTAGTATGGATACAAAAACATCATAAAACCTGTCATCATCATCATCATTATCATCAGGCTATAGCAGTCCACTGCCGCACTTTAATTGCGTAACATACTATTACTATCAGTTGGAATCATTTCGAAGCTTATTACTAATCCATTGCTCCATGTGTTCGAATAAATCTGCGTGCTGCTGTGCTCAACAACTTAAATAACGCAATGTATGTTGTTGAATTGTCAAAATGAAACCTATTGCTACTGATAGAAGGGTTGTATCCTAAAAAAATATTTAATGCCCATCAGATAGCTATATAAAAAACTAGCGGCCGCCAGCGACTTCGTTCGCGTGGTTTAGTTATGCTCCGTTCCTATTGGTCGCAGCGTGATGTTATATAGCCTAAAGCCTTCCTGGATTAATGGGCTATCCAACGCAAAAAGAATTTTTCAAATCGGACCAGTAGTTCCCGAGATTAGCGCGCACAAACAAACAAACAAACAAACTCTTCAGCTTTATATATTAGTATAGATAGATACTGTATCTATCTATACTAATATATAAAGCTGAAGAGTGTGTAAATCAAAAGTCATTTTTTCAAATTAGGCTGACAATCAGCACTTTTTAAACTGAACACAGCACTCTTTGAACACTTCCTAGTGCTTTCGCTGGGAAAAAGAAGTGGCGGAACAAACTCCCCAGCAGCACGGGCGTAGCCAGCCTTGGGCTCAGGGTGGGGCAGCAGTCAGCCTATCCTCTCCCGATATATTTTCTTTTTTGGCTAATTAGGCACCTTATAGATCAGAGTACAGTTAGGCATTTTTCTAAGTATATCTTGGACACCAATGATTGATTACAAGGTAAAGGAAAGCAACTTGAGGAAACCTGGACTTTTAAGTCCGAAATCGCCAACCTTTGATTACATTGCAAAGCATTGAGCATGCATGGTAATTATGCTCAATCCTTCTCTGTATGAGAAGAGATCTGGGCCCAGCAGAGGGGCGATAAAAAGGTTGATGATGATGATAGGTCAGAGCCAGGGTGGGGCAAGCGCCCCAGCTTGCCCCAGTGTGGCTACGCCCATGCCCAGCAGCACAGCTGTCTTTTATATCAAATGAGTTAAGAAGATTTAAACAAAATGGTACTTACTTTATTCTTCTTAGTGTGGGAGAATCTTTTTAAAAAGTTTTCTATATGATCATTTATAAAATTTATTATTTGATCAAGTATTTTTAATATAAATAAAAAATCATTTGCAATAATCACGTGAGAATATTCATGTAATTTACCTACCATACGGTTAATTATATGATAATTCTTACATTGCATTGTTTAATTAAAACTTGTCTATTAATCAACTTGATGTATTTATCTATTGTTTATGAATATAAATTACGGAGACTACTTATATATGTAAAATATATAAGTAAGTATAAAAAAAAATTATCACACTGTTTTCTCTAAGAATATTAGAAGTCAGTAATGCCTTGAATTGTGATTGCTCATTTATCAAAACAATGCGAAAGATTGGCATAGAAACTACTTTCTCGGCAATAAAAATCTCAGAAGCGGAAAGAAAAAACGGGTCTGAGCAGCTGTGTTGCGATGTGTGCCGGGTACGATGCGCCAAATGTTGCCGGGAGTTTGGTCGTGAAAGGTCTCCAGATCAATCCCTCTCTGGCGCAGCATCGTTGGTCGTGTTGTTGGGTTTAACATTGCATCACCTCGCTCTACTGCCGTCTTCATTCCTATACACTCAGTTTTTTTTTTTTGAGTGTTTATGCTTAATAAGCTAGCGCGCTTTACCATCAACGATTGCATCACTGCTTACCAACAGGCGGGATTGCAGTCAAGCACTAGATTATAACAAGTAGAAAAAAAGAAACGGTTTCTAAAATATCTATCAAGAGATTTTAGGATTTCTCTACCATTTATGCTTCCGTAACTTTGTTAGTCTTTAGGACGAAATTGATATCAGTTGCCTAATTGCGTAACACATTATTACTGTCCATTTGAAGCATAATTCATTGCTCCATTTGTTTCAAAAATGTAACTGCTCAATAAAGTAAATAATCAATGAATGTTGTTGAGTTGTCAAAATGAAACCCATTGTTACTATATACATTGATGGTGTCTAAGACAGTATATACTGTCTTACTACATATACATACAATACGTAATTACCTGAGTATCGATGTTCGTAATTTTAAGAACATTCAGACTGTCAAACAATATTTCTAATTTCCTACACTTTGAACAAGTGTTAGACTTTGATTGTCGGTGAGATGAGGTGAGTTTTTAAGGACAAGGGGAAAAAATATATACACGTACCTACTTGAGCCTTGAGTAATGAAAAGCTTTCTTTTAACTCGGTAATTTACCAAAACTGGACATGTCTCGGCACTAAGTATTCCAGTAGCATACTCTACTCAAGCAATCACAATCTATTTAATAGCTACTTGTTAGTTAGTAAGTTGCTTCGTGTGGGGACCACTGAAATACATACTAATATTATAAATGCGAAAGTATCTCTGTCTGTCTGTCCGGCTTTAACGCAAAAACTACTAAACCGATTGTAATGAAATTTGGTACACAGATAGTCTAGAGCCTGAGAAAGGACATAGGCCATAAAAAATCCCGCTATGACCAATAGGAGCAGAGCAAACGCGAACGTACATATTGCTCCCATTATTTTAACAGGCGCTTATTTTATATGAACTGAGCTCTTTCGGTTTGAAGCTTACGCGGGTGAAACCACGGGGCACAGCTAGTACTTAATATACTAGTGCTGTGAACTACTCTGACATTCTGTCTTCTCACTGATTAATTAATAACACTTTTGAGTACGTCCACGTCATGGAAGCGCCGTGTTTATGTAGGTATGCTATGTATGTACGTTGTTTTGTTAGTGGTCCTTCTAAATATACACTCTTTAGTATAAAAATATCGTTACAAAATTCCAACATAACCTTCATGCTAATTGTATCAAAACTGCAAAAGAGTGAATTGAAGTCATTGATAATATTATAGCCGACCTTCCCAGCGGCACCGGTCCTCGCAGTAAGCCGTGGTTTGTGCAATGGCTGCATTCACCGGCCGTTGGCTGCGCTTGCGACACCTTTGCGATATGTGAGGGAGAACAGCGCCTTCTACTCCCATAATGATTTAGACACTTGTCTAAAGTAACAAATATCTATATAAACATATACATATACTAAAGCATAAAAGTTCATAATCTATACTAATATATTTTATGTATATAAAGCTGAAGAGTTAGTTTGTTTGAACGCGCATATCTCAGGAACTACTTGTCCGATTTGAATTTTTTTTTTTGCGGAGTATTTATTCCATTAATCCAGGAAGGCTTTAGGCTATATATCATCACGCTGCGACCAATAGGAGCGGAGCATAACTCACTCCACGCGAACGAAGTCTCTGGCGGCCGCTAGTAATTATACAATATGTTAAGAAAACCCTGTCCGACCCATAAGGATAATAAAGGTTAGGCAATCACATGACCAAATAAAATTTGAAATTTTGCATAATCATCATAGTAACAATACTAATCAATTTTGAAACTATCTTTTTTCCCCGCGAATTTACGCTAACTTCCCCAAAATTTGGTGTTTTTAAAAAAATGACAACACCATTTTAGGCGGTATAATTGTCGGCTTTCCTTTTATTGTTTTGTTAGATTATTTATTTCTTTGGCGGCGTCGCGCGTGAGCTTTGTCGGCGACGTAAAAGAAATAACTAGTGATGCACTAATTTTTGCGCAATAACGTTTTTTTATCGCTATTAATCGAAACTTGTATCTGGTTGAATGATTTGTTAAAAACACAGATTACCCAATGGTAAAAGTACTTTTGTTTGTTTATCGATTAATTACTAATAACATTATTATAACACAAGTATTAGTAAACAGAAACGAGAAGGACTTATGAAACACAATTTTAGTAAAACTTTACAAATATTTTAACGGTCAATATCATCGATTTTGAGACAGAAACTGAAATAAAAAATTTGGCATGATTTTCATTTACAGCAGTGTACCTAATTTAAGTTTTGTAAAAGTTCTAAACAATTCCATGCGATGTTGAATCTAGAATGAGAATGAGAAACTACAATATTAAATCGATAACAAAAATAGACGAGTAAATTGTTTCCATCGAAAATCAATATTTTGATTACTTACACATCCCTATTTACTCAAAGGATGCCGCGAGGTCAGCCCCGTAGGTACAATTCTAAAAAATAAAAATCATTTTTACTTTAAATTATCAGTCGCGCGTAAGCATCGCTCTAGTGAAGACTATTCGTGTATTGTGTGATCATGTCGTTTCCTAATGTAGAGTAATGTAACATGCTGATGGAAGGTAGCAACTGCTGTTTTGTGATCAGGTGATTGTGGTCAATGTGGTTCCAGTATGACAGTGCGTCACCATATCTTTGTCCTGTACGTGAGAACCTCCATTATCAGTTCGGCGAGCAGTGGATTGGTAAGGGTGGACCAACTGTGGCCAGCGCGGATTTGACACCACTTAATTTTTATTTATGTGCATGTCCGTGCTAATCTCGTGCGACGGTGCCAGCTGGGCCTGTATCGTTATTAGTGAACAAATTTGGAACAACATCTCCGCCACAGCCAATAAGCTCATCGAATGAAATGATACATTTGGAGAGTCAGACGACCTTCCTACTTAAAAAAAAAGTTCTTTTCACGAGCTGCCTAAGTATCGTTATTTATTTCGAGACTCGATAAACGTGAATAAATTACCTATACCTACATGCATGAGGTCAACTGAGGTTATGAACTGTGCCTGTGTTGCCATGAAATTACCTCTTTATTTTATTTAAGTTATTTATTTTTTAGGGGGAATTTTTTTTTAAGTTTAGCCAGGTTTTGTAGGCATTAGTAGAATCAGTTACCGATACCTAACAATACCTTCACGGGTCGGACAGGGTTTTCTTAACATATTGTATAAAGCTGAAGAGTTTGTTTGTTTGAACGCGCATATCTCAGGAACTACTGGTCCGATTTGAATTTTTTTTTTTGCGTTGGATAGTCCATTAATCCAGGAAGGCTTTAGGCTATATAACATCACGCTGCGACCAATAGGAGCGGAGCATTACTAACTCCACGCGAACGAAGTCGCTGGCGGCCGCTAGTTATAAATAAATAAATACAGTTTGGCCCCGTGAGAATTTCTGGATAAATCATCGACATCTTTGATGATGATCATCTCAGCGTTAATCCCAGTCGCATCCGAAGCTTTTCTAGCTTAGGAGTCTAGGGTCCGCTTTACCAGCCAAAATCTTCATTTAAAAAAAAAGTGGCCCGACACTAGTAATTACTCCTGTATCGTGAGTGTGTTTACAAAATTACAACATTAAAACTCACAAACACAAACAGCTAGACCCGGAACAACTACCTGTAGGCCATACAAATATTTGTTCCGTGCGGGAATCGAACCTGCGACACGCTGCGCAGCAATCGATCGCTCAGACACTTTTATCATAATGGTTCCAAGCGTTTGAACGTAAAAAATCCGGGTATAGGGTTCGACCATCGAGCACTTCGACACTGCCTTGTAAAATGTTCGATTGTATTGCAAATCAAAAATAGTATCGACGCAAAAACTGTTAATGATCCCAAAAATAGGTAACAAAAACTATGACTGTAATAACAGTCATAGTTTTTATCACCTGTTTTTGGTTAGGATCATAGAAGTTAGATCAAAGAAATATCTTTATCCCAAACACAGCTTGGCTCGACACCCTACCGCGTGTCTAGATAATGGCGCCGATTCTGTTGTTCACAAACTAAACTAATTTTAAGTTATGTGCATCTTTTTCTCTCCATTTCGTTAAGAAAATGGTAGAAGATACATGTTTCTTTTTTATAAAATTATAAACTAGCTCTTGACCGCAATCCCGCCTGATGGTAAGCAGTGACGCAATCGTTGTTGATAAAGCGCACTAGTTTATTAAAAGCCTATTCACTATAGCCTAATGTTTATTTAATTCTGTCAAATTAAGGTACTCCATAGACAATTTAGACGCTATTATAAACATGGCGACTAAAAATACGCCAGGAGCGCACTAATTTGACAGGTCTTAATTGACATTTTATCTTCTGTCCTTTTCGAAGAAAAAGATGCACATAATTTAAAATTAGTTTTTAAACCACAGAATCGGCGCCATTGTTCCATTTTTGTGTGTTTAATTCCAGTGTGTGTTTAGATTGCATGAATGTATCCATGGCTGTATCCATGGATACATCATCATAACACCTTCGGGTTGTGGAGGTCAGACGGCAGTCGCTTCACGGAAAATGTCGAAGTTTAGCCATATCAGCAGTTGGACTGGTAAAGCGGACCCCAGACTCCAAAGCTGAAAAGGCTTCGGATGCGACTGGGATTAACGCTGGGATGATGATGATGATCCATGGCTGTATCCTTGATAAGACAGATCATTAATAGCGTAATATTGTAATCCGTAGCAATGGGTTTCATTTTGGTAGTTCAATTAGATTCATTGCGTTTACGTTTTTGAGTAGATAGTAGATACATATAGTATTAATTAATGAATTTAGTCTCCAGCATTATCACCAACAGAATCCGAAGCTTTTTATGGCATATAGATAAAGTGCAAAAACAAAACGTTTTTTATTCCATCCATTCGAATAAAATTATTTGTATTAGATTCCTCGTTGTCCGTCCACATTTATTAACACGTTCGCTGCGTTGTGTGGTCATATTGGCTCATAGCTAACTTTCATTCAGTGCGCACCGCAAAATAGCGTTTACTCACCCTGGTGCGGAAGGCATAACTTGGGGTGCTGCTATCGTAGAAAAGAGATACATATACCGTTGTTAATGTCGCTAGAACGTGAACAATTCAACATTTTTCAAAACTCGTGAACCAATTTGACCTCACCCGCACTTAAAAAAAATATTTAAATCTGGTGCGGTGTGTGGTCAATATGACCACGCGCTCCCCGCACCCCATATCCGCACTAGATGATGCGCGGGCGCCATTTTGTGACGTTAGTGGTGTGCCACGTCGTCATCCGGGACGACGTGTTGTTTTGAGCGGACCAAATTTATGTTATATTTACAAGATGCACTGGCTGTTACAATAAATTAAGATTAAGGCTTTCTAGTATTGAAGCAGGGAAAAAAGTAAAAGAAGTGCCTAGGTAGGTACTCTCTGCAGACAATGTCAAAATCATTTATGTTTGCCATGTTTCAATGAAGAACACAAGTAATTATATAATTTATTTTTGAATAATAAAAATTAACAAACAAGAATCAAGAGTTTTATTTGCATTAAACTTTTTCACATATTCTACAAATGTATTCGGTATGTAAATAGAAAGTGATCAAGTTTATATTAAATATTATATTTATATTCTCAGTACGTAAAAATATTATAATAGAACAAAATTGTTTTTAAAATTTTTCTCTATTATTCAAATTAAGGATTTTTTTACTGTTATCGTTAGATAACATTCTCGATAGTAATTAGGTGCCCCGTGCCTCCCATCACTAGTTTTTTGTTATATTTAGTGCGTTGTGTGGTCAAAATGAATTCATAAATTATTTCTCTTCTGTAGCACAGACGCAAAGAGCGAACTAAAAACGCAGCTGGTTATATATTGCTTATATATTGGTCTTTGACCTACATATAAAAAAAATATTAAAATAACTATATGAGGTACTGAATAAACCCATATCAAAACAGAAACGTTTGAGGTTAATTAGACCACACGACGCACTGCAGGAAAGTCTTCTATGTGCCAAGATGACCTCTTGACGCACCAGCTGAAAGTACACTGAAAAATGTTACGCAGCGAACGTGTTAATCTCTTTTAGCTGTTGTAGAAAGTGTGCCACAGATAGTAACATATTCAGAATTATTAAAGGCTGTTGTTGTGAATAAATGGAAATGGGTTGCAGTACCTTTTGGGATCCTTTAGAAAAACTTCAAAATAAAATAACTCACTTGTAAAATCATTCACTGTTATTTATTTGTATACTTTAAACTCGCTCAAAAAAACAAACTGTTGTTTAGCGCGAGTAGGGCGTGTTGTGTAATTAAAACGCGAATAGGTATAACGTTGTATATTGCACGTAAGTCTAGAGTACAATGTATGCTATAAGTTACCTAATTACAAGAGTAGAGACGCGACTATGTTACTATGTAAAATGTCTGACAGTAATGCGTGATCTTATGATATATGTGATAATGTGAGAAAGGGATGTCTTACGAGCTATGCACAAGCTTAAATACTAGACAATAATACAGCTATCTCTAAACCGGAGTGGGGCTGACTGATCGGGCGTTCTTGATGCTGATTTGTTGATCGTGGAAGAACGTGCCGTCTGATTGGCCGGTGGACCGGGGCCGCGCCTTCGGTCCACGTGCAAGGCGGTTCGGTATGGTCAGCGCGCTTTCTTCGGCGGTGCACAATAGGTTGACAGAATCGCGTCGTCCGCGGAACTTTCTCCAACGAACAATGGGTTAACCAACAGATGTCCGACAATGTGCGACACCCTCGCTGAGGCGGTCAGGACCCACGCTCTTTGTCTTACATACGCGCTTTGTTTTCCAAGATCCTTGTTCTGGTATGATTTATATGCACCCTTTCGCGGAAGGTCGTCAATCGTTGGGACGTCAATAGTTGGGCAATCCTTTGTGTTATTGTTGTATTGTAGCGACTGCGACCATCGCTACAGTACTCTCCCCCTCACGCGAAATATACGTGGCGTGCAGGCGTCTTAACGATCCTGCCTGACCTAGTACGTTGTTCTCTCGTATGCTGGGCTGGGAGTAGGCTGGATTGCTCGTCTGCGGTTGCTGCAGGTGCTGGAGTCTTGGCTGTGGCTTGCTCGTCTGTGGTAACTGCAGGTGCTTGACTGGTCTCGCTGTTTGTTTGCCTGGGGTCATCTTCTGTGTTGATAGTGTACGCAGGTTTGAGGCGATCGATCGATATGTTGCTTGATCGTCCGGGTAGTTGTATTGTGAAGTACTTTTCCTTGCGTTCGATGATCGGGTATGGACCTTGGTATGGATGCTGCAGAGGTTTGCGGACGGTGTCGTCGCGTACAAACACGTGGCTACATGTTTGTAGATCGTTGTGCACGAACATACATCGCTTGTTTGCATGCGATTTGTATGTGGGAGTGAGCTTCGTGATGATGTCGTGCAGGTGATTGACATAGTCCTGGTCCATCTTCGGTGTGACTGGTGTTGGTGATATGAAGTCACCTGGTAGGCGTATAGCTTGACCGTAGGTGAGTTGCGCTGCGCTTGTGTCAGAGTCGGAGCGGATAGCGGCTCTTAGACCCATTAGAACAGTAGGCAACTCGTAGATCCATTTGTTGCTGTTTTCTAGTCTAGCCATGAGTGCGGCTTTCAACGATCTGTGCCAACGCTCGACGATTCCATTACTCTGCGGGTGGTAGGCAGTAGTGCGGGTTCTGTCTGCGCCGAGTAGTTGAGCTAGGTCATTGAATAGTCGACTTTCAAACTGTCGTCCTTGATCAGTTGTGATTCTTATTGGACAACCGAAACGGGATATCCAGACTTCGTATAGCTTTCTTGCGACGGTTTCAGCGGTTGTCTCTTGAAGTGGTACGGCTTCAGGCCATCGAGTGCACCGGTCGATCATTGTGAGTAAGTATTTGTGTCCACATGCTGATGTAGGTAGCGGACCAACGATATCGATGTGAATGTGTTGAAGTCGTTCGCTCGGTGGGAATGTTGCGATGTCGCTATGATTGTGTCGCTGTATTTTGGAGAGCTGACACGCATTGCATGCTTTGGTCCACAACCCGATGTCGGTGTTCATTGAGGGCCAAAAGAATCGTTCTTGCATCAGCTTCCGTGTAGCTCGTACTCCGGGATGACTTGGACTGTGCACGGCGTTGAAAGCTGTGCGACGAAAATCAGCTGTTAGGTATGGACGAACATGTGACGTTGATGTTTCGCAGAATATTGGCTTGTTGGTACCAGGTAAGATGATTTTCTTGAGTTGTATGTTGGTCTGTTGAGATAATGCAGGTAAACAACTGTCGTTTTCTTGAGCTTGAGATAACTCGTCGTAGTTGATAGGTGATGGCGTGTCGATTGTCTCGACGCGCGATAATGCGTCTGCGACAATATTTTGTGCCCCGCTCACGTGTCGGATATCAGTAGTAAACTCGCTAATGAAGAGCAATTGGCGGATTCGGCGCGGTGTGTCGTTATCAGACGGGGGCTTGCGAATTGCGTAAATCAGCGGTTTGTGGTCAGTATAAATGATGAGTTCTCTGCCTTCAAAGATTTTTCGAAAGTGTTTTACCGCCATGAAAATCGAAAGTAACTCCCTATCATTTGTGCTATATCTCGTTTGTGTTTCGGAGAATTTTTTTGAAAAATATCCGAGTGGCACCCATTGTTTATTGTTACGCAATTGTTGGAGGGACGCGCCGGCGCAGGTAGCCGACGCATCGCAGAACAAAGCGATCTTGTCGTCGGGCGCACTGGATGGGTAAGACAATAACGCAGCATCTATTATGCTCTGTTTGCACAACTCGAAGGCTTTTGTTGACTGGTTGTCCCACGTTACTTCCGTTTTGTCTCGTTTTTTTGAGTTATGAAGAAAGGCGTTTAACGGTGCTTGTATCTCGGCTGCATTCCTAACGCTGTCTCTATAGAAATTTATCATCCCCATAAATCTTCGTAAGTCTTGAATGGTTTTCGGTTTGGGGTATTCTATTATTGCATTGACTTTGTCCTGTAGTGGCTTGATTCCCGCGCTCGATACTTCGTAACCTAGGAACTTGACTGTTTCGCCGCCGAAGACACACTTAGATGGGTTGATAGTGACACCATACGTGTCTAATCGGCGTAAAACTTCCTGCAGATCCGCGATATGGCTTTCTTCGCTTTCAGATGCAACGATGACATCGTCGATGAATGGGAAAGCGTAGTCTATCCCGTTCAGTACTTCGTGTATGAATCGTTGGAATGTCTGTCCAGCATTCTTGGGACCTGGGCACATTCGTGGAAATTCGAATAAACCGAATGGTGTTGTGATCGCTGTCTTCTCGATATCGGGTTCGAAGATCGGCAATTGTGCATAGGCTCGGTTTAAATCGAGAGTGGAGAAGATTTTCTTGCCGTGAAGCAGGTATGTAAAATCCTTGAGGCGTGGGACTGGGTAGCGATCGGGTTTAGTGACGTCATTGAGTCTCCTGTAGTCACCGCAGATTCGTAAGTCGCCGTTTTTCTTAGGTACGACATGTAGTGGACTGGCCCAAGGGCTTTTGCTTGGTCGGCAAATTCCTTGTTGCATCATGAGCTCGAATTCTTTCTTCACGGGCAGGTAGCGATGTGGAGGAAGCGGTCTGCACTTGCTGTACACTGGTGGACCAGTAGTTTCGATGTGATGTTCTACCCTGTGTTTGGGAGTATCCTTCGTGCATGACGGTCGCAGGATGTCAGGAAACTTACTGAGGAGCTGGTGATACGGCTGTTCCATGTCGATACTTCGAACTGTGGGTTCGGCGGACTGAATGACTGATGCTCTGACGGTCATATTGGTAACTTTGTCGACGAGACGTCGGCCGGCTATGTCGACAAGAAGTTGATGACGTTTCAGGAAGTCTGCACCGATGATTGGTTTGCTGACTGCAGCGACGATGAATTTCCAGGTGTACGGCCGTCGTAGGTTGAGATCCAGTTGTAGGGTTTTCTCTCCGTACGTTGGGATAATCGTGTTGTTTGCCGCGTACAAACAGAAATCGGTTTGTTTTGCTTTCCCACCTTTGGTTCTCGGTATCACGGAAACGTTTGCGCCGGTATCAATAAGAAATGACAGACGCGAATTCTTATCAGTTATGAATAGGCGGTGAGAAGTGTTGTTCGCGTCAGTTGCCGCCTCAACCGACGCAGGCGTTAGTTTTCCGACTGGGCGCTGTTGCCATCGAAATTGCACGGACGCGTACACTTTCGCGCTTCTTTACCGAACTTGCGATGATAATAACAATTAAGTGATTGCTCTGAATACTTGCGATTGCTATTATCCCGGCTTGCTGAGCGCGGTCTTGAACGCCGTCTGTCGTATGGTCTGTGTGATCTTGGTCTGTGTTCCTGACTGTTCTTGAGTTCAGCTAGCTCCAGAGATAACTGCCTTATTTGTTCGTGTAGGGCAGTCATACCGCTCGTGTGTGTAATCTGCGCGACCTGGTTAGGTAGCGCGATAGTGTCCATGACAGTGTCTGCCATTTGCGACAACTTTTCTAAGTCAGTTGTGTCGCTCACGGTGAGAACAGCGCGTACTGAAGGTGGAAGTAACTTGGTCCACATGATGCGCAGTGTGCTGTCGGGTATCTTCTGTCCGGCTAGTTCCCGCATTTTACGTAACAGCTGTGAGGGTTTCTGATCTCCGAGTTCCATCTCATCCATCAGCTTTTGCAGCTTCCAGCTCTCGGACTCCTCGTAGACGCTGATGAGTTTGGCCTTCAGAGTTTCATACTTGTTTTCAGTGGGCGGTTTAGCGATAATGTCACTTACTTGTTGTAGTGCATCCAGGCCTAGTCGTGCGATAGCTGCTTGATAGCGCGCGTCATCACCTGACTTCTGTGGCGCCATTACTGCTTCGAAGTGCGTGAACCATAGCCTGGGATACGCTGGCCAAAAGTCAGACAGCCGTGCTTGTAGTGTGAGCGTGTCGACTCGCCCTTCTACCTGTGGTGCGTTGCTGGTCGCCATCCTGAAGAGACTCTGCTGTTGTAACGCTACAATACCGCGAATATAGCCTCTTGAAATCCTAGTGGGGAAACCCGCTTGTGGGAAGCCACTAGAATGTGCTAATCGCGAGTATCGTCACGTCGGTCTTGAAGTCACGTCGGTCTTGTATTACGACGGTTAGACTCGCGCCGGTTAGTCTCACGTCGGTTTTAATCGGTTTATCAATCGTCGGGGTCACCACTTTAGCGCGAGTAGGGCGTGTTGTGTAATTAAAACGCGAATAGGTATAACGTTGTATATTGCACGTAAGTCTAGAGTACAATGTATGCTATAAGTTACCTAATTACAAGAGTAGAGACGCGACTATGTTACAATGTAAAATGTCTGACAGTAATGCGTGATCTATGATATATGATACTATGATAATGTGAGAATGTGATGTCTTACGAGCTATGCACAAGCTTAAATACTAGACAATAATACAGCTATCTCTAAACCGGAGTGGGGCTGACTGATCGGGCGTTCTTGATGCTGATTTGTTGATCGTGGGAGAACGTGCCGTCTGATTGGCCGGTGGACAGGGCCCGCGCCTTCGGTCCACGTGCAAGGCGGTTCGATATTGTCCGCGCAACTTTCTCCAACGAACAATGGGTTAACCAACAGATGTCCGACAATGTGCGACACCCTCGCTGAGGCGGTCAGGACCCACGCTCTTTGTCTTACATACGCGCTTTGTTTTCCAAGATCCTTGTTCTGGTATGATTTATATGCACCCTTTCGCGGAAGGTCGTCAATCGTTGGGACGTCAATAGTTGGGCAATCCTTTGTGTTATTGTTGTATTGTAGCGACTGCGACCATCGCTACAGTTGTATAAAAGAACATCTTGTAATTTTTGTACTAAGTTACTACATTTTTCAAGTTCACTTGATGCTGCCAAAAAACCATACTACTGAAACAATAAAACATTTTTTACTTGTCTGCCTAGCCTTCCAAACTCAAATATATTTAGATACCTAATTTATTTATAAAATGTTAGCTGCCAGAGACAATAATCAAATTCAACCTCAACAAAGGCATTATCTATTTAGTATCCATTATTTATTTACAAAGTAAAGCTAACTGACATGAAAGTTATTAAAGTGACTTTTCAGGACACGATTTCAGATCAATATCCACACTAACAAAAATACTATTTAAGAATACTAAAGTCATAACACCATGAAGAATGCACAACTAAACACTATGTGACTAAAACAAAGAAACAAGACTGTGAAATGGGTACCTACTTATTTTTGCAGTGGAATATTCCTACTTCTGATTAAGGCTTCTTGATTTGGAAACTATAAGTTGTACAGACGATACTCTTTGGAAATATTTAAGTATTTGTTTAGATAAATATTGGCGCTTAGACCTCTTGCATGTATAATGATTGCTCTTTTATACCGCGTACATCGAGGGACTGGAACAATTTGCCAGCGACGGTATTTCCGTCACACTACAATTTAAGTGTCTTCAAGGCTAGAGTGAATAGGCTCGTAATAAACTAGCGCGCTTTACCATCAACGATCGCATCACTGCTTACCATCAGGCGGGATTGCGGTCAAGCGCTTGTTTAAAATTTATAAAAAAAAATATGGAAATATGTAAGTAGTTCAATATGGAAAGCAAGAACTTCAGCTCCTCAGCGTGAGATGCCCATTAACCTTGCAGTCTTAAATTGTTTTTATTCCAATTAACATGCCATATTTTTTTCTGTGATTGTAGTTTAATTATAATTTACATTTATTTTCTCCCTCAATTTAAGGCGTTTTCTGTCATGCTCTTTTTTTGTTTGATTTTTTTCTAAATTATCAGCCAAAAATGCTGCTGTCATTATAATTATTAGTCTGAATAATATTATTTCTGTATTTAAAAAAAAACAACTGAATTTGACGTTATTGGAACCAAATAATAGAGAAAACGTACGGAAATGTAAACTCGACAACCCCAGAAGCCTCGAGAAATTAGCCTCATTGGAACCAAATAATGACAGAAAATATACGTAAAAATAAATTTCTCGATAACCCGAGAAGCCTTGAGAATTCTCGATACCCGAGAAATTTAAAAGCACGACAAATCATGACCCCTACTGCAAGACCAATATGCAACAAAATGCAAAGTATCGTTAATTCGTTACGTTATAGGTATCTTAATGTTAGGACATTACGATATTATTCGGCGGGAGGAGCGATTAGATATTATAGTTACTTAATGATTGCACTGACATTTAGTATTATCGATTTGAACATGTTTTTCGGTTATAGATACATACTTATCTACTGCTAAAACATATTTGGTTATACATCATTATCCTTTAAACAATATGTAAAGAAAATCCGGTCCGATCCGTGAAAGTATTGTTAGGTATCGATAACTGATTCTACCAATGGATACAAAGACGGGCTAAACTTTAAAAAAAATCCCCCTAAAAATAAATATTATTTCGCAAAAAGAGGTAACTTAATACATGTGCGGTAGGGAACCCTTCCGGCGGGCGGCGGGGGGCAGGGCACGCAGCGCAGCACCTGTGACGTGGTCGCGTCGCTATTCGCTCATAATAATACCGGTGTTGTCACTTTTTTAAAAATTACCAAATTTCGGGGAAATTGGAATTAATTCCCGGGAAAAAAGATTATTTCAAAATTCGTTAGTATTGTTAGTATGATCATTATGTAAAATTTTATATTATATTTGGTCAAGTGTTTACCTAACCTTTATTATCCTTATGGGTCGGACAGGGTTTTCTTTACATATTGTATATTACTAGCTTTCCGCCCGCGTGGGGTTCGATTATATCGCGCTTTATAGATTTCCCCCGGGAATATCAAATTTTTTCGCGATAAAAGGTAACCTATGTCCTTTCTCAGGGTCTAAAGATTGTCTGTACCAAATTTCATCTAAATCGGTTGAGAGGTTTAAGCGGGAAAGCGTAACAGACAGACAGACAGAGTTACTTTCGCATTTATAATATTAGTATGGATAGTATGGATTATTATACATCAGTTCATCATCAGTTTGAATATACATATATATATTCAAACGACTGTAGATATACCTACCTACTTACTTACTTGAACCTTTTTGTAGAGGAGGGGTAGCCATCAATCAATGCTATTATTTTATTAGAATTGCACTTTATTTAGCCAAGTAGGTATAGATTTAGAGGTAGCTACGTATGTTGATTTTTTTTTTTAAATTTTCTTAATGATTGACTTCAAGGTAATTTCTTGTTGTGTTTGTCAATATTCTGATGAGTATAATTTCCTAATAGGCAATGTTCGGGGCTTCCTAGCAAGTCAATATGTTTAATGGGCCTAAGCATATATGTATTAATATTTCCTAATATTATGTCCAATTAATAAATTGATTTTATCACAACTGCTCTCAAAATAAAAAAGGGAAAAAACCGGTATGTCAAAGAACAAAAATTTTAAAACAAGTGACTTCTACCAAGCCGCTCTGAGCTCAGGTGGTGGATTTAGCTTTAGCCCATTACCTCCTGAAGAGTCCTCTCTTCAAGACGGAATGTGCTGTAAGTACCGACAGCTGGAAAACAGTCAGGCTAGTGAGCCTGTGGACTGTTCCATCTGTCTGACCGTTAAAGGCTGATTATGTATGCATGATCTATTATGTAATGACAATCTACATACATAGCAGAAATAGCCATGTGGAGCAGGGTTACATAATACATCAGTTGATGACGATTTCAAACAAATTATTATGCATATGTATAAAAGTATGTCACAGTTAATAGCTACAACTATAAAAACCTGAGTGCTGTGTGATACCTATCTATGAATATGCTATAAACGATATAAAAATAGTATAACTGTTCTGCAGTGTACATACCTATGTACTACCTAAAAGTACCTCATAATATAACATCATAAACATATTCAGCCTATAATTTGGCCTATATCATATTCCTGGGACACAGGCCTCCTTTTGGTGAAAGGGAGTGGGCCGTAATCTACCACGCGGGCCCAATGCGGGATGGTAGATGTCATATGTCTTTGATGTTTTTTAGCTCTACGACATGGCGGTTTTCTCACGAAGTTTTTCTTCACCGTTTTCAGAGTAGTGGTGACGAAATAATAATAATTTTTTTGTCTGATGGGGTTCGGACCTACAACTTACAAGTAATAACATCATCATCAGCCTCTACTCGTCCACTGCTGGACATAGGCCTCTTCCATGGCACGCCCACAAGCCCGATCCTGAGCAGTTCTCCGCCAGCCACTACTAGCCACCTTAAAACGTAACTTAGGCAAACGTAGCGAAGGACGCTCTTGGGCAAGATGGAGCGACGACATCAAAAAGTAATAACATACACAATAAAATCAAAATCAAAAGTCATTTATTCAAACTAGGCTGAAAATCAGCACTTTTTGAACGTCAATATTACTTAAGACAGTCCCCCAAATCGCCCACCCATCGACACTTCCTAAGTGCTTTAAATTGCTAAAAATTGACACTCATATCAAATTATAAAACAAACAAATAAAAAAACAAACACGCGTTAGCCCCTAATGATAGATACCGAGCTACGAACATCGTTTTGTTCGCAGCTCGGGTGCCGCTTACCCGCGTCTCGTCCCTCACACCCCGCACGATTGCTCTGTCTAGACGTCTTCGTTGGACGACTGTGTGATTTTTAGACTGTGCTATCAGTAGTAGCAATGGGTATCACTTTGACAGTTCAACAGCATTCATTACGTTATTTACATACGTTGTCGAGCCTTTGAACCATTTGCAAAGCCGTCATATTGAATTATCTCTTAGTGATATTTTGAAGTCGTGGTGGCCTAGTGGTTAAAACACCAGCCTCTCAAGTATGACTGTGCGGGTTCGATTCCAGGTCAGGCAAGTACCAATGTAACTTTTCTAAGTTATATGTACTTTCTAAGTGTATCTTGGACACCAATCACTGAAGGTGAAGGAAAACATCTTGATGAATGAACTTTTTAGTCTGAAATCGCCAACCCGCATTGAGCAAGCGTGGTGATTACGCTCAATCCTTCTCTGTATGAGAGGAAAGCTGTGCCCAGCAGTGGGACGATGAAAAAGGTTGTTGATTATGATGAATTCGATTTCTACCTGTATGCCTTTCAGCAACATTACAATAACCTGTGGACTGTACCTACCTAGATAACATTTTGGCCGGTTTGCAGAGTTTCAAAAACTACGCGTTCTATAGCGCTAGCTTCCAACGTGCCTACAGCTCTAATCTGCTCATCCCTTGCCAATGCCGACGTGACGTAAGAATAAATGAATGAATATGAATAATTTTTTAAATATATGGAGAAGTGACATAGCAATATGCTTCAGAATTATTCAATTTGAGATTAATAGTGTATTTAATTATACTAACGAGACAGAAATTTCAAAGATATTTAAAGAATCTATATCTATACTAATGTATAAAGCTGAAGAGTTTGTTTGAACGCGCTAATCTCAGGAACTACTGATCCGATTTAAATAATTCTATTTGCGTTGGATAGCCCATTAATCCAGGAAGGTTTTAGGCTACGTACCACGCTGCGGCCATTAGGAGCTGAGCATATAACAAAAAAAAAAAACATCGAAACCGACGCGGGTGAAACCGCGAGGCGCAGCTAGTTATTAATAAAGTCACTTTTACAGACAAAGGTACATCAAGATACCTTGAACCTAAACGCTTAAGCGATAAAGTTGAAAATCTGTTAATGAAATTTACCAGATTATTGTCGCTTGATGTGTGTATACATACATGTTAACAGTTTCTTGATGACATAATTATGATAACTTTACCTATATAAACGGCATGATTGGTTTAGTGGTTAAGTGATTAACTGCTGTGCTGCGTGTGGCAGGTTCGATTCCTTATTCCGATTATTTTCGTATTTATTCCGATAAAATATTTGTATGATCTAGAAGTTCATAGTTTTTCCGGGTCTGGCTGTTTATATGAGTTGATATGTTTTTAAAGGCCACCCCGATACAGAAAATTCCTAGTGTAGAATAAGTTTTTTATTTTTTTAATTTTTTACTCATTTGTTATTTATTATTGTTACAGGTACCAAAGACGAGTGAAGTGAAAACAATAAGTGAAAAGTGATGCTTAGTGGTTGGGCCTTTAATTAATCAAATCTAATTAGAAAACAAAGATGTCTGTGGAAACCCAGGATTATATGAATGGCATGAGGCCGGGACCCCTCACGAGGGAGATTCCAGAATGTATGAGAGACAAATATACCGTCGTGCAAGCGATTATAGACCTTATAATGTTTGTCATCGTCGCTATTGGACACGTGTTAAAAGCTACATACAAGACCATTGTTGGTCGACATAAAAAGGACCTTAAGGGTGCTATTGCTGTAGTGACTGGAGGCGGTGGTGGTTTGGGAAGCCTCATAGCTCTGAGGCTAGCGCGACTCGGCTGCACCGTCGTCCTTTGGGATATAAATAAGCAAGGTTAGTTGACTAATTACCACATTATAACAACGCACGTACAGGTGATAATCATAACTTACTCGATGACACGTTTCCATATTTAAATTACGTAATTTAAATAACATATTCTCTTATGGTTAATACTGGCCATGCAGAAAACTCGTGTGCAGGTCACAGGTGTAAAAAGTTTATAAAAACAATAGACGAAAATACAATGCTCTCTGCCTCTTTGATAAAACAATCTAATGAGAAATGTAATCTATAAAAACAATATGTATTGACATTCCCCAATCAAGTGATTGTTATCATTTTACTCGACGTTTATGTCATAGAATAAAGAGAGGAAGTAGGTTATCTGCGACCCAATCCGCGATTTAATTGCCTACTGTCTTAGGGTTGACGACTGTCCGCGCTTCGTCGGTTACGGTTGTCGCCCAAACCGCTAACAAATATTTATAGACTAAGAGCTTATGTTTAAATTATTTGCTTAGTATTTAGTTTACATATACTAGTCAGTTTTTTTTTGTAAGTAATTTTTATTTTTAGTTTTGTACACATAAAGAACCATATTTATTTTTATTTTTAATTAATACAAATATAAATAATACAAACATAACATCTATTGAATCACACATTTAATACAAAATTACAAATTAGCTACAGAAAAATACCTACTTTCTTCGGTTTCGACTATTACGAAACGCGTTGTTATTAAACTTTAATGTGTAATATATCCGTATCCTTGTAAATAACTTTTAGAAATATAATTTGAAAAATATAAGTCTTTTATTTGTTCATAAATAGACATACCAACTTTGCAGTTTATGTGATCATTTTTTAAAAGCTAATGTGCCGAAAAGCCGTGACGCGCGAACCTCGTTCCGTGCTAGTCGCGACTAGCGCAGTCATAGGCACTCTATTATTGTGTTTAGGTGTGCGTGCGGCGACGCATAGATACTATGGCGCAAACATACAAGCCGCGCGCGGTTCGTTTGTATGAAGATAACGTACTTCCTTCTCTTTATTCTATGTTTATGTAGCAAGTTCCTATAATTTACGACACATTCGATAAGTATACTGTGTGAAATGTAACACAATTGCAGAATCTGTCAACACATTATTTGACATTTCCACATGTAGTATTAAGTACATCGGAAAGATATCGTTATGTGTGCAATTTTATGCAATAGACAAGTATCTTACGTGATTAAATATAAATATGATATTATTGAGATTAAATCATTATCATCATCATCATCCCAGCGCCCATTCCGGTTGCATCCGCGGCTTTCGCGTTGGAGCCCGGGGTCCGCTTTCCTGCACATTCTCCTCCATTTCGCACAATCTTTAGCATCCTGTGGTAAGAGCTTGTTGGCACGCATGTCATCTCTTACAACGTCAAGCCAGCACTTCGCCTCCGCCGGGCCGGAACAAGCGGGGTAGACCAAAGGTCTACCTCGCTTGTTCCGGCCCGGCGGAGGCGCCATGGCAAGACATTTGTTACCCACGTAACCTGCCGGTTTGCGTAACACGTGGCCGTACCAGCGTAGGCGACCCTCCTGCAGTTTGTCTGCAATGTCACGGACACGAAGGCTGCCCCGGATGCGGGAGTTCCTGATGCGGTCTTTCCGCGTAACTCCACACATCCACCGCAGCATATTCATCTCCGTGACATGCAGCTCCTGCTTGTGTCGCTCAAACACAGGCCACGCCTCACTGCCATACAGGAGAACAGGTCTAATGATGGTTTTATAGACCTGCCCCTTAAGCTTAACCGGCATTTTGGGGTCACAAATGACACCTGTCATTATTGAGATTAAATATGATATCATATACGACCGTGTCTCGGCAAACGTGGCGTAGGACGCCCTCGGGCGAGATGGAGCGACGACATCAAAAAGGTGGCTGGTAGTGTTTGGCAGAGAACTGCCCAGGATCGAGCTTGTTGGCGTGCCATGGAAGAGGCCTATGCCCAGCAGTGGACGAGTAGAAGCTGATGATGATGATATTATTTATATACCTAAATATGTTTTAAAATTGTTGTTTTCTTAAAAACAAAAACAGAATTGAGAATCGCACCTATACGTGAAATTATGCAAGTGTGAATGTGCCAGTGCCAAAACTGATACTGACAGATCATTAGAGGTCAAGCTGCCATTCCAAAATACAAAGTCCAAAAATATATGATAACTCATTATTTTTTGTATATTATATATGCAGATTTGCTTAAACAATGATTTGTTCAATTGTTTCGCCACAGCCAGACGCTTAATTAAACATTGACTAATTACCTAGCCTACCTAATCAAAAAACTAAGCACTTAGCAATCATCAAGTTCTGTGTGCCTTTATAACTTTAGTTCTAGCCGCAGCTGGGCCCGTTTAAATCTTCTTAACTTTAAGCTATAAATATCTGGTAAACCAAGCCATTTTTCGAAATATGTAGCGTGTATTTACCTCAAGACCGTATCTATTTAAATAGGTACGGACGACAGCAGGTCAAGCTACACTTAACTGTCAGATATTCCCAATTAACATTGAGCGGCTTGAGCCTTAATGTTTTAGAGATAAAGTTGAAAATCTAATAAGGAAATCTGACAGATTGTAGTAGCTTGATGTGCTGTCGTTTGTACAACGGAATTGGTCCAATAGTTAAAGCGTTGACCAGTATCAGTAACAGACTTTGGCATTTATAAAATGGGATAGATAATAATGTTACAAAGCGTGTTAACTTCTATCTTCCTTGCCTTTCTATTTTTTTTTGACTTCGCACAATTTGTTCATTTAGGCAATTTCACGTGTTGTTGGGATTGTTAGGAACTATTTCTTTCTTTCTTTCTTCTTTGGCTTCGCATGGTTTGAAATTAATTAAGTACGTGACATTGTAATTAATTTCATTCATGTCGAAACAGACAGCCGTGTGAACCATCTACGAGGGAGGTTTGAGGCAAAGTCATGATGAGGCCATAGTGCTGCGATATCTCTATGTTCTGAATGGATTATTTACTGAATGCATTTTTTACGACCTAAATCACGCATTTTTATTTAGTTAGCAACACTATAGTCAATTTAAAAGTCCAATGAAAAATGAGCTTGACACTCAGCTTAAATTTCCCACCAAAACTCCAGTGCCTCTGTTTAATAACCTGAACGCCTGCCATAGACTAGCTAAATGCCATCGAAAAGGTTATCAACCAATTTCGTAGCGCGTAACGTTGTGCCTTCATTCATTCTCTCATCACAAAACCGCATTATGGCTCGATAAAGTAGAACCGCAAAAGCAGCTCTTTGTACTTAACTATTGCATTATACATGTTATTTCGTGAAGGTCTTTTTTCATGTAATGAACGCTGTTCCAGTGTGGTGTACACAGTACGGCTGTGTATTTTGGTATATTTTATAAGTAAGTAAATTATTCAAGTTGCCACGCGATGTGGAGTACTAACATACCTAATCATTCAATTTGCTGTTTTTTTAAGTTATAAAAACTTATTTATATCTTGTGTGTCCTCGTAATTTTTCAGCCTATTTGTATACTCGTATGTCGTTTTTTGTAATGTGCATTTTTTTATGAAGAATAAACATTTTTTTCTAAGAAAGATTTACAGGATGTAAAGTCGACCTTGTCGGGTCGGCATGACCATGACGGCTTGTCGGCTTGTCGGCCATGTTGGGGTCACTTATTTGTAAAGTTATTAAATAACTATGTTAACTTGTTAGATCTGATTACAAATTTATTTTGACGGGTTAACTAGCCTGTAACAATCGTCTGTGTGTCTAGGGTTTAATACACAGTTGACTAACATCGCCACACAAGATTAATCTTCTATCGCGCATGCGCATTCGCGGAGACGTGTTGAAGATTATTTCTCAACGCAAGCTTAGCGCTTTCCGCATTTGTGTTGCAATAGAGATCAAACAATACCTTATACCGACTGAAGAAAATTATACCATTACTGTACCAAATTAAATTACCTACTTATAGTATGTAGTTACGTCAGACAATTTGTTACAGTAAGTACAATTTCGAAATTTGAAACAAAAATAGTTGTTTTTTTTTTTTTGGTTACATGACGATCCATAAACTTATTATTACGCGAGCAAGGCATAGGAAAACAAGTGTTCGTTTAATAAATATTAGAGATGTACCGACTAGTGGCCGACTAGTCGGTTAAGCCGACTATTCGGCCGCTTTTGTAGTCGGCGAGTAGTCGGCGACTAGTCGGCAAAAAACGCCGACTAGTCGGCTTTTTACTTTGTATGTATTTCTCATTAATATGTACTGTATCAGGGGAACTGAAACCTTAACTAATCATTACTAGCTTTCCGCACGCGGCTCCACCCGCGTGGACTTCGGTTATATCGCGCTTTTTGGAAATCTCGGGAATATCAAATTATTCCGGGATGAAAAGTATCCCATTGTTTAATCCGGACTTCTAACTTACTAACTTAGGTCCTTACATATGAAATTGGCGTTTTGTCGTAGGCACTGGCCACTTTGCTCTCAAATATCTCTTCTTTGGTAATTGGTTTAGAATTACAAAATCAAATATAAACAGCTATTTACTCATTAATTTGTGTCTCAAAACCGTATTTCTTTTGGTTTCTTTTTCTTTTGGTTTTTTCTCTGCGTCTTTGAGTTTACAAAATGGAAAATTTAAAGTTTCGCATTATTTACGAATATGAGTTCCGCCATAGGTTCCGCCGTGGCACCAGTGCTGCAGAAACGGGTCGAAAAATTAATGATGTGTATGGCAGTGGTGTCGCTAGAGAAAGCACAGTGAGTTATAATACAAAATGCCAATTTGATATGTAAGGACCTAATATCTATAACACCAACAAAACAAAATTATTATCTTAAAATTGGTTTTAATTAACAAACAAAAGAATATCTTCCTAAGGTAAATAAACATTTATTAATTGTTAATCAAATAAAAAAGTAGGTGTTTATAATTACCAACAGATTAAAAAATAAACATTCAATATTTTAAACACGAACTGTTTCAAGAAAAATAAAAAAGAAACATAGGAACTTATATGATTAACCGGACACAACCCAAAACAAAATGTCATATTTTTATAATAAAACAGCAAAATCTCTTTACTACGACTGTAAAGAGGCCGACTAGCCGACTAGTCGGCCGACTATTCGGCCTCTTTACAGCCGACTAGTCGGCTAGTCGGCTAGTCGGCCAAAGTGGTAGTCGGTACATCTCTAATAAATATACAAACTTGTTTTTATTTTACTTCTACTCATAGCTTGTTTAAATCAATCAATAAAATTGCTTAAAACCGGTGGGAATCACGTCGCTTCCAAAAACACCTATTTAACATATATTATTATTTGCATCTGCTTCAACATTTAGCTAACGTTCGCCAGACAATATTATTTATTAATTTTACATTAGGCATATTTGTTAGCTGCCACGTGTAACTGTTGAGCGGTTTGATTCCCGGATAGAACAGTTTTATTGTGTTTTTCATTATATTTCATTATATATTTCAATATTTTAGTAATAACTTTAAATCTCCGGAGTTTAAAAGTTGGTGGATTAATACCTCCGTGCTTCGAAAAGAACACAAAAGCACTGGTCCTGCAAGGTGATTACGTAACACACTAGTTAAAGCAGCGATGCTCCTGATCTCTCTCGACGTGTGGGATTGCCGTCCCAATGAAGTATGAGAGTGAAGGAACACAACCAGGTTTACCTGTGCATATCCCCTGCGTGGTTAATCTCTGTTTCATTTGGCCACCGCGGTTGAAATTTGTCGGGAGACAATTAGGTATATTTCTCAACCTTAGAAGCAGTAGGCCATCGTATACATACGAACTACTGCTTCTAAGCTAGAACTATACATACTTCTAAGATAGAGATTTGTATTCTTACGTCAGAAATTACAAAGCCATGATTATGTTGACGACAGTATCTGTTACTACATAATCATGACTTTAATTTGTAAAACTGTACCACATACAAATACTACACTATTGTAATAAACAAGAAGCTGTGTGAAAATAAATATTCAACTTGGCATTTCATTAACGCCTTGTCATTAAAAAACATGACGCGGAAGGTACTAAGTATCAGTAAACAGTGATGAATAACATCTTAAAGCTCAATGAATACAGATGAATTTAAGAGGTATACAGGAACACAATATAAGGTCGGCTTTACATGTTTACTTACCAAGAGGTCTCTCTATGCCTCCCGAGACAACATCGAACGAGATGTTGTCGGCGAGATGCTCGCTGCTGCGGCAAGGACCAGGGCCTGTAGCCAATCTAACATCGCTTCATAACGAAACGAAATCGAATACCAAACCAACCAACGATTGACCACGTTATTTATCGCGTCACGTGAAGCGATGTTAAATTGGCTAGGGCCCCAGGCCCAAGTCGACGGCATGTTGTGTTTCACGCGCGCCTCAAAGAGATGTCAGCACATCGTGACGGGGTCCACGAAGACCGATGCCTCCTGGGTCAGGGTTGCGGGTTGGTTAAAAAATAAATCGTGGCCCTGGCGCACAGGCAAGTGAAGAAACACGGTTGGGTGTTTTTAGTCAGTAAAAGTCTGATCCGCTCCGCCCAGAGATGCATTTGATGATTTCCCATCCAAAAATAAAAAAGGTCCCTTTATGAAGCGTTATAAATATACCGTGTGTACTTGTTTAGTACTAGCTTCTGTCCGTGAATTTGTTCTCGTGAACTTTCTTATGTCCCGGTTCACACAGTCGCGTCGCGTCGCATTACCTATCCCAGCTAGTTCGTTCGCTAAGAGATATTTCTGAATTCTTAACTTTTTACTCGGCTTCTAAGACCTTCCTCGAGAATTGGGATAAGAAATTCAGAAATATCTTAGAAATCTGGAAGTTCCAAAGGCTAGCGCGTAAGAGGTGCGTGCGAAGGGTTCGTATCCAAAAAATTGCATAAGTATTATATTGTTATCTTTTTCTTCTTCGCTTCGTTCTTGACAGAACGGTCGTTGTCACTAGGATTGATTTCGAGACGTTGATGTAGCAAAATGTTGTAGCGGCTCTAGAAATACTTACATCATTTTAACGGTGTGTTTTGTCTATCCGTTCAACGGTTTTTCAACTTGACAAAACATCGAGAGTACAATGTTATCATCATCATCAGCTAACAGGAGTGCACTACTGGACATTCGACTCAACAATTGTATACCATTTAGCTTGATTGTCAGCAACTCTCATCGAGCTGATATCCTTTTAAAGATCATCACTAACCTAACCTTACCACTAACACTGCCCATTCGCGGTCTTCACTAAAGAATACTTCTACCTCAACGGTCATTAGTTTTGCGACTAATATGGTCGGCCCAATGCCATTTTTTTTATAATAAATCTTTTGAAATAAATCCTCTGAATGATGGTGAAAACCGTATCAAAATCTGTTGCAACACTCTCTAACATAGTATGTGAAGTGCAGGTCTATTTGCTAATGTTGAACTTTCTTAATTACCGTGTCTGAAGAGTGAAGTGAATATCTTATGGAGTTTCAATTTAGATAAAAAAAAAAAAACTTTTGCCAACACTAGGAATTCTCCTATATCGTGGGTGTGTTTACAAACATATAAACTTACATACAAAAAACTTTTTTACAAAAAAACAACCGACTTCCAAAAACCACTACAAAGTGAAAAATAACTAATTTCGGAAGTCGGCGTCTTTGGTTTTGTATACTCGTTTTTTGACACCGACTTCCGAAATTAGTTATTTTTCACTTTGTAGTGGTTTTTGGAAGTCGGTTGTTTTTTTGTAAAAAAGTTTTTATTTTACACTTTTTAGTTGTTAAAAAGTATTCAGTTGCATCCGGTCAGACTGGAAGCTGACGCAAATATAGTTGGGAAACGACGTAATTTTGTTTACTTTAATGTTTACCCGTAAATATTCCCTCAACTGCCTATGGTCTTCATCATCAAATTTACTGCAGACTATTATTTTAACCCAATGGGTGCAAAGGTCTTATCATTATAAATGAATGAAGTCCAACCACAAAGTAGCTACTGTAAACCGTTGAGGAGTTCCCGGAACTGGCCTTTGTCTTCAACATCAGCGCTCTTATGACAGTCACAACCCATCTAGGTGTCAAGTTCTTATCAATACAAATTAATCGAGCCCAAACACAAGATAGCTGATGTGAATTGTTGAGGAGTTCCTTCGACTGTTTCACGGCTCCATCATCAGATCTACTCCAGACCTTATTAAATTGTAGTGCTTTAAAATACTTAATGAAAATGCACTAGTCGCCCCTGCAATTTTTGAAAGTTCCCCTTGTTTTCTCTGGTCTTCCACCATCAAACCCTGATATCCTTATCATGGGACCACCTTGGGAACGTCTTCTTTCCAATAGAAAAAGAATTATCAAAATCGGTTCATAAACGACGAAGTTATGCGTGAACAAACATAAAAAAAA
Source organism: Sesamia nonagrioides (assembly GCA_017933935.1). NCBI lineage: Eukaryota > Metazoa > Arthropoda > Insecta > Lepidoptera > Noctuidae > Sesamia > Sesamia nonagrioides. The sequence goes on from JADWQK010002354.1 coordinate 210,694, forward strand.
GCATATATACGGTCGAATTGAGTAACCTCCTCCTTTTTGAAGTCGGTTAAAAACAACCAGGCGCGGAACAACTACCTGTTCATCATACAAATACGTATACCTACTTACATATTTGTTCCTTGGGGGAATCAAACCCGTGACACGCGTCGCAGCAGTCGATCGTTTAGGCACTGCGCTAACCATGTCGTCAAAATAAATACATTTCTGTGAGTGTATCTAACCATTTATTTTATGTTGTTAATAATAAAATCAGATCAATTGCTCCGTGTTAAATACTAGTACCTATCTATTCAGCTGATCCAATGGATGATTATGAATAGGGAAATCAGAAACCTTCGTCTGGTTTTAGCGCTTCAGTGAAATGGATTAAGATGTTGTAGTAAAAAAAATTCAAAATCTTTCAAAATCGTGAAGGATTTTGAATTTTTTTGGAGTTTTGCTTTTATTACGTTACATGTTTCGTTAACTAGTGCGCTTTACCATCAATGATTGCGTCACTGCTTACCATCAGGCAGGATTGCGGTCAAGCGCTAGTTTATAATATATATAAATAAAAACTTTTTTACAAAAAAACAACCGACTTCCAAAAACCACTACAAAGTGAAAAATAACTAATTTCGGAAGTCGGTGTCTTTGGTTTTGTATATTTGTTTTTTGACACCGACTTCCGAAATTAGTTATTTTTCACTTTGTAGTGGTTTTTGGAAGTCGGTTGTTTTTTTGTAAAAAGGTTTTTATTTTACACTTTTTAGTTGTTAAAAGTACTATGTATTCAGTTGCATCCGGTCAGACTGGAAGCGGACGCAAATATAATTGGGAAACGACGTAATTTTGTTTACTGTAATTTTTACCCGTACCTAAGTATTCCCTCAACTGCCTATGGTCTTCATCATCAAATTTACTGCAGACCATTATTTTAACCCAATGGGTGCAAAGGTCTCATCAAAATAAATGAATTAAGTCCAACCACAAAGTAGCTACTGTAAACCGTTGAGGAGTTCCCGGAACTGGCCTTTGTCTTCATCATCAGAGCTCTTATGACAGTCGCAACCCATCTAGGTGTAAAGTTCTTATCAATACAAATTAATTGAGCCCAAACACAAGGTAGCTGCTGTGAATTGTTGAGGAGTTCCTTCGACTGTCTCCCGGCTCCATCATCAGATCTACTCCAGACCTTTATTAAATTGTAGTGCTTTAAAATACTTAATGAAATGCTAAGAAATGCACTTGTCGCCCCTGCATTTTTTTAAAGTTCCCCTTGTTTTCTCTGGTCTTCCACCATCAAACCCTGATATCCTTATCATGGGACCACCTTGGGAACGTGTCTTCTTTCCAACAGAAAAAGAATTATCAAAATCGGTTCATAAACGACGAAGTTATGCGCGAACAAACATAAAAAAAAGCATATATACGGTCGAATTGAGTAACCTCCTCCTTTTTGAAGTCGGTTAAAAATGTTTCAACTTTTATTCAGAATTTTATTTTACACAAGTTGAGTGTCGGATTTACAAATTTTCAAGGTAGGCTGTAAGTTTTTTGCCACTTTTTTGCCTCTACAATTGTCATGTCCTAGATTATTTTTACAATTCAACAATTTCGTTAAAATAGCATTTTACAAATTACAGAGAGATAGTTTTAACACAGTATTTAACACAGTTTACAATTTTTCATTTCTATCCGATTCCGGTTTTCATTGCACTCAAAGCGAGAGTTGTGCTAAGTCAAGCAATTAGTGACATGTGGCTTGTTTAACTTTATTTGTTGGTACTAATTGTGCAGGTAACACGTATCCGCTTGGTAACAGCGCAGCTGTGTTGAGAGAACAACTCCATTTTATTTTGTATATAGTCTTATTTTCAGCTGTATATTCACCCACATTTTTATTTTCAACTATACATACACATACAATTCCATTTTAAGCTATAGGTATGATTATTTTTAATATCTATAAATTGATCAACTTTTTTCCGAATCATATTACGTAGGTCTATTTGTTATCAATATTGTCAGTTGCCAGGTGTCAAAATCAAAAGTCAATTATTCAAATTAAGCTGATAAACAGAACTTTTTCAACGTCATATCTCATGAATAAAGGTCTCCCCCAAAAACGCCCGCCTTTCACCAATTCTTAGTGTTTTCTCTGGGAAGAAGAACTGTTGTGTGTTATTGCACATAAGTATCTGTTTATTTGGAAAACATCTGACAGTAAACAATACATGCAAAGTTACTAAAATTACAAGACACAGAACATTACGTTAAATTATTTACCATATTTCAGCTAGCCACGTCAATATACAAAAGAAAGTCTTGCAACGAAGAGGGTATCTTGCTGTAAAAGGTTATACCAAGTCCATAAAATGAGATATAAACTAAACTAAATGGTATAACTTATGCAGCCGGTGAAAGTTTTAATTTTCAGATGTACTTTATATCATAAAAGAAAAACCAACCGTATGTAACGTCCCAATCGTGAATTAGGTATGCTATAGACAAAATAATAATGCGTCATGGTTATGACACAAAGTTCATGAAATACCATTAGCAAATATTTGAATTTAAGCCTATTTCAAGATATTGTAGTGTTTTTTGTGCAAGCCACATGAGTAGATGTACACTACGTAAGTAAATATATTACAAACATATGTATAGGTAAATATTCAAAGTTTTTCTGCTTAAAGGTGATTAAGGCCAGGTGCTAATGTCAGCGGTTGACGAGGGGCTAGTGTGTAGAGGTAACAACTAAATACGAGTATGGTTAAGTTGAGCCATTACTCTCTGGTATGCGAATGTACTGAAGGACGAACGCATGGTCATGCGTGAGTGATTTAGTGAGGATGCTGCCAGTAAATCTAATTACGCTTTGTTGAAGCCTCAATAAATTTAGCCTTCTTTTTTATAATTATAAACTAGTCCTTGACTGCAATCCCGCCTGATGGTAAGCAGTGGTGCAATCGTTGCTGGTAATGCGCATTAGTTTATTAAGCCTATTCACTTAAAAATCTTAGGAATAGGAAGGATGACGGCAGTTGAGCGAGGTGATGCAATGTTAAACCCAAGACCAACACGACCAAACGATGCTGCGCCAGAGGGAGATTGATCTGGAGACTCTCCACGACCAAACTCCCGACACAACAACATTTGGCGCATGGTACCCGCCACACATCGCAACACAACTGCTCAGACCCGCCTCCGTACGGCTTCACCAGGCATCATGCCGGAACACGACGAATCGCTTGGCGGCAAGACTTTGTCTGGTGGGGACTTCCGCCGGCAGCCGATGTTATGACCTACCACCGCCATCGTCATTCAAGCCATTTCAGTCGTCATTTAAGCCAGCCAGGGCTTAATTAAACTGTAGAACTAAGCGACACAACAATTCGTGTGTGGCACAGACCTCGGCTTGGGGCTTGACTGGGAGAAGCGAAGAAAGTCATCAATCATTTTACGATACTTACTTGGGGCCGGAAACTACTGATAAACCGTAGCAATCTACATACCTACCCTATTTTTTTTCTTACTCCTCCGCTATTCTTTTATGATTAATTTCGTTGCGGGACCCAGGACAGTTGAATAGTTTCTCCGGGACTCGTCGAGCTTCATTGCTCGGCGTTTCTATGGCGGTCTCCACTGTTGATTCTGGCTTTCAGGAGTTGCAGTGGGTTGGGAACAGTGTGGCGGGTTTTGTCAAAAAAAAAAAAAAAATACCTACCCTATTATATTGTTATACTCTTTGATTCCATGGGACCTACGTTTCACAAGAAAATCGTTGATAGGCTGTTGTTTACTCACCGGCATTGTGACAGGTACCTTAAGGTCTAAAGTCTCAGCTCGCCAGAGATAACGAAAAGAACGAGATAAACAAGCGTGGAAAACCCAAACTACTTATTTACAAGTTTTTTATACTACCTATTTTTTTTTTTTTTTTTTATTTTTTCGAGCAACCAGACTCATAGTGTTAGTTACATGTGCCTACAAACTATGTTAGTAATACATTTACAAACAATACAAAAGCAGCAGTGGTTCACAAACTGACAGTCCAAAACATTTCCCGTTAAAAACCGTTTTGTGTAAGTTCAATTTGTATAGGTATATAGTATACAGCGTGTAACAAAAAGGGTATATACATCAAGAACCCCTGAAGATTATAGGTGGTATAGAAACTCTACACAAAGTTTCAGCTCAAAATAAATTACTGGAAGAATTGATACCAAATTCTTGGTATCCTTGGTATCGCATGATTCTTGAATTCAAATATTAACAAACGTGTAACAACACTACGGAGGGTCAACAACATTCCAAGTCACTTGCTAATATTACAAAACATTTCTTCTGTAATTCTGATCGCCTAGTACCTGTCTGCCTACATATTGTTGAAACGCGCGGCTGCGACGCGCGCGTCCATGAGATGCTGACAATGGCCCGCCCGGTAATTTGTACCTACCTGCCTACTTAAATTTTGCCTCAAAAATAGCTAAACATAGTCCGAACAATCAGCAAAATAAATATGAAAATTAAAAATAATAATTTAATTAACTTACATTTTTTAGAGATGTGGTTCGATGTGACGCCCTTGGTACTGTACACACAAGGTCGCTCGCGTTTGTGTATCGACACCTGGACATTCCGTAGCATGTCTGGTGTCTTGCTTATCCCAGCTCTTGTGAATGACGCTTCATCTGTCCACAGTACTCTTGAGCCAAAATCTGGCGAAGCTGCTACCTGACCGCAGTACCACTCGCAGAAGGTCACGCGAGGCAAAAAATCTGCAGGTGTCAGTTCCTGGGTGCGACGGAAGTGGTATGGGTGCTGACCGTCATTGTTCAACACTCGCCATACTTGCATATGGTTAGATGCACCCAGCGCTAATGCAGCTCGCCGAGTACTAGTACGTGGGTTATTTTCGAAATGTTCGAGTACGGCTTCCTCTAAATCTGGATCGGTAGTGTTCGGGCGACCCCCTAATCCAGGAGCGTGAAAAGAACCAGTTTGGTGCAGACGATGTACCATTCTATGGAAACACGCCACCGAAGGGAGCTGTCGACGCTCACCTTCTGCCCTACCATCGATAAATCGCTGACGATAAAGTTCGCGAGCAGCACGCAGATTACCATCCTCTTGTCCGACACACAAGATCATCTCAAAATATTCAGTATTGCTAAGGGCCATGATTGTACACACGTCACAAGTTCACAACACAAAAATCGCGAAACGCGCATGCGACCGTAAAGTTCGAATCTTAGATCTGTACTGAACTAATAGGAATTATGAAAAATTGAACTTTATTTATTTAGGTACTTAATTTCTGTTTCGGCGTTTTAAAATATTTCGCCAAAGATAGTAGACAAATGGAACAAAACATTGTCATCTCTCTTAAAATATTCACGCAGATGGCGCGTGCGACCGAGACACAATATTTTATCATGTTCAACATGATTGCTTTCGGCGCGTTCTAAAGTCACTCACACAACAATAATATATGTGTGGAATAACGGATAAAAATAACGGAAATATTGTCATCTCTCTCACAAAATGCACGCCGTCGGCGTACGCGACTGAGAGATAATATTTTATCGTATTCAATTTCATATGTTTGAGCTAGGACATTCAATTAGGGTTCTGTGATTGCGGAACCGCTGTTTAATTTAGCGATAACAATCCTCGTATCTGTTGCACTCCTAGTACATTTGCGTATTTTTTATTTATTTTGAAAAGGTAAATTAAGACTGTATAAGCCCCGCACGATGATATTGCGATTGGCGGCCATCTTGGTGACGTAGTCGAACTCGCACAGTCGGTACCGTTCGCAAGTTCAGTCCGCGCTTACCTACTTACGCACATCGAATATTTTTGTTAGCTTTTTGTTTTTGTTGTCCTGTTTTATTGTTGTTCTTGAGTTTTGTTGTTTAGTTTTGTTAGCTGTTACTCGTTAAAATGAGTAAGAAATTAATTAATAGTCGTGCTCGTGAAATTATAATTAAAGTGGACAATTATTTTGTTAAAGAGAAAGAGGACTGTAAGTTAGTTCTTGAAAGTATAAACCGTGCTTTAAAAAGTGCGTCGGACATTTTAATACCGAAGCAACTGCTTATAGTTATTAAAAATATTTTGCAAAATTCTATCAAAGTCACGGAGTGTGTGGCATGTGCCACAGGCGTTGCAAAAAATACTGTGACGAAATTGATACGAGAGCATGAGTCAGCAACAGCTAGTGGCAGCAAAATGAGAACTCCTACTAAAGGAAAAAGACAAAAGAAGAAATATTTCGACGGGTTTTCCTTAACAGCTTTAAGAAATATTATAGATTCAATGTATACGGTGAGGAGAGAAATACCCACAATGCGCAAAATCTTGGCGGCTTCAAAAGTAGACTTTAATTATACTGGTAGTGAAACTACATTAAGAAAAATAATTAAATGTGATTTAGGCTACCAATTTAAACGATGCTACCAAAAAAGACTGGCCCCAATTTAAAGACCCCAAATTCAAGCGTGGAGGGCTAAATATTTACGACGTATGAAAGAAAATTACTCGCTTGGTGAAAAATAAAAGACAAAAGACCCGTTATTTATCTCGACGAAACGTGGATACACGCACACTACACGGTAGAAAAATGTTGGCAAACAGCAACCGATGGAGTGAGATGGAACGACAGCCCCGGCCGCCGATGGATAAAGAAGTTAAAGCGGTTTTGTTGACAATGCCCTTTTAATATTTAAAGCAGATACCAAAACGGGGGATTACTATGATCAAATGAATGCTGAGAATTTCACCAAGTGGCTTACAGAAAAATTAGTACCCAACATACCACGCAACTCCAAAATTGTGATGGACAACGCCCCATATCACAGTAGGGATGAGAATAGGCCACCAAGTATGAACAATAAAAAACAGTTGATTGTTGCGGCCGCCGATGGATAAAGAAGTTAAAGCGGTTTTGTTGACAATGCCCTTTTAATGTTTAAAGCAGATACCAAAACGGGGGATTACTATGATCAAATGAATGCTGAGAATTTCACCAAGTGGCTTACAGAAAAATTAGTACCCAACATACCACGCAACTCCAAAATTGTGATGGACAACGCCCCTTATCACAGTAGGGATGAGAATAGGCCACCAAGTATGAACAATAAAAAGCAGTTGATTGTTGAGTGGCTACAAGCTCACAACATCGACTTTCCCAACGACAGTACAAAACCTGAACTGTATTTATTAATTAAACGGCACAGACCGCCGAAAAATTATAAAATTGACAATTTATTAGCTGGCAATGGCCATGAAGTCGTTAGATTACCACCTTACAACTGCGACCTCAACCCCATTGAGTACATCTGGAACCTGGTAAAGACGAGGGTGTCAGAAAAGAAGGTGTAGCAGTTGGAAAGTCGCATTGAAGCTCTGACGTTGGAGGCGTCGGAGTCAATAACTCCAGATGACTGGCGAAAGGAAGTCAATCATGTTAAACGGCTTGAAGAGGAATATTGGAATAAAGATCGAATAACTGACGAGTTATTTGTCATAAATACGGCGACGACAGTGAATCGGAAACGACAGACACAGAAAGCAGTTCTGATTCGGAAGACTATATACATTTTTTTACATATTATCCTGGTTTTATTTATAAGCTGATAGATGTAGGTAGTAATTAAAACATGACTACTACACAGTGGACTCTGGTTCAATTCCCGCTCGCAAATTAACAGAAATGTAGTTAGAAAAGAAAGAAAGATATACGAATAAGTATATTTTTCTTACGTCTCCAAAAATTATTTCCTTGAAATTTTTAATAATGAAAGTTTATTTGTCAGAATATGGGTGAGTAGGTATACCTACGAAAGAATGTTAAATGCAAAATTAATATTAGGGTTAAGGTTTTTTTTTTACAATATTATTACAATCTTTCTAAAGAGTGTATGTATAATAAAATTACAAAATACAAATAAACCCTTAACCCTAATATTAATTTATACATACACTCTTTATAAAGAGTGTAATAAAATTATATAATACAAATAAACCCTTAACCCTAATATTAATTTTGCATTTAACATTCTTTTGCTAGCTGTCCTTTTGTGTGACAGATGACGTCACAACGCTGTTATTGTGACAAGGTTCCATCGCAATATCATCGTGCGGGGCTTACTGTACTCTATCTATCTACTGCTGAGTTTTAAGCTATTATTTTTGCAAAAGGCAAAATCTTTTATATCGCAGAAGTGAATACGCAAAGACTAACTAAAATTTAATTTATCTACGGAACTCATGGGGTGTTTTTTGTACTAGGACACACATGAGTTGTTTAGAAATGATATTTTGGGTTCATTTGAACAGATATGAAATCCTTTTTCGTAGTCTCTTTCGCACGTTCATCTAAGTAATTAATTTTTCATAAACTAAGTACCTACCTATGTATGGCAAATGGCAACCGACATGAAAAGAATTAGTTACGTAAGGAAATTTATAGGAATGTAGTTAATAGATTGGGTATTATTTAGTGTGTTGTAGTTACCAACTCGATTCTCAAAAACTACTGAACTGATTTGGATACAATTTGGCAAAGATATGGTTTATAACCAGGATTAACATAAAGGACACTTTTTATCTCGATATTCCCAGGGGATCGAAACTTACGCGGGTGAATCCGCAGGGAGCAGCTAGTATTTAAATGCGAAAATTTGTAAGAATGTATGTATGGATACATCCATCCATTCATCCAAACATTTTTACAAACTTTCGCATTTTATTAGTAGGAAGTAGGATTGAGTAGCTACTGAGTGAATTGCAGGTAGTTGACTGCACGATTGACGTAGTGGTTAAGCGATTGACTGTTGCACAGCGTGTCGCGGGTTCGATTCCCGCGCGGAACAAATATTTGTATGACCTACAAGTAGTTGTTCCAGCTTTGGGTGTTTGTGTGTGTATCCTCCGTGCTTCGGAAAACACGTTAGTTAAGCCGTTAGTCCCGGCTGTCATTCGTAGATCTGTGAGACAACCAGTCTTACCAAGGGATATCGTATTACCCAGTAACTGGATTGTGGAGGTTAGATGGCACTCGCTCCATGTAAAATACTGGTATTCAGCCGAACCCGGTTGGACTGGAGGCGGATCCCGGGCTCCAAAGCGAAAGCCGCGGATACAACCGGGAAATGCGCTTTAGATGAGAGAGAGTTACCAACTCGGTTCTATCGATTTGTTAGATAAGTTTACTCATTTATAAAATAAATTGCGTTTTTTTATTGTTTTACGTAGGTGACTAAAGCCGCTAGACGTTTTTCGATTTCCAGCGCACGCACTCGCCCTATTTTATGACTTGGTTTGTTGTTCACAAACATAAAGTTAGCTTTTGTAGAAAAAACTTATTTGTACGTAAAATTATTTTTCCGAAAAAAAAAATGTTAAGAAAAATAAACATCGGGAACCCTTTATCCACTGTTTGAAGAAATACCAGGGTAAGCAAGTAAGTAAGAGGTTTGTTTTTATTGATGAACTGTTCAATGACCCCGATCAGCTGGCTTTTTGCTAGTGTTGTATTGATTTCAGTTTGAAACTGCGGTTTCTGGTATCATATGTATTGGAATAATTCATAACTTCCTACCATGTAAACATAAGGTTAGAGAACCCTTCCCGTATCGTTTCTTATCTTATCAAGAGGCCGTCCACTTGGTATGTATATACCCTTTTTGTTACACGTTGTATACCTATTATTATACAAGATTTGAGATATTCCGATTTTATGCTTTATTTTGTGCATAGGTATACGGTAGTTTTGATTGAGAGAGGTCTTAAAGTACAAATTGCTTTTATTCTTTTTTTAAATAATTTATAAAAACCAACTAGGATTTTACGTTGGGCCTTACAAAGATCCTTCATACACAGCACGGTTTCTTTACCTACATTACCATGAATAAACTTACCGTAGAAAAAATGTGTCCATCAACAGCTTCCATACGACATCGACGAACATACGGCGAATAAACCTTAGTTTTTCTGTATACACAAATGACCTTATAGTTTTTAACGCGTATCTGGTTTTTCCGAAGAAGAATATATGTAGTTAATTAAGTTCCGCTTACTACAAGATTATTTAATAATTTCTACATTTAAATTTTATGGGATGCTGACCTTTAGAAGAAACAAATTCTTTAGCTTTGTTATTAGTATAGATGTATAGAATACGTTTGTTAAGTTTTCAACACAACCATAACAAAAATATAAAGATAATTCTATTCAGCCACAACAGAACCAAATTTTATGTCTGTTATGGAGTTAGTAAGTACTTGCTAAGTACTTATATTTAGTCGACTGTGATCTTATGTCAAATATCTATGTTAGAACTAAAACCCTTATGGGGGAGTTTTGGCAGGAAAATCAAGCTGAGTGTCACGCTCATTTTTCATTGGACTAAAAAAAATTGAAAAATTATTTGTGTTGTTTACTAAATAAAAGTGCGTGATTTATTTAGTAAAGGTACATTCAGTAAATAATTCATAAAGAACAGTGAAATATCGCAGCATAGAGACCACATTATGACTTTGTCTCAAACCTCCCTCGTAAGACAGTTCTCGCGGCCGTCTTTTTCGACATGAATAATTCATTACGTGACATTAGCTAAATGCACAAACCGTGCCCACGCCGGCCCAGTATGGGTTAGAATTAGATGTTAAATGTCTTCGCATTTTTGATTGCATATGGCTTTCGCACAACGTTTTCCTTCAGTGTTTTAAGAACAATGGCGATGAAATAATTTACAGAAAGTAAAGTTCCTGACTGGATTCGAACATACGACCTACAAATCGTAAGTCGCGGTCATTACCTTTAAACCACCAATACACTTAATAACACGCGCTCGGCGCCGCCTTCGTTAAATTAAACAAAATGCCGTAAATGTTGAACCGCAGACTACCGAATTGCATCACATAAAAATTACATAAATAAATTAATGGATGTGAAATATGTACATAGGTACCTAAGCATCATCAATCTTGTACTAAAGACATGTCATTACACTTTGGTTTGCAATTACAGTAAAGACGTTGTACTGTGTCGTGTAGTCCCTAATAACGTTGTCAACACATCCGTTATTAATGCGCAATGTACAGACATATAAGCTTTATTTACGCATTCTTGATAGTTTATTGTACGAAGGTTTGTAAATATTGGTTTATCTCGCATAAAGAGTTGTCGAAACTGACCTAATGCTTGTCCCTTGACTGTCCTAAAGCCGTGTATTGCAAGAGAGGTATTTTAAACTGTAATAAGTACAAAGATCTACTCCAACTGCATATACAATATGTAAAGAAAACCCTGTCCGACCCATAAGGATAATAAAGGTTATTTTTTTTTTATTGGGACAAAACCCGCCACACTGTTCCCAACCCACTGCAACTCCTGAAAGCCAGAATCAACAGTGGAGACCGCCAGAAAAACGCCGAGCAATGAAGCTCGACGAGTCCCGGAGAAATGTTTCAACTGTCTTGGGTCCCGCAACGAAATTAATCAGAAAAGAATAGCGGAGGAGTAAGAAAAAAAGATATTTTTTCCACTTATATATAATAAAGGTTAGGTAAACACTTGACCAAATATGATATAAAATTTTACGTAATCATCATAGTAACAATACTAATGAATTTTGAAATAATTTTTGTTTCCCGCGAATTAATTCCAACTTCCCCGAAATTTGGCAATTTAAAAAAAAGTGACAACATCGGTATTATTATGAGCGAATAGCGATGCGACCACGTGCCGCGTGCCCTGCCCCCCGCCGCCCGCGGAAGGGTTGCTTACCGCACATGTATTAAGTTACCTCTTTTTGCGAAATAATATTTATTTTTTTAGGGGGTTTTTTTTTTAAAGTTTAGTTCGGCTTTGTATCCATTAGTAGATTCAGTTATCGATACCTAACAATACCTTCACGGATCGGACAGAGTTTTCTTTACATATTGTATAGAGAAAGAAAGGTAAAATAGCACTAACTTAATTGTGTACTTTACCTACTTAATATTGTTAAGTACTTTGTAACCTTTTAAAATATAATTACGAGTAACGTTTTTGTAAGTACGTAAAACTTCACTCGTGGTTCCAAGAAGGATGCGCACAAAAATGTAAGTACCCAAAATCAGAAGGTAAAGATTCATCAAAAATAGCATCATTTACACATTATGGTGAAGGTACTGCTGGAGTTAGGTAGTTGCCCATTTTCCACACAAACCTACCTTATAGAAAGGTGACTATACAATTGTTGGGCTTGAAACTTTACAGACATCGTTTAAAATAAATCTAATATATATCTAATATTCTAATATATTAAATTCTCGTGTCGCGGTGTTTGTGGTTAAACTCCTCCAAAACGGCTTTCCCGATTCTCATGAAATTTTGTGTGCATATTGGGTAGATCTGAGAATCGGACAACATCTAGGTATTTTTATGCCTCCAAATGTTAAGGGTAATCAACCCCTATTTTTTTTAAAATATAGATCTTATCGCCCTTTACAGCACATGATTTAAATAAATAGTTTCGAAGATATTACAAGTTTAAAAATTGTGGGGCGTCGCATTTGCGGCGGTACCAGCCGGTTGGGCGGCGGGCCGCTATGTTTTTTATACAACGTTAACAGTTTTTTTTTTGTAATGTATTTAGTATCAGCATTGCACTCGTGCGAAGCCGGGTGGGTCGCTAGTATACCTATATTAATATAAACTGATCATCGTTATATCTTTACAACCTAATGACTCGCCTTTTGCTCAACGATTACAATAATGCTCATTACAACGTTTAACGACGTGTGGAACATTTATTTCAGATTTATAGGTATCCAATCAATAAATATGAAGTGACAGTATGCAGGGCCAATGGTCTGATCTCATTGTTCGGACTCCCAACAGTGGGAACATCATAGGTTGATTATGTATGTATGTGTATGCAGGGTCACATTAAATTAGCTAGCGTCTGTAGATGAGATGAATAAGAAATGAATAAGTTTTGATCCCGTAGGAATATCGGGATAAAAGTATCCTATGTGTTTTTTTCTGGTTATAAACCATCTGTGTGCCAAATTTCATCTAAATCCGTACAGTAGTTTTTACGTGAAAACGGAAAAAAACACCCATCCATACATTCTCACAAACTTTCGCATTTAAAACATTACCAGGATTGGATGTCTTGCTTCTTGAAGTCAACAACCTCTGTAGCGTTGTTACTCCAAGTTTGAGGTAAGAAAATCTGTTTTCCTTCGTTTTATGGTGTTTGGGTAAGGAAACCCATCACCCCTTCTGCGACAGATGACAACTAAAAACCCATCAACATAATATTTTCACCCCTTCTGCGACCGATGACAACCAAAAACCCATCAAGATAATATTTTTTTTTGCTCACATTTTCGCAGATTCGCTAGTTAAAATTAACCCCATATAGCAAAGTAGATAACCGTGGTAATATAATAATATAGTACATAGTTCGACTTAGTTCTTTCCACAGAATAGAAATTAGGTACCTACTCAAAAACACAACTTATAAGTAACGATGAAATCTACGAAGGCTTTCGCAATTCTCAAAACTGCTACTCGTAAATGAGATATGAACCAAGATTGAAACGATTATAATCATCTGTCCTAGATTTGGCTAATTTAAAATGATTTTGTTAAGAAAGATCGTAATATCCCTAATTAGTGCTGTGATTACCGAAAAACTACATAACATCAAGATTTAAAACATTAATGAATAAACAGACGATATTAACTAACCTATGTTTTACATGATGGAATTAGAAGAACCAATTATCTATGGCAGGCACTAGTCAGACTGACGCCACACGTGGATTTAAATTTAATTGAAAGAAGACACTGATCCCGATTCCCTTGTTCGCAAATTAAATTTAAGTTCAATGCATCTTTTTCTTCCGATTTCATTAAGAAAAGGACAGAAGACAAAATGTCAGTTTAGACCTGTCAAATTAGTGCGCTCCTGACGTAAACTGGCGTATTTTTAGTCGCCATGTTTATAATCGCGTTTAAACTGTCTATGAAGTATCTTAATTTGACAAGACTAATCAAATCAATTCATTTATTTCAAATAAACCAGTTACAGGCACTTTTGAATTGTCAGAAGGTCTGTCAGTCAATAAGGTGAAGCTAGTACCTAATTACTACATTAATATTTTATCTTCTGTTCCTTTGTTAATGAAATGGAAAGAAAGGGACGTACTGTACCTACCTAAAAAAATCATAGGCACTTATTGATCATTTGACACAAAAACGGCGTTCATAGTCTGATCTGTCTCAATCAGTCAAAAATAACTCTAATTACTGTACATTTTGACAAGTTTTTGTCGCCGAGATGACACTGCAATTAGATTTTTAACGTTTTCAATTACGAGCCTTCTGGTCATGTGACAAAACCGGCCTGACACTAAGTTTACAGCAGTTTTAAACGTAACAGGAACACGGAACAAAATGGACTTTAAATTTACAAGACCTTGATTTTATGTTTGAATAAATTACGATAAACTGCCGGAGGGCATTCTCTGTGGTTTTCACTCTTCAAGATTACTAAAATAAATACCCATCTTTGGAGAAGTAATAAATGGTTAGATATATAATATGAAGACATAAAAAATATTGTTAACTGCATTCTTTACAAACATTTTTATTTAGTTCTTTATCTGATTTCGATTTGAAAACTATATTTTATGACCATTGATCATTTTTTGTTTATGAAGCGATTCTGTGAAGAATCACAACAAATAGACAGACAACTGATGAAGAATACCTACTTACAAATATTTTCCTAAAGATTATAGTTTTGTCTGTGTTTTATATTGTTAATCCATACTAATATTATAAATGCGAAAGTAACTCTGTCTGTCTATCTGTCGGTCTGTCTGTCTGTCTGTCTGTCTGTTACGCTTTCCCGCTTAAACCTCTCAACCGATTTTGATGAAATTTGGCACACACAATCTTTAGACCCTGAGAAAGAACATAGGCTACCTTTTATCCCGAAAAAAATTGATGTTCCCGAGGGAAATCCAAAAAGCGCGATATAACCGAACTCCACGCGGGCAAAGCCGCGGGCGGAAAGCTAGTTAGGTTATATAAGCATATTTTTTATTAAAATGTCTTCAAGAAAATATACGTGTCTTTTGTTTGATTGATTTTTTATTTGTCGTATTAACAGTTATTACCTATAGCTATACAATATCTATAGATATACTACGTAACTCGTTAAGCAGTTAGTTTTATAATTAAATTTTAATTACGCTTCCACTTGATTGCCTTTATAACGGTAATGAATATTAATTTATTAAAGTGTTATAATTAAAAGAAAAATATTTTAATAATGTTTATTTATTTCTTGGTTGAATATTGCAGCAGACATTACGCAATAATACTTTTTATGGGATAAGTTTTAACTTGTCCCATAAAAACACAACAAAACAACAAACCGAAACAAACCGAAACAAATCGAAAAAATTAGGAAAAACAAAATGTTACAAATTATTAAAATAATGCTTTATTTGATTTATTTAAAATAGTGCAAAAGAAAAGTAACGGACACGAAAACTAAGTTGGTCCAAAAACACACCTTGAGAAACACTTAGTTTCTTTGCTTTGATCTTAGTCATTTGCACAAATTAATAGTTTTACCAAATATTAATGGCCATCTAAAATCCAATAACAGTAAAATATATTTATAGGTAGAACGTCTACAAATTCATTGACCTTTTGTATATACACAACATTGCTAAACGCTAGACATATTACGGTTTCTTTAAAAATAAATATGTAAGAACCGTTAGCATAAAAGTTATCCTTTCTAAACCAATAACTTGTTTTGAATAATGTATAGTAATAAACATTTCTTTGATACCTCGTCTAGGAACTATAAAACTGTGAAGTTAATATCTTCATGGTCTGTTAGAAATTACGTTATTCTGCGAAAATGGCTCTTAGTGATAGGCGCAAGACTGAGAAATGGAGCGGTGAGACCTTGCGTTTTATTTGCTCGTTGATCTTGCCAACAATACCTACCTACTTGGACAACGAAATATACGTGTAGGTAGGTACACTTGAATGTACATAGATACTTAGATGATAATATTGTAAACCCTGACCGGAGTGTAACGAGGTTAGGTATCATTAAAATCGGTTTAAAATTTTATTAAATCATTTGTTTATATTTTCTTATTCAATTATCTTTTAGTACACTACTTTCACCATTTTTAGTATAATTTTACATAAAATTAGGTATTTAAGTAAGATTTAATGCAAAATTTGCACATTTTTATGCAAATAACTTTTTATTTAATTATATTATAGCCAGAGCAGTAGCTATCTACTAAAATTGTTATTATTGCTACTTGGTCTTTATAGCTGAGTTATAATAGTATTGATAATATGTATTTGCTTATTTTAAATAAATAGGTTTGTTCTACTTAACACAAATACTTACAAATAAGTTCATGATCTCCAACAATAAGCCAGTGCCCAATTGGTCTTATGGTAAAGTACAGAAAGTAAAGAAAATAAAGGTTAGGTAAACACATGGCAAAATAAAATATGAAATTTTACATAATCATCATTGCAACAATACCTACTAATGAGTTTTGAAATAATCTATTTTTTTCTGCAATTTAATTCCAACTTTAGTAACGTCCCGTCCCCAAAATTTAAGTTAAAAAAAAGTGACAACACCATTTCGACGGTATTATTATGAGCGATGTGACCGCGTGCCGCGTGCCTTGCCCCCGTCAGCCGCGCATGTTTTGCCATGTAAGTTGCCTCCTTTTTTTATGATTAGCCCGGCTTTGTAGGCATTAGTAGAACCAGTTATCGATACCTAACAATACCTTCACGGATCGGACAGGGTTTCTTTACATATTGTATAAATATATTCGTGTATAATAATACTTATTCTACAGGAATATACATATGTACAGTGGGATTCAACCTTCTGAGCTGGAGATTGGGTAAGTCATATACTGTAATCAGTACTTATATGTATGACCTAATCTGTTGCGATGATGCTAATTATAATTTAATAGTATTTTAATACTACGGAATAACTGCTTTAATTTATTTTATAGATAAGGAAAATTATAAGGAAACTCTGTTGTATTTCTTGAAATAATCACTTTCGGTGTTTATTGCTTAGGAAATCAATTAAACAGCAATTAACTAGTAATTCTGGCTTGTGCTTGATTTTATAAGCAATTCAATCTAATTGTCTTGAAGATCTATACTAATATATAAAGCTGAAGAGTTTGTTTGTTTGTTTGAACGCGCTAATCTCAGGAACTACTGGCCCGATTTGAAAAAATATTTTTGCGTTGAATAGCCCATTAATCCAGGAAGGCTTTAGGCTATATAACATCACGCTGCGACCAACAGGAGCACAGCATACCTAACTCCACGCGAACGAAGTCGCGTGAGGCCCCTAGTTTAATATAAAAATGATTCGTTAGTGTCAGGAACCGTTTTAAAATAAATAAGCTGTAATCTAAAAGACTTATAAGTATTATAAATTCATTTGGAATTCATTAAGGTTAAAAGTTTAATAATAGTTAAAATAAAGAAATAATTGGTTCTAAATAAATATCATTCTACCTTCGGATGCTGTACGAGACCAGATGAATGTATGACAAGGTCATCTGCATGGATAGTTTTAATATCCTTTGACAGATGAGTTTAAAATACGTTAGTCTAACCAGTTACGGTAGACCCCACAATAGGGATGTATCCAAGGTATGAAAATCAAAAAAATAATTAGTCCGTCTTATAAATAATAAAAAAATTAAGACCCATATTTTTTTATTTGTCAAAATTATCAAAAACCACTGAGATTTAGCGTATTAAAGTTACGGAATGGGGGATAATTACGTCACGCCGCGGTATATTTTGTAGCACGGCGTGACGTCATCTGACATTTCAAATCAATATATTATCTTCCTAATTATTTGAATGAAAGAAAATTTAAAAAAGAGGTGTTCAATATTTTTTAATTATTTTTTAGGATACAACCCAATAAGTCGTAAGTTTGAACCCAGGTAGGCATTTTGTATTGTGTGAATAGTTATTTCACCACCGTTCTTAATGCGGCGAAGGAAAACATTCTGAAGAAAACGGCGTAGAAATAAAAAAACCCCTGTAAAACCTTCACTTCGTTGAATATCACAGGCTCGCACACGCACTTAACGGACAGACTACCGACACGTCTACTCTCGCCTGTAGCTCTCGTAAGAATGACCGACGGGCGACGGACGTGGTGCGCCCGAGACTGTGCTATCTGTCTGACAGTGACAATGTTGTCTGTGGTCAATGATAAAACGCATACACTACACCACCGAACCGCTTTGGACCCGCGTGGTGGAATTACAAAGACCCCTCTCACCACCTGTGATTGTAGTATTTTATTAGCAGATTTGTAAGATTATAGACTACGTATATCTCTATTATTAACCAATTTAATCCAACAAAATGAAATATGTATCATCTTTTTGATATTCGTGAAAGTAAATGGAAAACGAAGTCTCTGTATGAGCTTTATACGTTTCCCACTCCAGTCTTTCCCAGATAGTTTACCGTTTTAAATTGGTTGAGATTGATTACTTATATTAAAATTAATAAATAGGATACCTACGAGAACTCACTGAAAACGGAAATTTGCCGCTTTTAATTGTAAGTACTTATTACTAAAACATGTTCAGTCATAGTCTTTAATAATTCTAAGCCTAATTTTTTAATTCCCCATTTTTTATTAAATGGTATGATTCCATGAAGCCATTTAAATAGTAGTTTGCACAATTTAGGAACCGGCCAAGTGCATGTCGGACTCACGCACAAAGGGTTCCGTACTATTGATTTATGATATTGAAGGATTTAAGTTATTTGTATGAACCAACTATGTACCAACTTTTTCCACTTTGGAAGCATCTGTCACGCAAACTATTCGGTTTAGAAAAAAAAATAATTTAGAAACCTTGATATCATTTTTGAAGACCTATCCATAGATACCCCACACGTAAGTATTTGATGAAAAAAAAAATTGAGTTGCAGTTCTCAGTATGGGGAGCCCCCAATATTTATTATTATTTTTCTATTTTTGCGTCAAAATCTTAATGCGGTTCACAGAATACATCTACCTACCAAGTTTCAACAGTATAGCTCTTATGGTTTCGGAAAACAATGGCTGTGACATACGGACGGACAGACTGACAGACAGATATGACGAATCTATAAGGGCTCCGTTTTTTGCCATTTGGCTACGGAACCCTAAAAAGTGCGATATCGTTCCACTCCTCGAATGAAAAATCGTGAACCGTCCTCGTGAGAATACACGCTGCTAGCCTTGCTTTTACTTTAATCGCTGGCAAATTAAGTGTTCGTTTTCATTAAATTGTACGGAGGATAGCAGGTCAAGGCACCAGAATCTGTCAAATATTCTCAATCAACCTGCCTTGAAAATCTAATAAAGAAATCTGACAGATTGTAAGTAGTAGCCTGATGTGCTGTCGTTTGTACGTATTCCCAGCTATTTAAGTACTGAACAGTAGTGCATAGTTACGAAACAAACCTTTAAATACTCCACTGTCCCTTACCTAACTTTAAAACTTTCTTGTTACATACTCTTTCATAATACATTGCAGAGTTTGTTGCCCGTGCTACTCCTGTAGGCACTTACTTACGTTTTGTAATGGGCAACTATGTAGCTTCATTTTTAACTGCCGACCCTTTGACAATTCAAATGTTTTCTTTTTTTTTCTTTTTTTTTTATAAATTTTAAATTAGCGCTTGACCCCAATCCCGCCTGATGGTAAGCAGCGACGCCATCGTTGATGGTAAAGCGCACTAGTTTATTAAGAGCCTATTCACTCTAGCCTTGAAGACACTCAAATTGTAGTCCGACGGAAACACCGCCGCTGGCAAATTGTTCCAGTCCCGCGATGTACGCGGTATAAAGGAGGAGGCGAAACGCTTCGTCCGGATCGTAGTGGTGTTAACAACGTAAGGGTGGAAACTAGCCGTGCGACGGGTCGTCCGATGGTGGAACGGAGACGGGGGAATTAAATCATGCAATTCCCTCGCACACTCCCCAAAATGCATCCTATAGAACACCGAAAGGCTGGCTACTCTACGCCTATGCTCTAGGCTTTCATTTAGAAAAAAAAAGTTAAAAGTAAAATTAATTATATTAATTACATGTAGACACGACGTTTGGTTTTTACGACTTTACTAAACATCAAGATTTAGGTAATTCTTGTAAGTAGGTAATTTTTTTTAATTAAAAATAGTGCTTGACCGCAATCCCGCCTGGTGGTAAGCGTTATATGGTAATGCCCGCTAGTTTATTAAGAACCTATTCACTCAAAAAACTGAGTGAATAGTAAGGAAGACGGTAGTTGAGCGAGGTGATGCAATGTTAAACCCAACAACACGGTCGTGTTGTTGGGTTGCTGAGGTGCTGCGCCAGAGGGAGATTGATCTGGAGACCCTCCATGATCAAACTCCCGAAACAACAACATTTGGCGCATCGTACCCGGGACACATCGCGCGGCTTCACTAGACATCATGTCGGAACACGACGTATCGCTTGGCAAGACTTGCTTGGTGGGTGGTAACTTCCGCCAGGCAGCCGATGCCTACCACCGAAATTTGAGAATAATGTATTATAAGCACAATAATTCTTTCGAGATAAATTACCTAAAAGCTAATGAAAACTGCATCGAAATCTGTTGCGTTGTTTCGAAGAACGTCGCGGTCACACTAGAGACACGATAATTTCCGACATCAAGTGGCTACGTGGCTACAGTATCCGCTGGAAAAAGCTATTTTTTTGGGACAAAACCCGCCACACTGTTCCCAACCCACTACAACTCCTGAAAACCAGAATCAACAGTGGAGACCGCCAGAAAAACGCCGAGCAATGAAGCTCAACGAGTCCCGGAGAAACGATTCAACTGTCTTGGGTCCCGCAACGAAATTAATCAGAAAAGAATAGCGGAGGAGTAAGAAAAAGATATTTTTTCCACTTCCCTCCATAATAAGCAGGAGACAGAACAGAACTAGGCCAATCGGCACAAAGGGACATTATTGCAACTGGGAGAAGCCCAGATTGCCAAGCACCACGGAATAACATTTGATTAAGTTAATGGGTCCTAAGTAAGTATGTGCTGTTACAATTGATTCCAATAATAGGTATGGCAAAAGCGCCTGAACGCACGAAAATTAGTTCTAGTTTCTACAAGGTCCATATAATAAACAACTCCGGATGTAACTTGCACACTATCCAACATAATATTGCGTTCATTCTGCCAAAGAATACAGTCCCACAAGATGTGATGTGCGGACTGTTCAAATTCACACTCTGTTGTAGAACATTGACACAAAGGCGAAGGAACCCAATCGCTAGCTAAAAGCTAGTAAATTTAAAATATGTATAAGTTTCAAGTTTATATTACAGTATGGGACAACTCCACTATCCAGCGCGAATATTATTTTCAAGTATCCGATGTTGTTAATCCATTCCAATCAGTGATCGTGAAGAGAGAGGTGTTATATTATAATTTTTTTGTTATTGCTGTTGTTGATGCCTAAACCTTTTAAAAACTGGGTCTAAGAACGACTGCCGCTTGCGTATTCGACCGTAAGAGTTTCACATAGTTAAGAGACCTCGTTTTAAAATAGTCTTATGTAAGCATATGCCAAACTATGCCGTGGACACGCTAGTGACATGACACGGGTGTTAGCTTGGAAGTTGTCATACCATTGTTCTGCTGCATACATGCATATCATGTTTACATTGTCATGCTAGTATTCGTTACAAATGACTTACAAATATTATATTCATGAAACTAGCTGTCCTGATAGACCTGCTCTGTCGAAAATTTCAAACAAAATCCAAAGAAAAAGAATTACGTGTTTATTATCTATCTATCACGTTTGCGTAAAATTTGGGCCACTTCGACACTGCGTCGCTGCATTTTCGTTGAGTGTTCTGCCTGAATTTTATTCTTTTTGTCCGGTTTCTAACAGTCGTAGCGTAACGTTCCTGAAGATTTGGACTAGAAAATTCGATAGGTAGGTGTTTACTTCCAGAGACTAGCTCAGAGACAGACGCAGCGCGGGACGGTGTTTTAAACTATGTAGTGCTTATTGAATGCCAAAGTGAGTTGATTCGCTTCATTTTAAAACTTAGGCTTTTGTTTCCGGTAAATTAGAGACATGAATGTATTAGCCATCAAGTACATATGTATCCATATGGTTTGGTAAACTATGAACAGATTTACCCATCGATGTTTAAACGATGTTAATAAAAACTTATTATGTAAGGAACTTATATTTAAAGAAAGACAATTATTATCAAACATTTACTTCATATTACCGACTTTGATCGGCAATATGAAGTAAATGTTTGATAATAATTGTCTTTCTTTTTAATAATTGAACATTGTTTACACAGAGACACGACAGGCTAGGTACAACAGTACAGAACTGCAGATACTCTTCGCTTTTATTCAAATATGTTCCACATAACATAGGATTCCGCGGCCATGTACCTACCTCATTAGCAAAGCGTGGACGCGGATAATAATCCTCATCCATCCGCATTCGCAGATGTGACCCTAATTAGAGAGTTGCGGTTGAGCATTGCGGATGCGGATTTAAGTATTATTTATAAAAGTAATTAAATTACGACGCAGACAGTGCCTCTAGTTATCATAAAACGTAAAATTTGCTTAATCGAAATTGAACTTTGCGTCTGAAATATAATAAAAAATTGTTACAGATAATTTGTAATTATGTAGACTGATTCCTATATTAAATATCATAGTTAGATCACCATCGACCATCTTGACCGTGGTCTACCTCGATGGGGATGTCCTAACTCCTAAGCTCCCTCATAACAACCTTTACTTCGTTTGTTACTACCTACTCAATATTTTTTTAGCCTTGTTGTCAAGGCATTCTTAGAATCTCAGTTCTATACTTTGACTAGAACCCTCATAAGTACAGAGGAGCTTACATATTAAGTATAGGAGTTTATTAAAGCAACGGTTTTTAACACGAACCTACCTATCTAAACAAAAATTCGAAGAGATGTGATAATTACCAACCTGCACTGGGCACCCGTGGTAGATTACTAATAGTATGTTACGCAATTAACCCCCTGGTCCGTTGCCATAGGAGTTACTTCTGTATCGTGGGTGCGTTTAAAAATCAAAATCAAAGGTCATTTATTCAAATTAGGCTGAGAATCGGGTGCATTGGGGTCCCACCACCATCTTTGGGACTCAAGTCAACCCCACCTGCCAGACGGTGCCCCTGCTGACATACGGACGGGGCTCTGACGCCGGCTTCCCTTTCGGGGTTGAGTGGTCAGACGGCAGTCGCACTCGTAAAAGCCAAAAATCACCAAAACATGGATAGGAATAGTAGAAAAGCACGAGGTACAGCTAGGGCGCCGCCGCAAAATGGCGCGCAGGAGCCCCGCCCGACTCCTATGACCTGTGGGCTAGGGCTACCGTGTCAGGGGCGGACACGGCTGAAGAAGCGAACCCAAACCAGTAAACTCCGTTTCGCTTCGTGGAACGTTGGCACGCTAACTGGACGCGCGAGAGAACTGGCCGAAACTCTCCACAGGCGGAGGATGGCCGTGGCGCTGCAGGAGACTCGGTGGAAAGGCAGCAGATCCCGGCTTATTGGAAATGGCTACAAGCTGATCTACACGGGTGCACCTAGTGGGAGAAATGGGGTCGCCGTGGTGTTGTCTGACGAGCTCCAGGATGACGTCTTGGAGATGAATCGCATCAGTGATCGGCTAATGTCGGTGCGGGTGCTCGTCAATGGGGTAATAACCCACTTGATAAGTGCCTACGCTCCGCAGGCCGGGTGCGGTGATGCCGAAAGGACGTTGTTCTGGAGTCAGCTCGAAGGATTGCTTCGCGGAATCCCGTTGTCCCAGGGAATCGTTTTGGGTGGTGATTTGAACGGTCATGTGGGTGAGAAGTGTGACGGGTTTGAGCGTGTTCACGGTGGCTTTGGGTAATGTAGCCGCAACGCGGAAGGGGACAACATTCTCCGAACGTGTGCGGCCGCTGACCTGGCAATTGTGAACACCTATTTCAAAAAGAAACCGGAGCACCTTGTTACCTACCGGAGCGGGCGAAGCGCTACCCAGATCGACGTCGTACTAACTAGGAGACACCACATCGGCAAAGTAGCCAACTGCAAAGTCATACCCGGTGAGAGTCTTACTGCACAACACCGTCTCCTTGTCATGGATCTCTGCGTTAAGGCCCAACGTAGACGCGTTGAGCGCTGCCGGTGCCAGATCCGGTGGTGGCTGCTTGATGAAAATAAGTACCAGGAGTTCGCTTCGGTTATTGGCGATAAGTGCGCTGGTACCGAGGGAGAACCTGTCCAAGATCACTGGGACAGAATCCAGGCAGCTATTACTGGGGCGGCGCGGGTGGTGCTCGGCGTGTCTAAGGGCGGTCGCAAAAGTGACAAGGAGAATTGGTGAGGAAGAGAGGAGAACTGGTGGTGGAACGACACAGTCCAGAGGGAGACAAGGGTGAAGAAAGCCCTCTTCAAAACGTGGCAGGCGACCGGATCTCCTGAAGATCGCGATGCATACAAGGTTGCCAAACGTGCCACTAAAAGAGCTGTAGCCAGAGCCAGACGAGACCACTTGCAACCGCTCTACGAGAAGTTGGAATCGTCTGAGGGGCAGAAGCTCATTTACAAGTTGGCACGTTCTAGGGTGAAAGCGGCACTGGATATAACCAAGTGCCGTTGTGTAAAAGACGCTACTGGCAACCTGCTTTGCGAGGATCGCGCGGTGAAGGAGAGATGGCGCACGTACTTCCACGAGCTGCTGAATAAGCAGCACCAAGAGGTGCAGACACCGGAACTCCCTCCAAACCTTGGATTAGTGCCCCCGATAACGCCTGAGGAAGTCCACACGGCTCTTCGTCGCATGGCGAATCGGAAAGCTGTCGGAGCTGATGGAGTCCCCGTTGAAGCCTGGAAGGCGATGGGTCCTCGCGGTGTGGGCATGTTAACTTGCTTTTTGAACCGCGTACTCCTGACCGGCAAAATCCCGAGCCAATGGAGACTGAGTGTTATTACTCCAGTCTTCAAAGGCAAGGGCTCGGTACAGGAGTGTGGCAACTATCGCGGTAGAAAGGTCATGTCGCACACCATGAAGATCTTTGAGAGGATTTTAGACTCCCGGATCCGGCAGGAGTGTGCTGTCTCGACGTGTCAATATGGGTTCCGTCCAGGGTACGGAACCTCGGACCCAATCTTCGCCCTAAAGATCACCATGGAGAGATACAGATCGAAAAACACGCCTCAGCATATGCTCTTTTTAGACATGCAGAATTAGGCCTTCGACTGTGTCTCTCGGGGGGTGATCTGGTGGGCACTGAGGTCCAAAGGGGTACCAAAAGCCTATGTTGACATAATTCGAGACATATGTACCTCAATTCCGATTCCGTTGTTAGGACCTCTGTTGGCGACACTAAACCCTTCCCCATCACCGTCGGAGTACACGAGGGATCCGTCCTTAGTCCTTTCCTGTTCAGCGTGATATTAGATGTCTTGTCAGACAGCATCAAGAATTCACATGAGCAACCTCCCTGGTTGCTCATGTATGCTGATGATATCGCGCTGGCAGACGTGGACAGGGAACGGTTGGTGCGGCGGGTAAATGCGTGGAAGAACTCGCTTGAGAACGGAGGTCTTAAACTCAATGTGGCGAAGACGGTGTACATGGCCAGCAACACCATAGACCCCATGCCTGTGTGCATAGGCGGAGACACGGTCGAGTGCACAGACCAATTTAAATACTTGGGGTCTGTGCTCCAGGCGTCCGGCGACATTGATTGCGACGTTAAAGCACGCATTTCCGCAGCTTGGGCAAAATGGCGTGAGGTGACAGGTGTCATTTGTGACCCAAAAATGCCGGTTAAGCTTAAGGGACAGGTCTATAAGACCATCATTAGACCTGTCCTTCTGTATGGCAGTGAGGCGTGGCCTGTGCTTGAGCGACACAAGCAGGAGCTGCTTGTCACGGAGATGAATATGCTGCGGTGGATGTGTGGAGTTACGCGGAAAGACCGCATTAGAAACTCCCGCATCCGTGGCAGTCTCCGTGTCCGTGACATTGCAGACAAACTGCAAGACAGTCGCCTGCGCTGGTACGGTCACGTCTTACGTAAACCGGCAGGTTACGTGGGTAACAAATGTCTTGCCATGGCGCCTCCGCCGGGCCGGAACAAGCGAGGTAGACCAAAGAAGTGCTGGCTCGACGTTGTAAAAGATGACATGCGTGCCAACAATCTCACACCACGGGATGCCAGTGATCGTGTGAAATGGAGGCGTATGAGTAGGAAAGCGGACCCCGGGCTCCAACGCGAAAGCCGCGGATGCGACCGGGATTATACGCTGAGATGATGATGGAGGCTGAGAATCAGCACTTTTTGAACGTTATTCCTTACTAATATTATAAATCGGAAAGTGAGTTTGTTTGTTTGTTCCGCTTTCACGCAATGAGTTTTGCAGACGTAAAGTTAGAAGTCCGGATTAAATAATAGGATTTTATCCCTTTATTCCCGAGGTAAATCTATAAAGCGCGATATAACCGAATTCAACGCGAGCCAAGTCGCGGGCGGAAAGCTAGTATTACATAAGACAGTCCCCCCAAAACGCCCGCCCTTCACCACTTTCTGGTGCTTTCGCTGGGAAGAAGAAGTGGCAGAACAAACTCCCCAAAAGCACAGCTGTTTGTTCATTTAAAAAAAAAAACACATGACTTTATACAACACTATGTATAGTAATGAAGACAACATAAAATGAAATTATTTACCATATGTCAGCTAGCCACGCCAAAATACCAGCAAAGAAAAAAATCATTTTATCATTAAAATGGAAATGTAAATAAGTAAGAAATTATTACCTAAATAAAAGCCCCAGTAAAGGGCGTGACAGCTCACATATTTATGCATTGTAAAAAAGCAAATTATTTGAACTCATATAACGTGTCAGTAAGCTAATTCTGGAGAAAGAACACAAACATTGTCTTGAGTTAATCAGAGCGACCAGCTATTCTTATCATTTAAATAGTCGTTTACGGAATAATATGCCTTTGAACAATGTTTGATTTTGATTTGTGCTCTAAATGCATTGTAACGCAAGTCTAGCAAATAAAGGGTATCTTGTTATAAAAAGTTATACCAAGGTCAATATAATAGTTATGAACCTTTTGAAGTCATTGAAAAGAAAGTCGTAGTTTGTCCTTATTTCTGGTGTTAACATATATAAAGCTGAAAAGTTTGTTTGCTTGAACGCGCTAATGTCAGGAACTACTGGTCCGATTTGAAAAATTATTTTTTCGTTGGATAGAAAATTAGTCCAGGAAGGTTTTAGGCTTTTGGAGGAGGAATCTTCTAGGTAAAATAAAACTTGCGTGTTCGATATGATCTGTGTAATTCGACTTCAAATGCCCTGTTTATATTCACACATTCTATGGTACAAGTAGTGGTATGTCTAATTATTTACATTTATCAATACGGAATGTTGCAAAACGTACGGCGTCTTTTTCGAGACGGTGTTGTTCACTTGTTTCTTGATGGAATATAGTCAAAAACGTATGTTGGTAAGGTAAGGTTTTGGAGGTACGGTAAATAAGGTACTGGTTTTGGAGGTATGGTAATTGTGTATGTGATGTTATGTCGCTACAGGCTATATAACATCAGGCTGACCAATAGGAGTGGAGCATAAGTAACTAAACGCGGACGAAGTCGCTGGCGGCTACTAGTTATGAATAAAAACATAAAATCACATATACAAACCAGACCCGGAACAACCATCTGTAGGCCTGAGGCCATATAAACATATGTTTGACACGCTTGGGAGCAGTCGTTCGCTTAATCATTGCGGCAACCATGTTTTCGAACTTCAGCAGTGTTTTCTTTTAATTTTCAATACTCTACTGTGAACGGGTAATTGATAATATCATCGCGCTAAAACCCATACGAACTAGGGTAACTGAGGTATTCTACATACATACAGCTGGATGTGTGCCTTTACAAAAGTTACTGCTCATAAAATCTATAAAACGATAAAATAATTGAATAGATTCCAGAGAAGATAAAGGTTCAACAGCTCGAATGTGTGACGTTTAATAAAGCCTACCTAATTGTTATACTACCACTCATTAACTTTAATGAGTTTCAGTTTTACAGTCGCGGATTTAATGCACTAAATACGCGATTGCGTATATCGAAAAATGCAAATTAAAACCGTGAATGCAGATGACGCTAATTTGAAAGGGTTGACTTAATATAATTTAAAACTTAAAAGATTATATTATTATTATTATTTTTTCCAACCAGCAGTTCCTTAGATTAGCGCTTTCGAAAACACAAACTCTTCAGCTTCACAATATTACTATAGATATATTAAGTATACCTCTTGCAAGCTTCCGCTAACTTAAAACGATTGTCTACAATAGCAAACTTAATGGATAAACATTTTCCACTTTTATGTTTTACGAGGCAACGCCCCTGCTTCGCACTATTTTAACGACTTTACAAAACATTGAACTTTCCTTATTATATACTAGCTTTCCGCCCGCGGCTTCGCCCGCATGGAGTTCGGTTATATCGCGCTTTTTAGATTTCCCTTGGGAATATCAAATTTTTCCGGGATAAAAGGTAGTGTGTAAGCATTAACTATCCTAATAATTTATCCATGCATTTCCATTTTCCATCCTTGTTGCGTCAACGATTTAAATAAGCGCGGGCTTCTCTTAACTCGTGCTGGTGGCGCCTCTCTCAAGAGTGCCAAGAAAAAGAACAAAAAAATAAAGCGCACAAAAAATAATTTCGAATATCTGACTTTCTAAGGGCTTCACTGGCCAAATAAACCCTCAGTTTCCATATTGGTGGTGTGTCTGTGCTTGACGAGTGTAGGCAGTGAACAAGCAGCATCAAGTCCACATAAAGAAGATAGCTGACCGGCCGGCGTGTGCCCCGTCGTTGGTGATGTCCTGTTGGATCCAGGTTAGTGCTTTGCATGTTTGTTTTCCCTGCTTTGAGACCCTGGGGTTGATAGGAGAATGCAGTGACCCTTCCAGAAAGCATCAACATTAATTATGGTGCCTCCTGTGAGGAATCTTCCTCGCGTAGTTATTTCAAAAATACCTACTATCGGAAATTAAATCTTTCCATTCTCGTTATTACGTTAAATACGTAATTCCAATTATAATTTATTTGTATACTTACCTACTTAAGGCAATTTCAATTTGCCTTTCAAGTTCTAAGTGTCTAAATAAAACCTAGGTCATTCCATGATACCTAGTTATTGTTTCCTATTTGAGACCGATTGACTATTCAATCGTACATTCATACCTCGTTAATTCCCTTGTAATAAGCTGCATTTATTTGTATTCAATAACAAATTGCATAAATTACTTTTAAAAACGTGAGTTCGAAGTTTCTCGAATTTAGTACCGAGGTACCTACACTCGTAGTACTTGTCTCCGGCGGGAGACGGATTAGCTTTGAACTACCTCAAAGTCAAAACTTATATTCTAACAAATAACTTTAAGACGTGTGTGCTTGTATTTCATTTGCGTAATTTTGTATGACTCACGCGTATCGAAAGGGAGTTGCTACGTTTACGTTACGTCGTTACGTCAGTCAATACGTTCGCGCGTGCATTGGAATGCAACGATGATGTTAACCAGTTGCAATTAAAGCTTAACCCTTCGTTTGTTATCGATCATAAAGTGTTACTGTCATTCGATGAGTTGTATTACTATGTTATTGAGTTTGCGGATTCTCTCGATGAGAGCGCAGGTAGCGGCTGTCGCTCGGAATTAGGTCAAGGTCACGTCGGGTGTTGCGCAGATTGTTGGAAGGATTCGGCGTTTGGGTCTCGAGGTGGCTTTGCACAAATCTGAGGCTCTTTGTTTCCATGGGCCTCGGAACAAGCCACCACGGGATTTACACATAGGGGTAGGAGGCGTCCGCATCGGTGTCGAGTCGACGATGAAATATCTTGGACTTGTCCTCGACAGCCGATGGGACTTCGGGCCGCACATTCAGCTGTTGGTCCCAAGGTTAATGAGCGTTGCAGCTGCCCTTGCTCGACTTCTACCTAATTTAGGGGGACCCAATGCCTCCTGCCGGAGATTGTATATGGGAATTGTGCGGTCCATGGCCCTATATGGTGCGCCAGTATGGGCGGACACCCTGACGGCCAGTAACGTTGCAATATTGCGAAGGCCACAGAGAGCGATGGCTGTCAGGGTGATAAGAGGATACCGTACGATCTCTTACGAGGCAGCAACTCTCCTAGCTGGATCAACGCCCTGGGATCTTGATGCGAAAATCCTTGCATCCCTATATCGTTGGCGGAAGGCGGAACTCATGGGTGGTCAACCCCCGGTTCCCCGGGCATTCGAAGCGCGAAAAACCGAACTCCGTCAGTTTCTAGTGGCTGAATGGAGGGAGCGACTGGCGCAACCCAGGTGGGGCCTCGCCACAATAGTGGCATTAAGGCCTGTTATGGAGGAATGGCTGGAGAGGCTGCATGGTGCCCTCAGTTTTCGACTGACGCAGGTGCTTACTGGAAATGGATGTTTCGGTAAATACCTGCGTCGCATAGGTCGGGAGCGGACGCCCGTATGTCATCACTGTACGAGTTGCCACGAGGACACGGCGCAACATACGCTGGAGGAATGCTCAGCTTGGGCCCAACAGCGCTATGCTCTCGTCGCGAAACTCGGTGCGGGTGATCTCTCGCTTCCAGTCGTTGTACAGTCCATGGTCGGAAGCGAAGAAGCGTGGGATGCTGTGGCCTCTTTTTGCGAGGAGGTGATGCATGCAAAGGAGGCTGCGGAGAGGGAGAGAGAACATGCTTCTCACTCCACTCGCACCAGAAGAGTAGCCGGGCGTCGAAGGGCGCTTAACGATCTCCGGCCACCATAAGAAAGACCATGCGGATGACGAAATTGGGGCCGTGACGTCGCTCGAGCGCTAAGGCTCAAGGAGGGGACATGCCTATGTGCGTCTTAGTGGTGGTCTGTGCGGTCGTGGTATCGGGTGCACTTGGTGATGGCGCCCGCTATGGATGGTGGGCTCATACCAGACGGGGGTGCGGCGAATGCAGTAGTGTATCCCGGGCCCTCGTCAAATGGTACTCGAAGGAATAGTGGGGTTTTAGTCGGTAGGAGTCCGACATAACCTTCCGTTATTCCCAGGCGGAGGGTATCCACGAGGATTTCCCCACTTAAAAAAAAAAAAAAAAAAAAAAAAAAGTTCAAGGTCACGTGCGTTCGCAAGTGAAGTTGCCTAAGCTGGAAATTCCAAAGTTTGATGGTAATATAGAAAAGTGGCAAACATTTAAAGATAGTTATACAGCACTGTCATGTTTATCTGGTTATGCACTGACATTAGCGAAGGGCGTGCCTGTGACATCGGCAAATTATTCAGTGGTTTTTGCAACTTTACTGGACAGATATGACAACAAGCGTATTCTTGCAACAGCTTATTTAGAAAAAATAATTAAAATTAATCCCATACAAAAACCATCTTTGTCTAACTTATCTGAGTTATCTAACACACTTTATGAATGCGTTAGTGCCTTGCGCGGTTTGTGTATTGATGATTTATGCGAATTTATTTTATTTTACATTGCGTCTAGGCCTTTAGATACAGAAACAAAAAAAAGGTTTGAATTACAAAACACTGAAGAAATTCCGAAATTTAATAACTTCATTACTTATTTACAAAATTACATAAAAGTATTAGAAGTTAGCCAACCAGTTAATATTCCATCATCAAATTCCACAAGCAAACAAAATCGGCCTAATACAAATAAAGATTATTTATCGCGTCAACCAAAATCATCTCTAATTTCTTCCAACAATAATAATAAAGTTAGTCAGATTGTTTGTGTGTGTTGTAATGAAAATCATTCAATCTACCGTTGTAGTAAATTGCATTCTATGAATATGACACAGCGACAACAATTAGTTAAAGATTCAAAATTATGTCAAAACTGCTTAAGGCCGGGTCACACTGTTACCGATTGTAAATCTAAGTCAACATGTTTCATTTGTAATGCAAAGCATAATACTTTGTTACATGAAGAGCATAAGAGTTTACTGTCTCATACTAGTGAACTGGATTCATCCCAGCATCCCGATATGAACACTACTCTAACTGGTGCTACCCAGTCAAACATTTCAAATCAACCTATTAGCACAAAAATTCTTGGTACAGCAGTAGTTCGTTTGAAGCGATCGGATGGTTCGTGGCAGTATGTCCGTACAATTATTGACAGTGGCTCGATGGATTCATTTGTTACAAGTAGCTGTGCGCGACAATTAGGTTTACATATCAAGAAATGTAAATTAAATGTAAGTGGCATCGGTCAAAATTATGTGTGTAGCATTAAAGGTCACACCTTCGGTTCAATAATACCTCGATTGAGTGACACTCCTCAGTTTGATATTCAATTAGTGGTTCTACCTAAAATCACATCCCTGATTCCTTCGGTGTCGTTGCCGACAATCGTCAAGGATAAGTTTACACATCTGGATCTCGCCGACCAGGACTTTGATAAATCCGGTCCGATCGATCTGTTGTTAGGAGTAGACTGTTTTGACCAGATATATACTGGCTCACGTTTCAGTCCAGGCCCGGGCTTTCCATGCGCACTCTCTAGTGTATTCGGCTGGGTGATAAGTGGTCAGTTTCTTCAAAACGTGGTAGCTAAAACTCCGGCTACACCCGTTACGCTCCTCGTCGCGTCTTCTAGTGCGCTCGACGAGATCGTTCAACGGTTTTGGGAGTCCGAGGAGCCGCCGAAATGTAAAATTTCCGGTCCCGAGGATGAAATATGCGAACAAAAATATAAAGAAGGCACGTATCGCACCTCCGATGGGCGTTATGTTGTACCAATTATGCTTAAAGATGATGCTCCAGCCTTAGGAGAATCATATAAACAAGCGTTTAATCGTTTTCTAAATTTGGAAAAAAGACTTGCTAGTCAAAATGAGTTAAAAACTGAATACAAAGAATTTATGCAACAGTACGAGGATCTCGGACATATGCAGCCAGTGCAGTCCTCGTCTACTGACTGTTATATAATTCCCCACCATTGTGTAATCCGACCTGAGAGTACCACGACACGATTACGAGTGGTCTTCGATGCTAGTAGTCGGACTTCGAGTGACCTGTCACTAAATAATATTGTTCATGTGGGTCCAAAACTTCAAGTAGACATCGTTGATCTAATCACAAAATTCAGAATTCACAAAGTTGTTTTTACTGCGGATATTCGTCGCATGTATAGACAAATATTGATAAGACCGCAAGAAAGATGTTATCAACACGTTCTTTGGCGTAATGACCCAACTGAGGTTTTAAAGGAATACGAACTCAATACCGTTACGTACGGAGTTAGTAGTTCTCCTTACTTAGCCATTCGAACACTTCATCAACTTGCTGAAGACCACGGTGCTGAGTATTCTAGTCGTGCAGCACAGGTTATCCGAGAGGAGACATTTATGGACGATATCACCTCTGGCGGATCTTCTCTCGAAGAAACTATTGCATTAAAAAACGATATTATATCGTTACTATCAAAGGCTCAGTTTGAACTACGGAAATGGACCTCTAATGATCCTCGTCTTCTGACAGATATCCCTCAAGAATTCTGTCAAACTTCCAAATCTTTTGATGAATCGGGAAGTGAGTTTGTCAAAATATTGGGCGTTCGTTGGAATCCTGTTAACGATACCTTTTCTTATACGTTTGCTGACTCGTTCGAATGGAAATTCACAAAACGGTCCATACTCTCATTGGTAGCTCGCATTTTTGACCCTCTTGGATGGATTTATCCTGTCGTTTTTGCCGCTAAATCTTTGCTACAAGATCTATGGCGTTTAAATTTATCATGGGATGAAACTATTCCCCAAAATTTAGTCAAACAATGGCATTTAATAGCTGCAAATTTGTCCGATTTACAAAATATTACTCTCCCGCGTTTAATCATACCTTCAAATCCTATTCAAGTACATTTAGTTGGCTTTTGTGATGGATCTTTGAAAGGTTATGGTTGTTGTGTTTATATCTGTGTAGTTACCAATGAACCCGGTAATGTAACCACGACCAGTTTGTTAATAGGGAAATCTAGAGTTGCCCCCTTAAAACCAACAACGGTGAATCGACTTGAGCTAAGCGCAGCTGTGCTTCTAGCAAAAGTTCTATCACACATGTATAATTTACTTAAAGATAAAATTTCCATCGATTCCATTCGAGCTTATTCA
Organism: Sesamia nonagrioides; assembly: GCA_017933935.1. Classification (NCBI taxonomy): domain Eukaryota; kingdom Metazoa; phylum Arthropoda; class Insecta; order Lepidoptera; family Noctuidae; genus Sesamia; species Sesamia nonagrioides. Next base: position 245,030 of record JADWQK010002354.1, read on the forward strand.
GACAGCAGCACTACCTTGTCTTGGCTTAACACTGACCCTCATTTACTAAAAATGTATGTAGCCAATCGTGCGGTTCAGACAACTGATTTAATTAGTCGAGATCGCTGGTACTATGTATCAACAAATGATAACCCCGCCGACTGTTGTAGCCGCGGAGTATCATGTCCAGAGATTCTAGATCACCCGCTTTGGTGGACAGGGCCTTCTTGGCTGAAAGAATCACCTGAGCAATGGCCTAAAAGGCAGGTATTACTTCCGAAGGAGAACTTGCCTGAACTTAAATCAATAGAAAGTAAAAGTCTTCTTGTTACGGATGATGAGAATCCACTTTTGAACTTAATTTCTAAACATTCTTCATTTACAAAAATTCAAAGAATGGTAGCATGGTGTAATCGTTTTATTTCTAACTCTAAAACGGCCAGGCAAGACCGAAATCTCTCTCCTCTTAGTAGTGCTGAGCTTGAAAAAGCAATGAAAGTGCTGGTTAAATTCAGTCAAGATAATTACATGACTTCGGAAGTTGACCGGGTGCGTAAAAATGAACCTTGTGTAAAATCTATTCAAAAGCTGTCACCTTTCCTAGACGATGATGGTATTTTGCGAGTAGGTGGACGCATCGATGAGGCTCAACTGTCGCCATCTGCGTTACACCCTTTCTTGTTACTTAAACAATGTCCTATCTCTCGAAAGATAGTCGAATATTTCCATATAAAATATTTACATTGTGGCCCTCGCTCTTTACAATCTTTTATTCAAAGAAAATTTTGGATAACCGGATTAAGGCTCCTGATACGGACCGTGTTATCCAAATGTGTCAAATGTTTTAAAGTGAATCCAGTTGCTTGTCAACCAATGATGGGCAAGCTACCTGCAGCCAGGATTCAACCAGCTCGCTGCTTTAGTACCACGGGAATAGATCTGGGGGGTCCCTTTATCATTAAAGAGAGTCGCCGTCGTGGCGCAAAAACTTACAAAGCTTATTTATGTTTATTTGTGTGCCTAAGCTCAAAGGCTGTACACTTAGAAGCCGTAACAGAATTGAGTGCTGAAGCATTTCTTGCCGCTTTAGACCGCTTTGTCTCTCGTCGTGGCATATGCCATACAATAGTAACAGACTGTGGGACAAATTTCGTAGGCGCGAATAAATATTTAAATGAGGTTGCGAATCTGCTTCATCAGCATTATCCAGAAATTTCAAATGGTTTAGCGAATCGCCACATTACCTGGAAATTCAATCCAGCTGGAGCACCGCATTTCGGCGGAATATTTGAAAGTGGTATAAAATCAACAAAGTATCATTTGAAGCGAGTAGTTGGAGCTCAAGTTCTTACTCTAGAAGAATTTTTTACCATATTAGCTAAAATAGAAGCTGTATTAAATTCCCGTCCACTCTGTACTCTATCTACGGATCCTTCAGAGTCTGACGTTCTAACTCCAGGACATTTTCTAACGGGAGGTCCTTTAGTAGCCTTGCCCGAAGAACCGATAAGTGATAATTCGTGTCCTCGATCTCGTTGGATGATGCTTCGGAAAATTACTCAAAGCTTTTGGCGCGTATGGCAACGCGATTATCTTCACACATTGCAACAAAAGAGCAAATGGTTCTTGCCTGAACCAAATATCAAAGTCAATGACATAGTTATAGTTAACGAACCTAATACTCCGCCGATGTTTTGGAAAATGGCTCGTATCGTGCAAGTGCATGCAGGTTCAGACCAGGTAGTTAGAGTCGTTACTCTCCAAACTGCTAACGGAAAGACGTTTCGTAGGCCGGTGGTAAAGGTTTGTCCCTTACCAATTAATTAGTTTATTTTCCTTTTATATACCTAACTAGAGTATAAGTACACACTGTCTTTAGGTTATTTAAAATAAGTCTCCATATTATCTACACTTATTAACTAGATTTTTATGCATTTTTTCGGCAGTAGCTCATAGTCCAGCTATTGCTGATTTCACTCTTAATTTTTCGCATTCTTCTTGAAACCCTTGTGGATTTCAGGTGGGGGGAAATGTGTAAGCATTAACTATCCTAATAATTTATCCATGCATTTCCATTTTCCATCCTTGTTGCGTCAACGACGATTTAAATAAGCGCGGGCTTCTCTTAACTCGTGCTGGTGGCGCCTCTCTCAAGAGTGCCAAGAAAAAGAACAAAAAAAAATAAGTATGGCGGCCTCAGCGCATACAACGCCGCGTCTATTCTAAATAATTTCGAATATCTGACTTTCTAAGGGCTTCACTGGCCAAATAAACCCTCAGTTTCCATATTGGTGGTGTGTCTGTGCTTGACGAGTGTAGGCAGTGAACAAGCAGCATCAAGTCCACATAAAGAAGATAGCTGACCGGCCGGCGTGTGCCCCGTCGTTGGTGATTCCTCTTTTCCTGTCCTGTTGGATCCAGGTTAGTGCTTTGCATGTTTGTTTTCCCTGCTTTGAGACCCTGGGGTTGATAGGAGAATGCAGTGACCCTTCCAGAAAGCATCAACAGGTAGCCTATGTCCTTTCTCATGGTCTAAAGATTGTCTGTGCCAAATTTCATCAAAATCAGTTGAGAGGTTTAAGCGGGAAAGCGTAACAGACAGACAGACAGACAGAGTTACTTTCGCATTTATAATATTAAGTATGGATTGTAATTAACATTTTTCACTGATTCTTCGTCTATATTGGTCGAAGCTTAATATACCTAATATATAGCCTAAAGCCTTCGTCGATAAATGGGATACTTACTTCATTTATCGAGGATTGCTATAGTATATACCTATGTACAAAAAAATTTCAATTCGTACTAGGAGCTCCTTAGATTAGCGCGATCAAAAAAACAAACTCTTCAGATTTATACTATTATTAGACGTACGTATCAGATATTACCGTTATATATCGTTTACGTATGTATCAGATATTAAGTAAAATTCAATCCAACTATCGCACCCAAATCGCATCAAAAGCGAAAGAGACCAAGACTAGATTGACAAACTCTCAGAGGATGTCATTTAAACAATAATGATTACCTTCCCAACCTGTTTGTACTTAAGTTAAAATAAAGTAAAACATCTTCTTCTCATACCATTTAGTTTAATTAAGTTACCAAACGTAATACTTGTTTACCTCAGCACAAAGCTTTATGTCAGGGACATCACATGTGTTTAAAGTGAACTCATTGTGAATACGAGTCAATTATCAATACTTGGAGATTCTTTTATGTTATTTGATTATATATTATAAATTCATTGTCAATGATAATTATAATGAACTAGTTTTCAACTTGTTCCGTTAGCTAGGTATAAGTTGAAAAAGAAGTTAGTTTTATAAATATCTGTCCGTTAAAATAAATATTTAATTTTTTGTGATATCTATCTCTTAAAGTCTGCAGCTATGCAAACAACTTTCATGTTAAAACGCTGTCAGGAACCCATTAACCCACTTCTCTTTGTATACCTAGCTAAATTATAAAAAATCGGAAAGAATCTGTAATTTGATTCCGAATTACGGGGTCTAGATTTTAGTCGACACTAATGTGCTACATCGCTTTTTGTGTCTCCTTGTACATCGAAGAAACCTGAAATGTGTATCGTAACCTGCGAGATCGTCGATGTACCTAATGTTCAAACCAAGATGACTTGTTCAGTCATTCTTTGAAAACTAATACGTAACCGTACGTAATCTATCCTATTCTTTAGGATAGAATACACCAATAATCAATAATAATCTATCCTATCCTTTAGGATAGGATAGATTACGAGGATTAGGATTAGATTATTCACTGGGATACCAAAAAAATAAGGTTATGTATTTATACATTACCTTTTTATTTTTGATATCCCAGTGGAAATCTGTACCAGACCGTCCTCCGTCTGGGGGTCGACGGAGGGTGTGCCGGGCTCTCACCGGCTAAAACCACTGAAGCGTTCCTCTTCTTGCCTATGGCGGGGGGTGCGGGTCCTAGTTTGCCATTCACCGCATCCCCGGCAGGCCTTGACCCTCCGCGCGAGATCGGCGGGTCCCTCTTTCCCCCCTCCTTCCATCAGGTAGGAGTGCAGGAACAGCCACTACAAGCCTACTCCAGCCCTAGCGACGAACGTCGGAATCACCCGGTCCTCGGCCCGTCGGCCTCTCGTTATGGAGGAAGCGGATCGACCTCGGCTTCCCTACTTCTCCGGCCAGCGCGCCGTCGGCGGGACGGGAGAAGACTCAATGCCTCCCTCTCCCGTTCGGCCGTCTCCTTCACGGAGATTACCTCCTCGCAGAAGGAGATGACCGCATCCTAAATACATAACCGAACATAACCTTACCTAAACAAACATTAAAACCATGCTTTATATAAAACAATAATAATGATACAAATACAAACATATTTCTTTATTTATATACTTGTGCTTGACCGCAATCCAATAATGGTAAACAGTGCTGCAATCGTAGATGGTAAAGCGCGCTAGTTTATTAAGAGCCTATTCACTCTAACCTCGAAGACACTTAAATTATAGTCAGATGACTAATTGTTCCAGTCCCGCGATGTACGCGGTATAAAAGTCTAGGCGAAACACTTCGTCCTGATTGTTTTGGTGTCAACAACGTAAAGGTGAATATTCGCCGTACAATTGGTCGTCCGATGATCAAACGAAGATGGGGGAAAAAAGTCATGCAATTCCCGCGCACACTCTTCAAAATGCATCCTATAGGACACCGACAAGCCGGGTACTCTTCACCTGTTCTGCAGGTTTTGGAGACCATTTTGAACCGAATCTGGTTCGCCAATTAGCCTCTTCGCACGCCTATCCACGGAATCCAAAGTTGCTAGGTGGCATTTTGCAGCACCGCCATATGTAGCTGCAGTACTCCACACAGGAACGGACCTGTACTTTGTATAATATTAGAAGCTGTCCTGGTGTGAAATACCGCCGGACCTTTGCGATAACGCGTAAGAAGGTTTAAGTTTTCTGGCAGCCACCTTGGCTTTGGATTCAATGAATCGCACATCGATATCTGGGTTTTATGGTGGAAGACCAGAGAAATCAAGGGGAATACTGCGGTTAATGCCGCCATAAGCATTAACCGCTTAACCACCGAGACACTTACGTTGAGCGTTGAAATTAGTAGTACCTAACAACCATAAGTGGGCATAAGTTAAGTTAATCATAACTTTTCTGGCAGCCACCTTGACTTTAGATTCAATGAATCGCCCAAAGTTTAGTTTCGATGATATTTCAATTCTGAAATGCTAAAAGCGGTCGCTGCACTCCAAGGATACATTCCTAAAAGTAGGTCATAAAAAGAACCTTAAGAAAATGTGGTAATTTTTTCGTAGCCACTCCTAAAAACAATAAATATGTAGAGTGTGTTATGAAAGTTTAGTCAATGGCCAACATTAGCATAAACATTGTCAACGGACGAAGAGCTTAAATTGTTGACATTGTTGTACAAAATTACGCAGACATTTATGGATAAGATGTATTTGTACATATTATTTATAAATTTACATAATTTGGAAGTTGATTTTGTGTAACTTATAATTATAATTGTGGAGTCGTGGTCAAAATTTAGGTTTTAGATCGTTAAAAACCTCTGTTATTTTTACCATACCCATCTCAGTTACAAAAAATATTTTTCGTTAATGTATATCTAATAATTAAAGTAAACTAAAATACTTAAAATGTCAGGTCAGCTGAATCAAGTTTTTTTTAAATTTTATAGCCTCTCCTATGATTTAATTTATTTAATTCGAATGTGTTTTTCTTAAATTAATAACGGCTTGTGACAGTAGAAACCATGCCAATTACCCGTTAGTCGGAACTATTCAACCCGAATATTGACTTTGCGAAAAAACCATCAAATTTGTTTTATATTAAGATCTGACTACGGTAAATATGCATATGGCTGTGGTTTTAAATCTAAATACACTGATGGAAAACAAAAAAAGACTTTTATAATAATTTCAAAAGTAGACTTCTAATAACTTATTGTTCATGTTTTGATCTTTTAAGGCCTCCATCGATATCTATTTGTAATAACACCGCTATGCGCATGAGTCTGTCGCAGATAACGCTTAGTAATTGCCACCATTATTTATGTAGGGCTGTCACAGTCATCCATAACACTACAGAGTTATTTTGGGGGCTGGCCAAAATCGACCGCCATTTTGTTTTTCAATGACATAATCAACCTATAATGTACTAGAACAGACCAAACCTATTTGTGAGAGGGAGAGAGCTTTGTTCACCACGCGGGCCACTGCGGAATAGTAAATGTCACATACCTTCGAATATTTTGGTTCTTGCACGTCAGTGTTTCCTCGCGATGTTTTCCTTCAACATTTTTTCAACATTTTCACAGCAGTGATAATTAAATTTAATAAACTGTTACTCGTAAGTCGAGGCCGATACTCTACTCCACCACTGCTCTCTCTGTATTTTGAATACCTTTCACAAAACAATTGCACAAATATTTGCCAACAGCGCGGTCTCTATCAACGCGAACCTGTCAATCGCACTAAAAGAGCTGTTTACTAACTTTTAGCTAGCAAAACGTTTCTCACAGCACGTGTCGTTCATATTTAAACGCTTTGACAATTGCTGCTTTGACGCTTGAGGGTATAATGTATTGTCTTGAACTCATCATGATGATACAAAATTGTCTGGGAAAATATCCAACTCGTATTGTTTTTTGTTATTGGAGTGTGCACGTGGGATCTACGTAAAAGACTCATTACGTTTCCGTTACAAAAGAGCCAACTTGCAGCCTTGTAATGAAACAGATATCTTGCAGTTTGCTATCTATTTTTTTCTACTACTTGATAACCCTAGTGCAACGCTTCAGATTGCTTGTCTTCATGCAAGTGATTGCACTGCGGTTGGTTTGCAATATTTCTATCTAAGTATCTAGTATGTAGTAGACCTGGTGCAATTCAAGCATTATAGTTGAGACGCTTTATTAAATAGTTTTATAGCTTTAATACCGACCTAAGTCTTTCCTATTCAATGAATAACAACGATCTCATGTGAACCATACAGTAAACTATATAAAATGGTTAAGGTTGGTTTGCGACGACGAGACGGGCAAAGGCTCAGTAACAAAAGTATTTGTATTTGATGCATTTGTATATAGTATATATTTGTATATAGTAGTTCTGGCCTAACAAAGTGACATTGGCGCCAATTATCTTGTTCGCAAACTAAACTAATTTTAAGTTACGTGCATCTTTTTCTTTCCATATCGTTTAGAAAAGGATAGAAGATAACATTTTAGTTTAATCCTGTCAAATTAAGATACTCCATAGACAGTGTAGACGCGATTATGAATATGGCGACTAAAAATACAGTTAACGTCAGGAGAGCACTAATTTGACAGGTCTACACTGACATTTTATCTTCTGTCCTTTTCTTAATGAAATAGAAAGATATTTAAAGATCCACTGAGCTTCCATTTAATTTAGGTTGCGAACAAGGGAACCGGGCCCAATGTCTTGTCTGACAAAGATCTCTAAATGAAGATTTAAAAAAGACAACCATACATTACATAGTAAACTATTTAAAAGATCATTGGGCGCAATCCGACCTGGTCGCGGACATAAATGAAAATAATATAAAATGAAAGAGTATAAATTCACGCAGCATTGCTGCGTGAATTTATACTCTTTCATTTAAATGGTTATTTTATTTATAATCTATGGGAGAACAAAGTTAGAACCATTAATATATTTATTCAAAAGTACTACTATTAAATATCAGTTTGTCTGTCGGATCAATCATGTCTGCCAAAAAATCCAGAAAGGAACCCAAAAAAAAACATTTGTGCGCACGACTCGTGGCGACTCTGCTTCTATACGTTCTTTTGTTTATATTTATATAGTTATTTTTTTATATTATTTTTTGTTTAAGTATAATCTAGTGTTTGACCGCAATCCCACCTGATGGTAAGCAGTGATGCAATCGTTAATAGTCAAGCTAGCGCGCTAGTTTATTAAGAGTCTATACACAGAAAAAAACTGTGAAAATAAAGGAAGACGGCAGTTGAGCGAGGCGATGCAATGTTAAACCCATCAACACGACCAACGATGCTGCGCCAGAAGGAGATTGATCTGGAGACCCTCCACGATCAAACTCCCGACACAACAAAATTTGGCACATCGTATCCGGTACACATCGCAACACAACTGCTCAGACCCGTGCTCCGTACGGCTTCACCAGACATCATGCCGGAACACGACGAATCGCTTGGCGGCAAGACTTTGTCTGGTGGGTGGTAACTTCCGCCGGCAGCCGATGTTATGTCCAACCACTGAGAAAACGTTCGCTTCCTCTCTTTCACACAGCAGCTCCCGTCACAATCGTTCATCATCATCATCATTTCAGCCGAAAGACGTCCACTGCTGGACATAGGCCTCCCCGAAGGTCACAATCGTTGCGCTGGCATATTGTTTCATTCGTGTCATCGCAGTCCTTCGTTAGAACCGTCGGTAGCTGCATGCGCAGTATAGTTTATTTTTTATCCTGGACTAGGCACCAACAACAACTTGAAGCCTCTGTGGTATTTTAGATAAAATAACCGTAGATATTGATTTCGCCGAATAAATAATCTATACTACTTACTACTAATATATGACATCCTCCGTGGCGTAGCGGTAGCGAAAGCGGCCGCTGCGCAAGGACCGCTGGTCTGGTCGTGCCTCGGAAAGCACGGTCCCGGTTGCCATACGAACATATAATGGCAGTCGTTACGGGTTGTTGGAGTCCTCAGAAAGTCCAACAATTGGTTTAACTGCAACGCTTCGATATCGCCTTCGGGTTGTGGAGGTCAGACGGCAGTCGCTTCACGGAAAATATCGAAGTTTAGTCAAAATTAGCAGTTAGACTGGTAAAGCGGACCCCAGACTCCAAAGCTGAAAAAGCTATGGATGGGACTGGGATTAACGCTGAGATAATGATGACTTACTACTAATATATAAAGCTGAAGAGTTTGTTTGTTTGAACGCGCTAATCTCAGGAACCACTGGTCCGATTTGAAAAAATATTTTTGCGTTGGGTTGCCCATTAATCCAGGAAGGCTTTAGGCTATGTAAAATCACGCTGCGACCAATAGGAGCGGAGCATACCTAACTCCACGCGAACGAAGTCGCTGGCGGCTGGCGGCCCATACATCACAAGAAAGCGACCCTTACCATGATAAGCTAGAGACATTTGTCTATATTATCCTCACAATTTCATTTCTGTCCGTCGTGGGTTTTTCTCCCATACTATTTGCCCATTGACCTTACCTGCTTCTTCAAAAAGTATTCAATTATAAGTCAGTATTATTAAGGTCGTACCCTCACCAAATGACCTCGAGCATTTGCTCCCTCTTCACCGCGCCCCACCTCTACAATACTTCGCAAAATATTACTAGCGCCGTCTGGCGGACGAAGTACTTACAAATACAAGTTAAATTCATAGACCACAGATGTAACAGACATGGCACTTTTATTTTTGTTTATTGGTGCGCCCAAATACTTTTGGTTATTATGTACCTACTCAAACAAATGTTGACGATACTTCATAATAAAAATTCTGCGGTGTTTATTTTTTAACCGACTTCAGAAAAAGGTGGTTCTCAGTTCGATTTATTGTCGCTGATAACTTTATGGTTAATGAACCTATTTAGACCATTCTTTTTTTATATGAAGGGATATGCTGCCTATGTAATCCCACTGTTACCACGTCAGTGTCGATAATGGAAATTCTGAGAAATTTAGGCCAATTATCGAAAATTGTAGGCACGCTTCGGGTGACAACTTGATACTCGTGTTTATATCGGATGATACTATAAAACCGTGAAGATTTGGGCCTGACCTGATGATGGAGATGACAGAATATCAAGGGAATCCACATCGGAAGCAACTTTCACGTGTTTGGGCTTATTTAATGTGCATTGATTAGACCTTTATAACTAAATATGTTATGACTGTAACTTCAGGGTTGGAAGTTAGTTTTGTAGATTGAAAGTTAGCTAAGTCAGATGGACAAAGGGATAGAAAAATAATATAATAAAGTTTAATTTATCATTATTTATTATTTTAAGGGAAAACGTAATCAGGGTCAAATAAATTTCTGCAGAACTGACACATTTAAAAAAAAAAATTCATGTTTTTTTTTTGGGACCAGGCAAGACTGTGAAATTATATTATTAACTTCCGAAATTAGTTATTTTTCACTTTGTAGTGGTTTTTGAAGTCGGTTGTTTTTTTGTAAAAAGTTTTTATTTTTATGTTTGTTTGCTGATAACTTCGCCTAAAATTTGGTATTTCGATGAATTTTTGGGTATTTCGACATGGGTGTCGTGATAGGGGTTTTCGGGAGTGCAGATCACGAATATGACGTAATTTTTGAAATCCAAGATGGCTGACACCAATTTTATGATATTTTGACATGGGTGTCGTGAAAGGGGTTTTTGTGGGTGCTAATCACGAAAATGACGTCATTTTGGAAATCTAAGATGGCCGACACCAATTTTATGATATTTTGATATGGGTGTCGTGAAAGGGGTTTTTGTGGGTGCTAATCACGAAAATGACGTCATTTTGGAAATCCAAGATGGCCGACACCAATTTTATGATATTTTGACATGGGTGTCGTGAAAGGGTTTTTGTGGGTGCTAATCACGAAAATGACGTCATTTTGGAAATCCAAGATGGCCGACACCAATTTTATGATATTTTGACATGGGTGTCGTGACCGGGGTTTTCGGGGGTGCAGATCACGAAAATGACGTCATTTTTGAAATCCAAGATGGCTGACACCAATTTTATGATATTTTGACATGGGTGTCGTGAAAGGGGTTTTCGCGGGTGCTAATCACGAAAATTACGTCATTTTTGAAATCGAAGGTGGCCGAAATTATATTTCATGATATTTTGACTTGGGTATCGTGACGGGTTTTCGGGGCGCTGATCACGAAAATGACGTCAATTATAAGCTGTGGCATAGCTTCTATTTCTTTATCAAAGTCAAAAATAAAACATCAAATATAGTTTAGTCGCCAAATCGCCACCATTTTTCGCACTCCTTCAATGACGTCACTGGTAAAAAATAAATAAATAAATAAACTACAAAAAAGAAAATACATACTTATACAAATGTATACGTTAATTAGCAAAATAAAAAAATACTATGTCATAAATAACTAATAAAAAATTTCCTACTAACTACATACTGCGGAACTCGGTGTGCACACCTTTGCGATTTACCCCGCAGCCACGCGCAGGATTGCGTTTTTTATCTGCATTTTCATGCACATCTGCAGCCCTGCGCGTGAGCACAGATTCAATGTATAGTACCATGCGTTTCTCCATACAAAATTTGGTACTAGCGAACATCTATCTTATATATAAAATTCTCGTGTCACAGTTTTCGTTCCTATACTCCTCCGAAACGGCTTGACCGATTCTCGTGAAATTTTGTGAGCGTATTGAGTAGGTCTGAGAATCGGCCAACATCTGTTTTTCATCCCCCTAAATGTTAGGGGTAGTCCACCCCTATTTGTTTTTTTATTTTTACATAACAAATTTTCACCCTTCTACGATCAATCCTTCAAAACTGATCAATCGTCATTTAATTAGTTTTATTCCCATGGGAAATCTAAAAAACGCGATATAACCCAATTCCACGCGGGCGAAGCCGCGGGCGGAAAGCTAGTACTAATATATAAAGCTGAATAGTTTGTTTGAACGCGCTAATCTCAGGCACTGCGGGTCCGATTTGAAAAATTCTTTTTGCGTTGGATAGCTCATTAATCCAGAAAGGCTTAAGGCTATAAAACATCACGCTGCGACTAATAGGAGCAGAGCATTACTAACTCAACGCGAACGAAGTCGCTGGCGGCCGCTAGTATAAAATAGCTTTACCGCGGCAGCCCCGAGTGCCACATGTTTTTGTTTTATTAGAAAGACGATATCTTCAAGGTAGTCTCATGTTTAGGAAATTAAGGTCTGATGATGGAAGACTAGGTAAATCTAGAAGAAATTTAAAAAATCAAAGGGGCGTCTAGGGCTTTTCTAAGTTTTTTCATTAAGTGTTTTAACGCACTACAATTTAATAAAGTTCGGAGTTGATGGAGCCGGGAGACAGCCGAGGGAACTTCTTAACGATTCACATCAGCTGCCTCGTGTTTGTGCTTAATAAATTTGTGTTGATAAGAACTTTACACCTAAATGAGTTGTGATTATCATTAAAGCTCTGATGTTGAAGACAAAGGCCAGTTAAGGGAACTCCTTAAAGGTTTACAATAGTTACCTTATGTTTGGACTTATTTCTTTTCATTTATATTGATGAAAACTTTACACCCATATAAGTAGGTTAAAATGAATGTCTGCAATAGATCTGATGATAGAGCCGAGAGAAATTCGAGGGAACTCCTCAACGATTCACAGCAGCTACCTTGTGTAATATCTTGATTAATTTGTATTGATAAGAGCTTTACACCTAGATGGATTGCTATGATCATTAGGAGTCTGATAATGAAGACGAAGGACAGTCTGTTGAGGGAACTCCTCAAAGGTTTACAGTAGCTGCTTTGTGGTTGGACTTAATTCATTTATATTGATGAGAAATTTGCACCCATATGGGTAAAATTAAAGAAAAAAAAACATGATTTTTTTTTTGGACCAGGCAAGACTGTGAAATTATATTATTATTCTCGTTTAATAAAACAAATACGTAAATTGTAAAAAATAAAACTATCGTATATCAAAATAAATAACAAATACATATACTATAATATTATTTACGCAAAGCTTCCTTTCGCAGAAAAATAATAAACATCCGACTAATACAATATCCGATCAGACTGGACGTTGACGGCAGCATATATGGAAAAGGCCTGCAAGCAAACGACCTATTTCGTTTGCTTTAATTCCTTTAAGACCACAATGAAAGTATGAGCATTTCTAGATATAACGCAATGAAATAACACAACTTAAATTCAGTCTCTTGATTTTAATTGATGTTTGCATAAGCATGACGAGTAGGTAGTGTTTGTACTATGTTAAAGTAGAGTGTTGTAAATTGTTGAGGAATTTCCTCGACTGTCTATGGTTTTATCATCTGATGTAATTCAGACTTTAATTTTTACCCATATGGGTGCAAATTTCTCATCAATATAAATGAATTAAGTCCAACCACAAAGCAGCTACTGTAAACCTTTGAGGAGTTCCCTCAACAGACTGTACTTCGTCTTCATTATCAGACTCCTAATGATCATAACAATCCATCTAGGTGTAAAGCTCTTATTAATACAAATTAATCAAGATATTACACAAGGTAGCTGCTGTGAATCGTTGAGGAGTTCCCTCGAATTTCTCTCGGCTCTATCATCAGATCTATTGCAGACATTCATTTTAACCTTAAGTAGGTTAAAATGAATGTCTGCAATAGATCTGCAATGAATGTCTGCACGAGGCAGCTGATGTGAATCGTTAAGGAGTTCCCTCGGCTGTCTCCCGGCTCCATCATCAACTCCGAACTTTATTAAACTGTAGTGCGTTAAAACACTTAATGAAAAAACTTAGAAAAGCCCTAGACGCCCCTTTGATTTTTTAAATTTCTTCTAGATTTACCTAGTCTTCCATCATCTGACCCTAATTTCCTAAACATGAGACTACCTTGAAGATATCGTCTTTCTAATAAAACAAAAACATGTGGCACTCGGGGCTGCCGCGGTAAAGCTATTTTATACTAGCGGCCGCCAGCGACTTCGTTCGCGTTGAGTTAGTAATGCTCTGCTCCTATTAGTCGCAGCGTGATGTTTTATAGCCTTATGCTTTTCTGGATTAATGAGCTATCCAACGCAAAAAGAATTTTTCAAATCGAACCCGTAGTGCCTGAAATTAGCGCGTTCAAACAAACAAACTCTTCAGCTTTAACTCTAATAAAACAAAAACATGTGGCACTCGGGGCTGCCGCGGTAAAGCTATTTTATACTAGCGGCCGCCCCGAGTGCCACATGTTTTTGTTTTATTAGATATAGATATGGGTGTAAAGTAAAGCTATTTTATACTAGAGGCCGCCAGCGACTTCGTTCGCGTTGAGTTAGTAGGTAATGCTCTGCTCCTATTAGTCGCAGCGTGATGTTTTATAGCCTTAAGCTTTTCTGGATTAATGAGCTATCCAACGCAAAAAGAATTTTTCAAATCGAACCCGTAGTGCCTGAAATTAGCGCGTTCAAACAAACAAACTCTTCAGCTTTATATATTAGTACTAGCTTTCCGCCCGCGGCTTCGCCTGCGTGGAATTGGGTTATATCGCGTTTTTTAGATTTCCCATGGGAATAAAACTAATTAAATGACGATTGATCAGTTTTGAAGGATTGATCGTAGAAGGGTGAAAATTTAGGATTGTATGTATTTTTGTATGTTGTAAAAAAATAGAAACTAAAAATGTTGTGTAAAAATAAAAAAACAAATAGAGGTGGACTACCCCTAACATTTAGGGGGATGAAAAACAGATGTTGGCCGATTCTCAGACCTACTCAATACGCTCACAAAATTTCATGAGAATCGGTCAAGCCGTTTCGGAGGAGCATAGGAACGAAAACTGTGACACGAGAATTTTATATATAAGATAGATGTTCGCTAGTACCAAATTTTGTATGGAGAAACGCATGGTACTATACATTGAATCTGCGCTCACGCGTAGGGCTGCAGATGTGCATGAAAATGCAGATAAAAAACGCAATCCTGCGCGTGGCTGCGGGGTAAATCGCAAAGGTGTGCACACCGAGTTCCGCAGTATGTAGTTAGTAGGAAATTTTTTATTAGTTATTTATGACATAGTATTTTTTTTTATTTTGCTAATTAACGTATACATTTGTATATGTATTTTCTTTTTTGTAGTTTATTTATTTATTTATTTATTACCAGTGACGTCATTGAAGGAGTGCGAAAAATGGTGGCGATTTAGCGACTAAACTATATTTGATGTTTTATTTTTGACTTTGATAAAGAAATAGAAGCTATGCCATAGCTTATAATTGACGTCATTTTCGTGATCAGCGCTCCGAAAACCCGTCACGATACCCAAGCAAAATATCATAAAATATAATTTCGGCCACCTTGGATTTCAAAAATGACGTCATTTTCGTGGTTAGCACCCGCGAAAACCCCTTTCACGACACCCATGTCAAAATATCATAAAATTAGTGTCAGCCATCTTGGATTTCAAAAATGACGTCATTTTCGTGATCTGCACCCCCGAAAACCCCCGTCACGACACCCATGTCAAAATATCATAAAATTGGTGTCAGCCATCTTGGATTTCAAAAATGACGTCATTTTCGTGATCTGCACCCCGAAAACCCCCGTCACGACACCCATGTCAAAATATCATAAAATTGGTGTCGGCCATCTTGGATTTCCAAAATGACCATTTTCGTGATTAGCACCCACAAAAACCCCTTTCACGACACCCATGTCAAAATATCATAAAATTGGTGTCGGCCATCTTGGATTTCCAAAATGACGTCATTTCGTGATTAGCACCCACAAAAACCCCTTTCACGACACCCATGTCAAAATATCATAAAATTGGTGTCGGCCATCTTGGATTTCCAAAATGACGTCATTTTCGTTATTAGCACCCACGAAAACCCCTTTCACGACACCCATGTCAAAATATCATAAAATTGGTGTCGGCCATCTTGGATTTCCAAAATGACGTCATTTTCGTAATTAGCACCCACAAAACCCCCTTTCACGACACCCATGTCAAAATATCATAAAATTGGTGTCGGCCATCTTGGATTTCAAAAATTACGTCATATTCGTGATCTGCACTCCCGAAAACCCCTATCATGACACCCATGTCGAAATACCCAAAAATTCATCGAAATACCAAATTTTAGGCGAAGTTATCCGCAAACAAACATAAAAATAAAACTTTTTACAAAAAAACAACCGACTTCAAAAACCACTACAAAGTGAAAAATAACTAATTTCGGAAGTTGGTGTCTTTCGTTTGGTATATTCGTTTTAGACACCGAGTTCCGAAATTAGTTATTTTTCACTTTACATAGTGGTTTTTGGAAGTCGGTTGTTTTTTTTTATAAAAGCTTTTATTTTACATTTTTAGTTGTTAAAAGTACTATGTATTCAGTTGCATCCGGTCAGACTGGAAGCTGACGCAAATATAGTTGGGAAATGACGTACTTTTGTTTACTTTAATTTTTACCCGTAAGTACCTATTCCCCCAACTGCCTATGGTCTTCATCATTAAATTTACTGTAGACTATTATTTTAACCTAATCGGAGTAAAGGTCTTATTAATATAAATGAATGAAGTCCAACCACAAAGTAGCTACTGGAAACCGTTGAGGATTTCCCGGAACTGGCCTTTGTCTTCATCATTAGAGCTCTTATGAGAGTCGCAACCCATCTAGGTGTAAAGTTCTTATCAATACAAATTAATCGAGCCCAACCACAAGGTAGTTGCTGTCAATTGTTGAGGAGTTCCTTCGACTGTCTCTCGGCTCCATCATCAGATCTACTCCAGACCTTTATTAAATTGTAGTGCTTTAAAATATTTAAACTAAACACACTAGCACTAGTCGCCCCCAATTTTTGAAAGTTCCGCTTGTTTTCTCTGGACTTCCACCATCAAACCTTGATATCCTTATCAAGGGACCACCTTGGGAACGTCTTCCTTCCAACAGAAAAAGAATTATCAAAATCGGTTTATAAATGACGAAGTTATGCGCGAACAAACATAAAAAAAACATATACGGTCGAATTGAGTAACCTCCTCCTTTTTGAAGTCGGTTAAAAATTGAACATAAAAAACATATAATTGAGCAACCTCCTCCTTTTTGAAATCGGTTAAAAAAACGAACACCAAAATAAACATCAATACTATCTTAGAGACACTCTAAGATAGTATTTTATACTCTATGCGACATGCGGTGCGTGAGCGAGCAAGCAGATGCTTTCTCGCTCACGCGCCGCCCGCTTGTGCTAGCGGAGCGCGCGATGACGAACGACACGGGTTCCCCCTTCGAGAGCTTGTGGCATACTGAATCTCAATAGCCCGGGCAACAGAAATGATGGCGAATGTGCTCAGATTGTTGAACAAAATTTTGATTTTGGTCGTTTTAAAAAAATATTTCTACAATAATGTTCGTCATGAAATTACCTATCCATTAGTGTAAGAACGCAATCTAAATAATGCTTACTTTCCGAGGAGATGCACGTTTATGATAATTATTTCTATTGTCAGTGGTTTCGTTGTGAAGGAATTATTTAAACATTATACTTAGTAAAATAAAAAAAAAATCTACAATTTTGGAGCCAAGATTATGGAGAAAATTTAAGTATTTTTAATAAGTTGATATTTCTTTTGGATAAAGAGTAGATAGCTCCGGAAAACTACATAAAAACGGCTTGCGGTGTGTTTTTCCTCTGGAGCCGCCTTAAGTAACTGAAAATGATTAAGTCATTATAACAAGCTAACTTATATAATTGCTAGGATTAAATGAATGAAACTATTAGGTATAGTCAATGGCGCCGAAACTTCAATTTATAAACTAAATTAAATATCATATCAGTGTATCTTTTTCGTTTTGTTTTTTTGTATAGTTAATAGTTAGGTTAGTTTTGTAGTATAATTAATAACTGAGCGTCTGACGCAAATTGACATATTTTTAGTAGCCACCATTCTAATCACATCTAACTGTCAATGAATAACTTAATTTGGTAACAAAAGAACAAGGGATGGTCACGAAATGAAGATAGATAGGAAATGCAATGCATTAAATAAAGGTAGGAAAATGGTTTACCATTTGCTACTTGCCACCGCTCCTATGAAGATTTATCAACCTGAACTAAAAGCCCTTAATGTTCCATACATTTAAATGGCAATATAATACCTAAACATAATTCCCACGAGTAAATTATTACCTACTTACCATTAGACACAACCAAACCAACAACCAAATTATGAGCCAAATTACATGAAACTGTCAAGGTGAGCCGGATTCCGGCGTTTGTGCAACGAACCTCGTGTTCGATCAATTGAATCAAGCGCAAGTTTCAAGAGTATTCGGCCAAGAGCACTCGTTTACAGTCTGCACGCATAACGAACTGTTTGCCCTATAAATATTACACGAAGACGTACGCTACATAGTTATATGTACATAGCTAGTCTTCGTTTTGGTCGTACGGAACGAGTACCTTAGGATCAGAGTTTCAGAATCAGTCGACAACAATTCACCTTGCTTTTTGACATCAACAAGCAAGGTGAATTGCTGTCGACTGTTTAACTACCGACGGTTGACTAGCACAAACACAGACAGGAAGGCTATATAACATCACGCTGCTACCAATAGGAGCGGAGCATAGTCGCTGGCGGTCGCTAATGTCTAAATAAATCCGAATAAATGATTTTGTTTCTGTAAGTAGAATTTCCACAAGCACTTCCAAAATATTTTATGTTTTAGAACAAGATTTGTTCGCTGTTTGCCATCAGACTATTCTGAGAAGGAAGGCCGAAATAAACTCAGAAGACAGTGTCTTCTAAAGTTCATATAAAAGAAGTTAATCATTGTAGCATCTAAGTTGGGTTGTATTTACCGTAACAGTACGGGCACGGCTGAAAGAGCAAACTCCCGCACACTGCGTTTGCGCACACGTCGGAGCTGCTTCCGCGCTTCACGGACAACATACACACACAGGCATACATACAATACAAGCGAACACACAAAATTTTGTGTAGTTCTACACTACTTTAATCTGATAAGCCGAAATTTACTAGGTCGTGGTTTTACTGTTACGTGGTAGAAATCGAAAGTTATGCGGTTTGTGGACCTTACCATTATGGCTATCAAAATTTACCGTAACTAAGTTTTGATAAGACATTAAAGGTGCGCAATTCATTTAAGACTTTTTTCATGTGCAATTTTAATATTAGATTGTTATACGAGGGGCAAAAAAGCCTCATTATTTCTTCTTCTTCTTCAGCCTACAGATGTCCACTGCTGGACAAAGGCCTCCCCCAAGCCTTACCACGATGACCGGTCTTGTGCTTCCCGCATCCATCGGCTTCCCGCGTCCTTCACCAGGTCATCGGTCCACCTTGTTGGGGGCCTCCTTACGCTGTGTCTTCCAGTACGTGGCCGCCACTCCAGAACCTTACTGCCCCATCGGCTATCGGTTCTACGAGCAATGTGCCCCGCCCACTGACACTTAATTTTAGCGACTCGAAGAGCTATGTCGGTGACTTTGGTTCTTCTGCGTGATCGAATCAGAAATGAGGAGATCCGCAGAAGAACCAAAGTCACCGACATAGCTCATTATTATTTACGACGTAGTATTACCTACTGACGTCACTAAAAATTCTGCATCTCGCAAGCAGAGTTTACTGTACAACTAGCACGCATACAAGTTCACGACATAAACCGGTGGAGCAAGTGCCCGCCAAACAATACCAGGCTGGTCGAAGGATCCTCCCTTTTCTGTGGAGAATAAGTAAACTTTGTACCCTGTTCCTCATACCTCCACAACCGTTACGTATAGTCAGAAGTCTGGAAGTCTGACAACCAGTTTTACCAAAGGGTACCCGGGTATCCAGTAACTGGGTAATAATTGTCTGATAGGCAGCTCCATGTAAAATGTTTTATCTGCACCAGCAGGACAATTGCGTAACACAGTCTCAGTAGCAATGTGTTTAATTTTGACAGTTCAACAATATTCATTGCGTTATTTACGTTGTTGAGCAGATACAAGTTCGAACATAAGGACCAATGGAATAGCAATAAGCTTCAAACTGATTCCAACTGATAGTAATAGTGTGTTACGCAATTAGGGTGCTGGTTATTGTACTAAAGGAGGCTAATTTAACCCCAACATACATATTTGGATAAAAAGTAGACATTTGACAGCCTCCGTGGCGTAGCGGTGGCGGACGCGGCCGCTGCGCAAGGTGGCGCGGGTTCGATCCCCGCACAGTGCAAGTATTTGTATGCATGAATATGAATATTGGTACTGGTCTGGTCGTGCCTCGGATAGCACGTTAAGCCGTTGGTCCCGGTTGCCCTACGAACATCTAGTGGCAGTCGTTACGGGTTGTTGGAGCCCTCAAAAGTCCTACAATTGGTTTAACTGCAATGCTTCGATGTCGCCTTCGGGTTGTGGAGGTCAGACGGCAGTCGCTTCATGGAAAATGTCGAAGTTTAGCCATATCAGCAGTTGGATTGGTAAGACGAACCCCAGACTCCAAAGCTGAAAAGGCTTCGGATGCGACTGGGATTAACACTGGGATGATGATGGAGATGATGATGATCATGTAACAATATTTAAAGATCTTTTTAATTTTTGTTGAGTAACTGTGACTGACAAAACAGCGGCGCAGGTGCTGCTTGCTAATCTGCCCGGTAGTCGGTAACGAACGGTCGGTAACCGTCTCACGTACTGTAAGTGAGAAGGTTACCGAAGGTCAGTAACATTAGGTATGGCGTTGCTGGTCTTCCTTGAAGAGCTGGGCTGGAACGAAAACCCACCATTAAACCCACCCGTACTCAAAATACGCGTACTGCCGTGGAGTTGTGGACACCAGCCCGTACTACCTCTTGAATAACTGTGACAGACTTAAAGTGTTTATTTTTCGAATGTTTGTCCATTAAAACCCACATGTCCATACTATTTTCGTATTGCATCGACCGGTTACTTTCTATTCACACTCGACGAAATTCACAAAAAATAACTACTTATAACGGACTTGCCGGCTCGTTAATGGACATTGCCATCAACTTCAATATAGAAAGTATACTTTAGCATAATATGTACACGCGGTTATAAAGTGAGGAGATAATTAAGGTAACAAACTCAGGCACGTCAAACGTTGCGCCTTATCTCAGTTACGGAGAAACGGTCATGAGTCCTCTTTGTCTGGCTAACAGACTTTTTCCTTTTGAGTACGTTTAAATGTCAGAAGAATTCAAGTTCACCAGAGGTTATTCAACCTTCATGGCCATTAGGGACAAGATTCTTTATTCAAATATTTATTTTTTCCTTTTAATATTGGTTATTGTACCCTCTAATAATTTGAAAGATGTTGAGAACAGCATTTTTTTGTTTTAAAACAATAATCTTTAAGGGCATTGTGGCTAATTAATAACAGCCGTACTGGGTCCATCGATCACCCTAGTTTGCTAGTTAGTCTCTGAATGCACGATCATTGATCTCATAATGATCGATTTTGTCAAGTTACGTAATCTAAGTACTAACAGGTTGAACTTGTAGCGGATTACCCGTGGACAGGCAAAAATCTTTACGTATTAGGATTCCTCTTCCCTAGGTGGTCGCTTCAAGTAAATACCGGTGTACAGCTGCATTGTATTAGACTCAAAGTCAGATTGGCGGTCGCTTCAAGTAAATACTGGTGTACAGCTGCATTGTGTTAGACTCGAAGTCAGATTGGCGGTCGCTTCAAGTAAATACTGGTGTATATCTGCAATGTGTTAGACTTGAAGTCAGATTGACGGTCGCTTCAAGTAAATGCTGGTGTACAGCTGCATTGTATTAGACTCGAAGTCAGATTGGCGGTCGCTTCAAGTAAATACTGGTGTACAGCTGCATTGTGCTAGACTCGAAGTCAGATTGGCGGTCGCTTCAGTAAATACTGGTGTACAGCTGCATTGTATTAGACTCGAAGTCAGATTGGCGGTCGCTTCAGTAAATACTGGTGTACAGCTGCATTGTATTAGACTCGAAGTCAGATTGGCGGTCGCTTCAAGTAAATACTGGTGTACAGCTGCATTGTATTAGACTCGAAGCTGAACTTAACATATTTATATACCTCTTTGATCGAACATTCTAATGTCTATAACCCTGAATTATAAATATGCAATGTTGTCATTGACATTCTGAAGCCGTTAAAGTAACTATATTCATTAAAAATAATACCATATTTTACCAAGTCAAGGTACTGATTGCCCCAATTGGTTTGTTTCAGGCTTGGAGGACACGGTGAAGCTGGTGAAAGGTATCGGCGGCAAATGCTACGGGTATGTGGTAGACTTGACCAAAAGAGAAGACATCTACAGGGTCGCTAAGAAAGTCGAGGAAGAAGTTGGCAGGGTACGTAAAGATTTTCATTTAATTGCCTCATGGTCCTGCTCTGTCGGTACTTGTGGACAGTTTAGGCTAAAATAAAAGGAGGACGTGATGTCGCAAAAGGAAGCTGCGGAACGGGAGAGGGAGATCTCAACTCCCTTCCCGGACCGCAGAAGACGCACCGGGCGCCGAGGAAGGGCGAATAACGCCCTCTTCCAACCCCCGTGAATGGGTCCAGGGGCGAGGGACATGGGGAAGTCCCCGCCCCCTATTCGATGGACCCCGAGGCGGAGGCGCGCGGACTTCGTACTAACTACTTATATAAAAAAAACTGTTTTAACATCGTGTACTAGGTACTTAGCGACAACAGAAATACATTACCTGTGATAATGTCCACTATATGTTTATCACGTTTCATGAGATATAGCTTTGTGAGAGACAGATGGACAGTTGAGTCTTAGTAGGTACTAAGTTCCCGTTGTTACCCCTTGGATACGAATTCTTAATAGATTAAAGTGATAAAAACAACTATGTACCCTAACTGCGTAACATACCACCACTATCAGTTGGAATCATTTCGAAGCTTACTGCTAACTCATTGCTCCGTGTGTTCGAAAATCTGTCTGCTCAACAACCTAAATAAAGCATTGAATGTTGTTGAACTGTCAAAATAAAACCCTAAACTACTGAATAATAATAATAATAGCCAATGGCTTAATTGCCAAGAGCCTCGACCAACACCTCAGGAGGCTCTCGTTAGGCAGCTGGATCAAGGGCTTGATTCAGAAAGCGGTACTGCTGGACACGGCTCGCATCGTCAGGAAGTTCCTCTCTATGGAGCCCTGACCGCCGGTAGCTTGGACCCTGTTCCCGATACCGGTGGGCTACTATTTTTTTATATTTTTAAATGTTTTTGTATGTATTTACTTATATAAATATTTAAAAATGTAGAATAATATGTATATATAGAATAATAAAGGATAATAATAAAACGTTTATTTTTTTCCACCACATAATTAAACATAATTTTGACACAAAATTAAGTATATAAGATATAACGATGTAGTGGAAACTGGAGCCTGAATGAACACTGGTTCCTAATAAATTTTAAATTGATTACTTTTGACCGATGTGATGCATCACAAAGGTATACTTAGTCAAGTAAATACTAATTACCAATGTATTTTTTGCAACTTTATACATACTTTTCTTTAAATAATGACCGTTTTAAATATTCCTTGTTGTACATAATATATCATTACAAATATGTACCCGCTGAGGTGTTAATTTAGCTTTTGAAGTTCGTTGCGCCAATATTGACAAAACAAACTCATAAATTATTCATCTTTACCCATATAATTTGTTGTCCTTAAAAGGTATGAAATGCCAAAATGTAAAATGCATAAAATGAATGAAGAAAGACAAAACATAAGTTTCTTTTATTAATAATTATAAACTAGTGCTTGGCCGCAGTTCCGCCTGATGGTAAGCAGTAAAGCAATCGTTGATGGTAAAGCCTATTCACTTAAAAAACGTAGTGAATAGGAAGGAAGACGGCAGCTGAGCGAGGAGCTGCAGTGTTAAACCCAACAACACGACCAACGATGCTTCTCCAGAGAGAGATTGATCTGGAGACCGTCCACGACCAAACCCCGAAAAAAAAAATTGGTGCATCGTACCCGGCACATATCGCAACACAACTGCTCAGTCCCGTCCTCCGTATGGCTTCACCAGACATCATGCCGGAACACGACGAATCGCTTGGCGGCAATACTTTGTCTGGTGGGTGGCAGACCTGTCAAAAAAAAACATAAATTTGCGGTTTTTTGGTCGCCATGTATATAATCGCGTCTAAAGTGTTTATGGAGTGTTTTTTGGCGGGAATGTCAAGATGAGTGTCACGCTCATATTTCATTGGACTTTTAAAATGATTTATAGTGTTGTTTACTAAATAAAAGCGCGTGATTTATGTAGTAAAAAGTGCATTCAGTGAATAATTCATAAAGAACAGTGAAATATTGTAGCATAGTGGCCACATCATGTCTTTACGCTAAACCACTCCTAATCGGCCACACGCGGAAAACGAAAGGAGTTAGATTAGTTAGGATAAGTTTAGGATAAGCGAAGATAAGTTAGGATTAATTAGGATAAGTTAGGATAGAAGTTTACCCAAGAAAATAATTACTGAAGACTAGGCTGTATGGCGTACTATGCCTTTGCCTTTTCCGTTCAGAAGAACGGAAAGAATTGAACCAAAAAAAAAATGTCTATGGAGTATTTTAATTTGACAGGGTTAAACTAAAATGTTATCTTCTATCCTTTTCATATTGAAATAGAAAGAAATAACTTAAAATTTGTTTAATTTGTACGTAAGAGAATCGGCATTATATCCCCTAAAGCTGTATATTATAATGCCTAATATTCTTAGCCAGCACTCGAAAGCCTAGAAGAGCTATAATCATATTCATATAAGGTTAAGATGATGGATATCATATATCTTGATACAGAACCGTGTCAGGAAGTTGAGACATAGTGAAAAATGTCAACATACCTACCTAACGCAAGTGAAGTTGCGAAGGAAAGCTTGCACTGTAATTAGGACTAAGTACCTACATCATTCCTTGAGAAAATTCCACCGTTTATAGCTCAGTGTCTATGTTAGTAATATGGATAGTATAATTTTCTCTAAAAAAATTAAATTAAACGCAAAAGAAAAATGATTTTTGTTGTTTTAGGATAAACACCATCTGCTTAAACTTTGTTAGGGTTTCCAGTCTAACAGAAAAGGTAATTGCGTAACAGACTATAAGTAGTAATGGATTTTATTTTGACAATTCAACAACATTCATTGCGTTATTTACTTTGTTAAGCAAACACATTTACAAACATATGGAGCAATGGATTATCAATATGCTGCGAAATGATTCCAACTGACAGTCTTACGCAATCAGGGTGCTGATTAGGCTTGCCAGACCGCCGGGAAATCCGGGAATGTACCGGAATATTACCTCTTGTCCCGGAATTAGCGGTAATTGTCCCGGATTTTAAAAACTTATAATCTTGTAACAAAATAAACTAGCAAGGAATGAAATGACATGGCTGCCTCCTCTCTGTCTGACTTTCATGAACGTACCGATTTTTCATTTCTCGATATCATGGGCTCTGTTCTACCTAAATGCTCGATTCTTTTATGCTTCTGGCATGGCAACCTCTTGTACGGCCCCCTACTGTTTTCAAGTGTCCCTGTCGACGACTGTCCCTGATTTAATAAGTTCCTATCTGGTAACCCTAATGCTGATTCTGCCGAATAACCGTAGGTATTTAAATGACTGCCTATCTGACTCCACAGGCATATTATTAGAATTCTTAAAAAAAAGCAAATACTATGGTTGAATCAACTTAGATCAACAGAACTACTAGTAGCGAATTGTTCAATATTTACATTTCGTTTTCCACATTATTTACCTGCTCGATAAAAACTAGTTTTCTATGTAGGTACTTGGAATGTAAGTAGTCATTTTAAAAACATTCATACATAGAAAATGGGATAATGCTCAATAATAATAATAATAATAAATTATAGGCCGATCACTTGTCTACCAACGGTCTATAAAGTTCTTACGTCCATTTTGAAAGCTAAAATAAACAAACACCTTAACAGCAACTCCATCATGTCTGTCTCTCAAAATGGATGTAAGAGCGGGTCCCGTGGTACTAAGGAGCTACTCCTCATAGACATGGCCATCAGCCAACAGGTTCGTCGATCCCGCAAGGACCTCTCAACTTGCTGGATAGATTATAAGAAGGCCTACGATTCGGTGCAACATACATGGCTTATGAGGGTGCTGGAGTTGTACAAGGTTAATGCAACTCTACGCACTTTCCTTAGGTCGTGTATGGGGCAATGGAAGACAGCCCTTCGCTATCCAGGGAGTCGACGGATCCAAGGGAATGATGAACCTGTATGGATTAAGCGGGGAATATTCCAGGGCGACAGTCTGAGCCCACTTTGGTTCTGCTTAGCTCTGAATCCTCTAAGCACACTGCTGGAGGATTCAGGTCTGGGTTACCGATTGAAGAGAGGTGGTCAGGTCATATCTCACCTCCTCTACATGGATGATTTGAAACTCTTTGCCCCCAATAAATTGCATCTGATGAAGCTACTGAATGTAACTGAAACTTTTAGTAGTGGCATCAAAATGGAATTTGGTGTGGACAAATGTGCAGTCATGCATGTAAAGCGGGGGCAGATTATGGAATCCGAAGGAATTACACTCCCGGATTCCATACACCTAAGATCCTCCTCATTCGAGAGCTATAAATATTTGGGTATGTCGGAAGCGTTAGGTATCAACGATGCTGACATGAAGCAATCGTTGAAGGAGCGCTTCTTTGGTCGCCTGAAGAAGGTATTAAAAAGTCTTCTTTCGGGCGGAAATAAGGTGCGCGCCTTCAACGGGTGGGTCATGCCGGTTTTGATGTACTCTTTCGGCATACTTAAATGGACTCAGACTGAACTCGACGCCCTGGATAGAAGGGTCCGTACACTGCTGACAGCAAACAGGATGCATCACCCACGATCATCGGTGATGAGACTGTATATTCCCCGGAAGTGCGGGGGTCGAGGCTTTTTAAATGCGAAGACCCTCCACAACCGAGAGGTATGCAGTCTCAGAGAACATTTTTTCAAAACCGTAGTGGGTATGCATCATGATGTTGTCACAGTAGACAAGGGGCTTACCCCACTATCCATGGCAAAAGAGAACTGGCACAAGCTTAAAATACTTACCACTGATGACCGCAAGTGTATATGGCAAAGCAAGGAACTTCACGGGCGATTTTATCGGGCTCTTCATGAGTCCGATGTAGACTTCTTAGCATCCGTATCCTGGCTACGATTCAGTGACCTTTTCGGGGAAACTGAAGGTTTCGTCTGTGCAATTATGGACGAAGTTTTCTTGACGAATAACTACCGGAGATATATTATGAAGGACGGGACGATTGACGTGTGTCGGGCATGTCACCATCCGGGTGAGTCCATCAGACATATTATCTCTGGTTGCTCTCGTCTGGCTAACAGCGAGTATTTGCACAGGCATAACCAAGTAGCTAGGATTATCCATCAGCAACTTGCTTTGAAATATAAACTTGTGGATTCTGAGGTACCATATTATAAGTATGTGCCCGACCCAGTTCTTGAAAATGACCATGTCACGTTATACTGGGATCGGTCTATCATTACTGACAGGACTATTGTTGCAAATAAGCCTGATATAGTAGTGATAGACCGATTAGCGCGCCTTGCAATGATTGTAGATGTTACCATTCCACATGACGGGAATCTCGTGAAAGCTGAGAAAGAGAAACAAATTAAGTATCTCGACTTGGCGCACGAGATTGTTGACATGTGGAATGTGAACTCGGCTGTCATTGTACCGATTGTCGTGTCAGCCAATGGTCTGATAGCCAAGAGCCTCGACCAACATCTATTGAGGCTCTCGTTAGGCAGTTGGGTCAAAGGCCTGATTCAAAAGGCAGTACTCCTCGATACGGCCCGCATAGTGAGGAGGTTCCTGTCTCTGGAGCCTTAACCACCGGTAGCTTGGACCCTGCTCCCGCCATCGGTGGAACACTATTTTTTTTATATTTTTAAATGTTTTTGTATGTTTTTTATATTTAAAAAATATTTAAAAATGTAATAACGATATGTAGACACGGAAAAATAAAGAGATAATAATAATAAAATAAACGAAATAATAATAATATCTTTATTCAATTAACAAAGACTCACATTGTTAATAAACCTTAAAAACTATGTTAAACAATTTACTTTATAAAATTTATTTCATCCCGTGAGAGATGGCATTGCAGTGACTCACCTAAAACCAATCAAGCCTGCTAGCGATCATTTTCAGGATCTTGTTGGAGCTGTCCCGAACTCAATACTTGCTTAACATAGTTTTTTGCCGGCTCTTACACATAGGAAACTACCAATTGCAATTTTCTTCTTCTGACACTTTATAAGCTTCCAACTTACATGGAGTGACACAACATATTTCGACTATGACTTAATTAATAGAAAATTGATTTCAGGTCACCTTGCTGA
The DNA here is from genome assembly GCA_017933935.1 of Sesamia nonagrioides. Lineage (NCBI taxonomy): Eukaryota > Metazoa > Arthropoda > Insecta > Lepidoptera > Noctuidae > Sesamia > Sesamia nonagrioides. The sequence continues at coordinate 273,195 of JADWQK010002354.1, forward strand.
TTAACAATGCTGGTGTGGTCTCCGGATGCTACCTCCTCGATACGCCCGACCATCTTATTCAGAGAACATTCGATGTTAATATTTTAGCGCATTTCTGGGTAAGTCAAAAGTTTCTAATTAACAAAAGAATAAAAACAATAAGACAAGATAAAAAATTATGACTTATAGTTGAGCCAAATTCGATAAAGAATAGAGGTAAATAAACCGTTGCTTGGCAACGAGTAGTTTACGCCTAAAAGACAGATGTTAACAACCTTTTCTATATACATGATTTTCATAAAAGTAATAATCCTACTTCCTACTAATCTAAACAGTTTAGTTATGTTTAGATATTTAACATTTGCATAGAACGCTTAACTTGAATGAAATATGACACACATGTAAGCTAATTCCCTAATAGATTATTTTTTTTTAAACATATAATTATAATTAGTCCATACCTGAAAGTATTACAATGCATGTGTTATGTAGTTGATTTGAAAGTAATTAAAATACGGAAAAATACGGAGATTTGTAAAACGTGAGTTGTGATAACCCTAAATTGGTTTGTTTACCTCTATTCTTTATGGAGCTAGGCGATGGTTTATGTATATTTAACTAAGGTGTTAATATGTACAGACGACAACACATCAAGCTACTACAATCTGTAAGATTTCCTTACTAGATTTTCAACTTTATATCTAAAGTGTTAAGGCTCAAGGTAGATTGGGAATAACTGACAGTTTGGGGTAGCTTGACGTGCTGTCGTCCGTACCATAAATACACAAAGCCAATTAGGTTTTTTGCTTGAGATCACTATACATATAAGTAGCAGCTCAGAGTTTGACTTTCTGTCAGGTTAATGACAAAAGGTTCGCCAGTAGATGTCTTAACAATAACTGGTGAATTGTGGGTGTAGTTAAGTGCCCCTCCAACCACTTTGGGGGAAAAGGCATGAAAAAAGGAAAAAAAAAGAAAGAAAGGGTTCCGTACCATTGATTTATGAAATTGAAGGATTTAAGTTATTTCTATGAGAGATTACGCTGTATTACGCGGTTTACGATTTACGAGGTATTAAAAAAAAACTACTTACTGAATCTCGTTCAAAACAATTTTCATTGGTAGTTTTTATAGTAATGTACATCATATGTCTTTTTTTTAGATTTTCCATTTTCTTATTTTACAAGTTAGAGGGGGGACCAACTTTTTCCGCTCACCAACTAGTTCCACTTTGGAAGCGTCTGTCGCGCAAATTTTTTAGATTTGGGTTTAGAAAAAAAATATTTTTGAAACCTCCGTATCATTTTTGAAGACCTATCCATAAATAACCCACACGTTTGTGTTTGATGAAAAAAATGATTTAGAGTTTCAGTTCGAAGTATGGGGAGCCCCCAATATTTAAAATTATTATATTATTTTTGCATCAAAATCTTAATGCGGTTCACAGAATACATCTACCTACCAAGTTTCAACAGTATAGCTCTTAGAGTTTCGGTAAAAAATGGCTGTGACATACAGACGGACAGACAGACGGACAGACAGACGGACAGACAGACGGACAGACAGACATGACGAATCTATAAGGGTTCCGTTTTTTGGCATTTGGCTACGGAACCCTAAAAACTAGTCACGGATCGATCGGATCTGGTTTTGACTTCCTACTGGTCTGGACCGGATTAATTTGTGAGAAAACACAAAGTCACTCATATAAATTAATTATACATACCTATGAGTTTCCAAGTAGGTACCTAATCATTTGTTTATATTATACGCACAGTGTAATAATACCTACCAATCTTATAATAATTATATGAAATTATTTTTTCATTGTGTAGTCCTAGAATTAACATCTTATTTACTGTAGTACTTTATTTTTTAATTGTTTGTGCTTAAGTTATTGTATTTTTTTAAATTACTGGAATTTTGGCAATTACAGAAGTTGTCTTAGTAATATATGTAATTATTGACACTATTATTAATACGAGGGGCATGCAAAAACTTTTTAGATACTCTTTACTCAATAATTTGATACTGACAAGTAGCACTTATAGCAATAGCAAGCATACACCATCGTAAACGCTGGTTATTTACTACCTAATGAATTTAAATATGGAGCATATTTGAATTCATTCATAAAATATAAATATGTAACATATTTGAATTCATTTCCTTTATTTTTTAAGAGGCTCATTTTTTAAAGAATTCGGCGGGAATTTGCTTGCAAGAATGGAACTCAGTCGACGTGATTTTCGCGCTATGATTTACTATGACTATAAAAAAGGTTTATACCACAAGAATGTTTAGAAGTCTTAGTGGCTGCTTTTGGTGAGTCTGCTTAATTTCACGTTTTTAATTGGTTTGCTGAGTTCAAGAGAGGGAGGGGAAGCTTTGAAGATGAAACGGGGTCGAGTCGCGCGCCAACAGCAGACACTCATGAAAACGTTGAAGCGGTTGAAAAGTTGATCCGGGAAAACCGCCGAATTACATACGAAGGGCTTGAGTGAGAACTGGGTATTGGATCAGCAGCGCTGCACACCATTATCCATGATCACCTTTCTCTTCGGCAGCGTTGTTCAGGATGAGTGCCGCACAAACTCACTGACGACCAGAAAGACCGCCGGGTAGATTGGTGCCGATTTATGATTGAGAAATTTGACGGAGGCAAGAAAAAAAATGTATACGATATACTAACCGATGATAAAACATGGCTGTTTAATAATATGATCCCGAAAAAAAAACGACAATCGACTGTATGGTGCTTTGAAGATGAACGAACGCCGACAAAATGTCGCCGTGCACACAGCTCGCTGAAATAAAAGATCGTCTCGTTTTTTTGTAAGACCGGTCATATCTCAACTGTGGTACTCGAAGATCAAAAACAGTTAATTTTGAGTGATACGTGTCAGTTTGTGTTCTAACCGTTTTATCAGAATGGCGTGACAAGCGACCGAAGTCAGGAATCCGGCGCCTTCTTTGGCATCACGGCAGCGCCTCGGCTCACACGCCCGCCAGAACACTTGACTCTTTTAATTTAAAAAATGCGCATATCCTGCCTCACCCACCATATTCCTCTGACTTAGCTCCTTGCGATTTTTACCTATTCCCTAAAATTAAAGAAAAGTTGAAAGGCAGGCGATTCGAGAGCAAGGAAGATGCACTAGCTGCATATAATTTGGAAATTTCAGAGGTATCTGAAAAGGAGTGGGCTGAGGCATTTTCCAGGTGGTTTAAACACTTTAAACGTATGGATAAGTGGATACATGCCGAGGGTGAATACTTTAAAAAGATAGACATGAGTAATAAATAATAAGTATTATTAATTTTTTTTTTTGCTTGGGGTTTCACTGCGCGGTCGAATCAGGAATGAGGAGATCCGCAGAAGAACGAGAGTAACCGACATAGCCCGAAGAATTGCAACACTAAAGTGGCAGTGGGCTGGACACATTGCCCGTAGGACCGATGCCCGATGGGGCCGACGGGTTCTCGAGTGGCGGCCACGCACCGGAAGACGTAACGTGGGTAGGCCCCCGACAAGGTGGACCGAAGACCTGGTGAAGGTCGCGGGAAACCGCTGGATGCGGGAGGCGCAGGACCGGTCGTCGTGGAGAACCTTGGGGGAGGCCTATGTCCAGCAGTGGACGTCTTTCGGCTGAAATGATGATGATGAAGATGATTAATTTTTGAGTATCTAATATTTTTGGCATGCCCCTCGTATGCGAAATGAAATACATGCACGTGTAAATTTCAATTTTATTTTAGCAAACAGTTATATATACAATTACTACAATATATACAATATGTAAAGAAAACCCTGTCCGATCCGTGAAGGTATTGTTAGGTATCGATAACTGATTCTATTAATGCATACAAAGCCGGGCTAAACTTAAAAAAAAATCCACCTAAAAAAATAAATATTATTTCGCAAAAAGAGGTAACTGAAAACATGCGTCGCGGCCATCCAGGCGCGGGCGAAGAGGGGCAGGGCACGCGGCACGCGGTCGCATCGCTATTCGCTCAGAATTATACCGCCAAAAATAATGTTGTCACTTTTTAAAAATTACCAAATTTTGGGGAAGTTGGAATTAATTCGCGGGAAAAACAGATCATTTCAAAATTCACTAGTATTGTTACTATGATGATTATGTAAAATTTCATATGTTATTTGGTCATGTGTTTACCTAACCTTTACTATCCTTACGGGTCGGACAGGGTTTTCTTAACATATTGTATATCCATCAATAATTCAATACCCGCCCACTTCGGGCGAATCGTCGCTTTTTAATAATGTTACTTTTTGGGGATAAAGGCGACTCGCACCAATTGTCACGAAATGTTATGCAATGAAGTTAGTTAATAGGATTCTAGTTAGCGAATAGAAGTTCAGAGAGTTGAATATGTGTTACAAAAACCTGTACTATTTACGTCTATACAAAAAATAATATTATTTAAATGTGACTATTCGTCCGACTTGAGCGAATAAATTCGTGCGATAGCCGATTCGCACGAATAAGCGTAATTAATAAACGTTACAAATTAACCTAATGGTAATAGGAACTAAGTTAATTTCAATTAAACCGATAAGTTATAGTTTAAGCGAGGAAACATAAATTTTATACAGGATTAATAAATCACGGTTACGGCAGGCGCGAAAACGGATTTTTATCATAATTTTGTATAAATTACGTCCTAATATAATAAATCTAATAGGAAGGTAGGCCAATGAACTTAAAAAAAAATACTGTACAAAGCATGTTAAAATAATGCTGGAAGCATGTTCGACGGTCAGCAAATTTTTGGCGGATACAAAACCGGAATATTTATCGGTCACATCCGACAGGACTCGAAGTTATTAATTGAAATTAAAGAATAAAAAGGCTTCGAACTTGGTTCAGAGACCCTGATGACCTCATATGATCCCATTTTTTTGCACTCACCTGACAGCTTTTTTTTTGCAGACGGTAAAAGCATTCTTGCCAGCTATGATCGAACACAACGATGGGCACATTGTGACCATTGCTTCCATGGCCGGTCACGTCGGAGTGGCCAAGCTGGTAGACTACTGCTCTTCCAAGTCTGCTGCCTGTGGCTTCGATGAAGCTTTGCGGTTGGAGTTGGAAAGCCAAGGCATCAAAGGAGTCCAGACTTCCCTCATATGCCCATACTTTATTCGCTCCACTGGCATGTTTGAAGAAGTCAATTCTAGGTAAGAAACTTACTCGAACATCATGTTTGACTTGCCAAAATGCCTACTCATCAGAAGTGAGGATACGTATAAAATAATGAAAATCTACTCCAAATACAATAGTACCCCTACTACAATAATATACTGGCAAACCTATCCTCAACTAGAAAAACATTAAACACGGTTAGAATCGTAATATAGCTAATGATTAAAAGACAATTATATTCATAGGTTATAGGATTAAATTTAAACAAAATGAAAAATATATAATAATACTTAAAAACATTTCTTGTATAATGTTTTATGTGAAAACATGACATAATGATTTCAGCTGATATTGTTTGTCTTCACATTCTTTTATATCCACAATAGCAAATACTCGTATAAGAATTATTGACGTCAATCAACGCCACAATATAAACCATAAAATCTTATTGAGGAAGTGGTGTGCCCAAACAATGAATACAAATTTATTCAATAATAATTACATTTACATCAATCTTCAAAAGTTCAAAGTACTAAAGTGACATCATCCGCCTTTTCCAAACTATACCTATCGGTGCCAGCTTCCAGTCTAACTGGATTTAGTTGAAAACCAGAATTTTACATGGCGCGACTGACCCCCACAACCCAGTTAGGGGTTGGGGAAGCCCAAAAATGGTTGTCAGATTTTTGGGCTTATACTCCTATTATATCCCCTAATCCGTACCAAAGACAGCATTCAAAGTAGGTACTAAAGTAAGGTCGATAAAATACATTCAATCAAAGACATTAAAATTATCTTAAATCTCTTTGCATTCAACTATCATAAAATCTCTTTTGTATCTTCATTTCGAAACGATACTGCTTAAGATAAATTCTCCTTCTGACACCCTCACGAACTCTGCAAGCTTCTCTTTTCTGCATAGAATAGAAGCACAAGCAAGAAAAAAACGCCAAACAGTAACAGGCACTTATGATATTCCGTCTTTGTGGAAGTAATTAAGTAGCAAAGAAACAATAGAAATAGCTTTCATCTTAACAGTTTAACAACATACATTGCGTAATTTACGTTGTTGAGGTGACAAATTTTTCGGACTTAAAAAGGAATAGCGACGTCCTCCAATACCATCCACAATAGCGGCGGTAAGTCCCCTCTTTGAATAGTGGCTAGAGAGGCGCTACGGCGTCCTCACTTTCCGCCGGACGCAGGTCCTCACCGGACACGGCTGTTTCAGCAGGTTCCTGTTCCGGATAAGGTGGAAGGAAACGCTAGGGTGTCACCACTGTGGGGATGGGGAATGATTTATTATATTCTGATTAATAATATGTTGCGCAATTAGGGTGTACAGATATCGAGAATGTTCTAAGGGCCAATTTCATCAATAAATCTGATCATGATCAGTACGTCTGCAGTCCGGTTCTGTAACTATCTCGCCGTGAAGAGTTGAAAACTTAGTTGAAATGAGCGTGGAGTGAGGTATCATTGCAACTAATGCCAGGAATTGTCATAATGATGTCTATTGAAACTCACTTCATGTAAATTTTCAGTGAGAGTTTTACAGAATCGAGTTGCATTCAATAGCTATCAGTGTCATTATTGTGGTTATACAAAAAAAAACTGTGTGTACTTTTTTTAAACGTTTCCGCACACTAGGAGTTTCTCCTGTATCATGGGTGCGTTTCCAAACATATAAAGTCACATGCACAAACAGCCAGACCTGGAACAACTGATTGTGGGCCATATAAATATTTGTTCCGTGCGGGAATAAAAATCACGACACGCAGCGCCGCAGTCGATCCCTTAGTCACTGCGTCAATCGTGTCGTCAAATGTTGAACTAAATGCGGCTTACATCGACTCGACACTCCATCCGTTTAGAATCTTAGGTCCGTATTACAGAACATTACTCAAGACTCAAGCATTACTTAAAACTAGTTTCAACCAATCAAAAGACTTCAATTGAGTAACGTTCTGTAATATGGACCTAATAGTCAACTGAATGTAAACAAAACAACCACGTGACCTTAACCGCCTAAACGAAATACCTATTACTGCAGTTGTCATTCATTCACAGTTATTCTCTTCAATTTAGGAACGTTCATCATCATCAACCTTTTTGTCGTCCCAGTGCTGGGCACAGATCTCCTCTCATACAGAGAAGGATTGAGCGTAATCAACGAACGTTATTCGTTAATAACTTTCGAGTCTCTACTGGTATTGCAAATGACCGGTAGACAATTCGCGTGCTGATTGACTACTACCTAACAACATTAAAAGAGCTAGAAAAATACTAACATAAGATTCCATGTTTCCAGATTCGTGCCCCAGCTGAACTCAAACGACGTTGCCGATCGCGTGGTGCTTGCGATTCGCACGGATGAACCTTTCGCCCTCATTCCTGGATACTTCCGCGTCTTGCTGCCGTTCAAGTGGTAAGTCATCTTATATGACATCTGACACGATCTATGTAATAACTGGTCCAGTCAGTCAGGCGTTCATTTGCATGTATGCGGATTGATGAATGAAATGAAAGCTGTTGTCGTAACATGATGTTAGAACTAAGCGGTACGTAATTATAAGTACCCTGATTTAGACATTGGCCCTTTTTTCGTAATTATGATATATTGAAAATCTGAAAGCCCGTAATTAAAAACTTTCAATATCTAATAGGGTATTTGACTAAAAAAAAAATAATTAGTCCGTCAGACAGATTTCCAAAAAATACTAGACACGTAGTTTTGCTTTTTTCATATAAACAAAAAATTGACAAATATAAAAGGCATCAAAGATCTGCCCCCTAATCGGCGAACTCATTTTTGACAAATGATTGCGACTAGTTGGGATCGTTTGGACCAAATGGGCCAATGGGCGGCCCGAACGATCCCAACTGATACCAACTAGTCGCAATCATTTGACAAAAATGTGTTCGCCTATTAGGGGGCAGGACTGGTGGCTGGTGACGTCACTGGTCGCTAAAAAGTGTACAGTCCAGTGACGTCACACGAGTTTTCAACGCCCTGTATCGTCTTCATTTTTAGTTTATATGAAAAAAGAAAAAATACGTGTTTAGTATTTTTTGGAAATCTGTCTGACGGACTAATTAGTTTTTTTAGTCAAATTCCCTATTGCAATATTATCTCAGCGACTATGTGTGTTAAATACATATAAAACATTTGGTGACTTACAGGCATACCTAATAGCTTACAAGGACTAAGATTTGAACGCTCTCAACTGATCCGCTCCATACAATACCATTATTTTAATCAACCAACTTAATGCTAATCGAAGTCATATTTTCTTACTATACATAGTTTGTATAGGTAAAATCATGTGTTTTTTAAATGAAAAGGCAGCTAGTCGGCTGGGTAGTTCGTCTGCCACTTCTTCTTCCCAGCGAAAGCACTAGGAAGTGGCGAAGGGCGGGCGTTTTGAGGGGACTGTCTTATGTAATATTGACGTTCAAAAGGTTCTCAGCCTAATTTTGAATAAATGACTTTTGATTTTGATTGAATTTGATTCTTTATTTCAAACTCCCAATAGATCCGCTACCGCTCAGTATTCCATAAAACCATCGTTATTGAAACATAAAATTTATCATTACAGGTTGGTACCATGGCCGTGCATATCAGAGCTAATCCGTGGCTTAGTTCCGGACGCAGTACCGGTGCCATTACCCGCCGGAAGTTCAACGCCTGTGGTTGCTAAAGTCGTCAACAAACCGACCTTGGAATCTGCCAAGCACGGTGCCGGCGGCGGCCCTATGACCGTGCTGCCACCTGCACGACACGACCGACAAGTGTGACGTCACAAACAGGAGTATTATAGTATACTAGTTTTGTGAGGCGAGAGGCTCATATTAACTTGGACTCGAGAAATTAGTCAAATGTAAACAGGAATGAGGTACAAACTTAATTTGGAAAATTTCTTACGTACATATACAGCATGTTGTAAAATAATCCAAAATAAAATATAAATTGTACTGATTTGTAAAAGTCTTCCCAAGATTTTGTTTATTTTAGAACCTTTTGTTATGAAGGTAAGCAGAGGTTAGTACCTCTGCCCAACCCTTCCAACTAGCGAAAAGTATTTATAGATTATAAATAATTATCAAACCCCACCAGTTTTTTGAGCCTCTCGTAACTCTTTGTTAAATGATAACAGGTTAGCAGTTATAGCTAGATTATGTGAAATTATATGTACAACATATTATAATATTGTTTAATCTGACATTCAATGTGTAAAATCGCATGTATTATTATCACAATCTATGACTGCATTGTTGCCTTCATATAAACTTAAATTGACGGGGCCTTATAAAATTACTATGTAGGCATTTAGGAACCAATTTGTCGGACGTGATTATTCTGCGCTTGCGATTCTTTTAAACAGATATTTTTTTAAATAATCAATTCAGGGCAGTTTATTAAATGCTATTCATAAGTTTATTAACCGCTGCAGCTATAAAAAAGTATAAAAATACAAGATTAAATGTATATTTTATATAGTAAGTAGACGTATAACGAAATTTGAGGTTTGCAACTACTAACCAGGCGAACGATTCTGTAGACATTGGGTAAAGTGACCTAGATTCCGTAGCAATGTATGGACGACAGCAGGTCAAGCTACCTGAAACTGTCAACTATGCTCAATCAATCTTGAGACTACTTATTTAAAGATAAAGTTGGAAATTTGATAAATAAATCTGACAGATTGTAGTAGCTTGATGTGCTGTCGTCTGTATACAGAGTGGTGCTGACAATACGACAATAAATTAAACATCGTGTACCTCTACACATTCTCAGTCTACCCATAAAAATCATACAAATATATCCATTAGTTTAGTCACAGGAAATTATTTTTAATTTTTCTCATTTTCTACATGATGTACATGTTAATAAGGAAGCGCTTGCAGGTTGATGACCGCCGCATCCAACGGTACTAAACTTTAATAAAAATGGCGCGGTAAAACATGTTCTATTCCGTTTGCAATTTTATGCGATTTAGTTTGTTTGAATTTTTTTATTTTTGATGCTAGGTTTATTTCTATGGTTCACGATTATTTCTATGAACCAGCATGGTCTGTGTTTTCATTTATTTCTTGTCAGCACCACTCTGTATACAAACAATGCCCAAGCAAGAGTAAACCTGTATATTTTTTTGTAATAACCTTTTGAAAATTTCGAAGCTTCATAAACGCATTTATTATCCTTCTAACCGGAGGGTTACTATACATATATGTATAACCTTTTCAAGACTAAGAGGCATTTTACTGACTTGCTTACTACAAAGCCCGAGATACTTTAAGAACTGAAATTCATTATACCAATGGTTCTTAAATCGATCAACATAGGTACATATATGACAAAAATACCTTATGTTCCTGTTAAATCACCATTTCATTTTACCACACAATGAAATATTAAATATATAGACAGTTACAAAATATGACATTTTTTTAGGTACTTTTGCCAGAGCAAATTTTATCTTCCATAAATAAAATAAGTTGGTACTTAATTATGTACATAATATATTTTTTGTTACAAGCGTATATGAATTAGTTATGTACGGACGCCTGTGGTACTTAGTCAAACTAAGATATTAATTAAGATAATCAGGATGTGATTTTATAAATAAGATGTTTTCTACCGCTAATATTAGTAATTAAATTGTACTCTTTTGCTATACATTGTAATTTTTATGAAACATATTATTTGAAGAAAAAATAATGAAAAATATTATGAAAAAAGAGCATCCTGTACTCACAAGTATACCTCTTATAAAATAAGTTTTCTTTTTATTTATATTTAAGTATAACTATGTAACGAAATGGTAGGTACGACAATTTAACTGCTAAATATGTCTAGTGTGGTATTTTAAAGTCTTCCAGATAAAAACTTAATTGCGGTGTTAGGGCAAACTGTATTATTAAAATATTATTTATTGAAACAATAAAATCATGACCCTTTATTAAAAATGTATAGATATTTATTAACAAAACAGCCAATACTTACTTTAATCAAAATACATCTACTTATTTACATCTATTGATCTATTCTGCCTAATGTTCAATAAACGGAAAACGCAGTGGAAAACGGAAAACTATAGAATGAACACAATTTAATATTACTTACATTAGATCAAGGAACTCCTACCTAAACTGGAATGTGCACTATCGATCAAAACGCGGTCCGAGGGAGATAGCTTCACAGTAGCCCTCTGTCCTTGTTGTGTAGGGTGACTATTATAATGGAATTTATAAGGAATATAGGTACGTAAAATATTTCTTTTTTTACTTATATTACCTGAGTTTTTATGAGTATTTACGTATGGATGCGAACTTTTTAATTTTATTATTGTAAAAATGGATGAATAAATTGATAATTTACGGACGACAGTAGGTCAATCTACCCTAAACTATCAAATATCAATCTTGAACCTTAACAATTTAGAAATAAAGTTAAAAATCTAATAAGAAAATCTGACAGATTGTAGTAGCTTGATATGCTGTCGTCTGTCTTTTAAATAAATAAAATATCTGTAAGAAAACAGAATTTAATGCCATTGTAAATACCCAATAAAAGCCACTTATTATGTAAACAATGACTAAGTGCACATTTATTCATTATTCCGAAATGTATGGTCACCTTCAACAGGTACGGGGTACAGGTTATTTTGTTTCTTGATACAAACAAATTGACCTGTATATGATTATCGCAAAAAACTTACTTAAAGAATGATATTCCGCATCCAGGTTATTACACAGTATTGCAACCATTATTGACACCCCTTTTCATCATCTTTTTCTAATCGAAACTGTTGGTTTCAAACAAAATTACGAAAAATAATACGGGTAACACTAAGAAAGGGACAGAGGGCTACTGGGGCGCTTTCTCCCTCGTACCGCGTTCTCTTCAAATAATGTGTTATTCCCGATCGACTTTATTGCTCTTGCGATAGAGTCTTCTTTTAAATAAGAGACTTATGCAAGTTCACATTCCACTTTTGGTACAATTTCCTTGCATTAGATACAGTTAGCTCTAACGCCGCGTCCTAACCAAATCGATCGTTCACTCGAATACTCGATCGTTTCATTCATATGTCACTTTCCGACAACCAAAACGCGACCTCTCCCGGCGAAACTACGCATTCAGGTTCACCGAACAAAACGAACATAACGGTCGCGTGTTCGCGTGGCGTTCGTTTAGTTACACATACAGGAGGTGTTATTTCTAGTACTTATTTTATTTTACCAATATGTTGCGGTGGAAGTGATTGATGCATTCAACTATACTCATTTTGATTCATACAAATTATTTAGAATCATAATGAGCATATCTATGAACGCGTCAAAATTAATAAAACAATGATAAAAATGTTAACGAGCGTTTTATTTTTGGTTTAGTTATTTACAAACATTTTATAAAAAACTGTTTAGACAAAACAACGTAATAATTTAGGAACTTACTGATATACTTAGGATAAAGATTTCATAAAATTCATTGCATATATGAACAATTATTAAAAACATGTCTGTGCTTTTATATTTTTAAGTTACACTATTATAATTTGTTAGTTTAACTGATTTCGCTATTAATGGTTTTTATCAACATAACATTATATTACAAAACATTTGTACTTACAGTATTATAAAAACGTAAAATGCAATGCTGCAAGACTAGCAAAAATACTTTAATATTATCAAGCTATAAATTGTAAAAATTAAGTACTTTTTAATTATTATTTTCCACACACTCTGTCCAGAAGCATCTTTTTTCAGAGACACACTTCTTTTATTATGACATTCAGCCTTAAAAGCGTTAAAATCTTGGTAATATTTAAAAATACGTGACGACGAAGGCACGAATGGCAACAACTTGAAAACTTAAATATTTACATACCAACTTATCTAAATAAGTAGATTTTATAAAAAATATGATTTGTACTTTATTCAAAAAAATAATTAATTATTTTTAACAGCACAAATACTTAATATCAAAGCTACGTATCAATGATTAATTTAAAGCAAGTTAAGTAGGCACCCTTGCGATTAAAGCGTTACTATGCAGCGCCTACGCAGCAGCTACGCCGCGCCTACGCATCTGCTACGCCGCGCCTACGCAACTGCTCGCTGCGCCTACACCAGGGAGCTATATATAGCCTAGTGTGAAGACCTTCTAATTACACAGAATAGTAGGTATATAAAGAGAAGACCAGTATAACATTTTGTTTAACTTCGAGCAGGATGCTAATATTATGCCTTGCAACTTTCAATAGACGAAAAAATTTACAAAAATATGTGTGTACTTTCAAAACCTTACAATTAAGTACTATTACAAACAAAACAACGAAGTACAAGTCAAACCAATAGCACTAGCCACCAGAGACCACTACGCTAGGTCAAGGCTTACCAATCCTATTGTAGACAAAATGATGGCTTTAATAAGTACACTTCAAATAGAATCTCTTTAAGTTTAAAGGAGCATGTTGGCCCCGATTTCCTAGTTCACAAACTAAATTAAATTTTAGTTCAGTGCATCTTCTTTTTCTATTTAGAAAGGGACAAAAAATAAAATAAATAAATATATACGGACAAATCACACAGATTGAGCTAGCCCCAAAGTAAGTTCGAGACTTGTGTTATGGGATACTAACTCAACGGTACTCTACGGGTAACGGTACTATATTTATAATAGATAAACATCCAAGACCCACGCCAATCAGGAAAAGATCATTTTCCATCATGACCTGGCCGGGGATCGAACCCGGGGTCTCCGCCGCAGGCAGGCGTGTTGACCACTGCGCTACGGAGGACGACGAATGTCAGTTTAGACCTGTCAAATTAGTGCGCTTCTGGCGTAAATAGTCGCCATGTTTATAATCGCGTCTAAACTGTCTATGGAGTATCTTAATTTGACAGGATTAAACTAAAATGTTATCTTCTATCCTTTTCTTAACGAAATGGAAAGAAAAATATTCATTTAATTTATGCGCCCTACACACCTTCAGTTTTATCTGTACGATTTATCTGTACAGTCGAACTGTACCGATAAGTCGTTAGGTGTGTAGAACAAACAGTTAAACTGTACAGTTAAACTGTGATCTAATCAAAATATGAATAGATAAATCTGTACAGATAGAACTGTACAGTTAAAACTGAGAGTGTGTAGTCGAAAACTGCGCAGTTTTGTCAGTTTTGTCGCAGCGAGCGTGAAGTGAACACGACTTCTAAGCATTTTTCCTTGCTATCCGCCTCAACTAAAACTCGTCGACCATGGCCCAACGCGAATGGCTGGAAGAGTATAGATAACTATACCAATCGGAGCCTTCATTATGGTAAATCAAAAGCAAGGAATACCATAATCGAGTAAAAAAAGATTCAGCTTATGAGAAGCTTATTTTGAAACTACGTGAAAGTTGCCGTTAATCTTTCATGAGGCGTTATAGCATTTCTCAATATGGTATCTTGCCTTTTTATTAATGGTGTTACTAAAGACAGCAGCTGCAAATAAGTTTCCTCATTCATTCTCAAATAATTATTGTAGTCTTTTGGAGTAATTCTCAATTCGTTTATCAAAGATGTGTGTGAATACAATTTTCTCAACAGAAGCCAGTGTTTACACCACAATTCCCGCTTTTTTTCGTTTTCGTCTATTTTCTTGTCCTACGGTCGCTAAAGCGTCGTCTATTGAGGCCATGATGATAAAAACTGAAAGATCGCGCAGTTTACTTGAAAGTGTGTAGGCTGTATGGACCTACGATTTATCTGTACAGTTTGACCGTGCAGATAAATCGTACAGATAAAACTGAAGGTGTGTAGTGCGCATTAAAATTAGTTTAGTTTGTGAACAACAGAATCGGGGCCATTATCCAACTAAAAAGAACACTCAATCATTCTTATCTCTAGGAAATGAATCAGGCAGTCTGAACTCTGAAATAGGCGATATATACAAGGGGTTCATTTGTTGCATATTCTTCCTGCTCTCTTCTGCTTCTTTAGCAAACTTTGCGTAGGCTCGTCTGTCAGCGAATATTTGGGCACACTTGATGAACAGAACGATAATCATTCCTATGGCTACCACACAGCCCATGATTATTAACCCATTCGTCATGATTTTAGCACTGGTTGGTGTGTAACAAGCCTTCGAAAGGATGGATATCTCGACCACAGAAGATTCGGGAGAGTAAGTGTATTTGTACTCACATTCTAAGGCATTTTCTTCGAGGCGTAGAATGCATGATGTGACGTTGTCGCTTACTGTAACAAAATAATTTGTTGTTAATGTTTTCCAAGTTCTACATTTTCTTAATGGATTCTACAGCTAGATAAGATGGTAATTTGTCACAGGTCATAACTAGATCAAGTGATATTCAAGGAACTCTCTGTTTGTAGGGTTGATGAAAAAGAGATGCGTTTTGCAGCTGAAACATTAAGGTGCATTTTCATAGAAAACCTTTTACTTCTTTTTTCTTCAGCCTATAGAGGTCCACTACTGGACTAAGGCCTTCACCAGGTCATCGGTCCACCTAGCTGGGAGCGTAGACGCTGCGTCTTCTGCGTCGTCTATGTAGAGTCGCTAAAATTAAGTGGCAGTGGGCGGGGCATATTAGTAAAAATCTATAGTCCATTTGCGAAACAAATTAACCCAATCTAGAGAAAACGCTAACACTGGCTAATCATAAAGAAAAAAAAAACAGTCAATGTAAAATAACAATTGTAAAGGCAGGCTCATCGCAATAATGACAATATTAATGCTTTTTAACTGTCTCTAAACCACAAACCACAATCGCTTAGACGACAACTGTCATTACTTTTTACCGTTCACCACAAGTTTAGACGTTTTGAACATTAAACTCTAATTGTATACTATCTCTGCCCAGTGCATATACTCGGAATAATTTACAAAGAAGTACCTTCATTCAAATCACGTTTCCTCTTTCAAATTGTTGAAGATAGAAAACTCAAGTAGCCGATTACCGTTAAACTAAATGACAGCTTCAACACTAATAGGAATCTGATATGATGCTATGTCTGGATGGATTTGGATGGCCAGGCGATTGTTCCCCTGTTCGATTGCTCCGCTGAAACCAATCAAATTCAGGACATAACCCATATATGACTATGAATCCAACTACTGATTTTCTCTTCCGTTAGCTGGTGTAAAGACCGACCCCTTTTTTATTTTCTTTTTGTTTTCGTGGTGGTAAAAATCCTCATGGACGTCGGCCGGGTCTGTCAGACTCTTACTGATTAAAAACCACCCCGGTGGTCCATCCAGGGTTTACCAGAACGAACACTGCTTCCGCAGCCCCCGATTGGTGCCGGCCCGCCACTGTGGGCCTCCTCGGAAAGACCGATCCCTAAACTAGTCTATGTATATCTTGGACACCAAGAACTGATTAAAAGGTGAAGGAAAACATCTTGAGGGAACCTGGACTCAATCCTCCTCTGTATGAGAGGAGACCTGTGTTCAGTAGTGGGACGATAAAAGGTTGTAGATGATGAAACTAGTCTAACCAAAAGTCATACCAGTCTCATTGAACCTCTCGGCAACAGTATAGTTGACGTTCCCGATGGTACAGGTGTCGGTGCAGGTGGTGTTGAGATGGCACAACACGCAGGGCTCGGCGTGCACACACAGCGGGTTGTCGCACGTCGCACACGACTCGCAGAACATGCCGGAGTACTTGGCGCCGCTTTCATCTGCGTCGTGGCATTCGCAACGACCTGGAAAGAATGAAATGGGGATAAAAATATCGGTTTTCTGTAAAGTCGGCTCACTGACAATAGTTGAACGTGACAACGTCATAAGAAAATACTGATGGAATGATTGCATTTTTTAAACCTTTATCGCGGCAATTAGCATTGCTATATATAAACAATTGACACTACATTCACTTTTCACTGCACTTCATACTTGACGAAAACATGTAAATGTTAGCATATTGTATATTGTATAGCAGCTGCCACGCAGACGCATCGCTCACTCAAGTAGGAGAGAGACAGATCGACATCAGTCTCTCTCCTACTAGAGTGAGCGATGCGCCATGTCGAACGCGGAGGCAGATTGTGCCCCTTTGTCGCTCATTTCGCGCTCTTGCTTGCACTTCAAGCCTTAAATGGAACGGGGTAACGCCGCATGAGTCATGAAATTATTGCTCCGAAGAAAAATTGTTAATTGAGTATGACTTGATGAGGTCATAATATCGCCATGTAGTACATACGTAAATCTCCTGGCTTTTGGATTTTGAGCCGTTAACCCATTCAATTTTGGATCGGTGTAATGTAGACATAGATACATAAAAATACAGGGATGTTTTCTTTCTACTTTATAGAAGGAGGAAATTATGCTGATTACAGTAAATTTAATTCCTTTCCACATTTTATGTCTATTAAGTCGTAAGCTTAAGTGTGGAGAAGTAAGGACTTTATAAAGAAGACTGTTACGCCGCGGCTATCCAACTTAAATCCTAATAAATTGGGAGTTGCTGTTATCGCTGTTTGCAATATTGGTAGGTAACAAAAACCTCCCAAACCGGCTTATTTCTGCTTATGACTCTTGGTTATTGTGTTTCATATCTCTCAACTCACCACACACACAGTCCCCACGTCCGGAGCACACTTCTCCACCAGTAGGTGATACACAAGTATCTGTTTTGCCGGTACAGTCGCACGCTGACCCGCTCCATCCTTCAGTACAAGCGCATTGTCCACACACGCATACCCCGCGGCCAACACCACCGCACTCTAGGCTGTTCTCACTGAAAGTATATAAAGTATATTGGAATAAGTAAATAAGCAGTTGCATTGTGTGAAGGTTGATAATGATGAACGTTATAGATAGGATTAATGGATGAACATAATTATGAGAACTCTCGGCTCGACAGTTTATGACAATGTAAAAGAGTCAGCTGGGAATACTATTAAAGTTTAAGTTTTGGTTTAGCCTTGAGATTGCAGCTGCATGAATAGTACAGATGACAGCACATCAAGCTATGTATTACAATCTGTCAAATTTCTTTACTAGATCTTCAAATTTATGGCCAAAGCATAAGGCTCAAGATTGATTGGGAATATTTAACAGTTTCGGGTAGCTTGACCTGCTGTCGTCCGTACTTAGTCATTATTTCATCCTTTATGTACTAGCTTCTGCCCGTGATTTCTTCGTCTGCGTTAAATTTATTATTCCTACGACCTTCTCGGCGTATCATCTGTCCGCGCTATTACTTCGTTTTCGCACAGATTCTATTCAACTTTTTTGGTTGGCTCTTAAGAACTATACCGTAGTTACAGAGTATAGCGCATTCAAAAATTTTACTACTACTACTTTAAAAACTAAGTTTTTCAACGTGAACCTCTAATATATAAAATTCTTCTGTCACGGTGTTTGTGGTTAAACTCCTCCGAAACGGCTTTCCTGATTGTCATGAAATTTTGTGTGCATATTGGGTAGGTCTGAGAATCGGACATCTATTTTTAATCCCCCTAAATGTAAAGAGTAATCCACCCCTATTTTTTTTTAATATAGATCTATATCGCCCTTTACAGCACATGATTTAAATAAATAGTTTCGAAGATATTACAAATTTAAAAATTGTGGGGCGTCGCATTTGCGCCGGTACCAGCTGGTTGGGCGGCGGGCCGCTATGTCTTTTATACAACGTTAACAGTTTTTTTTTTGTGATGTATTTAGTATCAGCATTGCACCTTATAATTATTTTTACTAGTATTTTATAAGTATGTATAGATTTAAATACAATCCTTAGCACAAAATAGTGTTTAGCAGTTAATTAGACTAAACACCTTTTTATACACGACATTTATTGAACTTTGACGTAACCCTGACACACGTTAAACAAGTGTTTAAGTTTTAATGTTAGACCCATCGATCTTATGTAAGAATCAACGATTTTAACATGTTGTACTCATTCTATTGCTTAACTTTACTAGCAGTTATTTTGTAAAGGCATATTAAGTGAGCCATTAAACATAGGTAGGAACTAACGCGCCTATTCCAAATGAGACAAGTAAACAAGCGCCAGTATCCAGAAATACTTCAAAGTGTCGATAGTCGGTAACATGGAGTGTATTTACTAATGCTCTCAATATCTACCGACGTGTTGCATGTCTGGTTAGAATCAACTGAAGAAAGAATTATATACCATTTTTTACAGAGGCAAAAATATCTGTATTTATTGTTGCAAAAGATGCTAAATCAAATCAAACGTGATATATTCAAATTAGGCTGAGCATCGCCGTTTTTTGAACGTCAATATTACATAAGACAGTCCCGCAAAACGCCCGCCTTTCGCCACTTTGTAAAGAAGAAGTGACAAACTCCCTAGCAGCACAGCTGTCTGTTCACTTAAAAAGCCTTTAAACTATGTTCTTTAGACGTTGTATGCAATTAAAGCGTGTATGCATCCAGAGTACTACTTACTGGATGCTAAGAATTTCCAATGGAAGTCTGCTTCTATGTATAGCCGTGATTGTGACTACTTGAACAACGAAGAACGTCTGCAGAATTTGTATCGAGTATATATTTTTTGTTAGTACATATACCTACGTACGAAAACTAGTTACGAAAAGGACAACACGCGAATAACTAAAACAAAAAGCGAAAAGAATCCATTGGTTAATTTAAATCATTCACTTTACCTAAATTGTTAAAAAGAAATTTAATAAGGACCTTAGATGAAACCTTATGGAACACAAGAACTGAAGTTGATATGGTAAATAGTTACACACCTAAATTCTCAACCTGCATATCAAATACACAAAATCCCTTTTCAAGCAATCAGTATATCAGGATACAGTTGGTGCCAATTATTTTAGTTAAATCTCAGATTTAATGCAACTAATTGTGCAGATTGATATTGATGAGATATTGTTTTGAACTTTCATTTTGGTTTTTATTCTTTATTTTTTAAGCCTCGCTGTCGACCTTATCACAACTGATAGAAAGCAATGGATAAATAATAATAATAAATAAAGAGTTTGACCAAAAGACACCTATTCAGATATACCTTCGTCTCAAACCTTTTATTTTGATACCCCAAATGGTTAAGGTGTGCAATTATTTTTTTTAGACTTTTCTTTTTGTGTCTAAAATCTGTCTTTCTTGTCGCGCAATCTGGTAAAAAGGAATAGTCCTAAACTTACCGGCTAATATCGCAGGTGGCACACTGGCAGTATCGTCCCGTGAAGCCCCGGTCGCATTCACACTCCCCACACAGACAGTCTCCAACGCCCGAGCATGCTATACTTCGCGTCGCGTTCGGCTCGCGACATCGTGCCATCAGTTCCGCTGACTCGTTCTGGTTACCTATCGCGCAGTCACATGATGGACCAGACCTGGAAGAATATTGGTATAGATTTGATGAGTCTAATGCGTGGTCTTGAAAATTTTACACTAACGGAGTAGGTAATGGTATTTAAGAGAACAATAATTGACGCAGGATGATTTGCCATATAATATATATATATATATATTTTTTTTTAATAATTATAAACTAGTGCTTGACTGCAATCTCGCCTGGTGGTAAGCAGTGATGCAATCGTTGATGGCAAAGCGCACTAGCTTATTAAGCCTATTCACTCAAAAAAACTGAGTGAATAGAAAGGAAGACGGCAGTTGAGCGAGGTAATGCAATGTTTAATCCAACAACACGACCAACGATGCTGCGCCAGAGGATTGATCTGGAGACCCTCCACGACAAAACTCCCGACACAACAACTTTTGGCGCATCGTACACATCGCAACACAAGTGCTCAGACCCGTCCACAGTACGGCTTCACTAGACATCATGCCGGAACACGACGAATCGCTTGACGGCATGACTTTGACTGGTTGGTGGTAACTTATGCCGGCGGCTGATGTTGTTGCCTACCACCGAGAGGACTATAGGAGGAATATAGAATAAAGCAAAACAGAACAGTTCTTTTAATGAAAAGTATTACATGGTGCTTGAAAATAAACCGTTTCGTCTACCTTCTGTTGTTATGATATTATTATTCTTGTTCATCTTAGAACAAAAATAGACTATTTATCAGATCTATGTGATACAAGTAAGGGGTCATCCATAAAGTACGTCACATATAAAGGGGGGAGGGGGGTGTCGACAAAGTGTGATATGGTGTGACAAGGGGTGGGTGGGGTAGTAAGTTTCGTGACAACACATTTCTAAGTCTAATATACCTAGAGGTAGTAATCGCGTAATTTGAAATATTAATTATAAACTAAAAAATATATCCAACTCTATCTTTGGGACAATACGGTTTAAATTGTTTTGTTTACGATGTTTTAATTTAATAATTTTTCGATGTGAAATTGCAAAACATGTGACGTCACACTAGGGAGGGGGGGGTTTCAGAAATGTGAACACCTGTGACAAGGACGGGGGAGGGCTCAAAAAATCATGAAATTCGTGTGACGTACTTTATGGATGGCCCCTAATGTTGAAGGTAAAAGTTTAATTAATCTCGGGTTAGAAAACTCTCATCCAATAACTCTATACCTAGCCAATAATGCAACTAAAGACGTCTGAAGACTTCAACTAATGAACCCTGGGGACGTCAGAAATGCCAAGTTCATTATTGTAAAGTAGGAAGTAACAAGTAGTTAAGTATTCAAGTTCCTGGAATATTAACCACACATTATTGGTCTGGCAAATATTGCACAGGAGGTGCGGATTAGTCAAACACATTACTGTGTATTGAAGTTTTAAGGACATGGAACGTGACGATTCTTCTAAAAATCGAAGTTCTCCGTATACTAATAGCGTCTGAAAAAAGAATCCGCTTTCGATAAATTGATGATGTACGAAAACTGGAACTTAAAAAAACTTACAACAGATACTTTTTTAATTAATTAGTCAAAATCTAGATGATTCTTTCGTTTACATAAAAGATTGAGCCCAGCTTGATCATCAAGATATCTTAAAATCCCATTGGCTAAAGCGATCATATTAATATTTAATTGCTGGAAATTATAACAGCTATTAGGACGTTATCAAAACTTGAAAGCTTACCATCCCTTATTACACTGGCACACGCCACATACAAAGTGCGCGTTGACAGGACACATGGGCGACATGTCCTGTTGTTTTACATCGCTGCACGCACACCCACACTGGATGTCCACCTCCAGGGTTAGAGCGTCTTGTCCCAATTGAGACTCTGATATGCGGATGGTTTGCTTCGACTGTTGGAATAATTTTGTTAGGATTAAATATTGTGACATTTCAACAGATTGCAAGATGATGATTTTTTTAGTTAATATTTGTAAAATTAGATAAAAAAAAACATATCAAATTATGAAGGTATAATGTGGACAAAGTCCTGGCAAAATCGCTATGACTTTTCGGTGACGTATGGGCCTTAACGGTTATAATACATCTGTTGCAATCCATAATCATTCAAAACATCCATCCATTTCATTCAAAATGAAAGTCGACACCCGTGCGCCATCCCATCTTCCAAATACGGTGAGCTGTGCTGCAGCGGCTGCTGCAAGTGCAGAATACCTCAAACGGCTCAAAAACTCCAATCTCATTGGAACTTATATATGTTTGAGCCGTTTGGGGTTGAAGCACTAGGGCCATGAGGTCCGAGTGCACACGTACTATTTCGAGACATCGCCAAGTGTTAAGTCGACTCTTCACGTGACCAGAAGGCTAGGCAATTTTTTGGCCATATCATCAGCATCGGCATACAAGGTGGCAATGCTGCCAGCCTTTTAGGCACGTTTCCTGTTGACAGCAATGCAGATGAATGTTTCGATGCCCTTTAATTATTTCCATTCCTACTTTATAGACTTGTACATAATAGTATTTTAGTGTGTTAAATAATAAACATTTTATTCAGAACAAAATAAAAATTAAAGTTAGCGGACTTATATTTTTTACAGAAATATGTAAACTGACCTGAATAAATTCAGGACACGCCTCCAATGTGACTTGCGCTTCATAACGTAGCGTCATTCCAAATTCCACTCCAGTGCATCTCGTCTGCTCTTTCAAAGGATCTCCTTTAACCCCACAGTCCGTAAAATACTTAATTTTAACTGGTCCCAGATTAGAATCATCATGAAAGTCCACCACACTAACAATGTCCTCGTAACCCATCTTTACTAGTTTCAGAATATTGGAACTGTCACTCTCTAACTTGGCTACATAAGTAAAGTCTTCGAGCAATTGATTTAAACTATCGTAATGATCCTTTACACCTTCCGTTACAGCGAAAATTACGTTGACCTGAAAATTACCGAG
This sequence comes from Sesamia nonagrioides, assembly GCA_017933935.1. NCBI lineage: Eukaryota > Metazoa > Arthropoda > Insecta > Lepidoptera > Noctuidae > Sesamia > Sesamia nonagrioides. The sequence continues at coordinate 296,605 of JADWQK010002354.1, forward strand.
AACATTAAATATTTGACCGACCGTTATACGATGTTTGATGGGGTATGTCAATCTATTAACCGATGCGAAGGGTGTCTCAAGACAATTAGTTTGCCCTAAGATTATATTATGATCAGACGCCGTTTTCTCAATTATATGCTTAAAACATTAAAACAGTACCAGCTTAAATGTTTTGACAAGCGATGTGAATATTCTATAATGTTCCCACCCATAGCACAGTATTTGGCGCTTTCGCTAGTTACCTAGCGCATATCGTACAGATTAAACCCGACAGTGCGTACGTAGCACGACTGTATTTTGCTTTGAATTGTTCGTCTTGGGCCCCTGCGTTTCTTCTATTAGTGACATACAGCCTTAAAAGGACATGCTTGTTCATTAAATTAGTTTAATCTTAGATCTAATCTCACCTTATACTTTTCCAAGAGTCTATACAACTGCGCTACCGACGGATAGTCGTAAGTAGCCGCATCGGAATAGTACCCCTTGTCGTCCAAGTGACATTGATCATCGCTCTTCTTTGTCGCACCACCTTTAACAGATTAGGCTCCGTTATCAGATGACATATGTAATTTTAAATCTTATTTATTGCGGTATTTGACTTCGTTGGTATGTCTGTCGCATGTGTGTTTAATAACTGGTAACTGATTGTCTATATTCTATAACTGTTTTGTCGCATTTTAGTATTGATTAATATCACGTGATGCCACATTGGATTACATAGCATTATTTTATTTGATAAATGGATTCCATTGGGGATTATGTGTTCGTCGTTTAAACGGTCAAGTTACTTTGTTTATATTATACATATGTTTTGCGTCATTAATGCTCCATATATACAGATGTTTCCTTTTTCCTGTAATATCTATTTGAAGTATAAGGACATAACCTTGACTTGACAGAGACTCAATATTAACTTACAATTATGTGCTTTGTCATTACCACAAATTCTAAATGTGAGACCAGAACCACCAAATCTGCTCTAGACGTTCTTTCTAACACTGAGATATATAAATAGATAATACGGGCTGGTGTCCGCAAATCCACGACAAAGCGCGTATTTTCTACAACACAGATGTCATCTCCCAGATCACCAAAACCTTATAGATATTAATTTAGCTCACCAAGTTTCCCATCCCCAGCTGTATGCATAAGTCCATCAGAGAGCAGGATGACAATTTTTCTGCTGTGTGTAGCCCATCCGATCTTTTCGCCACACGCTATGACTTGCACCAGGGCATCTAGCTGAGCTTCCGCGTTGTCTAGATTAGCAGTCACTGAACTACTGTTCACGTGTTCTATGAACTCGTTTACCTGGAGAATGACCAGCGGAAAATAGTACATTTTTGGTTCAAGAAATAACAGGGGATGACGAAACTACACAACACCAAAAAGGTAGCGGGTGATTTGATAAGTGTTCTTTCCCTTACACAACTTAATACGACATCTAAATGCAATTGTCCACTACAAATTCTAAATTAACATTGTCCAAAATGGAAGAAAAGCATTAAGGATTTCCTTTTAGTATGTTACCTGGTTTGTAAGGGACAAGTGGTGTTTGAAGCTGTAGGTCGCTTCACACGCTTCTTCCTCAACTGAGCAAGGGTTTGCCAGTCTCCGGGAGTCCGTACTTATGAATGGCATTAGGGGTTTCTCGGCGAAACTTCCAAATCCGAGCCTTAAGAAAATAAGTTTTATTATATGTTTGTTAGCAAAGAGACAAAGTCTTTCAAAGTAATACTTTTCAAATAGAGTTTTGTTGTGGGAACACTAAGGACCTTTTAGAAACGTTGACCATTTTGTAGGCTTAGTAAAAAACTTCATTCAATGCAAAAAAAGGGGCCATACTCGCGATGTTTGGCCATTTTCAAAATAATAAGTAACGTAATAATTTCTTTAAATAACAAGAATATTGTCATCAACTTACCTGAAATTGTCAGTAAGATTCTTCAACAAAGATGGCAGATCATCTCTCAAAGATACCAGAGTTTCCTTGTCGTCCTTCATAGACCAAGTGAGATCCATCAAATAATATAAATCTAGGGGGTAATTTTTGGCTGGTCTATAAGAAAACTGAATCGTTTTTGTCTCTCCTGAAACAGTAGAGTCATAAATAAATTTGCCTAGGTTTTTCCCAATTATATTCGGGTCTCTTTCAGGTAAAATACCAGTATTTCTAACCTTCACAACCCAGTTTACTGGGTAACATGATACCGCTTGATAAGACTGGTTGGCAGTCTTTCGGGTTTCTGACGACAGTAACGATTGTCCAAGACCCACAAATGACAGCCGGGACTAACGGCTCAATATCCTTTACGAGAGGACGCGGAGGGCTTTTATTTAAATAAGTATCTTAAAAAGCTTTTCTAATCATAAAAGATTCTATACTTGTGCCAAGCTCGATAAAGAATAGAGATAAAGAAACCGTTGCTAGGCAACGATTTGTTTACACCTAAAAGGAAGATGTTTTACTAAATAAAAGCGCGTGATTATGTAGTATAAAGTGCATTCAGTAAATAATGTACACACATCAAAAGTGTCTAGGGATCAAGCATTTTTATGCGGATTTCTTGAGATTGAGATGTGGCTTTGTAATAAATTTATGATTTTATAAATTTATATGGATCCTTTTTGGTGCATTTCATAATTTGAATCAGGAACTGTGAATCAAATTCGAGTAAAAGATGAAAATCAGCTGTCAATATTTTCCCTATAAAAACATACAACGCATTGAAGACATTATTAGTGCTACTGTTTCCCTACTACTGATTAAAACCAACGTTATTATGGAGCGGCGACGTCATTTAAGCAGGGAAGAAATGCTCAGAGCCGTGGGAATGATAGAAGCTGGTTCCCGGCAACGTACTGTGGCTTTAGCTCTGAATACAAGTCAGAGTGTTATCAGTCGACTTTGGACACGTTACCGAAGCACTGGTACCGTGGCTGAGCGCCATGGAGGACGGTATCGCTGCACCACACGGAGACAAGACCGATACATTCAAATCTTAACTCGAAGAGCTCCAACAATAACCGCCATGATGTTAGCCGTGAGGCTTCATCACTCTTCAGGGAACTTAATTAGCGACCAAACAGTCAGAAACCGCTTGCATGAAGTGAACCTTCATTCCCGAAGACCGCTACGGGTACCACCTATAGCAATGCACAATCGTAGGATTCGATATCAATGGGCTCTTGAACACAGAAATTGGGCAGAAGAACAATGGCGTTTCGTGTGCTTTTCTGATGAGTCTCGTTTTGGTATGAGACCGGATACAAGACGTATACGACACTGGAGAACCCCTGGACGCCAACAGCGATTAAAATCCTGCCAGGAAGTCCATCCTTATAGTGGTGGAACCATCATGGTATGGGCGGGTATTTGGATCGGCGGAAGAACTGAGTTGATTTGGATCAGAGGCAACCTCAACGCTCAAATTTATGCTGAAACGATTGTATCAGACGTCATCGTTCCTCTACAAGTGCAAATCGGTCCCTTATTTCAGTTAATGCATGATAATGCACGACCGCACACCGCAAGAGTTGTAAGACAGACTCTCGCCGCAGCTAACATCAATGTCCTGCCCTGGCCTGCTCAGTCGCCAGACTTGAACCCGATTGAGCATGCATGGGATATGCTACAGAGAAGAGCTCTGCCGAATATGGAGGGTATCCAGTCGCAAGAAGACCTTTTTTTGTTGTTGCAACGAACATGGGCGGCCATTCCACAGCGTGATTTGGATGAACTCATTTTGAGTATGCCAAACCGATGTTCTTGTGTTGTTAGTGTTCGCGGTAGAAACACGGATTATTAATTGTTTAAGTTACCCAATAAAATTTTAGAGAAAACTGTTATTTCAGTCTTTTTTTCGAACTTTTGTGTTAGTGGTTCAAATGTCAAATATCCCTTTATTAGGAAAATGGCAAATTTCTTTATTAATGCAAAGGTGACTTGGTTTATCGTTACTGTGACAAACGAAAACACTTTATTTGATGAATCCTTAAAGAAAATTTTAATTAATATCAATCAGGAGAAAAGTTATTGCAAAAATATATGTTGATCCCTAGACACTTTTGATGTGTGTATAAAGAACATTGAAATATCGCAGCATAGTGGCCACATAATGGCTTTGCATCAAATCTCCTCTTAGTCGGCTCACGCGGCCGTTTTTTCAACTTTCATTGGCGATATCCGCCATTATTGTGAAATATTTTTTAAAGAATTTCTATAATTTGTTACACGTGTTAATGGCAATATTGTGGTATGTAACCACAGAGGCCATTGAAGAGTTGAAGTAGTATAGTAGGAAGATGTTAACAACCTTTTTTGGCCTAAGTATAGTTATTGTCTTTATGACAGCAACATAATATTACGGTGACAGTCTTGTATAACAAACCAATAAGACGGTTAGCATACTGTGAATATTATTTTGAAGAATGGATATGTTTTAAAAAGGTATACTATGCTAGGCGGATGACGTGGATGTTGGATTGTTATCTTACGTGGCTTCAATGATAGGTGAATCTTCTGTGGTTGTATTTGCACCACATTTTCATGACTGTTTGGTGCCATGTCTTGGAGCGAACTATTCTCGACAACCTCCCATACAGGCTTTTCAGGCCGCTGGATTAGACCTTGGCTGCAGCCAGTGTTCACGAGACTGGGAAAACAATATGTCTCAATTAAAAAAAAGAAAAGTGTTTTCGTTCCTAAAAATAATAATTAGAGTCAAATAAGTAACGTCCTTCTCTATATGAGAGGAGACCTGTGCCCAGCAGTGGGACGATAAGAAAGGTTGTTGATGATGATGACATGTAACGTCAGGCAACATTACATTTTGGCCCTGAACTCCAGGATGCTCACGCGAGTATAGATGATGCAGTAGAGAATTTAATAAAAGAAAATATTTATTCTTACTTGTAAAGTATAACTTCTTTTTTGTTTCTTTATGGATGCACTGTTGCCAACACATCAAGTTTCTACAATCTGTCAAACTTTAATAATTTTACATCTTTTTGGCTAAAGCATTAAGTTCAGGGGAAAACTTGACAGTTATGGGATATCGCCTTTTCTCTACCGGAGTCGATCTAAACTAGGTTCTTATCGTCACGTGTTACGTTTCCATACAATTCTTTTGCATTATCTACATTCATTTATTAACCTAGCCAAAACAACATACACGTCAGATTGCTTCAAATGTTTTTATTTATTTCTTTACTTCAAACAACAAAACTCATAGTGTTGGTAACAATGTGCCTACAAACTATGATAGTAATAAATATACAAAATAACAAAACAAAATAGATTGCGATATCATTGCTGCATAGTGACAGACCCAGCCGAAACCTTGCAGCAATGGATCATAAACTGACAGTCCATCCAGCCAGCTATCATAACTATGATACTATTGGCGATGCCCCACAGCATACGGGCCAAGGAAAAATAGCAAATAAGTAATGGCTATATTCTCTTGACCCCATCACATTAATGGCATCCGCGGGAGTTGACCTATTTTGCCCGACTTGAAGCGAGTGCGTGTCGATGAGAACCAAATTGTACGAACAGCAGGTCAAGCTACCCGAACTGTCAAATATTTCCAATCAATCTTGAGTCTTAATGTTTTAGCGATAAAGTTGAAAATCTTATAAAGTTTGACAGACAGTAGCAGCTTGATGTGAAATACCAAGTTCTTCTTTAAGCTATATCTACCAATTTCCTTTTATCTAAGGTACCTAATTGAATGATTAAAACTGAATTAAACTAGTTCTTAAAAATAAATTAAAACATCTATTTCCATATGCAACGGAACTAATAATGGCCGGTTTTTTGATCCGTAGTTAAGCTCAACTAATTGTTAAAAATAGTAACTATGTAATTGTAAAAAAATGTGTTTTGTGATCAATTTTTAGTGTATTAATTATACAAATATCAGAGACCATATAGTTAAATAATTAACTATTAGGTACTTTAAAAAACAACCATTAGTGACGATTCCTTAAACAAAAAATGTATAAAAAAAAAATATTTTGCAAATATCATTAGTTACAATTTTAAAAAATTGGTTGAATGTCCTTCAATTGAGATAGTATTACCTAACTAACTCGTTTTAATTCCCAACTATAAAAACAAACAAACTAATTTAAAATGTTCTTATAATAAGCACAGCCAACAGTGAGCCACTTTTATTTCGTTCCACACTTTCCTCCGGCAAGTTAACGTGGTTCTCTAAGTACCCGCCCATTGAAAATCGTTCATTCGCTCTCTGCACAATCAATAATCTATCAAACAACGATCTCTTGATTAGCTGGGGAGCCGTACGTACAGCCGAACTGTGGACTGCCCAAATTTCGGTCAGTGAACGTGGGAACAGTAAAGTGAGCACGAGGAATGCGCTTGCGTCGCGCTTGTGGTACTTAATTGATTGAGCAAAATAAAGCGGAACTTGTTATTGTTTATGGTTCTTGTAGAGGTTGTCGTATTGATTTCGGTAAAGGTTAAATTGAGATATGACTTACAATTTATTTAATAAACAGTTAAAACGTTGTGTGCAACCTTTAGGCACTGTTATTTATAAGTATACTAGCGTTCCGACCGCGGCTTCGCCCGCGTCGAGTTCGGTTATATCGCGCTTTTTAGACTTCCCCTGGGAATATCAAATTTTCCGGGATAAAAGGTAGCCTATGTTCTTTCTCAGGGTCTAAAGATTGCCTGTGCCAAATTTCATCAAAATCGGCTGAGAAGTTTAAGCGGGAAAGCGTAACAGACAGACAGAGTTACTTTCGCATTTAAAATATTAGTATGGATAGTGTGAGAGACTGCACGTTAAGCCGTTGGTCCCGGTTGCCATACGAACATCTAATGGCAGTCGTTACGGGTTGATTGGAGCCCTCAAAAATCTAACAATTGGTCTAACTGCAATGCTTAGATATTGCCTTCAGGTTGTGGAGGTTAGACGGCAGTCGCTTCACGGAAAATATCGAAGTTTAGCCAAAAATCAGCAGTTAGACTGGTAAAGCGGACCCCAGACTCCAAAGCTGAAAAAGCTGCGAATGCGACTGGGATTAACGCTGAGATGATGATGATGATGAGTGTGAGAGACTGTTGAGTATATGATTAGGAATCCAACGATGTTGAAATTTTTCGTTGATTGTTAAAAAGCAAAGGTTTTGTAGGAAACAACTGATTGTTTTTAGGTTCCCTATTACTAAGACTCCACAGTCCACTGTCTGTCTGTCTGTTTCCAAATTGTATAAAAATTTGTATGGATGTTTGTTACTCTATAGTAACAAACACCCATACAAATTTTCATGTTTATTATAATAGTACGATAGAATTTAAAATAATGCAAGTTCATAATAAACGCCTTCACTTTGGAATATTTAAGATTGTAAATCATCACTCCCAAAATATTAATCTGGAAACTTAAGATTCGCAACAAAACTAACTTTTATTTGACCATGTATGCTACTCTACAGCTTCCATCAAACCTCATCTTACAAAATTCATCTTCCGTTACGCCAAGGACGGCAACATTCGACCTTACTAAGTACCACGTCAAACCCCCATCCAATTACCGTGTGTCGTGGGCGTCGCTTAACTGCCGAGATCTACGCGAGATAACTAGATGATGATCCCTTGTTATTGCGATGAGCATTTCCTCTAAATACCTAGTTCGGTTTTAATTACCAATACCAAGACGTCACACATACAATGAATTCTTTGGAAGAATTGTAGTTTTTTGTTCTAAAAATGTGGTTTTTTGGTAATAGATAGGAATTTTTGTCTCAAGAATTTAATGAAATGTGTAACTAAATTGGTTATTTCTACTTATTTATTTATGTCGTCCGACCACTGGGCAAAGACCTTTCTCCATCGCATGTTTTCATATTTTAGGCAAATCATTTAAACTATTATTAATTGAGAAATTAAATGAATAGCCTGTGCTAGATAATTTACAGAGACGATTATAGAACACTGCAACATCATAAATAAATTATGCTTTTCTGTGAAAGTGTTATTAATTATCCATTCGTTAATATTTATTATTACTAATGTTATTTGCCTTCTAGCGTGACCTAAGCCCTATGGTATGACGGATACAGCCGGTTCGTAATTTAACACTATCGCTTATAATTCTTAAGTAGTAACTGTAAATGGCACAAGACGCATTCACGCAAGACTATTAAATGTGCTTATTTATTTTCATCCCAACTTTTTTTTATTCTGTGCATGTCTTTCCAATACCTACTAACAAAGGCACAAAGGACAAGGAGCCACGCCACAAAAGGAAAGATGAAAGATCCATCTATGGCTTTTATTTTAGAGTGAACCTCTTTCTTAAAGAACTATACACCTTATTTTTCCAACATTCTGGCTTTACTTAAGCTAAACTGTGTTTTTTTTATAATTTCCTTTCTTTCTCACCTTTCGTCATCATTGCAGCGTGGAGCTCCAGAGTTGTAGTTGATATCAGCACACCAGCGGCAGTGGGACGCGGCAGACAGGCATGCGCCACACTCTTCGTGCTCGATGCATAACAGCTTGTTCTGCATAATTTGTGGAACTAAGGAATAAAATAAAACGTAAAACTAATCATTAAGGCAGATTACTTTTTTACTCTGTGGAAAAAAAGGAATTTATCGCGAGTTCCCGCCAAAAAGCATTTTTTTTTCTTTGTTTGCAGTCTTACCAGCCAGGAAGGCCAACAATCACAAAATAGAAAGCTTCGACCTTCTTAGATCCCAATGCATTAGGCTTAGTTCAATGGTATGATTTACTTGTTTTACTTATTTCCTACTCTATTAGCCTCCTAATTATTTTCCCAAATAGATTTACCCTGTTAAAAAAAATCTAAAAGTAGCATACTACATTGCGTATATATAAGGCTTACCATCTAAATATATATAGAACAAATCTGTTAATCCATTCATGAATGCTCATCTAATTGTTCTCTTTCCCAGTAAAGACTGGCAATTGACTATTTCTAGCTGGATCTTTATCTTGAATGTGTGAGCATGAAATTACACGGATTATTTGTTAGATATTGGTAATATTATACGTAAATGTAACTATTATGTTTCCAGCGAGTATAGAAGTATATTTATGTAACCGATGGGCGTTTACCTATCAGCTATTATACGAGTAGGTAGGACCTACGTCATATTATTTTTAATAATTATATCATTTTTACAGTAACGAAACTAGGTGGGTATTATAATTGGTAATATAATTAAGTAAAATTAACGTTTTATTCCGCTATGTTATTGGAAACTAGCAGCCACCAATGACTTCGTTCGCGTGGAGTTAGTTATGCTCCGCTCCTATTGGTCGCAGCGTGATGTTATATAGCCTAAAGCCTTCCTGGATTAATGGGCTATCCAACGCAAAAAGATTTTTTCAAATGGGACCAGTAGTTCCCGAGATTAGCGCGAACAAACAAACATACAAACAAACTCTTCAGCTTTATATATTAATATAGATTACCCCGATTCCAAGTGTGGTGTGTTTTAAAACTAATACGTTCCTTCATTCTAATTCAAAACAAACAAAAAGGGAGAGCATATCTTAAGGACCACTTGACACATCGAAGAGAACGACGAACAAGTTAAAATAGACCACCGAAATAGGTGGTATTAGAAGCTCGCTTGGCGTTGACATAATTTATGTGGGCGTAGAGCAGATTACGGACGAAAAGGGGCACTACAAGGCAAAAGACTAAGAAGATCCACTTATCTCTGCATCAGTATTGGGTAACAGAAACATATATAGGTAATGAACTTTGTCAATCAATGATTCGAGAGTAAAATACTAGCGTTAGAATCTGCGAACTACAGCTGCATGTGGCCCACCGATTGATTGACGATATGATAGTAATTTAGAAAACCCACGGCGGCACATTAAATTATTAATACCTATAATAAAATGATATATTATTGTATTTTGTTTTGAATGCATTAAAATATGAGCCTGTATCAGGCTGAAGTTTTAGTCCGTTAGTTAGTTAAACTAGTTAGTCCTACTCCTACTACAAACCTTTCTAACAGACTTTTTTCGCCTTCAAAATAGGGCACTGCTCCAAGCCAAACCTTCTGCTATCTCCATTCCAAGTTGATCGGAGATAATCTTCCATATACGGCACAATTGCCAGCACGTGCTTGTAGAGTTAACAGACCGATACTATCCGGAATAGATACATTGTATATATGTATGTACAGTAACCGGACTCTGCGACAATGTGTAATCAATTTTGTTGATTACAGTTTACTTTTACTGTTAGCTTTTATTTGATTGATCGTGTGTACGTATATTTTTGAAATGAGGTGATGGAAGCAAGTTTAAGTTTCAATGTATCAGCTCGTAAACGTTTTCTGCTGGACATGAAGCTCTCCACCCCAAGAAATTCAACTTACTTATAATGTATCGGAAAGGAAGCTTTTTGATTATTAACCCTAAGCTTCGGTCGATCCTCGTACAAATCTGAACCAATGACCGATACACTTATCATCATCTCAGCGTATAATCCCGGTTGCAGCCGCGGCTTTCGCGTTGGAGCCCAGGGCTTATCTACATATACGCCTCCATTTCGCACGATCTCTGGCATCCCGTGGTGTGAGATTGTTGGCACGCATGTCATCTCTTACAGCGTCAAGCCAGCACTTCTTTGTCTACCTCGCTTGTTCCGGCCCGACGCAGGCGCCATAGCAAAACTGTTTTGACCTGTCGCAATGACCGATACACTAGTCGCTAAAATAGAAAATTGCTATAATATTTGTAGTGCTTTAGATACTGCTGACCATACTCTTGACAATAGTAAGCAAGCTAAGTATGTAGTTTGCTAAGACCACTGCAATATTATTAGTTTTGATTTCCATTGAGTTTTATTTTAAGGAAATACCTAAGTCAAGACAGCCTCCGTGGCGTAGCGGTAGCGGACGCGGCCGCTGCGCAAGGTGGCGCGGGTTCGATCCCCGCACAGTGCAAATATTTGTATGCATGAATATGAATATTTGCACTGGTCTGGTCTGGTGGAAAGCACGTTAAGCCGTTGGTCCCGATTGCCATACGAACTTCTAGTGGCAGTCGTTACGGGTTGTTGGAGCCCTCAAAAGTCCAACAATTGGTCTAACTGCAATGCTTCGATGTCGCCTTCGGGTTGTGGAGGTCAGACGGCAGTCGCTTCACGGAAAATATCGAAGTTTAGCCATATCAGCAGTTTGACTGGTAAAGCGGACCCCAGACTCCAAAGCTGAAAAGGCTTCGGATGCGACTGGGATTAACGCTGGGATGATGATGATGACCTAAGTTAAAAAGTTTTTATTATTGGTATGTAATTAGCTAAAATTTATCATGTTTATATTTTGTTTATTCATTTTGTTTATATTAGGACAATGCTGTTATACGCAATTTTAAGGTAAACATCAAGTACAATAATAACATGTAATAATATTCCAATGCCAAAACTCGAATTATCCTCATTTTAATAATAACGTCATCCTTATTCTAAGACATAGGAAATAAACAGACAACGCGCCAGCTAGCTACACTGCAGCATACAGCTTTATAGTTACAACAACCTATAAAGCTCCAACCAGCCCCTTAATCGGCGAACACATTTTTGTCAAATGATTGCGACTAGTTGGGATCGTTTGGACCGAACGGACCAATGGGCGGTCCAAACGATCCCAACTGATACCAACTAGTCGCAATCATTTGACAGAAATGTGTTCGCCGATTAGGGGGCAGCATGGTAATTGCGTAACACGATAAGTAGCAATGGGTATCATTTTGACGGTTCAACAACATTCATAGCGTGGTTTACGTTGTTGAGCAAACACAATTTTCGGACATATGGAGCAATGGATTAGCAATATGCTTCAAAATTATACCCAATTAGGGTGCTAACCGGTGTTATACCTGGGGCCCTAGTCTGCTCTTTTATAAATTTGTCATTCCAACATGATTCCATTGTCATTGTGCTTAAAAGTTCGTAATCTGCTAAATTCTTAATGATTAATCAATTATTTCAGTCGTCTCGTAATGGAATGTTGATAGAATAACATTGCCGTATTGCCATTATTATAAAACTCGTTAATATAAATGATTTTCTAAAAACTACTACTCTTTTTGAACATTTACATGGGTATTAATTAATATGGAGTGCAGTGTCAGTGATTGACCACTGGAAAGTCATAATGACGCCATTTTTTTAGTAGATTACGAACATTTTCAAAGTCGGCCATTATGTGATCACTGATCGACCATTCTGACACTGTTGTAATAGGTAAAAATAATAAATAACTGCCTACGATTTTATCGGATGCATGCTAATCACGTGGATGAATCTGCTAGCGAATTATGTAGGACTAGCAGCCGCCAGCGACTTCATTCGCGTGGTGTTAGTTATGCTCCGCTCCTTTTGGTCGCAGGGTGATGTTATATACCCTATAGATTTTTTTCAAATCGAACTCGTAGTACCTGAGATTAGCGCGTTCAAACAAACAAACAAACTCTTCAGCTTTATAATATACTAGCTTTCCGCCCGCGGCTTCGCCCGCGTGGAATTCGGTTATATCGCGCTTTTAGATTTCCCTCGGGAATATCCAAATAAAAGGTAGCCTATGTCCTTTCCCAGGGTCTAAAGATTATCTGTGCCAAATTTCATCAAAATCGGTTGAGAGGTTTAAGAGGGTAAGCGTAACAGACAGACAGACAGACAGAGTTACTTTCGCATTTATAATATTAGTATGGAAGTATGGATTAGTATAGATATAGATTGGTGTGGCGTTAGGGCTGATGTCTACCTGCTACCAGATTTATATGAATCGGATACTTATGAGGCTGTTCTATGCACGAAATATTCTACTACATCTTAGCGCCCAAATACGTACATCCATACTAATATTGTGCTAATATTATAAATGCGAAAGTAACTCTGTCTGTCTGTCTGTTACGCTTTCCCGCTTAAACCTCTCAACCGATTTTGATGAAATTTAGCACAGACAATCTTTAGACCCTGAGAAAAAACATAGGCTACCTTTTATTGAAAAAAAAATATATTCCCGAGGGAAATCTAAAAAGCGCGATATAATCGAATTCCACGCGGGCGAAGCCGCGGGCGGAAAGCTAGTATATATATATATATAAAAGTAAGGGCACATAGCTGGCAAGTAATTATGTAGCAGACAAAAGTCATGGTTTTATAGGGCATTCTAAATATATGCAGATTTGGGATACGAACGCCAGTGCACGTATGCGGCCTATATATTTAGTGCAGTAGTAGCATATTGCCCATAAAATATTTGAATTACTACTGGTAATCTGGAACAAATTGTAAGTGACGAGAGAGTGTCGGATTTACTAACTAATGGTGAGCTTCTGTTTAATAGCCCATCAAACATTAGTTTACAACTTCCTATTTCATATATCAGCCAGTTTTTGATAAGTAGTTGCCAAGCCATTCGTGTCACTTCCGTCGTGGTTAGGTCTTTCTTGTACTACATAGATACTTAATACTCCTTCTTAGCTCACTGACATCGGAACCATGATCACCGGAGTTAGGTCCGTATTACAGAACGTTACTCAAGCATTGATCTGTGCTTAAGCATTACTTAAAATTAGTTTCAACCAATCAAAAGGCTTGAAACGAGACTTAAGTAGAGCTTGAGTTTTGAGTGACGTTCTGTAATACGGACCTTAGACTCCGGAGAGGGAACTCTCCTAAGCTTAAGAGGGGACTCTAGTGGCGTTTTCTCCATACAAACGTATTCCGCTGTTTTCTTCGTGGATAACGGTTTTAGAGCAATTATTTTTTTTTCTACAATTTCACACCTTCATTATACGCGCCCCTATAATTTGATTTTTTCAAAAACTTAATTAATAAAAGGAATATGATGTTTCAGAATCCCGAAAAATAACCCATTTTTACCGCGATGTTCAGACGACTATTACACAATTTTTGTGATAAGTTTTTGACAAAAAAAGAAAATAATAGAGGCATAGGTATACTCATCCTCTAAAGTTTGATATAAAAATAATTGAGATCTGTCGTGTTTTGAAAAAGAAAGCAGCGGAATACAAAACATCTTTTGGTCAACGTTTTTTAGGTAAAATTACCCTGAGTTGCAACTGTCCCTTTCGCACTTTACGGAGAAAGGTTGAAAACAGCACGACGGCAATAGTTTCTTCAAATACCTATTTCTCAAATTCCTCGGCACTAGAGTCCACTCTTAAGGAACTGAGAGCCGAGAAATTTAGCACCCAAATTTTGTAACACACTCTCAATCACAATTCATTACTTCTTAATTTTGTTAATGTGTCTGCTTAACAACGTAAATAACACAATAAAGGCTGTTGAACTGTCAAAATGAATTTCAGGTACCTACAGGACATGGCCGGTTTCGGGTACTAGGTTATAGTCGAGTCAAGTCGCAATTAGTCCATTGGATGTAACTACTATTAGTATAAGGTCACTGAGCCCACTTCCCACATGACGATAATCTCATCCACAGACATATCGGTGATCTCACCATAGGTGTCACTGTCTCCACACCTATATTTTGTCACACAGAAAAGAATTTAAAAGCTAAACCTCACACTTATCCCTTAAATTTTTACTCCCTTTTCATCGTTTCTAAGTTGACAGGCGACATTGTTTTCATTACGGATAGGTCTATGAGGCCGGCACAAGAAAAGAGATGCTACACCCCAACATAGGATGAGATCGGGCTGTGGATAAACATTGGTTGACAAATACTGAAAAGACATTTGGAGTAGGTACCTACATACGTAGGTAATTTTCGTAATGAACCTAAGGTGATTTTATGAAAATACCTAATGAAGTGATTTTTACGGATTAGCAGAAAGAACAAGAACATTTAAGGAAAAAAACATGGCTTCCGAATGACCAGAATCCTTATTGTGAGATTACGAATCGTCGATCTTTCAAATTATACGCCAAAATTATATTTGTATACGAAAATGAATTTAAGTATTGAACTTTGAACTTGCTTTTCCCTTCAGCTGTCACTTCTATAAGTCCAACTCTAATAACTTTGCAACGTTAGACAGTACGGATTGGTAAACGCATTACGCAGTATGATCGTATAGATATATAGAGGTTGATATTACCGATTCATCTGTATCAACATATTCATTATCCATATGAAAGAGAGGTCGGTTAATTACACTGTGGCTTCAAGTATATAAACTTCTACTTCATAGCCAGTAATTAAAGCGGATATTCCGTTTATTCACGTTAATAAATCCACCTTTAGCCGGTTGCTGACACGCATATCCGAGAATCCACCGAAAACTTATAAATTACTTTTATCCACTAGGCGTTTGGTGGATTCTCAGATAATTATATGTTACCGAGTATCCTACTCAATCCACCATAAGGTGGACTTTTGGGTTGGCAGTTTACACGCTACACTCAAAGAAATAACCGAAATAAAGTTTAACTTAATTTAAAATTACATAATTAACTGTGGGCTCCCAATGTAGGTACTTCATACCAGCATTATAAGAAAGCAGGTTAGAGTTTGACTTCCCAGCATAAACTTTAGTACCAAAACAGTCGCTAATTTATACTCCGTTTTAACGTTTGTAGTTAAACTAAACACACGCATATTAGGTACAGGAACATCTCAATGTTATTTCAGCTGAACAGCGAACATGTTGATATTTTTCGACGCTAGTGTTGTAACCAAATAAGGTGTGAACTCGGAAAACGCATTCCCGGCATGCAACTCGAAATAAAACTGTCAATCCTATTCCGATTTTCTATTTTCGAAAACGAATGTCTGTAACAGGTGTGTTCCTGCCTAGCGTCTGTTTCAGCTATTTTAGTTACCGTATGAGCATAAAATAAATCTCTCCGTTTGAAGTTACATTTATGTCCGTGTTGAGATAACGAATAAGTTTTTATTTCATTTTAATCTTGCTCAGTTCTGCCATAATTATGATTAGTTTTTAGACTTCCGTCCTGTTTGTAGATAATAATTAAAATAATTATATTTTTATGATTAGTGTTAGAACATGTTTTTTGGCGTTATTTTCATCCCGAAATATAAAACTTCAGTTTTTGTGACTATTGAATAGGTTGTTGTAGAATATAAGTAATAATTACGTATGCAATTAATCTTCAAGGATATGACATCATTTTTAATTATTGATTTTCAAGTTTTTGCTTCTGCTTATCAATATAGCTGCAGTTCTTTAACCATCTCACAGTGAACAGTTAGGTGAAGTGAGTTGTAAATAGTATAGTATGTTGGAGTAAGGCCGGCCTTGGGGTAAGAACGTACAAATCAAATATCCCGTTTATTTGGCTTATTTTTTAACGGTAGCTAAATGTAGCTAGCATTAAAAATAAAGCTATGCTATCTAAATGTAGCTAGCATTAAAAAATAAAGCCAAATAACTAGGATATTTGATTTGTACGTTCTTACCCCAAGGCCGATCTTACCCCAACGCACCTAATCTATCCTTAGCATTATAATAGTTGAAATGACAGCTCACTCCATGATCACTTTAACCTAACTTTTCATATTGAGAGTTGTACAAGACTTACGATTACGAAATCCTTTTTTTTTTTTACGGAAAAGCTAAGATGAGTGTCACGCGCATTTTTCATTGAATGTTTAAAATTATTTATAGTATCACTAAATAAAACCGCGTGATTTATGTAATAAAGAGTGCATTCAGGAAATAATTCATAATGAACATTGAAATATCCCAACATAGTGGCCACATCATGACTTTTCCTCAAACCTCTCTCATAGACGGTTCACGCGGCCGTCTTTTTCAACTGTCATTGGCGATATCCGACATTATTGTGAAATAAAATTTTCAAAGAATTTCTATAATTTGTTACATGTGTTATTGGCAAAATTGGTATCTATTCCACAGGGGCCATTGATCAAGAGTTGAGGTTGAATCTCACCTTGAAAAAAGAAGAAGAAGAGTTCTACAAAATCGATCGTCTGGAAAAGTTGAATTTTATAATCATTCGTGCATTGAATTAACGTTAGTTTAAAATTATTAGTAGTCTATAATAAGAATGATAATGTATTACTTAGTCTCTAGACTCTTCACTACCTATTTACCTATAAGATAGTAGCACAAGGCAATTAACATAGAAATTCTAAAAAAAATGGAATATATTTTTGATTCAGCGTGACAAAAAGTAGTTTTCTAGTTTCCTTGATACTTATTTTTTTTAGATCAAAACGGTCTCCAAAGCCTGAAGCACAGGCGAAGAGCAGCCAGCCTGTCGGTATTCTATAGGATACATATTGGAGAGCGTGCGAGGGAATTGCATGATTTAATTCCCCCTTCTCCGTCCCATCATCGGACGACTCGTCGTACGGCGAGTTTCCACCCTTAAGTTCTTGCCACCAATACGATCCGGACGAAGCGTTTCGCCTCGTCTTTTATACCGCTTACATCGAGGGACTGGAACAATTTGCCAGCGGCGGTGTTTCCGTCGGAATACAATTTAAGTGTCTTCAAGGCTAGAATGAACAGGCTTTAATAAACTAGCGCGCTTTACCATCAACGATTGCATCACTGCTTACCAACACGTGGGATTGCGGTCAGGCACAAGTTTATAAATAATAATAAAAAGCTATGTTTTAGTAATAATATTAATAGTAAGTCGATGGACACGCCCCCTTGGGACTTCCTATTATGGGCGAACTATGCGAGCAGATAGAAAAGCCTTTACCTCTGCTTACCTTCAGTAAGATCAAAGCCATGAAATCGGTTTACCTATATTCAGTGTTTAAACTCATATCCGATGATAATCCAATGTATAATCACCCTGAAAAACTACCTATTGACACAGAAACATTTAGATAAGTGATTCTAATCCATGTTCATTCAAGTGTGTTTAAGAATTTCTTATCACAACCTTCATACGCCTTGTTAATCACATAGTAAACAGCGTATGAACAAGTTTACTGAAGCATTAACAATTTCAAGAAGTACAGGACCTATGTAACTTTGCTGTAGCCTTAGGTACATACGCGTGTAGGTATTAGTCATATCCGTATCTACTTAACCATATAATATATCTATGTATATGCAACAACAATAGTCTTCATTATCGTCGAGAAAATGTATGAAAAACTCACCTTGACAGCCTCCATGCTCGATTTTTATGAACAATAAACATAAAAAAATAAACACTGAAATCCCGTACATGATCAACAGTCAGACACAAATCACATCTGGATCGAACTGTTGGCGCGTGTGTATCGAGTGGCGGTCTGCGATCGGATTCGCGATGAGTAACTGATAAGGGTTGATAAGGTGATAATGATAAGGCGCGGGCGGCGAGTACCGGCGCGCCGGATCGCGCCTCACGTCTTTGCCGCTCGACATCTGCCGCGCCTCTAACTGACAACAGTACTACACTCAACAGTCTGTTACTTAGTAGTTTCGCTTCACGGTTTCGATAAGCTGTCGTGTTCACTCGTAGTCTCGTACGCTCGCCAAAATACGCCAATTGATGTTTGGTTTCTGATATCTAAATGGTGGTGCAGTGCATTAGAAATCGCTAATAGGTGCGCCTAGTATGGTGGTCCTGGTTGTTGATTTTTTTTTTTATTATTTATAAACTAGTGCTTGACTGCAATCCCGCCTGATGGTAAGCAGTGATGCAATCGTTGATGGTAAAACGCACTAGCTTATTAAGCCTATTCACTCAAAAAAACTGAGTGAATAGGAAGCAAGACGGCAGTTGAGCGAGGTGATGCAATGTTTAACCCAACAACACGACCAACGATGCTGCGCCAGAGGATGATCTGGAGACCCTCCACGACCAAACTCCCGACACAACAACATTAGCACATCGTACCCGGTACACATCGCAACACAACTGCTCAGACCCGTCCTCCGTACGGCTTCACCAGACATCATGCCGGAACACGACGAATCGCTTGGCGGCAAGACTTTGTCTGGTGGGTGGTAACTTATGCCAGCGGCTGATGTTGTTGCCTACCACGGAGAAATAAATTGATAAATAATAATTTTGTCGATTTAGCTCTCTGCATTACATCTTCCTTATTTGTTTAGTGGAAGAGATATGTATGTCATGTTGAGGGACTTGGTTGTTGTCAATACCTCATGATCGCGTTGGCAGACACTTCAGTTACAATTTTAGAAGTTGTTAATTTTCCGAAATATACCTATTTAGGAAAATTGTAAAGATTACCAATTAAATCAGAACAATTAAATAAATGGTATGGGTAAAAGATTTCTATTGTTTATGTAAAATACAAATTCAAAAATTTTATTTCGGATTAAAAAACATAATTGTCCATATAGTGTTAGTACAAATAAAGCTTAGCCTAATGATAAATAAATAAATTAACTAAAGTGACAGGCAGTGGCAGGTGGCCTTTATTATATTTATTTACTAGCTTTTGTCCGCGGCTTCTTCTTCTTCCTCAGCCTACAGAGGTCCACTGCTGGACAAAGGCCTCCTCCAACGTTTTCCATTATGGAGGATAGGGGTTGGTACTATTCTAAGCCCGGTACCGCACGCCGCGGTCCGCGACTTCGCTTGCGCTAAATTCGGTGTAACACGGTTCCCTTTTGCCAAATTTCCACCCTGTCATAGGGGCGGGGGGACGATTTCCAAAAAAAAAAAAAAAAATTAACAGGTAATTTTCGTTAATAACAAAGAGTCTATGTACCGACTTTTAGGTTTCTACCTTGAAAAGTGCGGAGAGTCCCATATAAAATTTCACCACCTATTTTAAGCAACTGGGGCGGGCTTATCAAAAAAATTGTACCGTATTTTTTTGTTAGTTAAATATTCTGCATTAACAACTTTTAGCTTTGAATGCTCCATACAAACTTCTACCCCCATTTTAGGGAAGTGGGGGGGGGGGGATAAAAAAAGACCAAGTAGCCTATGTCACTCTCCGTCCCTTCAACTTCAAATCAATTCGCTCGCTGCCGTGAAAGACGGACAAACAAACAGACACATACACTTTCCCATTTATAATATTAGGATGAATTCTTCAGAAAGCTTACAGTCTGTAATCTAAGTAAATGATGTAGGTATAAATACCGCCAGTTAACAGTTGCCAATTGCCATTTACAATATTCCTCTAACAAAATAAATATATATTATATTTCATGACATATGTAGGTAATTTTCCTTACAATGAAATATTAACGTTACAACAGTTTCGTAGACAGCTACAGTTACTTATTTATCTCAGGGTTCTATAATAAAGTCTCTCGCTAAGTAGCTAGGTCACGATCAAAGTAAACCTCCTATACCTACAAACATGGCGCAATGTGTCTTTATTGAAATGGTTCTTGACAAATGCTCTAGTAATGACAGATCACTGGTTGATGTAGAATCTCCAAATTTGCATAAAATATCCTCACTTGTCTGTTATTGACGTCATGGTTGGTGCAGAGTCGCGGGTTCGATCCCCGCACGGAATAAATATTTGTATGGCCTACAGGTAGCTGTTCCGGGTCTGGCTGTTTGTGTATGTGAGTTTATATGTTTGTATACGCACTCACGATACAGGGGTAATTCCCAGTGTTCCCAACGTTTTATAGAAAAAAAAAAAACAAAACATTTAGAACTTAGGCGACTCCGCATGAAAATCAAGTAACCTTTTGAAGAGCTGTCTTCGTGTCAATAATAAACGCTGTAATAAGTCATCATCATCATCTCAGCGTTAATCCCAGTCGCATCCGAAGCTTTTTCAATGCAAATGCATGTAATAAGTATCGTCATCCATCCCTATAAAGTGCGTATGTTTGTATGTCTGTCTGTATGTATGTGCCCGAAGTTGCTCAAAACCCTCACCACTATAGATAATCATATAGATCTGGATGCGCTGAGTTAAAAAAAAAAATTAGCGCCGAAGGCGCGGAATCTCGGTCCTTATTATTCACAGTAAGTATAGGAAATAGGAACGTGCAAAAAGGTATTAATATTACCAGAAAAATCACTTTTTAACACAAAAAGTATCAAAAGGCTAAATACAAATTGGTTGGTAACATCGTGTATGATGACATAAGGGTGGGGACACATCTGCGGAACGTACGGCGCCGAAAGCTCAGGGGCTGAAGTGTCAGTCGCAATATTCAGTTATTATGACAAACCAAACGGTCAAACCGAGGCAAAAGTTACGTGGCGTCATCGTCAGTCTGTCTGTGTCGACACTTTATGGTGTGAGGTTTTTGTGAAGTACCTGAATTGCCCACATGACATTAAATGCGTTTTATCTGAAAAAAAACCACCCGAAGAAAGGTTAGGCCCTACGTCGAACGCGGCGTAATTTGGGCTGATGTGTCATAGAATACTTGAAATACACTGCGAGCGTATTTAGCCGAATTTTCGGCGCGGTACGTTCCGCAGATGTGTCGCGACACAAAGATACGAAACGTACATACAGTGAGTATGACACTGAACATGAGCCCCTCTATGTACCGCCACGATTTAACAGCCTACAAGCCCATTAAACAGGTAGTAAAATCACGTGTCCTTCACCTCGGAGCCATTCTGTTGTCCTTCCTAATTACTAATTATGGACACCGAGGTAGTTCACAAGATACACGGCTGCGAGTCACGCACTGGGCCACTCCTATGCTACTCTTAAAGTGTACCGTACCACCATTTCAAGTTGACCCACCTCGTCCCTCTTATCGGACCACGAATTAGGCTTAATAAGTGAAACCTCCTAAGATCACACGGACCTTCTGAGAGTGGTATTCAAATGTGGGTGTACATTCGAGGCCAAAATAACAAACCTAAGAGTTCGTTCACAGGCTTTGTACCTAATCATTGACGCGATACAAATGGTCTGTAGGCGGCCGGCAGTCTGTCTTTACATATGACGATGCAAATAAATGTCATCATACCAAATGGAGTAGTGTAGAAAACTGCGCAACCTTAACGAGCCATTCTTAATATAAGCGGTTGCATCATATGACTGGATACTACTTGTTGCCTTGTTTATAAATCATAGTACCGGTTGATGTATATGAGCAGTCATTATCAAAGTTACGCTTGAAGTAACTACCTTCTGTGTACACTGTTCATGCCTCACCTAATAAGTATAATCTCACTATCGTAAAATGCCATCATTATAAATTTCTTTGTCAGCTTTAACCAAGTAGAAATGTGGGATAATTTCACTCCAAAAGTGTGTTTTTTTTTTAATTGTTCATGCATTTATTAATGACCTCAATGAAAACCTATAGTGGCTAATCGTTGTCCTCTCATCCATACTAATATTACAAATGCGAAAGTAACTCTGTCTGTCTGTCTGTCTGTTACGCTTTCCCGCTTAAACCTCTCAACCGATTTTAATGAAATTCGGCACAGACAATCTTTAGACCTCGAGAAAAAACATAGGCTACCTTTTATCCCGGAAAAATTTGATGTTCCCGAGGGAAACCTAAAAAGCGCGATATAACCGACCTCCACGCGGGCGAAGCCGCGGGCGGAAAGCTAGTACATAATAATCTCCGGTATACTTGCGTAATACACTATCAGTGGCAATGACTTTCATTTTGACAGTTCAACAATATTCATTACGTTATTTACAATGTTGAGCAGACAAACTTTTCGAACAAGAGTTCGAAAAGTATCCTTGAACATGATTCAGATTGAGATTCATACTATGTTAAGCAACAAGGTTAAGGTGCTGGTTATTTGAAATCATTGTATGGAACCATGTAATTTCTTGCCTGTTCTTCTCCATATGAAACAACGTAATTGGAACCATGCACCTAGCTTCATAAATCATAAGTGTTTATGTAAAGACATGGTGAAAAGAAAGAAAAAGATATTTGTAATTTTCACCGGCTACTTAAAGTATATAAGGCATTCGTAGAATAATAATCAATATCTACAATTTAATTTACAAAAGTGTAGTCCGTGACTGTGTTAGTATGACCAAATGATTTGCGTGTATCGTAAGTGGGTTCCACTTCCACCGGTAGTGTCACAAGATAGAGTGCCCCTAACTAGTCAAGTGTCTAACTGCAGTTAGCGACCAATATACCTACAAGTACCCACCTAAGTACCGACGACAGCAGGTCAAGCTTCCCTAAACTGACAAATATTCCCAATCAATCTTGAGCCTTAATATTTTAGAGATAAAGTTGGAAAGAAATCTGACAGATTGTAGCAGCTTGATGTGCTGTCGTGTGTACTTAGATAGGTGCCAGTTACTCAATCCACCAAACGTTTCCTTTGTTTACATTTCGTTCTATCGATTGTTTACATAAATGATTGGAGCACGACTATACATTTACAAGTTCACACTTAACAAGCTAACTTGGAACTAAGTCGCTTCCTGACCTTTTTAATAGAGGAACGAACCATGCGGGATTTTCATCTACATCAGAACGTTCGGCCAGCCGAGATAGTGAGATGAATGCGTATCTAGGTTTCAGTGACCACTATGTGACGCATAAAGATGTTAGCCAAAGAATTTGAGAGAGAACAGTTCGAAAGTAAGAAGCATTTATTTATAGTTAACTGAACATCCTGATATCAGAAAATATCGGCCAACTTGAATCTCCATAATAAAGAACCTTAAAGAAATTGCTACTGAATAAAGATTTAGTGACGATTTGGTGACAAACAAGCAATGCTTTACTTTTACACGTGATGCAACCAGTTAAAAGTAAAATGAATTTTAGTTCCTGGAAAACCAGGACGTTCGGCCAACGTAATCTCCAGAACTGACAACATGACAGACACCGTTAATAAATAAAGATTTACAACGAATTTTTATTGCTTCTTATCTCGACTGACCGAATGTTCTGATATAATGGTTTTTCTCGCAAAGTTATTTTTGAAAATACCACATTGGGTTGATGTTATGACGCGCTAGGATGTGCCCTGTTGGATTGTCAACGCACGATTTAAACCCAAAAGTTTGAAAATCAAAGACGTCAGATCCTGCAGCGAGACTTTTACGTCCTGGCGACCTGGGCTTACCTACACTTCTAATCTGCATATGTTTACTACCGATTCGACGCTTTCGATGCCCAACCATCCGTCTCAAATGCGATCTAGAGTCAATACACTCTTATTACGGACTCGCGTCGTAATCACCATTAGAAATAATAAAGCTGAATTTCCATCACCTTTTATTGTTATAAAGTTATTAGATGATTGAGAAAAATCAGCTCTTAGTATAGCTTCATACCTAATATCTTAACTTTTTATCCATACACGTGACTATCACATATGGATACATTAAGTAAATAAGGCAAGGCATATAAATCTTTACATTTTATTTTTTGACGGGCTTTGAGTTATTTTAGAAGCTGAGGTATCTTTAGTAGAAGCCGGGCTGGGTTTACCAGCAGACGCAGAGGAGGCCTGCTTAGTCAAGGTGTCCGAAGCACTCTTATGACGTCGTTTTACTCTGGTATGAGTAGTCTCCAACAGCTCATAAAAGTGATTGACAGGCTCGAACCACCCGAACCCATGTTCAGCCTTTCCCAACCAGACGTGTCCATTAGGATCCGTTAAATCCAGGTTACCTACTGGACAGTTATCAGAGAATTCGCCAGTCAATATGCTCCCATCTGGATAAGTATATATGCCTCGACCGGTATAACTCCACTCTTTTATTGTACCTCTGAATTCCGCGCCGTCATTGTATGCTATGACAGTTTGGTCAGTGGAAACGAGTTTGTCTGCGTCCCAGTGTCCTGAGTAAGTGTCGCCCTCAGCTGTCGTATAAACGCCTTGCCCTGGAACGGCAAAAGTACAAAAGACAGCACATCAAGCTACTAATATTTGTCAAATTGTTAGATTTTCAACCTTATCTCCAAAGCATTAAGTCTGAAGGACATATTTGACAGTTTTGGGTAGCTTGACCTGCTGTCGTCTGTACAGTGTGAACATTAAAGAGACATCTAGAATTTCTCAATAGAGAGGCTGAATCTGTGTTCGGTGGCTGCAATAAACTTTTCCTCTGTTTTATATTTAAACATATCTAACAAATATAGGAATATATATAGGTACACCTCTGTCTACCCCTTGAGAAACACAGACCTGTTATTATGCTAAACTAAAAGACATTAGACGAAAAAGAAGTAAGTAAGTTCAAGGCGGAGTACAAATGTAACTGCTGAAGTAAGTAGAGCGTAGCGTAAGTCTGTGCTCGGCTTGAAATGGATAACGATACGCTCCATTACACTACACTCGATATGACAAAAATGTTCCCCATCCTACGTCTTCTACAATCGTTGAATTGCTGCGTTTAGAAGACAATACATATATAATTTTGTTTCGAAAATGTAAGATAGGCTGAAGTGTGCGTACATACTTGCAAGAATTTTAGTTTTGCATAATAGGTACAAATGACAGCCAATCAAGCTACTGCAATCTGGCAAATTTCTTTATCTTTATAGTTAGAGAATTAAGGCTCAAGGTTGATTGCGAATAGTCGACAGTTTCGGGTAGCTTAGCTGCTGTCATCCGAAGAATGCATTGGGTTGCAACTTGCAGTTATTTATGTTAATATCGTCCTGGGAAAGAGCATATTACGGTGGTGGTGGTGTGTATTATCAGCATAACATAGGATGATGAAATACACGAAGGAATAGGTAGAGCATACATCTTTCTAATAAAAAGTGAATCTATTGCTTTAAATTGAGCATATAACCAGACTGATCAGGTACCGAAAAATTCCTACATAATTACCAAAAAGGATAAGAAAATACCCCAATAAAAAAGATACTCTGACTACGTTCGCGTGAACGTGTTGCACACCTTCTAGAGCCAATCCGATCCAATTGTGGCGGCCAAAATGGCCGTATCTACAGTGACCGCAAAACCACAGTCCTGAGTCCTGAGGCTGAACGCCACCGCCGAGCCCGGCCCAAGAAGAGGTGGCAAGACGACCTACAGATAAAGTTTGTTCCTTTAAGAAAAACCTCACCGTGCATTTTAACAGAATGATCCTTCTTCTTGGCCTCAAATTCCCCTTCGTATGTATCTCCGGTTTCGTGTTCAAAGAACCCCGAGTCACGTATCATGGGTATCTCCTTCACCGGCTTCTCTTTTTTGTCCTCGGTAACATCAAGCTCCGTTGTCGTTGCAGACTTAGGACTGGGCACAACCTTTGGATTCTTTGCAGTTCTCGATGTGTCCGTCATTCTTTCAGTTTACCTATAATTTTGATGATTTCTTTCATTCACATTATGCTAATTAAAAATGCAGTCGTAGGTACCTCACGCTAACTTAAAAATATTTTTTTAAGGAAAGGATATTAAAAATAATTTCTACGCTTTTTCAATAGCCACGATGAAATCGACCTTATCACCACCAAAATAAAGTTCTATTTGTTTAATATCAAATAATACTAAATTAAAACTTTACTTAAAAACTACCTAGCTTATTAATGATTTTTGTATGAGGTAGTATGAACGGCATACCTACCCATAGCTAACCTATACCTTAGCACAGTCTCTGTCAACGTATGGGTCGCCAAACCTCTTTGCCAGGATCGCCATTTCTTTTAAATCAAAGGAGATTCCAAATGGAACCAAACACATCAAAGTTCAAAGAATTCCCAGTCAACCACTTCAGTGGTTGAATTCTGTTTCTCTGTTTAATGAAAAGGTATAAAGTACACCAACTTGACAGATTGAAATTCAATTTAAAAACAGCGGACGGAAAGGGGTCGCGGAATATTAGGTACTACATGCTAAAGCGGCTGTCCCACAAAAAGGTTGAAAAACACTGCCTTTGTAGATTAATGGTAGGTATTACGATGGTGATTAATGTATTTTTTATAATGATGTATGATCTTAGAAATCAGGCATGGTTGAGGTATAACTTGACCACCTGCCTATTTAAAAACTAGTTATCTCAATTAAAAATGGTATTTTACTCGCATTGATACGTAAGATTCTACCATGCCAGTCTGTCTGTCCAATCATATACATGGCTGTTCGCGCTACACAAAGAGCACCGGTAGATAATAAACCAAGAGGCTTTCCCATATTAAGTTCTATTGTCTATTGTTACGGTAATTGTAAGTAATTTTACACCGTGAATATCATTTGCTACAAGATACGTAGGTTCTCCTTGCCTCCTTTACATAGGTATTGTGCAAGTCATCATCATCAACCTTTTATCGTCCCACTGCTGGTCACAGGCCTCCTCTCATACAGAGAAGGATTGAGCGTAATCACCACGCTTGCTCAATGCGGGTTGGCGATTTCAGACTTATAAAGTCCAGGTTTCCTCAAGATGTTTTCCTTCACCTTCAGTCATTGGTGTCCAAGATATACTTAAAAAATACATATAACTTTAGAAAAGTTACATTGGTACTTGCCTGACATGGAATCGAACCCGCACACTCATACTTGAGAGGCTGGTGTTTTAACCACTAGGCCACCACGACTTGTTATTGTGCAAGTATGGATACCTTATTGACCGTATGATTACGTGAACAAAAAGTCAAAACCCCCTAAATTAAGGTTGAGAACCGAGTTAATTCTGGCCACTGCTCGCTAAACAAACACTTCCGGACAGTCCGCTGTTGCTCTTAGTACTAAAACGCCACCCAGATTAGGCCAGAAACCCTCGGGACACCTTGATCTTACAAAGATGTTCTCAAAGGCCAGGAGACATAACTTCTGGAGGGAGATAGGCTGGTTAGAATAACCACCGACACCCGTTATGACCACGCAGAATGGTATATTTGAAGCACTAAATGCGCAAAACCAAATCCATAACATTGGGAACATGGCTACGGAAAAAACGTAGAGCTGGAGCAGCCGTATTTTTACTAAATGCGCCTAAATCTTTCTTGCTCTTCTTCTAAAAGAATAATCTAAAGCATCTCTCTCGTTTATCTTTTAATCAATTCAAAGATTGCCTTTTAAAGATCGCTTTCGTGATAAAACAGCCCACTGTGTCTCTGTATGTAAAATTTTCCCTTTAAATTACACCACGACTGTGATACGGTCCTCTTCTCTTAAGAGTGAATTTTACGGTGTACTTCACCATTTGCCTAGCCTTCGCTTAGTCTATCGTTGATGGTAAAGCGCGCTAATTTATTACGAGCCTCTTCACTCTGCCTTGAAGACACTTAAATTGTAGCCCGACGGAAATACCACCGCTGGCAAATTGTTCCAGTCCCTCGACGTACGCGGTATAAAAGACGTAAGGGTGGAAACTTGCCGTACGACGGGTCGTCTGACGAAGGAACGGAGAAGGGGGAATTAAATCGTGCAATTCCCTCGCACACTCACCAAAATGCATCTTAAAGAATACCAACAGGTTGGCTATTCTTTAGCTGTGCTCCAGGCCTTGGAGACCGTTTTGAGCCTCTTATGGACTCCTACAATACCAGCGGCGGCTTCGCAGATGCTTTGCCATCTTAGTGAAATTGAGTAAACATATGCTTGTTTATACTCCACGCTAAGTACTTGCCGAGAAAAAAGGTTTAGTAAAACAAACCTTTTAAATAGTCCCTAAATACCGAAGGTCCTAATATAACATGATTCCATACCGTATTATTCTTACCGTATTACAGCTTTTTAAAATAATTACCAGGTTTTGACAGGTGTTGTCCCATAAAATTATGTCACGTCGCGTGTCAAGTTTTGCACGCTTATTTCCGGCCATGACCCTAATGAGTGTAACGAGACTATTTCATTATTATTGGAGGCTAAATTATCATAAAATTATTTTTCTGTTTGGTGTGTCGAGGACGGGACAATGGTTTAATAGATTATTGTTTATCTAGGTCATTTTTGCGATATCAAGCCGCAGGGTAATTGCGTAACACACTATCAATAGCGATGAGTTTCATTTTGACAGTTCAACAGCAGACACATTTTTCGAACATAGCATGCTCTATAGCATGGGGGCAGAAAAGTTTTTTTTTTTACATATTATAAACCAGCGCTTGACCGCAATCCTGCCTGATGGTAAGCAGTGACGCAATCGTTGATGGTAAAGCGCACTAGTTTATTAAGAGCCTATTCACTCTAGCCTTGAAGACACTCAAATTGTAGTCCGACGGAAACACCGCCGCTGGCAAATTGTTCCAGTCCCTCGATGTACGCTGTATAAAGGAGGAGGCGAAACGCTTCGTCCGGATCGTAGTGGTGTTAACAACGTAAGGGTGGAAACCAGCCGTACGACGGGTCGTCCGCTGGTGGAACGGAGATGGGGAATTAAATCATGCAATTCCCTCGCACACTCCCCGAAATGCATCCTATAGAACACCGAAAGGCTGGCTACTCTACGCCTGTGCTCTAGGCTTTGGAGACCAACTCGAGTTAGACCAGGGTCACCAATCAGCCTCTTTGCACGTCTCTCCACTGAATCCAAAGTGGCCAGGTGACACTTGGCAGCACCAGCCCAAATGTGGCTGCAGTACTCCACACACGAACGGACCTGTGCTTTGTATAACATTAGAAGCCGCCCAGGTGTGAAGTACTGCCGGACCTTTGCGATAACGCCAAGTTTCCTGGCAGCCACCTTGGCCTTGGACTCAATGAACTGCCCAAAGTTAAGGTTCGAGGAAATCTCAACTCCCAAAAGCTGAAGGCGGTCGGAACACTCCAAGGACACATTTCGAAAAGTAGGAGCCAAGGTGAACGGGCTCCTTTTGGCGGTGAAAAGACACGCCTGTGTTTTGGCGGCATTGAATGCCACAAGATTGGCATTGCCCCATTCGGAGACTGCCTGCAGTGCAACACTCGTTCGCTCAACCATGGCCTCTCTTTCGGATCGGATTGATTCCCTACTAGCCCGAGCATCCGGCAGGTATCTCTCTACAACTGTGCTGTCATCTGCATACCCATAGATACCGGGCATCAGCAGATCGTTAATATGCATGGCAGCAGGAACAGAGTTGCAGAGAGAACAGACCCCTGAGGAACACCGGCATTAGTTGACATGGGCTCAGAAGAGCATCCGTCGACAACAACTCGGAGGGACCGTTCAGTCAGGAAGTCTTTTACCCAGCCAGTCAGGCTAGGGTAAATGCCGTACGCTGGAAGCTTACTCAAAAGACCAGCGTGCCATACCCGGTCGAAGGCCTTCGAGACATCAAGGGAGACAGCAATCGCTTCCCCATTCTTCTCGAGGGCCTCGCCCCACAAGTGAGTGGCATACACTAGTAGGTCCCCAGTTGACCGATTGCGGCGAAACCCGTACTGTCGGTCACTTGGGCAGAAAAGGATAGAAAATAACATTTTAATTTAATCCTGTCAAATTAAGATACTCCATAGACAGTTTAGACGCAATTATAAACATGGCGACTAAAAATACGCCAGTTTATGTCTCAGGAGCGATAGCGGCGGGCGGCGGGGCGGGAGGATTTAATTTGACAGATCTAAACTGACATTTTATCTTCTGTCCTTTTCTTAATGAAATGGAATGAAAAAGATGCACTGAACTTAAAATTAGTTTAGTTTGTGAACAACAGAATCAACGCCACTATCTTTTAGAAACCCCTAATATCTCATAATAGGAGACCAATTGCCTTGGGCTTGCTTTCTGATATTTTT
This sequence comes from Sesamia nonagrioides, assembly GCA_017933935.1. NCBI lineage: Eukaryota > Metazoa > Arthropoda > Insecta > Lepidoptera > Noctuidae > Sesamia > Sesamia nonagrioides. The sequence continues at coordinate 327,140 of JADWQK010002354.1, forward strand.
CACTTTTTACAGCATAGCCAAAAAATATTATATTTAACCCTAAATAGCTATTACACATTTACAGTACATCCTATCTAAAATTATTTCTTTTTTTGGTTTCAAATGTGAATTTTATTTTATAGTCAAAAATAGAAATGCTATCTCATAATTGGCATCCTTACCTACACAAAATGTATGCCAGGAATTATTCTCCCCCGAAATAATGATTTTATATGCGCCCTACGAAGTAATTAGAAGTTAAAAGGTGTCAAAAAAATCTACTGTTTCATAGAAAAGCGCAATTCCTGCGCGGTCAAAAAGTATGGGATCCATTTTTTTAAAAACCGTATCAATTTCAAAACCATGATTGAAACCAAGTTGTGCGTTGGAATACCTGCCATCCTGTTTAGTCGTATAGACCCTCAATATTCCGGGGAATCTGTCTTCTATTGCAATGCCTGGCAGTCAGTACTTGTACCCTAGTGTAGTGCAACTATTCTCTGTTAATTTATTCTATACTAACGGCCACCAGCGACTTCGTTCGCGTGGAATTAGTTATGCTCAGCTCCTATTGGTCGCAGCGTGATGTTATGTAGCCTAAAGCCTTCCTGGATTAATGGGCTATCCAACGCAAAAAGAATTTTTCAAATCGGGCCAGTAGTTCCCGAGATTAGCGCGAACAAACGAATATACAAACTCTTCAGCTTTATATATTAGTATAGATATCTGTTTTATTATTATTTAGTTTAATTTTGTATAAAACAAGTACCTTATTGAAACGTATTAAGTTAAGGAAGAGCGGAGTCTCCTAACACGACCCTGTTATGACAAAATAATGCAACCCGGGTTACATCGTTTTATGGTAATACATCGTTAAATAATCTACGCGATGTTAGCTAGGTACAGGTTTGATTTACAGTTCAATAATGGCTTCGAGTAACAAAAAAAAAAACTCAATTTTACACTTTATTGCAGAGTTGCAGTAAAATGTTCTGACAAAACGCGGCATTCTAGATTGCAGCGTTTTGCCCGTGACAAGTAAGAGGGTAGCGGGTCGTGCGGGTGAGCCGCGCACGTGTTTGTACTTTGGTAAAACATTGCAAGCTTAGGTTGAATCGAACGAAAATTAACGATTGCTGCAATGAAATTAGGTATATATAGCATAGACGATTAAATTATGTTAAAATGAAAATAAGTAAATGCTATGCCAAATTTGTCAAAAAAAAAAAAAACAAATTGTTATCTATATTGGATTACATTTGGTAGCGAGTTAAAGATTTAAACTTTTAAATACGTTTTTCTCAAAATGACGTTTTTCAGATTGCAGCGTTTTGTCGTAACAGGGCCGAACACAGGCTTTTCTGCTTAAAATGAGGCTCCAATCACAAGACTGTAATGTTACTTGTTGTTGAAATAATAAACAATTATTATTATTATTAATAATAATAGGACCGAGAAATAAGACAATAAAACCAAGAGTCTAAATGTAAAATATGTATTTATATTCCACTAACATTCATAAAAACATCATCTGTAAAATGTAATAAATAGGTGTTAACAAAAGACTATAAAGCCCATTAAATACCTCGTATTTGTGGTTCATACAATATCTCGTCATAATTTCAATTAATGCATAAATATATTCAAAACAATTTGTTGATAGATCTCTGCTCCAATCACTACTAATTAAACTTTAATAGACTTGTAATTAATTAAAAATAGAATCTATACAAAAAATGCGAATGTTATACTCGGTAAAAAATAAGTGTAAACACAATCCCAGATTAGGCAGACAATATTCTTCAATAAGTGCGTGATTTCCCTATAAAATATTTACAATATTACAAACAGGGATGGAGCTGATATTGTACCATTCCTTATAAAACTAAATAAATAATCACTTATTTTGGTAAAAACTGTGCTTCCTTCGATTAATTCGCGTTCTCGTTTTTCTACGTTCTTCCATACATTGTCTAACTACAAGCAAACTTACGAGACAGGTAATCACAGCACAGAGAAATAAACTTGTAAAACGACACAACTAATTAAATTATATCAAAACTAGTACTGATACTTTAATCGAAGGAAATCACAGAACTCTTCACAATTCAATTTATGGACACCTGCTTGTAAAAAAGAAAGTTGTAAATGATACAGCCAATAATCGCCTGCACAAAAATGGCAGCTAAAACTTCTTAGCTTACTTGGTTTTAAAATGAAATTACGTTTTATATAAGACAATATATCGGGAATGGTGTGGTTATTACAAGCGTAAAAAATAATATAAATACATAAAACTTGACAGTTATATTTAAGTACCCTTACTATTAAAACAGCTCTCACACTTTGCTCTTACATATTTGTTGATATTTTGTACACAGATGCCCATTAATCGAAATGCGTGAAGCCTTTAGACAGCGTTCAGAGAATAATGTTGGCGGGGTCCTCGATGTTTTCTTTAAAGGCCTTCATCCACTGCGCGCCCACCGCGCCGTCTATCACTCTGTGGTCTGCCGAAGCCGTGAACGTCACGAACTTGGCCAAACGGAAACTGGAATAGAGGAAATAACGCATCTAATTAGACTAAAGTACGAAAACACACCATCATCATCATCAACCTTTTTATCGTCCCACTGCTGGGCACAGGCCTCCTCTCATACAGAGAAGGATTGAACGTAATCACCACGCTTGCTCAATGCGAATTGGCGATTTCAGACTTAAAGTCCAGGTTTCCTCAAAATGTTTTCCTTCACCTTCAATCATTGGTGTCCAAGATATATACTTAGAAAGTACATATAACTTTAGAAAAGTTACATTGGTACTTGCCTCACTTGGAATCGAACCCGCGCACTCATACTTGAGAGGCTGGTGTTTTAACCACTAGGCCACCACGACTCACTACACCTTACTACAAAGAAATTAATTACTATTTTTGGAAAAGTTTCTAAATGAAACTTTTAAAAGAAAAACCGTTATGTCCCCTCCATGCCACGTTGTCTCTCTCTCTTTCAATTGCATAAGAGTGCGTGCGTTCGTGACAATCGCGTCCTCACGTTTAATAACAAATCCAATCACTGTGAATGACTTACCCTCGGGAGTCTTCCTGATCAGGAATAACGATTTCCTGTAGACCTCCGCAAGCCAGGATTAACGACTGAGGAGGATTGATGATGGCATTGAACATTGTGATACCTGGAAATAGAACAAAAAGTTTCACATCAAAACTATGTACATAAATCTTCTCTGAAGATTACAAGAATCTCTAAGAATAACATTTCTCTCCCCCAAGACAAAATCATCTACCTAAGTATGTTGGGGTTGGTTTAGTCTAACCTCAAGCAGCTGAATACCAGAATTTCACAAGGAGGACTACCTATCTGACCTCCACAACCCTATTAACTGTAACACAATGCCATTTGGTAAGACTGATTTCTGACAAACCATAAAAACTGCATAACATGCTTTCTGAGAATGGAGGGGTCTGTCTTGGTATGGGATGGCGGTTACCTATCCACGAGACAGTCGTTGCAAGCGTTGCATAAACCGTAATTGCGTAAACACTATTACTATTCGTTGGAATCATTTCGAAGCATATTGCCAATCCATTGCTTCATATGCTCGAAAATGTGTCTGCTCAAAAACGTAAATAATGCAATGAATATTGTAGAACTGTCAAAATGAAACTCATTACTATTACTCTACTGATCGATGGACCCGAGCGGCAATTATCACTAAATAAAAATAAATTAATTAAATATAAATAAATATATACAGACAAATCACACAGATTGAGCTAGCCCCAAAGTAAGTTCGAGACTTGTGTTATGGGATACTAACTCAACGATACTATATTTTATAATAGATACATATATAGATAAACATCCAAGACCCAGGACAATTAGGAAAAGATCGTTTCCCATCATGACCTGCCATCATGATTCATCATGATTCATGATCCATGATGATGATGGTTCATGATTGATGATCATGATTCATCATGGCCTGGCCGGGGATCGAACCCGGGGCCTCCACGCCACCACTCAGCCACTACACCACTAAGCCAGAATTGCCTCCAGAAATGAAATGAAATGAAATCGTTTATTAAGCAAGTAGGACACTGATCACTTTTACACGTCATGTTTATTTTTTATTTTATTTTTTTAACTAGATGAAGCCGGCATTTCCTAACTTACTACCTCTGAGAAGAAATAGCCGAAACAAACTCAGGGATCATCGTCTTTTTTCAAGTCCAGACATTAAAAATGAAAATGTTTACAATAATTTACCTTATAATTACGCATATTGCTTAATAACAATGCTTAACAGAGTGAGCAGCTCAGTCCCAAGCTTTTTTATCTTCTAAATAATCTGTGATTTTATAATACCCATTTTTGCAAAGTTTGGCCTTTATATGGTTCTTAAATCGTTTAATGGGTAAGTTACGAATGTCCATGGGAAGCTTGTTGTAAAAGTGTATACATTGACCCATGAACGAGTTGCCTACTCTGTGGAGACGAGTGTGATGTACAGCAAGATTGTGTTTGTTCCTGGTATTTATATTATGAGTATCGCTTATTTTCTTAAAATTCGAGATATTTTTATGAACATACATAAGAGTTTCAAATATATATTATTATATATTATCCAGAAATAAAGAGCAGTTTAAAATTTTACTTAGATTCCAAGATTTACTCACCGTACATTCCAAGGTTGGATACAGTAACAGTGCCACCCATAAACTCCTGTGGCTGAAGTTTACCCTCCCTGGCTTTAGCAGCGAGTTCCTTCATATTCACAGAGAGGTCGATGATGCCGCGGGAATCGCAGTTGAAGAGGATCGGCGTGATTAGACCGGCGGGAGTCGCTACTGCTACGCTTACATCTACATTGGAGAACCTAGGAAAAATAGGAAATGATGCGGTCAATAAATATGTACAGATGTTGCAAATTGTAAACGCGCGTTTGTCACTTCAATTAAGGTATCATAATCATTTCAGCGTATAATCCCGGTTGCATCCGCGGCTTTTGCGTTGGAACCCAGGGTCCTCTTTCCTACACTTACTCCTCCATTTCGCACGATCTCTGGCATCCGGTGGTGTGAGATTGTTGACACGCATGTCATCACTTACAACGTCAAGTCAGCACTTCTTTGGTCTACCTCGCTTGTTCCGGCCCGGCGGAGGCGCCATAGCAAGAAATTTGTTTTGACCTGTCGCAATGACCGATACACTAATTGCTAAAATAGAAAATTGCTATAATATTTGTAGTGCTTTAACTCTTAGAATGGATACTGTTGACCATACTCTTAACAATAGTAAGCAAGCTAAGTATTTCAGCTAAGGTATACCTTATTACAATGTGCAAGAGTTAGGAGAGGCGCGCAAATGAATTGCATTATTTATAGTATGTTTATTAGGTTTGTGACGTCATAAGTTTACCGACTAAAAGTAAGGGCCAATCTATAAAGTCAAGAAAATATCAACCTTGTACACTTTGTTATAAAGTCGAAAAAATAAAAGCTACCGCTAGGTAGATTTTATTTTTTTCGACCCACATTTATACTCGCGTTTTATGCCCGCTTTTTGGCGGATCATTATTCCTGTAAAAGCAATATGAACTTACTGTCTAATGTAGGATTCCATCCAGTGCGAGTTGACTGTGGGAACTCGTTTACAAGCCGCAGCCACCGCCTTCACAATGAAGTCGTTCATTGAAACCTTTTGAAACACAAGTTAGAGTAAGAATAAATTTTAAAAAGCTTTTTTTAAATAGTCTTTTTTATTTAAAAAGTAATTATGTATAGTAATATCGATGATTCCTTTTTATCGACAATTTTGTTATTTGTTTTGGTCACAGCTCTACTCTGGACTCGTAATGAATTCGGGCGCAAATTTTACCTTAACTCCAGCCTTCTCAGCCTCGAGCTTTTCGTTGACCTTCTTCCTCATGGCCATGGTCTTCTCAACGTTGACGGTGGCCGTCAGCTGGTAGTGGGGGATGGTCTGCTTGGCAGCCGAGAGCCTCTTGGCGATGGTGGCGCGCATGCTGGACAGTGGGATGTCCACGTAGCTGGCGCCGGGCGCAGGTGCAGGCGCGGCGACGGCGGCAGAGGCGGCTTCCGCTGCGGCCGCGGCTGCTAAATCAGTACTCTTCAGTGACCCGTAAAGGCCGGAGCCTTCTCCTGATAGCATGAAATAAGATTTTGAGTGTTGGATATTAAAGTCAGATTTAAATATAGGTTTACGCCTAATCATACACCAGTTGTATTTTTATAATTATAATAACGAAATGACAAATAAATTGAAATTACCAATGCGAATGTTAAAACATTTGCATTGTATTTCTACTAATACTTAAAACGATACTTGGTGCGTACTTTATTTCGTGCCATCAGAATAGAGGCTAATATTGGCCGCAAATTGTCTTATGCAATATAGAAACAGTGTGGAAAACGTAAAACAGCATGCAATACCTATGTGATAATTGGAAATAGATAATTTACAAAATGACAAGGATTCTTATTTATGTACAAAACGAAATTTACAAAATTGCTAAATTGTTTCTTATTTGTTCATAATCCAAAAATGTAGAAATCATGTTGAGTCAATCAATGTCCAAAATTTGATGTAATTCTTACCTCCAAGCCTGATATTCCTGAGTTCAGCGAGCCTTCTCGCCATAGGGCTGGCGAGGACTCTGCTACCTACAGGAGCTGCGGGAGCCGCAGCAGGAGCTGGGGCCGCGACGGGTGCAGGAGTAGGCGCGGCGGGAGAGGGGGCCGCTGCCGGGGGAGGGGGCGAGGGCGCGGCCGCAGCGGGGGCCGGAGCTCCACTAGCTACAGCATTCACAATACACGTCTTAAAAATACAAGAAGGTTTAGCAAATAGGTCCGTTATAATAAATCGTCATTTCCATCACCCAGTTTGCCAGTATTTATCACAGTACAAGCTGTTGGTTTTGTCACCTGCAATTTTTTACAATTTATTCTATCCCTCATACTGAACTTTAACAGCTTGTCCTATAAAATCTACATTAAACAAATAAAAATGTCTGTCTATTTATGCTTAAGCAAAAATTATTTACAAATTAATCAAATATTACAGTGACTAAATCAACAGCCGGTATAGGTAAAAATGTTTTAAAGATAACCTTTTTTCTTGGCAATAGGCTTGGTCGCACTGGGTGCTGCTGTGGGATATAAACAATGGTTAGTTAGACAAGTACATGCAAATGTGCAGTCAATAATAAATAGGCAGGGTTATGTTAAAATGGACAATGATCATTACAATCATTGATATAATATTAAACTAAGGTAGATACGTCACTAGCGCACTGAAAATGAAGCGTACAAAAGGAGGTAAGTCCAGCAAGTCGCTTTAGTTTTCGTCGATTCTATTTAAGCGCAAACGACAAACACTAGCCATCTTTTTCTTCTCTATGCTTTAGATAGCGCCCCATCTCACTCACACTGTGCCAACGTGTGAAATGTACGCAGAATAAAAAAAATGCATGTGTGTGCTGCTGCTCCGATCGGCACATTTATTTTGGTTAATTTGTTGGAGCATATCATATCTGTTTAATATTATATCAATGATTACAATACTATTATGTGATGCGTTTTAGAAGTCATGATAAAAATCTGACTAAGTGTGTCTTTATCAAAACAAAATCTTGGTGTTTCCTATTTTTCATACAATAACAAGCATTACCACAGATGGTCAACTCGCGTAATTCACAACATTTAAAATCTAGTTAACAGTTTCATCTCGGCGACAAAAAATGTCAGCAACTTATCAAAAATAGGGGGAAATTTGGGTATTCTTCGCATACATATTGGCGAGACTGAGATCAGACTGTGAATGTTTTTAGATTACTAAAAAGTCCCTCTATTTTCAGTAAAATTGTCACACATTTTAAAGATTTACTAGCAATCAAATTTCCGTATGGTCAGTTGTACGGATGACAGTAGGTCAACATATCCGAAACTGACAGAAATGCCAAATCAATTTTGAGTATTAATGTTTTATACATAAAGTTGAAAATGTAATAAAAAAATCAGACAGAGCGGAATAGCTTTATGTGCTGTCGTGTGTACTTTTTTTTATAAATTATTAACTAGCGCTTGACCGCAATCCCGCCTGATGGTAAGCAGTGACGCAATCGTTGATGGTAAAGCGCACTAGTTTATTAAGAGCCTATTCACTGTAGCCTTGAAGACACTCAAATTGTAGTCCGACGAAAACACCGCCGTTGGCAAATTGTTCCAGTCCCGCGATGTACGCGGTATAAAGGAGGAGCCGAAACGCTTCGCCCGGATCGTAGTGGTGTTAACAACGTAAGGATAACTTTTTGAACTGTTTTGTTAAAAACTAATGAGTTAAAACTAACATTGAGTTGTTAATTTCTCAAGAATAATAATAAATATTTTATTATCATAGCAAAACATACATTACGTAATGGTCATGTCAATGACATAATGAGATGACCATTAAAAAAATATATAATAATAATTTAGATTCTAAGCTCATTGGTTGAAATTTAATACTAGTGCTAATTGTGAAAAATAAACTCTACTACATTAGGATACATCTCACATTGCACTTACAGTCGTCTTCCTTGTAATCTTTGAAAGCAGCTACATCAGCTTTGTCTCCTACGATGATGCACAACAGTTTGCCAACAGCCACGCCTTTTGTTCCAGCTGGGATCAAGATCTTAGCCAGGTAACCTTCTTCAGGGGTTTCGAAACCCATAGTGGCCTTGTCTGTTTCAATTTCGCAGAGAAGATCGCCTAAAATTAAACAGATTATATCATAAGTTTTGAATATTTGAAAGTGTAAAAGACCAGGGAGTGCCCCCTCCCCTCAGCCGATAATAGGGGGCTCTGTGGGAGTAAACATCATCATCATCATCATTATCATCATCATTATCATCATCATCATCATCATCATCATCATCTCAGCGTTAATCCCAGTCGTATCTGAAGCTTTTCAGCTTTGAAGTCTGGGGTCCGCTTTACCAGTCCAACTACTGATTTTGGCTAAACTTCGATATTTTTCCGTAAGAAAAACCTGCCGTCTGACCTCCATAACCCGAAGAAGGCGATATCGAAGCATTGCAGTTAGGCCAATTGTTGGACTATTAAGGGTTCTAAGTGTTCTAACAACCCGTAACGACTACCACTAATCGGGAATAACGGCTTAACATGCTTTCTGAGGCACGACCAGACCAGTGTAAATATTCATATTCATGCATACAAATACATATATGCACAGCGCGGGGATCGAACCTGCGCTTCCTTCCTGGAGGCTGCTAGTGTACATTATATATGTCTATTGTATGTATATGATTAGATGTACATATTCACTTATCATGGCAAAAGGCTTATGTAAGGATAGGATTTAAATTACAAGACTACAATTTTAAATGGAAAAGATCATTTCTTGCAAGTTTTCTTTTACTGAAAGTATGTGGAGGTCTTATATCCATCTTCTGATTCATACTTATGTCTGTTCTCTTTTACTTATAAACATGTTACTGTACATGTTACTTGTCATCTATACTAATATATAAAGCTGAAGAGTTTGTTTGTTTGTTTGAACGCGCTAATCTCATGAACTACTGGCCCGATTTGAAAAATTCTTTTTGCGTTGGATAGCCCATTAATCCAGGAAGGCTTTAGGCTATATAACATCACACTGCGACCAATAGGAACGGAGCATAACTAAACCACGCGAACAAAGTCGCTGGCGGCCGCTAGTTTTTTATATAGCTATCTGATGGGCATTAAATATTTTTTTAGGATACAACCCTTCTATCAGTAGCAATAGGTTTCATTTTGACAGTTCAACAACATACATTGCGTTATTTAAGTTGTTGAGCACAGCAGCACGCAGATTTATTCGAACACATGGAGCAATGGATTAGTAATAAGCTTCGAAATGATTCCAACTGATAGTGATAGTATGTTACGTAATTAAAGTGCGGCAGTGGACTGCTATAGCCTGATGATAATGATGATGATGATGATGACAGGTTTTATGATGTTTTTGTATCCATACTAATATTATAAATGCGAAAGTAACTCTGTCTGTCTGTCTGTTGGTCTGTCCGTCTGTCTGTTACGCTTTCCCGCTTAAACCTCTCAACCGATTTTGATGAAATTTGGCACAGACAATCTTTAGACCCTGGGAAAGAACATAGGCTACCTTTTATCCCGGAAAAAAATGATGTTCCCGAGCTCCCGACATAATTTCACGCTGCGACCAATAGGAGCGGAGCATAACTAACACCACGCGAACGAAGTCGCTGGCGGCCGCTAGTTAGTTAAATACACACCTTCAGTAAGTTTGTCACCCTCCTTTTTCTGCCAGTTGATAATGGAGCCACTCTCCATGGTTGGTGACAACGCCGGTAGGTTCACCTTTGAGTGTCCTGGCAGGTCGGCATAGTACCTTATCTGGATGGTCCATTGTGGTGTGGCCAATATTCTCCTGTTCTGAGCATTTAATATCCTGGAAAGAAAATATTTTAACTTAACAATATGTAATAGAAAAAGTGATATGTGAATGGGAATGGTGACATTGTTTAACATACCAAAAGTATGCAAATCTCCATAAACTTATTTCTTACAAGCATTTATTTAGCTACCCTTGGTACTAATAGCTAAATAAATGCTTATCACTCATGAGAAAACCTATCAACTAATTGCCAAATATGAGAGTTTCTGATAATTATATAATTTGCAATTATTTCACGCATTATACATGCGTAGCTGCTGACACATGTATAATGCGTGAAATAATTATCAAAGTGACAGATAAGTTTACGTGTGTGTTTATCAGTTAGGCACAGTTCGGACATCTCAATGATATCTGCAAGCTTTTAGGTAAAAACAATATGTTTTATAACATTATCTCATTTCTTGGGATTTATTTTAAATTAATCTTTGGAGTAAACCAAAAATACACTAGAGTTAAAAAAAAGTAGCCTCATTTCGGCAGCAGTTGAGTAAAAAAGTCTCTGTTATCAGTTATTTTAAGAAGCAAGACTAATAGTGATGGTTACATAATACTAGTACTTTTACAATTAGTTCACCTCTGATTTTGCATCAGTATCCAAATCACTATGAGCTTTATTCTCATTATAATAAGGTTGTTGTTGTATAAAATGTCTGCTGGAAAAGTGAGTGTTTACAAATATTTAAAGTCACATACACAAACTAAATAATGGACTGGGAGTAATTTACTGTCCTTTAACTTTAGGCATACTTAGATGAACCACAACAAATACAGAAGTTAAAAGTTAAATTTTTATTTTATTCACATTACCATGCCTTTGCACATTCACACAATCTGGTGGTGCTTGTTGGCATGTATTACACATAACCATGCCTACTTTTACCTACTACATTACATATCCCTAATTAACTGTGTGTCACCCCTTATCTTGCCCCGTGAGCCGCATAGCATGCAGCCAGTGACCCCTGTGCTCACACCACTTACAACACCATGGAAGTGGCAATTTCAGGTCAACAAAATATGACAACTAACAATGCAGAAAGATTAATAAATAAATATCCCAAGGAAACTGTCTGTCCAAATGCTAATATTGAATGTAAATTAGGGTTGTAACGGAGCTTCACCTCCGCTTCCGTTACTGCGGAAGTTCCGCAAGAAATCGTATCTTCGCTTCCGCCTCCGCCTCCGCACAATTTTTGCGGAGTTATAATGGAGGTATATTTACGTATTTATAAAATAAATAACGCGCAAGCTGCGACGCTCGACAACCGTCCGACCGCGTTTGAGCGCGAAATGGTCAAGAATCAACTAATGCGTAGTAATATTTTTTTACCAAGTATACTACTTACTATTAATGTACGTATTTAAAATATTTTTTTTTTTTAATTAAACAAATAATCTCAATTTTTTTCTGTATGTACTTTCACCTCCGCCTCCGTTAACCTCCGCGTCCGCGGAGGTGAGATTCGTCGCCTCCGCATCCGCCTCCGCCTCTGCTAACAAGCCTCCGCTACAACCCTAATGTAAATGTTAATTATAAATTTTAACAATTTATTTTTCAAATAAAGAACAATGTAGTTTGTAACTTCCAAGTGCTGCTTTGAAATTGGAACATATTCTATAAATCACATAAATTTTTTTATTTAAAAATAGTTGTTTTGTAGGCATAATAAAAAATTCTCAGACAGTCTTATCAGACTCAAGATAATAAAGACTTAAAATGAATCATTTTACTTATGTATATTAAGACTTGTTCATGTTACCCAGTGACTGAGTTGTAGAGGTCAAATAGTTAAGTAATAGAGGTCAAATAAGTAAGTAACAGGTAGTCAAATAGATCTAGTTCCATATAAAATACTGACATTCATCTGCATGTGGTTAGACTGAAAGCTGACCCTGTTTTTCCCCCGATTGTGAAAAAACCTCATAGACTATCATCCGCTTAAGGATGCAGTGGGGTGTGCCGGACTCTTACTGGCTAAAAACAACCTATGCATTTGTCATCTGCCTCTCCAGGGTACCGGGTCCTCCCAATTCTATGGTAAGCTGACCCTATTCATAGTATGGAAAGGACTAGGCAGACTGTAATCTACCATTTGATATTACATTAATATGTTGTGTATTATGATAAGTTTATTTGTTTGCTGTATTTTTTAAGACATCTAATAACATTTCTGGTTCTCTATTTACCTTTCAGCAGATGATAGCTTATGACCAGCTTTGATAAAATCAATTAATGTAAGAATTGAACCTGATTAGTTTCATTTAGATGTTTTAGTTAGAGTAATATTACAATACTAATTGCACAACCTTAGATTTATGTGTAAGTAAATCTCTTTTTACATGTGAAAATATTTTTATAAAGTGAAGAATTTATGTTATATTTTAAATAAGACTTTATTATTTTATATGACAGAATAAAACCTATAAACCTAAATTAAGTCATAATGCTGTTCCAGTCCTTTACACTAGGTAAATCAAATGATGGTGAATCATAACGAGTCTCATGGCTTGGTTTAAAAATAATAGGTACTACATCTGTTAATCTAACTAGAATCAAAGGAATGACCAGAAGGCCCGTGTTACACATTGCCAGTGCTTATGTTCAAATTCATTGGCACCAGTCTATAAACAAGTTTGTTGCAACACAGTACATTGGCAGTACCCAAACATTACATTCACTCAATAAATGATTGGTTAGTACTCATGTAATGCAAGACACACGTGGAATAGCCGGTAAATACTCGATATTAAAATATGAATTTGCAAGGTGAAAACCATTGACATTTTGGTTATGCAACGATTACAATTTATTTGAGCGGTAACGAGTAACAATATTGCGATGCAACAAGTATCAATGAAACTAAACACCAACTTCTTTAAATCTAAACTACAAAATAATTAAAACCATTTAACTTACTTGTGAGAAAGTTTCCTTTTAGATAATTCTGTGCTCATGCATCTCGACAGGTTTGATCGTAAAGATTTTTTCAAGGCATCGTTTAGAACTTGGTTTCGTACAAAAATCGATCGCAACATTTTGATTTGTTTTTTAATAAAACGAGACCGTCCAGATGATCGGGACGGTTATAATTCCCGTAAGATCGACCTTTTTCCAAGTCTTACCGGCAGTGTTGTGGGTTGCCAGAAGGCCGTTTCGCGTTTACCGGAAATTTCACCGATAACTAATTAAACCCATGTAACATTTACAATATGAATGACTTTTTACAATTATTATCATTTTTATTAATATTGATCTTTATTGAAGTAAATAGGTTTATCTCTAATAATCAATTCTATTCATAGCCTCCGAAAATTAAGTTCCCGATACCGATACCATGAACTGAAGTTGAAAACTTCGAGCAACACTGTGTTGCTCGAAAGTTGAAAATATTAAGTACTTAAACAGAGTGGTGCTGATAATAAGACTATGTTGGTTCATAGGAAAAATCCTAAACCATAGAAAAAAACCTATCAACAAAAATAAAAAAAATAAAATTTCAAACAAACTTAATCGCATAAAATTGCGAACGGAAAAGAACATCCTTTAAAATATTGGTTCAATGACCTCCGGTCAGCGAGCGACAGTGTGGTATATCGACTGTATCGACTTGCTATTTGGCACCATTATTATTAAAGTTGAGTACCGCTGAATGCGGCGGTCATTAACCTGTAAGCGCTTCCTTATCAACATGTACATCATGTAAATAAAATGTGAAAAATGAAAAATGATTTTCTGTGACTAAACTAATGGATATATTTATATAATTTTCTTATGGGTACCTTGAGAATGTGTTGAGGTACACGATGTCCAATTTACTGTCATATTGTCAGCACCACTCTGTATATTTGAAATTGAAATATTAATACTTTCTGTATAGGAATCAACGAGACTGATATTATATGTATAGTCCAAGTCTACTAGATAAATATTATTTTCAACCTCCATCAAAGTTTTCCAAAAATTTGAATTATTATCGATATTGTAATTAGGCAAAGAATCAATAGATAATACAATCACATTATCACACACTCGAAATTTTATGTATAATTCAAATAATATTAAACAATCACATATTAGTCAATAAAATCACATATTATGCATGTTCTCATTTTTAGTCCAAGCAGCCAGCAGTATAACTTGCCCGCAAATTGGGGAGATGCTCTATAAACTGGCATCATCGACCTACAACTATTGTAGGTCGTTGTCAATGCTAGCAAACCTCGCATATTATAGCTCTGGAAATCAAAATTTTTGACAGTTTTTGAACCAATCACGAGACTGTTGACATATGGTTGAAATCAGCTCATTCCTATCATTTGTCATTTTTCTTATTGGATTTCTTAGAATATTTTTCCCGCTGCGTTCCAAACCTTTTATAAAGAAGACATCAGCGTGTATCAATAATGTTTTGCTAACATTTTTATATATGTACCTGTATAGATATTAAACTATAATTTAGTGTTACCCTACTTTTGAAATAGTTCCAGAAACATTAATATCAAGACTTTATACACACATTATAATTTATCTGTCGGTTTTTTAATTTGTATATTTTAAATAATGAATGATTTTCTTCATTAGACCAGTCGCTGTAAACGCGAACGAAATTAATCTTCTTAGCAGTAATGGTGGTCCAATGGTTTCCTCCGACTCACAAGTTGTAAGTCGTAAACTTGGACCGAAACAGGAGTTACACTTTGTGTAAATAATTTCATCATCACTGGGTTAATATGACGTGGTAAAACGATCCCTTTTAATAACGGCACATTTGCAAGTGTGTCAAAGAGATAGCGCTATTCATCCTGTATAGCTCCATCTTTGTCTGACACTGGAACTATGGTGGTTTCAACTTTCAAGTTTTCGTCATAGTAACCTAGCCTTCAAAAATGGTGAAGGAAAACATCTTGATGTCACCGGCATATCTCAAAACCAAAAAGTCGAAGACGTCATGGGCGTACACAGACAGGGGCGGCAGCCCCCCCCTCTCCTGAATATCTCGCAGAACACGTATCATCATTATCATCATCAGCACCTACTCGTCCACTGCTGGACATAGGCCTCCTTCATGGCACGCCAACAAGCTCGATCCTGAGCAGTTCTCCGCCAGCCACTACCAGCCACCTTTTTGATGTCGTCGCTCCATTTCGCCCAAGGGCGTCCTACGCTACGTTTGCCGAGACGCGGTCTCCACTCGAGGACTCGTTTACCCCCACGGTTGTCGGTCCTGCGGCATATGTGACCAGCCCATTGCCACTTCAGCTTGCTGATCCTTTCAGCTATGACGGTGACTCTGCTCCTCGGTCGGTTATTTCCCCCAAATTGTTCTCCAATGCCCTCGAGGATATGTTTAAGACGCTGGATTAATTGGCAGGGTCGGGGCATTAACATCAATGGCGAGACGCGAGTACATCTCACACTTGCGATTTGCGGACGATATCATCATCATGGCGGAAACGCAGCAAGAGCTGGAACAAATGCTGGCCAACTTAGCTGACTCCTCCCAACGCATCGGTCTCCGGATGAACTTAGACAATACCAAAATTATGTTCAGTTAACGGGTCACTCCGGGACCGGTTGCCATAAACGGAATGCCGCTCGAAGTTGTTTCAGAGTATGTATACCTCGGGCAAACGTTGCAATTAGGGAAAAACAACTTCGAGAAGGAGGCAAATAGAAGGATTCAGCTGGGATGGGCAGCATTTGGTAAACTTCGTCTAGTATTTTCGTCGCCCATACCGCAATGTTTGAAGACAAAAATCTTCAACCTGTGCGTCCTACCCGTCATGACTTACGGAGCCGAGACGTTGACACTAACGTTCAGACTAGTCCATAAGTTTAAAGTCGCTCAGCGAGCTATGGAGCGGGCTATGTTGGGCGTCTCTCTGAAGGACTGCATCAGAACATGTATGAACTACCCTAATTACTAAACATTCACTCTTAAAAATTTTACTTGCCTACCCTAGGCCTGACTTGCAACCCCCTAGGCATGACGGCTTTGAAACGTGGAGAAGGAACGTCAATAATTTATTTTGATGTTAATAAAATCTACAAACCTTAAAAGTTTTGGCAAGGTTAAGCTTGACTAGAAGGAAGCCGCCGAACGGGATCGAGAGAGGGCTGATCCTGCTCGGAGAAGGAGGCGTTGGGGAGGCAACCGAATTGGCGCTAAATACGCCGAAACCCGCCTACTTACTGAGGTAGGTAGGTAGACCTCTGCGGTCGCGGGCACACAGAGCGGGGACTCTGCCTGCCCACTAAGTAAGAAGACGGTGGCATAGTGGTCACATGCTGCCGTGCATAGGACGTTTAGGAGAGGCCCTCTTAGTGTCTCCTCTGGGATGTGCCGTACAGGCGTTGCGCAGGGCGGGTTCCGGAATTGGTCTTTTAAGAGGAACCGGGACCACCCCCGGGACACCCGGTGATAGTGATCACCGGGGTGGTTTTAGGGAGGTAAAAATCCCACACTACCCGACCTCATTCCTTGGGGGGTCGGATGCCTTTTGAAGGTTTCCCCCCGAAAACAAAAAAAAAAGGTTAAGCTTAACTAAACGTGAAGTAGCAAGTAAAAATATTGCACTGCGTGCAGTGGAGTAAACAGTGGATAAAACAATCGTTTGCAAACATTAGTACCTAACTGCCGAAGAATGGGAGGAATGAGGAATTCTAGAGTATCAAATAAGGTTGTTCCATGTATTTAATGCCAATGTTTTTTTAATTTGCCGCGCTATTTCGGTATCTACTTTCGTTAGCCAGACTCTAAGGTCCGTATTACAGAACGTTACTCAAGCATTGATCTGTGCTTAAGCAGTACTTCTATGGTAGGGCTTGAGTTTTGAGTGACGTTCTGTAATACGGACCTTAGGTGCGTATTCCAGAAGGAAACTCAAGCATTGATCTCTGTTTAAACATTACTTAAAACTAGTTTCAACCAATCAAATGGTTTGAAACGGGACTTAAGTAGAGCTTGAGTTTTGAGTGACGTTCTGTAATACGGACTTTAGGTGCGTATTCCAGAAGGAAACTCAAGCATTGATCTCTGCCTAAACATTACTTAAAACTAGTTTCAACCAATCAAATGGCTTGAAAAGAGACTTAAGTACAGCTTGAGTTTTGAGTGACGTTCTATAATACGGACCTTAGGTGCGTATTCCAGAAGGAAACTCAAGCATTGATCTCTGTTTAAACATTACTTACAACCAGTTTCAACCAATCAAATGGCTTGAAACGAGACTTAAGTAGAGCTTGAGTTTTGAGTGACGTTCTGTAATACGGACCTTAGTGCAGTTGTCGGAAAAAGAGTTTTTTTTAGCTTACATATTTTTTTTTTAGTTGGTAGGGTAACACCGCCGAACTGTCAATTATTGTTTCTCTTCTTTTCTGTCAACCACTGTGTTAGACAGGTTATCAAAAATGGTGAGATTTAATTCGTGAATATTTAGTTAATCCGTTAATAAAATCAGTGACAAACCTTATACAAAGGGTGCTAGTGAATATCTTTAGTGTCCAGTATGAATATTTTGTGCTACAGACATTTATTTCTTAGATACTTCTCGATCAATTTTGGTGGCAGTGCTCAATGCAAATAAGTACATGAAATGTTATAATGTTTTCAGGCCAAACGCACGAAGAAGGTCGGTATCACTGGCAAATATGGCACACGTTACGGTGCCTCCCTCCGTAAAATGGTCAAAAAAATGGAAGTCACCCAGCACGCTAAATACACTTGCTCGTTCTGCGGAAAGGTTAGTATCCTGATTGCACTTACTTCATATTCAATCCATATCGCATAAAGGGCAATTCATAGAAGAATGTAGCTATTAACTTGAATATTGTGTAGTCTTGACAAATTGAAAATTATTATGATTTGGGGGTTATGTTTTTCTATGTCGTTAAACTTATTTACACAAACATTGGTCAAAGGATCATATTAGGCTCATAAATTAGATAACTTGATTTCTTTGAGTTACACCACAAGTCGCTGTGACTTGTGGTGTACCTGAAAGAAACTGTCAAATGGCATAGATGCAACGGTATATATGTGTGTGGTATCTATGCACTAAACAACTTAAGTCCAGGCCTGCACTATCTAGTTCTCATATTTAGATGGATATTTAGATAGCCTTAGGATATAGAATTCAACCACAAGTCACAACTTACTGTCAAATGGCATAGATGCAACGGTATTTATGTGTGCGGTATCTATGCACTAAACAACTTAAGTCCAGGCCTGCACTATCTAGTTCTCATATTTAGATAGCCTTAGGATATAGAATTCAACCACAAGTCACAACTTACTAGCAAATGGCATAGATGCAACGGTATTTATGTGTGTGGTATCTATGCACTAAACAACTTAAGTCCAGGCCTGCACTATCTAGTTCTCATATTTAGATGGATATTTAGATAGCCTTAGGATATAGAATTCAACCACAAGTCACAACTTACTGTCAAATGGCATAGATGCAACGGTATTTATGTGTGCGGTATCTATGCACTAAACAACTTAAGTCCAGGCCTGCACTATCTAGTTCTCATATTTAGATGGATATTTAGTAGCCTTAGGATATAGAATTCAACCACAAGTCACAACTTACTGTCAAATGGCATAGATGCAACAGTATTTATGTATGCAGTATCTATGCACTAACCAACTTAAGTTCAGGCCTGCACTGTCTAGTTCTCATATTTAGATGGATATTTAGATAGCCTTAGGATATAGAATTCAATTTTAATAACAATATTTTATATATGTATTATATAATATATTTGTCAATTACATTTGGAACATTTTATTCAAATACATTAGTACTACAACCTCTGTCCTTCTGTTCGACTCATTATAGCCAGTAAATCATGAGGTTTTTCCTAAATTTATGATTATGATGGTATTTACAAATTAAAATTATTGAGGAATAGTAAGAGAAATCCAAATCTTATTACAAACATGAATTTTATGTTGATAAAGCACACATTTGGGTTTAAAATTTGTTCTTTGATTAATAATATATACCCAGCCTTTTCCTTATTATGTTTGGGTTGAAGCAGATTTTACGACCCAATTACTGGGTATACAACACCCCTTGGTAAAGCTAGGTGATAGATTTCCAGTATTATAGCATAGATATTGAAGGTTAGCATTGAACACTACCATGTTGTTGATGTGCTTTAGGTTAGGATTTTTGGCCTACAGAGAAATGAAAGATCTTCAAAACCTTTTCAGTGAAACTTTGGCATAGTTTTCTTGCCACTAAACCATATCTTTTCTAGAGCTTTGAAAATTAGTAGGATTATAATTTAAAATATCTGTGATCTAACAAATGTTTCTTTTTCCAGGATGCCATGAAGCGTTCCTGTGTCGGTATCTGGTCATGCAAGCGTTGTAAGAGGACTGTAGCTGGTGGTGCCTGGGTATTCTCCACCACCGCTGCCTCCTCCTGCAGGTCCGCAGTCAGAAGATTACGTGAAGTCAAGTAAACATCTGACATTAGCTTAAGAAAATAAACAAAATCACCAAAATTAATTGTTTTATTTAATAAAATCTATAAATAATATTTAATAAAATCTATAAATAATAATAATAATAGTGTAAATTTGAAGATAAAGATACAGTCACTTTCCATTTAGAACATGACTAGACAATGAAGCAATGATTTATAAATCTAGTCGACATAAACAGTGTGGTGGTGAGAATAACTCCACCTTATCTAGTTGAGTTCTTGGTGACTGCTTGAATTCTTCAATCAGATTTTCCAACTACATTATTTTTCCATTGAAATTCGTCAACTACTTACTACGACAGTTAACAGCGTTACTCCACTCTGTTTGCTAAAGCGAGCAGGTGCTTGCAGCACCAGGCTGTCCATCAAAAACGATCTTTAGCATAAAGTACGTGTCAAAATGTCCTGAACAAGCATCTTCACCAATTCATTGTCTGCGCCAGACGTTAATGTCAGTCTTCCAAAACCACTGCAATTTCCGTTGTTTTGTTAATGGCTGAAATTTATGTACCTAACTAGTAGGGGAACCCATGATGCTAAATAGGGATTGACTAGTAAAGTGGGGACCTATATTGAATTTTTGATGAGGAAATAAGAGTAAAATTGTGATATGGTGAGCAGAATCAAAGCTTTGCAAACACGGACCTTTCACTTGGTTGCATATTTTGGCGTTGGCGCCCATGTGAGTTACTGCTTGTTGTGTTTCCGTAGGCGCGCCGCGCCGCTTATTTCACGACACCTGTGCGACTTAATGCGCCCAGTCGTACTACCCAAAAATCTGACGATTATTCCGTTGCATAGGTAGGTACCTATTTCTGTTACACCGACTTTAGAGCACCACACGTCTCGTTAATAAAGTTTAATTTGGTTTATGATACCACGAACACGTATGTATATATTTATTGTAGTGTTTGATTGCAATCAATTGTAATGTCGTCATGGTAACGGGTAATTTAGAGACAGTACGAGAGAGATAAGGAAAAAGAGAAAAGGACTGCCTGCACTTAACATTGTACTTCGGCTTGCGGAAATCGGCAGATTATAATATTTTTATAATTATTACCATTGATATACGATAAATTTTTATTACGTTCAAAATATTAAATTCAAGCGCGCTCCAGAACGTAGACAACTTTTTTTTCAGAACTTTGTGGAACTCCAGGTCACTAGCGTTACGCTCTAATCGTCAGATTAATGGAATGTGCGCTGTTCAGTTAGTAATTAACCTACAGGAGTATTTTTGACGAAAGCTTTTTTTACTATTCTGATAGGTTTTTTTACTAATCCGATACGCTAGTAAATCACAAAATCCCTCTTGAGGTTCCCTACCATGTTGTAGATGTCATAAATATTTAAATAATAAAAATATTCGTTAGCTTACATGGATTCAATGTGATTTCTTACAGTGTCTATTAATCATAATACGTCTTCAGAGGATCATATTGGCGGGGTCCTCCATATTCTCTTTGAAAGCCTTCATCCACCTAGCGCCCACGGCGCCGTCTATCACTCTATGGTTTGCAGATGCGGTGAACGTCATAAATTTAGCTATTCGAAAACTGAAAATAGGAATAGAATACTTCAATAAAAATATAAAGCGACGACATCAAAAAGGTGGCTGGCGGAGAACTGCTCAGGATCGAGCTTGTTGGCGTGCCATGAAAGAGGCCTATGTCCAGCAGTGGACGAGTAAAGGCTGATGATGATGATGAATAAAAATATAACATTGTGTCGGTAGTTTGTTATAATAACGTTGATGGATATGCCATTCGCGGCGGTAGGCCAGGGCCACGGTTTCTATTTTAACCAACCCGCAACCCTGACCCAGGCTTCGGTCTTCGTGGACCCCGTCACAATGTGCTGACATCTCTTTGAGCAGAGTGAAACAACGCGCCATCGATTTGGGCCTGGTCCTTACCGGGCGGCGAGCTGCCCACTGCTCACCGCCCGCAAGCCCGCGCCTACGGTGGCCGGGAGTTCGATGTTGTCGCCCGACAGGGCGTCTCCTGCGGAGGCTAGAGGCGTGACGGCGCTGAGATTCCCGCTCCCTCACGCGCTCCGCATCCTCCTTTGCTCGTATCACTGCTTCGCAAAAAGAGGTGACGGCCTGTCATACCCTCTCGCTCCGGACCATGGCCTGGACCAGGGTCGGACGCACGGGATCGCCGCTACGAGGACACGGCGGTGCTCTACCCAAGCCGGACAGACCTCCACCGTATTGCTTCGTGTTACGATAGAGATAGAAATTCAAATAAAATTGCATAAAAGGTCGCGCGCTACTTTTGTTTCAAAATACTGATAAAATTGCATTTGAAAAATGAGACCTTGCTCTTACCCTTTATTATTCTTCTTATCCTTCGAATCTTTGACGGGAATAACGATCTCCTGAATACCACCACATGCTACTATCAAAGACTGAGGAGGATTGATGATGGCATTGAACATTGTGATACCTGGAAATACAATAAAAGGTTATATATAGGAAACCGCTTTTTTCAATAAGAAAGCAGTTTTGCACATTTTATAATAATATTATCGAAAACGCAACACCCAAAATAGAAATAAATAAATAACTGTGTAAACGGCAATGTTTTTAGGTGTTCAATCGGTCGAAGCTTTGACCATACATGCATAGGCGTAGGTACCTATGCGTATATGGCGTCAGTTTAAACGTTTCCAAGACCATTGATACTGATAGTGCGTTATTCAACTGTCCCTCAGGATTTGAATGTCATTACCTATGCTACCTATCCAAGAGATACAGAAGTGTTAATCCTTTTAGCTATGAGTGATTAGTAATACGCTGAGATTCAATACCTAATGAGTGTAATGACTCATTAGTCATTATTGAATTTCAGCGCATGGGGCCTCAAAGGTCTCGTGGTGAAATAATAGCTATCGCAACAGAAAGCAAGGGTGACCAGTGTGACCATCTGAAGGAAAATACGCTAAGCTCGTCCCGGCTGTCGACTGCGATTCGTAAATCTTTGGCAGTCTTTGCGATAGTCATAAGCGCAAAGGACTAATATCCAATCTAAGGGCTCATTTACACGCTGTTAAGTTTCAAGTGTAAAGTGATTAGTACAACAACGCATAAACGGTCGCACTTAACACTAATCACTTAACAGCGCCACCGTTTACACGTTCATATTTACTAATCACTTGACACTTGCTACTTATCAACGTGTAAATGAGCCTTTAGAATTTCGTGTTAAACAGTGTAGTGATTACTTGCTCAGTGATACAGTCGCTGGGTTGTGGTCAGATAAGCTGTTGTTCCATTTATAATACTGGTATTCAACTGCATTCAGTTATACCGGAAACCGATACAACGTAGTTGGGAAAATGCTTGGCAGATTGAATGAATCTCAGCTCATAGATGTATGGGACAAAAAGACATGCTGCCCCATTAACTTCAGAACTTTGCGCCCAACCTGCTAGCTTTTCTAAATGACAGTAACGAAGTCTAAATGCTCGTGGTACAAATGTCACATATCCGTCACTGCAGAATAATCAAAGTTTCAAACTCTTTGGTCCAGCCATTGTCGAGATACCTACACCGTGGGCGTAACATTCATAATTATGAACCTTGCGCCCTCCTCATATTTCGACAACTTGAAATCTTAGAGGGTTTAAACCTGAATTTTATATCAGTGACGATGCGTTTAGCCATTGCATCGTAACAAGAAATGAGAAACCGAAATTAGTAATTACTTACTTAATAATCTTAAGAAAACTGGTGGGCGCAAGGTGTAAACAGCCATGCTTCAATAAGCAATATCGACCAGACCAAAGCCTTCACAAATTATAGCGAATATTAAAATGTGCTTCACGTTTTCGTCACTAAAGGATGTGATACTTGCCAAGTCGCTAGCAGGTTGGGCGCAAGGTTCTGAAGTTAATGCTGCCCCGACCTTGGTGGTATAAGAATACAGGAGGACGATGACGATGAATAAATAGGTACCTACCTAGATACGTAATGTTAATCTACTCACCATACATTCCAAGGTTGGACACAGTGACAGTGCCACCCTCAAACTCACGCGGCTCAAGTGTGCCCTCCTTGGCTCTAGCGGCAAGTTCCTTCATGTCCTTAGAGATGTCGATGATACCGCGGGAATCGCAATTGAAGAGGATCGGAGTGAATAATCCAGTGGGGGTCGCTACAGCTACGCTTACGTCTACGTTGTTGTATCTAAGAAAAAGAAAGAAAGAAATAAGTAAAGAAAGAGTTAGGATAAAGAAATACATTGTTAAATGGTTTCCGAATAATTATTCATAGATGAACTTATTCCATCATATATTACAGGTTGACTTGGATCGCACAACTTAAGTAAGATGTTGTTTTTTTGATCATTTATCTAGTGTTGGTAAGTTTTTGAAATTGAGTTTAGTGAGATGTTTGACTAGCGTGCAGTACGCCAGTGGTTGACTGGCGTATTGTACGCATTTTTTTCTTTTACAATAGAAAGACGTAGGTTATAAACTAATGATAGGTATAGCTGAACTTTGTTTGTGATCTTTGAACAAGCTATCTCTAAAACAATGGGGACGGATTTTTTTTGCATTTGATAGCTTGGGGAAGGCTATAGGCTATTAAACATCACGCTCTGAAACTTAGAAGCTCAGAAAAATGTAAAAGAGTAAAGGAAACCGAAGTGATAGAGCGGGCAGGGGAACAGATATTTTAGCTACGCAGACGTAGAAGTTAGTACAATAATAATAATAGTAAGAATACCATAGGTATTGCAGCACTTACGATCTATCGAATTATTAAAAAAATTTTTTACAATTTTACAAAAAAAAAACAACCGACTTCCAAAAACCAATACAAAGTGAAAAATAACTAATTTCGGAAGTCGATGTCAAAAACGAATATACAAAACCAAAGACACCGACTGTTGAAAGTTTTATTTTACACTTTTTAGTTGTGATAAATACTGTTCAGCTGCATCCGGTTAGACTGGATGCTGACTATAACGTTTTTATTTTATACTTTTTAGTTGTTAAAAGTACTATGTATTCAGTTGCATCCGAAAACGACGTAATTTTGTTTACTTTAATTTTTACCCGTAAGTAGGTATTCCCTCAACTGCCTATGGTCTTCATCATGAAATTTACTGCAGACCATTATTTTAACCCAATGGGTGCAAAGGTCTCATCAATATATATGAATTAAGTCCAACCACAAAGTAGCTACTGTAAACCGTTGAGGAGTTCCCGAAACTGGCCTTTGTCTTCATTATCAGAGGTCTTATGACAGTCACAACCCATCTAGGTGTAACGTTCTTATCAATACAAATTAATCGAGCCCAAACACAAGGTAGCTGCTGTGAATTGTTGAGGAGTTCCTTCGACTCTCTCCCGGCTCCATCATCAGATCTACTCCAGACCTTTATTAAATTGTAGTGCTTTAAAATACTTAATGAAAATGCTAAGAAATGCACTAGTCGCCCCTGCAATTTTTGAATGTTCCCCTTGTTTTCTCTGATCTTCCACCATCAAAATCCTTATCATGGGACCACCTTGGAAACGTCTTCTTTCCAACAGAAAAAGAATTATTAAAATCGGTTCATAAACGACGAAGTTATGCGCGAACAAAGATAAAAAAAGCATATATACGGTCGAATTGAGAAACCTCCTCCTTTTTGAAGTCGGTTAAAAAACATGAACTTACTGCCTAATGAAAGTATCCATCCAATGTGCGTTGACATCGGGAACTCGCTTGCAAGCGGCTGCAACCGCCTTCACTATGAAGTCATTCAGTGAAAGCTAAACAAAATTATTAAGGTTTTAAATTATGAACAGCAGTCTTGTCTAGAAAATGTCATCATTATGCGAAGTTTTCAAAGTTATTAATGTTCTTTTCTTACATTATTAGTCAGGTATGTACGGACGACAGCAGGTCGAAACTGTCAAATATTCAACCTTGAGCCTTAAAGCTTTAGAGATAAAGCTGAAAATCTAATAAAGAAATCTGACAGATTGTAGTAGGTTGATGTGCTGTCGTCAGTAGGTACTAATGAATACCTATTCAATTAATAGGCACAATTGGACCGCTTTCTGCAAAAATGATCCAACCCACCAACGCGACATTTTCGATATTTTGTGACGTATACGTATGGACTTCAAATAAGGTAAGTATAGTCCATACGTCACAAAAACTTTTTTACAAATGGCTTATTCGATTATAAAATTCTGTTTGTTTGTACCCAAGACCACTTATGCGCTCCGGTGTACTCCCCTATGGACCAACAACCAGCTCCTGTCCTTACTCGACGACAGCATTAGGGAGACTATTACCAAAATTTTCAATTGCTTTCTCAGTGATAGGAGTTGGGATCAAGCTACATTACCCATACGGCACGGTGGCCTTGGCATTAGAAAAATTTCTAGTATAGCATTACCCGCATTTCTGTCCTCGGCCAATGGCACAAGTAACCTCGTTGGAAAAATTTTAAGCCCGTCTCTCTGCGACGTAGAGGTTACTGGCCTAACCGAGGCCAGTGATGCTTGGTGTGATGCTGCTGGTCCAAACAGTCACCCACCCCGGAACCTGGCTTCTCAGCGGCAGTGGGATGAGCCGCTCTGCATGCTGGTTCGAAACTATTTATTAGAGTCAGCCGATAATAACGCGGAGCGGTCCCGACTTCTAGCTAGCTGCGAGCCAGAGTCAGGCTATTGGTTGAATGCAATCCCTTGCCCAAACGTGGCTACTCTTCTGGAGAGAACCACTTTTAGCCTGGCGGTGAGCCTTCGTATAGGGGCCAGGACTAATGAACCCCATCGTTGTCGGTGCGGAGGGGACGTCGATCCCCTGGGCCACCACGGCCTGGCCTGCCGTCGTAGTGCTGGACGTTTTTCACGACACGCGGCTCTGAATGATGTCATACGTCGTGCTCTTGCCTCAGCAGGAGTGCCAGCTGTCCTCGAGCCTGCTGGTATTATTCGAGATGATGGCAAGAGGCCCGACGGCATGACACTCATTCCCTGGAAAAACGGGCGGTCGGTTGTATGGGATGCGACATGTGTAGATACCGTAGCTCAGTCCCACTTACCGGCGACCGCCCGCAGAGCCGGAGCTGCTGCAGCAGCTGCGGAGGTCATAAAGAGGCGCAAATATGCAGCGTTATCTGAGCCCTACATATTTGTGCCTTTCGCTGTGGAGACGCTAGGGCCCTGGGGTGCAGAGGCTCGACAATTTTTTAAAGAATATCATCGACGTATCAGGTGATCGGAGGGCTGGCGCGCATTTCGGTCAAAGGTTGAGTTTTGCGATTCAACGTGGAAACGCGGCCAGCCTTTTGGGCACCCTGCCCGGTGATCGCAGCGATCTGGGTTCAATTTTTTATATACTTTAAATTTAATTTGTAGTTAGTTTGTATTTCATGTCTTTTTAGGTTTAATTTATTCATAACTAGCTTTCC
The DNA here is from genome assembly GCA_017933935.1 of Sesamia nonagrioides. NCBI lineage: Eukaryota > Metazoa > Arthropoda > Insecta > Lepidoptera > Noctuidae > Sesamia > Sesamia nonagrioides. Next base: position 354,567 of record JADWQK010002354.1, read on the forward strand.
GCCCGCGGCTTCGCCCGCGTGGTGTTCGGTTATATCGCGCTTTTTAGATTTCCCTCGGGAACATCAAAATTTTCCGGGATAAAAGGTAGCCTATGTTCTTTCTCAGGGTCTAAAGATTGTCTGTGCCAAATTTCATCAAAATCGGTTGAGAGGTTTAAGCGGGAAAGCGTAACAGACAGACAGACAGACAGACAGACCGACAGACAGACAGACAGAGTTACTTTCGCATTTATAATATTAGTATGGATTTAGTTTTAATTAATATTAATTTTCTATTTATCAATTATTAATATTAATTTCATTACTACATTAACTTTGTTCTGAAGATTAAAATTAAAACACATTTTTGACAGAGTAAAAAAAGTTTTTATTTTACACTTTTTAGTTGTTAAAAGTAGGTACTATGTATTCAGTTGCATCCGGTCAGACTGGAAATTGACGCAAATATAGTTGGGAAACAACGTAATTTTGTTTACTTTAATTTTTACCCGTAAGTATTCTCTCAACTGCCTATGGTTTTCATCATCAAATTTACCGCAGACCATTATTTTAACCCAATGGGTGCAAATGTCTCATCAATATAAATGAATTAAGTCCAACCACAAAGTAGCTACTGTAAACCGTTGAGGAGTTCCCGGAACTGGCCTCTGTCTTCATCATTAGAGCTCTTATGACAGTCACAACCCATCTAGGTGTAAAGTTCTTATCAATACAAATTAATCGAGCCCAAACACAAGGTAGCCGCTGTGAATTGTTGAGGAGTTCCTTCGACTGTCTCCCGGCTCCATCATCAGATCTACTCCAGACCTTTATTAAATTGTAGTGCTTTAAAATACTTAATGAAAATGCTAAGAAATGCACTAGTCGCCTGCAATTTTTGAAATTTTCCCTGGTTTTCTCTGGTCTTCCACCATCAAATCCTGATATCCTGATATCATGGGACCACCTTAGGATCGTCTTCTTTCCAACAGTAAAAGAATTAACAAAATCGGTTCATAAACGACGAAGTTATGCGCGAACAAACATAAAAAAAACCGGCCAAATGCGAGTCGGACTCGCACACCGAGGTTCCGCTGCAGCGTGGCGGTTTACAATTTATGACGTACTAGCTTTCCGCCAGCGGCTTCGCCCGCGTGGAGTTCGGTTATATCGCGCTGTTTAAATTCCCCTCGGGAACATCAAATTTTTCCGGATAAAAGGTAGCCTATGTTCTTTCTCAGGGTCTAAAGATTGTCTGTGCCAAACTTCATCAAAATCGGTTGAGAGGTTTAGGCGGGAAAGCGTAACAGACAGACAGAGTTATTTTCGCATTTATAATACTAGCATTGATTTAGAATTTTTCACAGTTTAGAGGCAATTAGATTTAAGAAGTGTTTGATGTGAATTTCAACTTTAATATCTCTACGCGTTCATGTGAAAAAGGGTAGGTAGTAAGTTTATAATTATTAAAAAAATATTTTATGTCATGTAAGCAAAAATAATATTTTAATATTTTATGTAACTTCAAATTTATCATTTTCACAATTTTTCCTTTATCTGTCTGTACTATAATATAACGTTGCTTCGTGCCGAATTTCAAGATTCTGAGTTCACGGGAAGTACCTTGTAGGCAAAGAGATTTAGGATATATAGAGAGGGCATGTGTCAAAATGGCATAGAAAAACTGTGATCCCATGGCTCAGTTCCGCCATCTAGTACAATATAGCAAAATTAGATCGACAATTGGAGACATCAAATAGTAAAAATGAAATAAGTTTATATAAAATATATTCAGCTATTGCTCGGTAGGTGGCCAGTGTGGTCTATGTTGCCAGATCCGATTTAATACCCTAGTATAGTTCAAATCGGGTAAATAAATATTGAAAAGTAAATAAATTAAGTGAAACTTGTCTTGTACAAACAAAAACTGTTTTAGAATTTTATTCGCTACTATTCATTTACCGTGACACCGTCTATTGGCATTTTAGATGTTTTATGCTTACGAATTATTTTAACGCTCAGTTTATTGCGATTTTTGAGTGTAATAGACCTTTTAGGCCATAAAGCGCATTTTGTTTTGCAATTTTCGTTTGCATTTCGTTTTTAGCAAAATTATTCTTTTTACACGTTTGTTTGCAAATATTTTTAAATGGCAATGCAAAAAACTGTGGTAGGGTTTGTATCATTTTGATATAAAGTTATCGATAATATTCAAAGAAGTTACTACGACGATGTTTTTTCGCATTATGATAGCTTGAAACAAAAAATTAGGAAGTAGAATAATTATGGGTAATTTCAAGTTTACAAGTTTCTTATTTATATAATTCTTTTAATATAATAGGCGTTAAAGTTTAAAATTGCTGATTAGTACTGAAAATCTAAATAATTGCTTATTTTTTAATTTTTAAGTAATTCATTTATAATCAATATATAGGAAGGTCGTTTATGCCTTTGTGATAGAACTCTGAGGATCTAGACTGCACAAACTGTGTGAAAGCAGAACTGCCTCCTGGGAAGAAAACTTCTTGTCACGTAGATAATTGTCCAAATCACGACAAAAATGGTAGTCTGCTGGAGCAAGACCTTTACAAGATTCGTACGCCATTATCTTTAAAAACGGCAAAAAAATCACGGTTATTGTATGGGAGCCCGCCTTCAGTATTTATTTTATTTTAATTATTTATTTGTAATTTGAATATATAACCAAATATTCTGTGAACATTTTAAGCGTCTATCTGTTTCCGTTATTAATATGGAGCAAAAAACGGCAAAAATTCACGTTTGTTGTATGGGAGCCCCCTTAAATATTTTATTATTTTATTCTTAGTACTTGTTGTTATAGCGGCAACAGAAATACTAACACAATCTCTGGAAATTACAACTGTCTCGCTATTACGGTTTATGAGATACAGCCTGGTGACAGACGGACAGACGAACAGAGAAGTCTCATGAATAGGGTTCGTTTTACCTTTTAGGTACGGAATCCTCAAAATCACAAAGTAGCTCGCAATCATTGTACTACATATACGTACCTACATATTTTATGAATATATTTCATTATAAATAAGTTATGTAATCTATGTACTTATCCACTTAACCGTAAATTTTGTTCCAATTTTTACGGATATGTAGAAAAGTACTGAAATTAATAACTTACTATTTCATTTCTAATACAATGTACCGATTCTTTTTTTTTTAAATTTGATCGACAAGTCTTTCCAAAGTAGATAACTTCTCTTTTAAAATGCATTGAGCATAATTTCGACGAATGAGACGGAAGCCAATTTTCTTCTCTACGGTCTATCTGCACAAATCGTATCCACTTTTTCCCTACGACATTATTTTTATTCGGAAACCAAAAATAACAAAAACCTAGGTAAATGAATAGTAATTGTTCATTCAATTTTGTTTATTAATATGATATGATTATGTTTAAATAGAGTTAATAATAAATAAACTTGAAATATAATATATTTTAAGTTTATTTAGCTATATTTTAAATGTCAATAAAATACAACAAAATGTATTCATCTTAATAAGTATTATCGATAACTAAATCGATAAACAACATTACTACATCTCTACAAGAAAATAGTAAAACTACTCAACAATAGAGGGCGCTTATTACAATAATGGAAAATTTTCTAGAACTAAGATTTTTTTAAATTTGAATTGCAGACGAAATATAAATAATTCATAGAAAAACATTCCGAAGTTAGGTCCAGTCGTTTTACTATAACGAGATGTACAGTAACACAAAGCGCAACATGGCATATTTCCTTAGAAAATGTTTATTCTTAGTGGACACAAATTACGTCCTGACGCGCAGACTAGACTGAGCGACTTTTAATCAAGTCGATAAAAGTATTGGCTTACGATTTTGTTCGTGATGTCCTGTCTATTGTAAATATAATTTTAATGTCTTTGCGTGTAGGTTTTGATTCCCTAGCGTGTGACGAAAATTCGTCTAAGGTGTCGGTATAAACTGCTGTATCTTTTGATCGCTCTAACTCAGAAGTTTGATTTTTTCACTGCATAAAGGGACAATAGACCTAGGTATTTGGTATAAATTTCAATTTGATACCTTTATTAGTTCGTGAGAAATAAGGTAGTAAGTTTCATTTTATTAAAATATGTTTATTATATTATATAACTAAAAAATTGTGATTTTCGCAATTTTTCCTATATATGCATTATATGACAATGCTTCATGCCAAATTTCAAGATTCTGAGTTTACGGGAAGTATCCTGTAGGTTTTGATTCCTTTGCGAGTGTCGAAAATTTGTTGAAAATATCGACATATCGGCTGTATCTTTTGATTGGCTTGGCTTAGAAGTTTGATATTTTCACAGCTTAAAGGGACAATAGACCTAGGTATTTGGTATAAATTTCAATTTGATAACTTTATTCGTTCGTGAGAAATAAGGTAGTAAGTTCCATTTTATTAAAATATGTTTATTATATTATGTAACTGAAAAAATGTGATTTTCGCAATTTTTCCTATATTTGCATTATATGACAATCCTTCATGCCAAATTTCAAGATTCTGAGTTTACGGGAAGTATCCTGTAGGTTTTGATTCCTTTGCGAGTGTCGAAAATTTGTTGAAAATATCGACATATCGGCTGTATCTTTTGATTGGCTTGGCTTAGAAGTTTGATATTTTCACAGCTTAAAGGGACAATAGACCTAGGTATTTGGTATAAATTTCAATTTGATAACTTTATTCGTTCGTGAGAAATAAGGTAGTAAGTTCCATTTTATTAAAATATGTTTATTATATTATATAACTAAAAAAATGTGATTTTCGCAATTTTTCCTATATTTTCATTATATGACAATGCTTCATGCCAATTTTCAAGATTCTGAGTTTACGGGAAGTATCCTGTAGGTTTTGATTCCTTTGCGAGTGTCGAAAATTTGTTGAAAATATCGACATAATCGGCTGTATCTTTTGATTGGCTTGGCTTAGAAGTTTGATATTTTCACAGCTTAAAGGGACAATAGACCCGAGTATTTCATGAGAATTTCAGCTTGATATGTCCACGCGTTCTTGAGATAAAGGGTGGTGACAGACAGACAGACAGACAGACAGACAGACAGACAGACAGACAGACAGACAGACAGACAGGACACAACAAAGTGATCCTATAAGGGTTCCGTTTTTTCCTTTTGAGGTACGGAACCCTAAAAAAAAGCATATATACGGTCGAATTGAGTAACCTCCTCCTTTTTGAAGTCGGTTAAAAATATCGAAAATTCGAGTTGTTGGGTTGGATCATTTTAACACTCGGCATTGCACACATTTTTTTTTTCTAGTTTGGCTACCTTCATAAGTTACGGAATCTTAAAACTGTACCTTAACATCAGCCTTCTCAGCGGCCAGTTTTTTGTTGATGTGCTTCCTCATCGCTATTATCTTCTCAACATTGACTGTCATCGTCAGCTGGAAGTGAGGAATTGTCTGCTTCGCGGCCGTGAGCCGCTGGGCGATGGCGGCGCGCATGTTGGTTAGCGGGATATCCACGAAGCTGGCTCCAGGTACTGGCGCCGGCCTGGCCACTGCTGCGCCGGTAGGTGCGGCGACCCCCTTAGCTGCCAAGTCAGTAGACTTCAGTGAGCCGTATATACCGGAGCCTTTTCCTGATGGCATGAAATGAGACATTTCAGCAAATTACAGGAAATTGAAGACAGAATAAAATCGTACTTAGTTATTAATTTTATTTCATGCCATTCAAAATACTAGTTGTATTTTATTTAAATGACCATTTCATTTAAAGTTTAAGCTACACTTACAGTCGTATATCCTATCCTTGGATGGATAAAAGACTGTAGTGGGTGTGTGCCTACCTTATTTCATGTCATCAGAATACACGACTGACACCAAAGAGTATATTATTGTTACGAATGGACCTTATGTCGATGGCATAAGGTTCAATATCGCGTGACAAGCAGTGTGTCACTTTTAAGTCCTATTTCGCCAGATCTAGACATTTTCTAGGTACAATAATAAAACGCATTGCTAGACTTAGGACGGCCTATCGAATGGTACAGGTCTCAACAGTTTTGTCAACAAAGTGTCGACATCGAAATTTATGGAAACCCGTTTCCGGGAATTACCATAGGTACTTACATGGCCGGTGACCTCGAAGTTATGCAGTATTATTATTACCTCTAGAGGATTCCGGAATGTTCGATCAGCTGGCCTATATATAGGCGGCGCGACGCCGGCGCACAGTCAAACAAGATATCCCTGCGGCCGCCCCTGCCTTAAAGAAGGTGCAGGTCGTGAAGGACATACAAGCATCCGGTGCCGGCACAGTGCCGCGGCAGGACGCAGGAGTGCAACAAGAGGCTCCGAAAGCAAGCCGCGGCACCCCCGGCACAACAAAAACAACTAAAGCGAGAGACCAACCCGAGAAAAATGAATTCACGACCTGTGCCATCAAATTATTGATGGAGCTCATCAGAGCGATAAGGCAGGGACAGGATGTGGAGACGGTCATCCTCGATGGCCTATCCGCACTTCTGAAACTCTACCGTGGCTAGGCCACTGAGGGTGATCCACTGGAAAGCCCGCGGCCTCAGGGATAAGGTCGCCCCCCTCCGCCATCTCCTTCGGGAACAAGACATCGACGTGGCGCTAATAAACGAGACTCACCTGGGACCAGAAGATAAGGCCAACTTCCCAGGGTATCTCGTTTATCGGAAAGACGAACGGTCGGCTGCCCACTCCCGGTACCGTGGTCTGGCGGTGCTGGTGAGGCGAAGGGTCGTCCACCAAGAGCTCCCCGTGCCGTCGTTGGGCGCCTTCTACGCGCTGGGTGTCCAACTGCATGTGGCCGGCGAGGACATAGACATGTACGCGTGCTACAGGCCGCCCAATGTTCCCCTTGACGTGACGGAGTTGAGGGGCCTGCTTTGCGGCTCGCCGCGTGCCACTGTCCTCGCGGGCGACATGAACTGCAAGCACCCGGCGTGGAACTCGGCGCGCACAAACACGGGCGGCAGGCGACTCTTCGCGGACGCGGAAGCCTTCGGGTACTCGGTGTCCGGCCCGGAGACCCCCACCCACTACCCAGACGCCCAGATGCTCATGCCGGACGTGCTGGACATTGTAGTACACCGAGGGCTGCGCTGTCAGATCACCCAACAGGTGATAGACGACGAGCTACAGTCAGACCATCAGCCTGTGCTCGTCGTCCTGTCTGGCATGCCGACCCGCCTGAAACCCCTAGCGCCACGTCGACGCATTGACTGGACAAAGTTCGCAGAGGAAGTAGAGGCCACCACGCCGGCTCGGCCCATTGCTACCGCCGCGGACGTTGACTCGATGGCGGACAATGTCACTGCTTGCATACAGAGCGCCTTACACTCGGCGACCAGCACACAGCCGCAGGGGAGAGTGCTGTTGCCGCCCCTGCCGGCGCGGCTCTACAGACTAATCGCCGAGAAGAGGCGACTACGCAAGCAGTGGCAGCAGCTAAGATGTCCGACGCTGAAAACGCAGCTAAACCGTCTCGCGGAGAAGGTAAAGGCCGAGCTGAAGGCGCATACCGCCGCGGGCTGGGAAGAAAGAATTGAGGCCACCACGGAGAGTTGGCCCTCCCTGCATAAGTTATGCCGCCAATTAAAGAGCACCCCAGCCCCGGTACGACCGCTGCTTACTAGCGACGGGGCCTTTAAATATGCCGCGGAGGACCGGGCGGAGGTCTTCGCTGAGCACCTGGAGCGTCAGTTCCGCCCCAACCCGACCAGCGACGCCGACCATGTCGCAGCAGTGGAGAAACACCTGGGAGACTACTTCGCAGTGCCGATAGCTCCCGATGAAGAGCCTGTATTCTTCTCGCCGGGCGCAGTTAGACGCGCCATCCTACGCACTAAACCTAAGAAGGCTCCCGGTGCCGACGGTATCGCCAACACAGCGCTGCGCCATCTGCCGTACCGTATAGTGGCGGCGCTGGCGCGCCTGTTCACCGCGATACTGCGCACCGGGACCTTCCCCGCTGCGTGGAAGGAGGGGCGCGTCATCATGCTGCCCAAGGCGGGAAAGAATGTACTGAAGCCGGAGAGCTATCGGCCAATCACCTTGCTGCCGACAGTCTCCAAGGTGTTCGAAGTACTCCTGCTGCGACATCTCCAGCCTCACATCGCGCCGCGGTCCGAGCAATTCGGGTTCCGGGCGGAGCACAGCACGACGCTCCAGCTGTCGAGGGTGCTGCACCACGTCACAGCCGCCCTTAACAAGAAAGAGCGCGCTGTTGCAGTACTCCTCGACATGGAGAAGGCCTTCGACCGCGTATGGCACGACGGCCTGAGATACAAACTGGCCACTTCAGGCGCGCCCCGTCGCGTAGTAAAGGTGGTCTCTACCTTCCTCTCCGACAGGACTTTCCGGGTGGTGGTTGACGGGACGCTATCCGCCCCCCGCCCTGTGCTCGCGGGTGTACCGCAGGGCAGCTGCTTATCGCCTGCGTGCTACTCACGTTACACCGACGACATCCCCACTACCTCGGAAGCGATGCTCGCGCTCTACGCTGACGACGCCGCGTACATCACTTCATCGCTTAATGCGAAGTACGCGGCCGTCAAGATGCAGCGTGTGCTCGAGCTCCTTCCCGAGTGGCTCTCCAAGTGGCGGCTGTCGGTGAACGTGGGAAAAACGCAGGCGATCGTATTCGGGCGTGCGTCCGTCCCACCACCCCTGAGACTCCTGGGAGCCGCCGTCGAGTGGTCCCCCCGGGTGAAGTACCTGGGGGTGACGATCGACCGCCGGCTCACCATGGGGCCACACGTCCGCTCGGTCGCCGCACGGGGCAGGGTTGCCCGCCACCTGCTCAAACCAGTGCTCTCATCCTGCATCCCGGCGCGCGTCAAACTGGCCGTGTACAAGTTGTACATACGGCCATTACTGACGTACGCCGCTCCGGCATGGTTCGCCCTCACTAGTGAGGCGCACCGCAAGACGCTCCGCGCGCAAGAAAATCTTGCGCTGCGGACAATAGTTGCCGCTCCTCGCTACGTGAGGAACGATGTCATCCGGAGGGACCTCAGGCTTGAGAGCCTGGATGAGTTTGTGCGGCGCCTCGCGAAGGGTATGTTCGCGTGTGCCGACGCGTCCGACTTGACGCATGTCAAGGACATCGCGCCCTGGCACGCGCGACCCCCTGACGCGAAACCCTTCCCCCGCGACCTGGTAGCGGACCTGTGACCCCACTCCACCGGATTGACCTCACAGGTGAGCCGTACCCAGGTTACACGCGGCTCACCTGACCCAATAATACTGCACCCTCTACACACACTCGTCGCGTAGCGTATGCTAGGTTAATATAGGTACGCATACGCGGCGGCAGACAACCATCACAAAACAGACGCCAAACACATACACGCGTACGCGTAGCGTGGGCCGCGGTACGCGTAATCACTGGGCGGTGTTACTCTACAATTCAATACCGCCCACACATACATCACGACCCCTTAGCCTGAAGTGGTTACCGTACATAGATGGTTTCTCAGGACGGGCGGGGGTTACATGTTACATCCGTAACTCTGTAGGAGCGTCGAGTCGGCACCACCTGTCGCTGGTCATCCTCCGCTGGGCTTCCCTCAGGGCAACTGGGGGTCTCACCTGGCGGGGACTGACCGCCGGAGTGCCGTGAAGAAAGCAGGGTCGTGAGTGGGCCCTGTGGCGCGCCTACAGAATAACACAGAACAACCACTTACACAGACGCGCGCAACTCACGCGCGTAACATATCCCGTCAGGCCTTTGTTGCCGACCAAAGGAAGGGCCCGTAGTCACGGGCCGATTTATATGACTCCGCGGCCGGGGGGCATAGCCCTGGGTCCGCTCGCCACGCCCCCTGACGGGGGCGTCGCGATTTCCCGAACGCGCACAGTCAGTCTACACTCGACTAGCGATACGAAAACAGCGACAGTTAAGAAGCAATCTTCGAGAATACCTACTGCGACAACTGTAACGAGAACTGTGAGTACTACGGGAAGTAACATCTGATAGCGTTATTGTATGTTTACGACACGGACTTCGTGGACGTAAGAGAAGACTTCGGTGCAACGTCAGCGACATTCTACTTGTCATTGCCTACAATCGACTGTACCTTCGTTGCCAATAAACTTCGTAACCCTTAACCGGCGTTTAAGTACCCCTAGCCCGTAACAATTGGTGTCAGAAGCGGCATGCCGGTCACGCCAAGGGAAGACGAAAGAGTACGCACGCGACGACAAGCAGCGATGGATTTGGCGCGTCAAGAGGAAGAATCGCTTGGTGTCCCTGCACCCGTAGAAGATGCGGCCGTCGTAACACCGACGAATGTGAGTGCGCCTAATACCAGCACTATTCCCGGAAGCAGCGGATCCGATTTATCGGTGTTACTAGCTCACTTGACGGCGCAAATAAAGCTGAGTATAGCAGAATCCCAGGCGCAAATAAAAGGCATAGTAGCAGAATCACAGGCAAAATCCCAGGCAGAAATCCAGGCACAAATAGAAAAAACCCAGGCGCAGATTAAAAGTGTAGCAGAATCCCAGGCACAAATAAAACAATCCCAGGCAGCAACCCAGTCACAAATAAAGGAATCCCAGCAACTGGTATTACAATTAAATGAAAAGTGGAAAAAGACCAAAGAAGAGGTCAATGAACTTAGAATTAAAACAGCTCAACAAGATGCCCGTCTGGACCAGCAAGACACGCGCATAGACAAACAAGATACGCGTATGGACCAGCAAGATACGCGCATAGACAAACAAGATGCGCGTATGGAGAAATTAAACAGTACCATCATGGATTTTGGGAAGGAAGTAGAATTTTTGCAGGAGAAGGTACAAAAAGGCGTTATTAAAGGTGTGGTACCGGTACCCAGTGCTTTGCCGACTTTCAAGGTACCTCATTTTGATGGAACAACGTCATGGGTGGCCTTCCGTCTACAGTTTGAAAAAGTCGCAAAAGGCAACAATTGGGACGACGATCAAGCTGTAACCGCCCTTACGCTTGCTCTGCGTGGTGAGGCGGTCCAAATCCTCGAAAATATTTCCGGCGATTGCAATACCCTAGCCTGTCTGTTAGAAGCGTTGGAGTCTAGATATGGAGAGAAACACCTGGAACATGTCTACAGGGCTCAACTCCGCGACCGCACACAGAAAAGCAGTGAGGGTTTGCAACAATGGGCATCGGAAATAGAACGTATTGTTCGGAGGGCGTATGCTTCAACGCCGGGAGTAATTGATGCTACTACGGTGCAAGCTTTTACTGATGGAATTCGAGATGCAGAAGTCAGGGTTGCGATTCGTCTGGGGCACCATCAGACTCTGAAGGCAGCCTTGGCACACGCTCTGGAGGTGGAAGCAGTACGCCAAGACGGCCGACCACACCACCGTATTCGTGAGGTAACTGCACAAATGAAACCCCGACAAGGGCCAACATGCTATGAGTGCGGTGAAAAAGGGCATATTCGGATCAACTGTCCCAGGAAGGCTAAGGGAAGAAGCACTTCTGGGACCCAGGTGGAAGCCGACGATTTAAACTAGGAACAGCCAGGTCTATGGGGCGAGTACTGGCTGGTCGACATGAAGCCCCCATTATAACAGTATCACAAGTGGGTGACGGGAACAGTCTTATTATAGAAGGAGAACTCAATGGTAAGTCATGCAGTTTCACATTGGATACTGGTGCATCAAGAACTATTGCACGACCGGAGTTATTTCCTCGCACCATTGCATGGAAAAGAGGATCTTCACAATGCCGATTACAAACCGCCACCGGCCAACCAGTACTCGTCCTTGGTGAAACGAATGTGACCTTGAAAATGGGTGATAAGACATTCACCCACCCTGTTTTAGTAGCGAATATTACAGATGATTGCATAATAGGACTGGACTTTTTGAAGAAACAGCAGTGCGTCCTTAATGTAGCAAAAGGAGTATTGAGTTTTCCAGAACAAGAAGTATTTCTTCAAGGTGGAAAACAGGGGTCAGTGTACTGTTTAAGGAGAACGGTATTACCACCAAGATCAGAAACCTTAGTAGATATTAGATTATCACCAATAGGATGCCGTAAACGTTGCATTATAATAGAAGATTCTGGAGATCACTCAGACTGGATAACAGCAAGGACACTGATGATGATTTCCGATAAACCAAAAGTACGCATTATCAACGTTAGTAACAAAGAAATAATTCTTGAAAAGAATTGCATCGTGGGTGTGTGCGACCAGGTAGCATCATTGCGAAAAACAGAGGCGCACGAAAAGGAACGTGATAAGAAATGGCAGGAACATGTATCGACACTACTCGAAAATTGTAAGGGCAATTTAAACAAGTTCGAAAGTCACAAAGTTAAGCAACTGTTGCATAACTTCCATGACATCTTCTCTAAGACCGACAGTGACGTGGGAAGGACCGGGCTCGTCAAACACCATATAGATACGGGCGATACACAGCCGATAAGACAGAGACCACGTCGTATCCCCTTTGCAAGAGAGCAGGAAGTGTCGGAAATGTTAAAAGATATGGAGAAAAATCGGATTATCGAAGCGTCTACCAGCCCTTGGTCATCTCCAGTTGTCCTAGTCAAGAAAAAGGATGGCAGTACAAGGTTCTGCGTTGACTACAGGATGTTGAACGATGCCTCGAAAAAGGATAGTTATCCTCTGCCACGTATAGATGACACTTTGGACTTGCTAAATGGCATGAAATGGTTCTCCACAGTTGATCTCAAAAGTGGATATTGGCAAGTGGAAATCTGTCAGCAGGATAAAGAAAAGACCGCTTTCACCACTGGTCCTGGAAACGGTCTCTGGCAATTCAATGTCATGCCTTTTGGACTGTGCAATGCTCCAGCTACATTTGAGCGCCTAATGGAGCGCATCTTGGTGGGGTTGCTTGGTGATGCATGCCTGGTCTATTTGGATGACATCATCATTATGGGACGAAACTTCGCAGAGCACCTACGCAATTTGGAGAAAGTGTTCCAGAAACTGCGTGAAGCGAATTTAAAACTCAGTCCTAGTAAGTGTACACTATTCCAGAAAGAGGTTGGATACTTGGGACACATTATTTCGGCGCAAGGAATTCGAACAGACCCTGAAAAAATAAAAGCCGTGTCGAAGTGGCCTACGCCTCGTAATAAAACTGAGGTACGCTCTTTCTTGGGTCTGTGTGCATATTACCGTCGGTTTGTGAAGAACTTCTCAGAGTTAGCGAAACCGTTGCATCGTTTAACAGAGGAAAAGTGCCAATTTGAATGGAACTCTGACTGCGAACAGGCATTTGCGCTACTGAAAACTCACTTGTGTGAGGCTCCTGTATTAGGTTATCCTAGTAGGGAAGGCCAATTTTTGGTAGACACAGATGCCAGCAATGTTGGTATTGGATGAGTTCTCTCTCAAACACAAGGAGATAGGCAGGTCGTTATCGCATATTTCAGCAAATGCCTTTCCAAGCCAGAAAGAAATTACTGTGTTACCCGCCGAGAACTTCTAGCCGTTGTTAAGACCTTACAACACTTCAAGAAATATTTGATTGGGAGACAGTTTACACTTCGTACCGATCACGCTGCCTTACAGTGGCTCCTTCAATTCAAAGACCCAGAAGGACAAGTAGCAAGGTGGATAGAGCAGCTGCAAGAATTTGACTTTGTCACTGAACATCGAAAAGGCAAGTCACACAATAATGCTGATGCTTTGTCTAGACGACCTTGCGAAGAATCTTGTCGACATTGTGCCAAACAGGAAAAGAAAGAGAACGTAAGGATTATCCAGGTGAACGCTTTGGACGAAGACTGGGATAATCAATCATTGGAAGACGCACAAAAGGAAGATAGTGACTTGAAGACAGTAATCGAATGGAAGAAACCTGGCCACAGGCCCACTTGGAGTGAAATATCAGCGCTTAGCCCAACAGCAAAAAGTTACTGGGCTCAATGGGACAGCCTGATAATTGATAATGGAGTTCTCAAGAGGAAATGGGAATCACCCAGTGGTCAGGAGGTCACCTTACAGATAGTTGTCCCCTGCGATAAAGTCGCGTCAGTGCTAAGACAGGTGCACGACGGAGTATCCGGAGGACATCTAGGAGTAAAGAAAACCCTGGAGAAGGTGAGGAAAAGATTCTACTGGGTGCATTGCCGCGAAGACGTAGAGGACTGGTGTAGAAAATGCGTAGCTTGCTCCTCAGTAAAGGGACCGCAAACGAGAGCCAGAGGTCGGCTGAAAGTGTACAATGTTGGTGCACCATGGGAAAGAGTTGCTGTCGATATAGCTGGACCATTCCCTGTTACTGAAGAAGGGAATAGGTATATCATCGTCATGCAAGACTATTTCAGCAAATGGCCAGAAGCTTTTGCAGTACCTAACCAGGAAGCTCATACAGTCGCCAAAAAGCTAGTTCACGAGGTGTTCTGTCGATTTGGCGTTCCCTTGGAGTTACACTCTGACCAGGGTAGAAACTTCGAGTCTTCACTATTTCAAGAGGTTTGCCAACTACTCGGGATACATAAGACTCGTACAACACCGTATCACCCACAGTCAGATGGAATGGTCGAAAGATTCAATCAGACGTTGGAGAATCATTTGGCCAAAGTAGTGGAAGAACATCAAAGGGATTGGGACCAATATATTCCACTCTTTTTAATGTCATACCGCTCAGCAACACATGACAGCACAAATTGCACACCGGCGAAAGTCAACTTCGGCCGAGAAATTAGACTACCCATAGATGCACTAACCGGAACACCTCCCGATACTCCTATCCTAGCCGTCGACTATGTGGCCGACCTGCGGCGTAAATTAGATGGAATACATGAGCTAGTGAGAGAGAATGGTCTGAAAACCAGTGAGAAGATGAAGATCCGATACGACCGCAAAGCTAACGTGCCCGGATTTGAAGAGGGAACTTTAGTATGGTTACATAATCCCATTAGAAGGAAAGGAAAGAGTCCAAAGTTCCAAACCAAATGGGAGGGTCCGTACACGATAGTAACCAGAATAAACGATGTCACCTACCGGATTAAGAAAGGACCTAGAGGGAAGCTGAAGGTCGTACACGTTGACCGCCTAGCTCGCTATTATGGATCAAATCATGCTCGGGACGAGCATGACTAAGAAGGAGGCAATATTACGAATGGACCTTATGTCGATGGCATAAGGTTCAATATCGCGTGACAAGCAGTGTGTCACTTTTAAGTCCTATTTCGCCAGATCTAGACATTTTCTAGATACAATAATAAAACGCATTGCTAGACTTAGGACGGCCTATCGAATGGTACAGGTCTCAACAGTTTTGTCAAAAAAGTGTCGACATCGAAATTTCTGGAAACCCGTTTTCGGGAATTACCATAGGTACTTACATGGCCGGTGACCTCGAAGTTATGCAGTATTATTATTACGTCTAGAGGATTCCGGAATGTTCGATCAGCTGGCCTATATATAGGCGGCGCGACGCCGGCGCACAGTCAGTCTACACTCGAATAGCGATACGAAAACAGCGACAGTTAAGAAGCAATCTTCGAGAATACCTACTGCGACAACTGTAACGAGAACTGTGAGTACTACGGGAAGTAACATCTGATAGCGTTATTGTATGTTTACGACACGGACTTCGTGGACGTAAGAGAAGACTTCGGTGCAACGTCAGCGACATTCTACTTGTCATTGCCTACAATCGACTGTACCTTCGTTGCCAATAAACTTCGTAACCCTTAACCGGCGTTTAAGTACCCCTAGCCCGTAACATTATAATAGGGTAACGTCGTCGTCGGTACATTCATCATCATCTCCGCGTTTAGTTCCGGATGCATTCGCAGCTATCGCGTTGGAGCCCAGGGTCCGCTTTCCTGCTCAATCCCCTCCATTTTGCTCGATCTATAGCATCCTATGGTCTCAGATTGTTGGCACGCATGTTGCTACCCCGCTTGTTTCGGCCCGGCGGAGGCGCCATGGCAAGACATTTGTTACCCACGTAACTTGCCGGTTTTCGTAAGACGTGACCGTACCAGCGTAGGCGACCGTCCTGCTGTTTGTCTGCTATATCACGGACACGGAGACTGCCACGGATGCGGGAGCTGATGCGGTCTTTCGGCGTAACTCCATACATCTACCGCAGCATATACATCTCCGTGACTCGCAGCTCCTGCTTGTGTCGCTCAAGCACATGCCACGCCTGACAGCCATACAGGAGAACAGGTCTAATGATGGTCTTATAGACCTGCCCCTTAAGCTTAACTGGCATTTTGGGGTCATAAATGACACCTGTCACCTCACGCCATTTTGCCCAAGCTCCGGACCCTGACGTCGCAATCAATGCCCCCGGACGCGTGAAGCACAGACCCCAAGTATTGAAACTGATCTGTGCACTCGACCGGAGTTTCAGACCTCCGTTCTCGAGTGAGTCCTTCCACACGTTCACACGCCGCACCAACCGATCCCTGTCCGCCAGCGCGATATCATCAACATACATGAGCAACCAAGGCTGCTCATGTAACTCTTGTGGTTGGTTCCCTGATGCTATCCGACAAGACGTCTAATATCACGCTGAACAGAAACGGACTAAGGACGGAACCCTGGTGGACTCCGATGGCGATGAGAAAGGGTTTAGTGTCACCAACAGCGGTCCTAACAACGGAATCGGAATTAAGGTAAATGTCTCGAATCATCTCAACATAGGCTTCTGGTACTTTACAGCACCCACCAGATCACCCCCCGAGGGACACAGTCGAAGGCTTTCTGCATGTCTAGAAAGAGCATATGCAGAGGCGTGTTCTTCGATCTGTATCTCTCCATGGCGATCCTTAGTGCGAAGGTAGGATCCATGGTTCCGTACCGTGGGCGAAACCCATACTGACACTACGAGACAGCACACTTCTGCCGGATCCGGGAGTCTATAATCCTCTCAAAAATGTTCATGATGTGAAATATGACCTTAATACCGCTATAGTTACCACACTCCTGTACCGAGCCCTTGCTTTGAAGAATGGAGTAATAATACTTAGCCTCCATTGGCTCGGGATTTTGCCGATCAGGAGCACGCGGTTGATAAAGTTAGTTAACATGCCCAGACCGCGAGGACCCATCGCCTACCAGGCCTCAATGGGGACTCCCGTCAGCTCTGAGAGCTTTCCGATTCCCCATACGACGAAGAGCCGTTTGGACTTCCTCAGGCGTTATCAGAGGCACTAGTCCAAGATTCGGAGGGAGTTCCGGTGTCTGCACCTCTTGTTGCTGCTTGTTCAGCAGCTCGTGAAAGGACGAGGGCCATCTCTCCTTCACCGCGAGGTCCTCGCATAGCAGGTTGCCATTAGGGTCTTTTACACAACGGCACTTGGGATATATCCTGTGCTGCTTTGACCCTGGCGTCGTCGGTACATTCTCAAGAAAAAATATTTCAAATTCAGTTCTTTATGTTCTAGGGAAGATAAAGTGATTTGATGCGATAAAAACCTTTTGTTATTTTCAAACCAGACCAAAGTTTGAATGAGTATAAAACTTATAAAATTCTCAGTCCCGATTTCTGTACCTGGAATCCTGGGCCTAGAGCCCAGTTGAGTCAATCAAAATTTAAACCAACTAGTACCTTAGTGTTTTTAGTATGTACACACCTACTAGGCCGGCAGCAACTCAACAAGTAATTATAGTTGAACTTCACTAAGATTAGATATGGTATCGAAGTAGCATCAGCATAATCAGCTGATAATGTGAGCTGAGACACACCTTATGACGCTTCTCGGTGAGAGAATGTTCCGTAATCAACCACGCGGACCCCGGTAGGTAGATGTCATATGTTTTAGAATTTTTGGTTCTACCCTTTTTAGCTCAATATGGTTTCTTTCGCAGATTTCGGAGCAGTAGGTACCTATATCGATAATGAGTTTTTCTTTTTGAAAAAAGTCATGTCACGTAAACAATTTACACTAAGTACCTGTAAGGGTTTGAACCTACGACCGACCGACATAAGTTACAATACAACTCTTAATTCACTGCCAGTATGACTGGGCTACCATTGCACACAAATCATTACCGAGTGATAGTGACAATTTACTAAAAACGCTGAAATCAGCATGATTCTTACCTGCAAGTCTTATATTTTTAAGAGCAGCGAGTCTTTTCGCCATAGGGCTGGCATACAATCTTCCACCAGGTGCCGCAGCCGGCGCAGGTGTCGCGGGCGCACCTACAATTTACAAACGTGTAGATTTAACATTCTGTGAGTGGCAATAGGCCCTCGTGGTTGGTTTGGCCCACTCGTGAGGAGGAAGCCTGTGCCGAGTGGCAAGTGTAACAGTGGGAGCATTACTTTAACCGATTCATTCTTTTTTTTCATGCTTACTTTAGCCAGGTATAGTTTATGTATATAGGTACATAGTATATAGATATTTTTATTTTTAAAATAAAAAAATTCCAACCAAAAATAAGTTATTTACTGCACTGAAATCGGCAAAAGAAAACATATTGAGCTGAAAAGGGTATGGCCTAGAACGAAAAATGGATTACGAACCATTCTCTCTTACCAAGAAGGGTCATGACGTGTATCTAAGCTGTGGTCACATTATCAGCTGATTTTGCTGATGAGTCGTGGTGGCCTAGTGGTTAAATCACCAGCCTCTCAACTATGAGTGCGCGGGTTCGATTCCAAGTCAGGCAAGTACCAATGTAACTTTTCTAAAGTTATATGTACTTTCTAAGTATATCTTGGACACCAATGACTGAAGGTGAAGGAAAACATCTTGAGGAAACCTGGACTTTAAGTCTGAAATCGCCAACCCGCATTGAGCAAGCGTGGTGATTACGCTCAATCATTCTCTGTATGAGAGGAGACCTGTACCCAGCAGTGGGACGATAAAAAGGTTGATGATGATGATGATGCTGATGCTACTTCGATAGCATATCTAACCTTAGTTTGACTATAACTACATGACTTGTTGCCGGGCTAGTAGGTACTAAAATACTAATGGTTTAAAAACAAGCACGACCTACTCAATCTGGGGCCCAGGATCCTAGGTAAAGAAATCCGGACTAAGAATTTTATAAGATTTAAACTCATTCAAACTATGATTTGGTTTGAAAATAACAAAAGTTTTAATCGCATCAAATCACTTTATCTTCCCTAGAACATATAGGAGTGAATTTGAATTATTTATACCTTGAAGATGTACCGACGACGTGTCAGCCTGTATTCTGATGACTTGAACTTGAAATTAGGTAGGAAACACCCACTACACGCATTTGTCCATCCAAGGAAGACCTATGCGACTGTAGAGTGTAGAGTTAACTTAGCCATTTCAATTAAATAAAATTCCAACTAGCATTATTTTTTTTTTATAATTATAAACTAATTAGTGCTTGACTGCAATCCCGCCTAATAGTAAGCAGTGATGCAATCGTTGATGGTAAAGCGCACTAGTTTTCACTTAAAAAACTAAGGAATAGGAAGGACGACGGCAGTTGAACGAGGATTTTATTGTACAGAATAGACGCAAAATAAAAAAATAAAAGTATATTATTTAATGTGGAAGCGCCATGGTAGCTCGCGAACATAAAATTTTTCCTAATACCTACTTAACTTATATGTATAATAGGTTGTCTTGTCCCTATCAACCTATACAACGTTATTTTTTCTTTATTCGAAACCTGAATACAGTTTGTTCAGAATAAGCAACTGAATCAATTCCAGTAATAGTCAGTTAAATCATGTTATATTTTTTCCCCAAATATATTTAAAAAATGCTGCAGTATGGTTACCGAGCGTAGGTAGGTACATTACAGTTTACAGCGGATCATACTGCCCTAGGGCCCCCGCTGCAACGCACCTGCAGCCGCGCGTTTAGCATATCGACGCTTGAAAGGCAATCATCTAAGCGACAAAAATTCGTAAATTGAGTTATATACACCAAACGACGTAGAAAAATGTGGCGGTTCGAATGGTGTATATAACTAAATTTACGAATTTTTGTCGCTTAGATATGATTGCCTTTCAAGCGTCGATATTTTTGTTGGGGTAAGCAGGTAACATAAAAAGCTCATAACTTGGTGATTTTTCATGATATTTATGAACTACTACTACTGATACTGGACACGCGTTTCCGGTTTCGCATATACAAAATATTACGTTGTATAAGTTTATAAACTGCACCCTAATTTCCTAACACACTCAATTTCATTCATTTTGAAGCATATTGCTAGTCCATGGCTCGATATGTTTGAAAAATGTGTTTATTCAACAGCATAAAAAACGCAATGAATGTTGTTGATTGTGTATTCCGTAATTAGGGTGCTGTTACCATGGAGCAAATTGCTCCATGGCTGTTACCAATGGTTTACTATCCCTGACTGATGAAAAGGGAAAAGGTTAAATGTTTAATTTAGAAAAAAACTGCAATGTTTACTGCAAATTTAGGATAAAAAAATAATAGTTCTCTTTACTTTTTCTTATAGGTAAGATTGATAAGACGCGCCAGGTGCGCCAGTGGCTTCTCTTGATATTTGCTTATGACGCACCTAGGACGTCACTGGCCATGAATCGGTTAAGTCTAATTATATTATTATAGGGATTTAGAATACATAATACGAACCCGTTGCGGAATTTGATATATTTAATTTCTTCAAAAAAATCATTGCGTTATTTATGTCGTGAAGAAAAAAAAAAAAAGCTGCACCAACCCAAATATGGCTGCAGTACACCACTCACGAAAGGACTTGCGCTTTGTATACCTAACATTAGAAGCAGCCCCGGTGTGAAGTTGTAAAGTACCGCCGGACCTTTGCAACAATGCCAAGTTTTCTGGCAGCCACTTTGGCTTTAGGCTCAATGAACCGCTCAAAGCATACCTACATTCCGAAAAGTACGGGCTTCTTTTGGCGATGAATAGATATGCTGGTATTTAGGCGGCGTTGAATGCTACAAGATGGGCTTCGACCCATTAGGAGTCTGCTTGTAGTGCAACATTCGTACGCTCTACCATAGCCTCTCTTTCGGACCGAATTGATTCCTTACTAGCCCGAGCACCCGGTAGGTATTTCTCCACAACTGTGCTGTCATCCATAGATACCGGGCATTAACAGATTGTTAATATGCAGCGGGAACAGAGTTGCAGAGAGAACAGACCCACCGAACACACGGACAGGAACACCGCCATAAGTCGACGTGGGCTCCGATGAGCATTCGTCGACAACAACTCGGAGGGACCGTTCAGTCAGGAAGTCTTTTACCCAGCCAGTCAGGCCAGGGGATATGCCGTACGCTAGAATCTTACTCAAAAGGCCAGCGTGTCATACTCGGTTGAAGGCCTTCGAGCCACAGAACAAAGTAAATAACGGTATTAATGTTGTAAAAATGTCAAAAACAAACCCAAGTTAGTGTGTTATGTAAATACCCTGCTAGTATTTATTTAGTACTAGTGACCCGCCCCGGCTTCGCACGGGTGCAATGCTGAAACTAAATACACTACAGAAAAACTGTGAACGTCGCGTTGTACAGAAAACATAGCGGCCCGCGAAACGCCACTCGAAACGCGACGCCCCGTAATTTTTAAATCTGTAATATCTTCGAAATTATTCTTTTAAATCATTTGCTGTAAAGGGCGATGTAGATCTATATTAAATCAATAATGTATTTAAGGTATTAAATTGAATAACGGTTAATGCTTTACTGGTTAAAAAGTAAATGATTAACATATACCACCGCGGACTTTTTCAATGTGTACATTATTTTGATAAACCTCGTTGGGTTCAGCCTGCGCTTCACTGCAAACGCGGAAAAAATGTAATTATTTACGACCTCACGTTCGAAACCTCAAAAATAATAGTAGGTATTTCTCCACAATTTTATGGAAGTTATTATACATAAACCTTCCTCTTGAACCACTCTATCTATTACAAAAAACCGCATTAAAATCTGTTGCGAAGTTTTAAAGATTTAATTATACAAAGGGATATAGGGAAATAGAAAGTGACTGTTTTATAATATGTAGTGATAGTGAAGATGAATCTAGACCTGGCTTACCTGTGAGTGCCGGTGGCGGTGTAGGCGTGGGTACAGGTGCTGGTGCTGGTGCAGATGATGGTGCAACTTTTGCTGGAGCCGCTGGAGGGGCGGCGGGTGTTGCTAAAAAGGTTAAAAAAATGGTTAAAGTTTGTCGATAGGTAAGTCACAATGGGTTTCGTTTCGAGCAATTTTGCAACTATCTCATCGTGAAAACTTGGATGAAGCGAACGCGGAGTAAGCTGTCATTCCAAGTAATCCTAAACCTTGTTGACTCTCTCTAATCTCACGTTTTACAGACTCTAGAAGTCTAGACTCTATCTGCTCTTACATACGGTACCCCATGTCTACCGAACGCTACACTTTCGTAATCCATCATAGCTATCTAAGGGTCAATTCACACGTACCACATCCACACTACGTCGCCGCGACAAAATGTGGTCAAGCTGTGAATAGTGTCGCAGCGGCTTTCTGCGGTTGCGTTGTGGTACCGACAAAATGTTGATGTGGTTGTGTTGTCTTTCATTCACTTTGTCGCAACACTATTTTTATTTTATCAAAAACTGACAACATAGTAAACGTCAGTTGAATTCGTCTAATTAAAAATACGACTATAGGCGCGGCTGTTGATGACGTCATGTCGTGGCTATGTGGCCGCGGTGCCGTCGCGATGTGGTCGTATTACACAGGTGGTCGATAACAACGGCAAAATGTGGTACGTGTAAATTGTAATATTCATTTTCAATACAAAATATACGCCCGACCACGCGGCGTCGTTGTGTTGTGGTTGTGGTACGTGTGAATTAACCTTAACAAAGTAGAATGCCCGACGTTCTATTTTTCTTCGTGTTTATGGCACGACAAAATTTTATAACTCGTTGACCCAACACGACACGATGACTTTTGACGACACTGTTGGCCTAGTGGCTGAGCAATCGACTGCTGCGCTGCCCGTCGCAATTTTCCCGCACGTAACAAATATTTTATGGTCTACAGATAGTTGTTTCGGGTCTGGTTGTTTTGTATTTGTTCCGTGCGGGAATCGAACCAGCGACTCGCAACGCAGCGGTCCAGCTTAACCACTGCGCTAACAGTGTAGTCATTTTGCTTTAGACTCTATGCTTGCGGAGGTAGTCGATGATTTGATCTAGTCGCCGAAAGATTTTTGAAAAAAAAAAATATGTAGCTCTTCATCTTTAGGTTTCAGGAAGGTGCTATCATGTTAGGAACTGTCATCGTGGCGCTTAAGCAGACTGTCAAGTGTCAGGTTATGTATGTACAAACAACAACACTACAAGCTACTACAATCTGACACATTTCTTTATTAGGTTTTCAACATTATTGCTAAAGCTGTAAGTCTCAATATTGATTGGGAATATTTGACAGTTTAGGGTAGCTTGACTTCCTGTCGTCCATACATTCAACACGGCAGCACCAGTAGATTTGTTTTTTATAAAGGTTACATAATGTTTCAGCAGAGACTGAAGAGGAAAACCACAGTATAAAGTGTCACAGAGAGTCACGCAGTGTAAATATATAAACCTAGGGCATGTTGCTATGTGTGTGATCACAAAGGACTTTATTGACTTCAAATAATTCAAAAGTATCTGTAATTGGGTTCATTTGAAAAAAAAAATATCATTATCTGACGAGAAAGTGAAAAAATATAGGTACCTGGTTGGGCGGCAGCAGCAGGGGCGGGTGCCGCTGTGAGCAAAGACAATTCACTAATTAGACAAATACTCGTGAAAGTGTAATAATTAAAATTATTCATGCTTGTTATTTTAATTATAATTTATAAAAAGCCTGTTTTAGTTCAGATGAGGAATACCAATCCCCTTTATGTAAATGAGGTGTTCCCACCTCATTTACATAAAGGGGATTGAAGATTTTTATATGGAGCCTGACATAGTTACGTAATGTCCTCCATTAATTTTTCTTTATTTTTTTTTCTAAATACGGTCAAAGGTGAAATGATAAAAGGATTAAACCCCGTAGTGTCACATTTACGAAATATTAACGTTCCTACCTGACAGTACAGGGTGGGTTTGACCTCATCATGATTTCCATTTGCAATGATGGTTATGTAATAAATTATCAATTTATATAGAATACAAACAAGGCCACCATTTTGAAAAAAAAAAACGGTCTGTAAGTTGGTATGGCGCAGACCTTCGAAGGCCTTTAATAAAAATATCACGGATTTTGCATTGCACTCACGGCTATCGTCCTTAAAATCTTTGAACGCAGCTACTTCAGCTTCGTTTTCCACAATGATACACAATAGTCTGCCAATTGGCACATCTTTAGCTCCAACTGGGAGTACTATCTTAGCCAGGTAGCCATCTTCAGGGGATTCAAAGTTCATTGTAGCTTTATCTGTTTGAATCTCGCAGAGAAGATCACCTGAAACATAGGTATCAGAGATTTTATAGGCTGGTACTGCACTTGAAATGGCGGAGGAAAATATAGTGAGGTAACCAGTGTTATGGTTGAAACCTCGTTTGAGAATAATGTCTTTTTAAATTGGTATCAACGTGACTTAGCAACGAATGTTTCTACTGTTGTTATCTGTCATATTAATTTTTACACGTCTCCTAATTTATTAAATATATTTTGTCTTTTAACTTCTTATTCATTAACTTCCAAGCTACTTTGCTAGATATCATTACTATAAAAGGTTATGGGCGCCGCTGGAAAATGGATAATTTAACGACAAAGTTGCTCATCGGCAATCTCGAAGGCAGAAGCAACTGGTCGACGTGGAAGTACAAGATATGTATAGCCCTAAGAAGTATTCCAAATGCGTTGGATGTAGTAAAGGGTAGAATTGAGAGACCGGTCAGTGGAGATGCAGCGATATCAGCAGGTGCAGAAGACCACCTTGCGTCTTATACAAAGGCAGACTGCAGTGCATTACTTCTATTGACAAGTAATATGACTGATGTGACGTTACAAAAGGTAATGCGGTACAAAACTGCTAGAGAAGTCTGGTTGGAACTACACAGATTGTTTGACGGAACCAGTGAAGATAAAAGCTACAACCTATGCATGAGCTTCTTTGTATTGAAACGGAATCCTGAAAATGATATAGTGACGCATATGAGTAAATTAAAGAATCTAAGGTCGGACCTAAATCTAGCTTTGCAAAAAGGGAACAAAGAGTTACCCGAACTCCTGTTAATTTGTAAGATACTGGATACATTAGGAGAAAAATATACATCTTTTAAAAGTAGCTGGCTGTTGGTACCGAAAACAGAAAGAACAATTGATAGTTTGACCAACCACCTCTGGGCATATGAAAGATCGATAAAAGGTAACCCAGTACCAGATGATCAAGAAGTCCTTATCACAAATTCTTCAAATGCTGAGAAAGGCAGAAAGAATAAAGATAAGAAGATGAAATGCAATTACTGTTCGAGAAAAGGTCATCGAGTAAGGAATTGTCAGAAATGGATTCAAGATGGCAAACCACCAAAGAACAGCAAAGCATTGAAAGGCGATAGTACGCAATCAACTTCGCATGCAGTAAACATGATAGTGATGTTTGTACAAAACGAAGTGTTAGCTATTGAGCACGACAAAGTCAACTGGCACGTCGATAATGGTGCAACGAGCCATATCACTAATAGAGGTGACTTATTTACTACTTTTACAAACTTTAATAACTCCCATACGGTCACAACAGCTAATGGCAATATTTTACAGGCCAAAGGCAAAGGATCTATAGTCCTGGAAGTTTATATTAAAGGAAAAGTCACACAAGTCACTCTTGAAGACGTCTGGTATGTTCCAGGTATACAGAAAAACCTATTTTCAATCTTAGCTGCTCATGACAAAAACGAGGACAGTAAATTTGAATCAACACCAGTAGAATGTAGGGTCTTGATTAATGGAACTGTCAAGATCGTTGGTAAACGACAAAAATGTGGTGGCCTCTATAAACTAGATGTTAAAAACGTAATACCTAAGAAGATGGTTACTTATCTAGCAACAGAGACACAGCTATATCATGAGAGATATGCTCACCAAAATAAGCGGCATATTAGAGCTTTTGTGAAGAGAGAACAAAGCTTTGATCTTCCCATAGACGATACACTATGTGAAAGCTGTCTGTTTGGGAAATCACACAGACAGAAGTTCGGCACAAGAACCAGAGCATCACAGCCCGGAGAACTCATACATTCAGATGTGTGCGGACCGTTTCCGAACTCCGTCACAGAGCTGCGCTATTTTATATTGTTTCGAGATGATTACTCTGGCTATCGTCTGATATACTTCATGAAAGCCAAGTCGGAAGTTATGCAGAAGTTAGAGCGAATGATCTTAGAATCAAGTAAGAAATACAGGTCATACTATAAAAACCCTGTTGAGCGACAATGGAGGCGAGCATGACAATAAAGAAGTGCGAGAAATTCTCGCGAAGAATGGCATTAAGCAGAGGTTGACAATGCCATACACGCCACACAAAATGGTTGTTGTGAATGTGATAACCGTACGTTAGTAGAAGCAGCAAGAACTATCATGTACAGTGGAAAAGGCTTTCCTCAAATGTTTTGGGCAGAAATAATTAACGCGGTGACATACGTTATAAATAGAACGGGTCCATCGACTATAATAGACAATAAGTCACCGTACGGATTATGGCATGGGCAGAAGCCAAAAATAGCTCATTTAAAAATAATCGGAAGTATATGCTATGCCCACATTCTAAAACAAAAGAGAGTGAAACTTTCCAAGAAAGCGTACAAAGGAAGACTTGTTGGGTACGATGAAGATGGCTATCGTATATGGGCAAGCAGTCGAAGGCAATAAATACAAATTGATTCGATCTCGAAATGTTGTATTTGATGAAAAACCACTCTACAGAAACGCTGACATCGAAACACCCCATGTAAAAGAGGATACGGGACCAAAAGCACTGGAGATGAAACTAGTATCACCAGAGATTCGTCCGTCTCTTAATTTTGGCCAACCTGTACCAAATGAACACTCTATTGAGGTAACAGATACAGAACCGTTCGAATTTGGGGGGGAAAGTATAGTCGAAGATTCGATCAGCGTTGCCGAAGAAGAGACACAAGAAAATTCTATCAGTGCAGCCGACGAAGAGGCACCTGAGGCACTAGAGGCACATGAGGAGCCAGATACATTTTATGATAGCGTGTCACATCAATATAGTCTTAGGCCAAGATCGACACTTCGAGCTCCTTAATTGGACGATCATGTATGTAATGTCGACAGTTTTTCAGAGCCACAGACATTCAGAGAGGCCATTTCGGGTCCCCAGAAAGAAAAATGGATGACGGCTATAAAAAAAGAGTTAGCATCATTAAAAGAAAATGACGTGTGGATTCTTAGCGACCTACCACCCAATAGAAAGGCACTTTCCACGAAGTGGGTTTTTCGGATTAAGAGGAATCCCAACCCAACGTGACTTAGCAACGAATGTTTCTACTGTTGTTATCTGTCATATTAATTTTTACACGTCTCCTAATTTATTAAATATATTTTGTCTTTTAACTTCGTATTCATTAACTTCCAAGCTACTTTGCTAGATATCATTACTATAAAAACCAGCACGTCCTAGGTAGAAGTAAACGTACAAAATCAGAGAGTTAGGTACTAATCCGCACTGGACCTGTGTGGTAGACGACCCCCTCTCTCTCCCTCTTATCAAGCGAAGGCTTATGTCCCAGGCTCCCAGCAATGGGAACGTTATGCCAGTCACCTTTAAATATTTTGTTGTACTGACGTCAGCACATCAAGCCACTACAATCTATCAAGCTCATTGATACATGTATTTTCAACTTTATTGCTAGAACAGTAAGATTCCAGGTTGATTGGGAAATTTTTACAGTGTCGTGCACCATTTTTGCATGCATATATTGAAATGGTTTAGACTGCCATTATCATTAACTATCGACCAGGGTCATCCCACTGTTAGGAAAAAGCTGTTGGGCACCAACTACTTCTCGGTATTTATGTTGCATGTCTCATATCCTGGTGTGAAAGATTCATAGCTCTTCATTCCAAATACATTCCTTTTTTTGGTCCTCATTTAAAACGAGATAACAGAAAACCCATAGCTACCTTCACTTAGTTTATCACCCTCCTTCTTCGCCCAGCTCATAATGCTACCTTTCTCCATAGTTGGTGACAAAGCTGGTAAATTCACTTTTACGTGTTTTGGTAGGGCTGCATAATTTCTTATCTGTATGCTCCATGGTAATTTGACAAAAGTCCTTTTGTTTTGAACATTTGATGCTCTGAAAATATTAAAAACATAAAGAATAGCAATTTAGGCTAGAACATTTGTTATTTTTATGAAGTGTGATATGATAACAGTATTTTTTTTTAGTTTAAACGGTGCCCCATACTAGGAATTTGTCCTGTATCGTAGGCGCTTTTATAATCATAATTATAAGTTTACATACATACATATATCAACATATATGTATTATGAACAGAGAAAATATGTAACCGATGGGATTCTCATCGCCAAAAATGACAAAATACCATAGAAACTTTCTTCCCCGTTTAGGTGGAGGATTTTCAGGAATCCCCTTCTTCGCGCTTCGTAGGTATGCCCGGGGAACCGGAGGACCACTCGTAAGCTCTACCTTCCGCCAACGATATAGGGAAGCAAGGAAGTCGCGGCTAGGAGAGTTGCTGCTTCGTAGGAGATCGTACGGTGTCCTGTTGCCATCCTGACAACCATCGCTCTCTGTGGCCTTCGCAATATAGCGACTTTATTGACCGTCAGGGTGTCCGCCCATACTGGCGCACCATATAGAGTCATGGACAGCACAATCCCCATATACAATCTCCGGCAGGAGGCATTGGGTCCCCCTAAATTGGGTAATAATCGCGCAAGGGCAGCTGCAACGCTCATTAACCTATAATAGGGATCATCAGCTGAATGTGCGGCCCGAAGTCCCATCGGCTGTCGAGGACAAGTTCTAGATATTTCATCATCGATTCGACCCCAATGCGGACGCCTCCTATCACTATGTGTATATCCCGTGGTGGCTTGTTCCGAGGGCCATGAAAACAGAGAGCCTCAGATTTGTGCAAAGTCACTTCAAGACCCAAAAGCCGGATCCTTCTAACAACCTGCGCATCACCTGCCGTGGCCAACATGGCTGATTTCCGATGAGTTTGCCCCCGGGCTGTC
This sequence comes from Sesamia nonagrioides, assembly GCA_017933935.1. Classification (NCBI taxonomy): domain Eukaryota; kingdom Metazoa; phylum Arthropoda; class Insecta; order Lepidoptera; family Noctuidae; genus Sesamia; species Sesamia nonagrioides. The sequence goes on from JADWQK010002354.1 coordinate 383,709, forward strand.
ACCAGAGTGTTATCGGCGCAGCATATGATCACAGTATAAAAATCATGCAGTAGGTCGCGCCTTGGATCTCGTGTAAAATGCCGACATCGTCTAGACAGTAACGCATCGGCCAAGGTTGTCACAAATAAACAATATTTATGAATAATTTGCTATTTTTACTAAGAGAATAACTCGAGACAGATTTGAGTTATTTAGATGGCATTTTCGTAACCAGCACCCCAATCCACATCGGAATTAACACCCATATCATATTAATATACATTTAAATTGGCGTCCGCCATATTGGATTTCAAAAAGGGTTTTATTTTACTCAAACCCAATTATACTCAAAATTGACACTCATATCAAATTATAAAAAAAATGAGGTCCGCCATTTTGGATGTCAAAAAGGATGGCTTTTTCGTAACAAGCACCTTAATTATACTCAAAATTGAAAAGTCAGATTTTAGGGTCGAATCATGACAGGCTATTTTGTCTTACAAGCATATCTATATGAAACATTAGGTATTTGTACTGTAGTGTGTAGGCCAAATAGACACAAATGATCCGTCTATCCTAATTTGATTAGTAATTAGGGGAGTTCGTACATGTTCTGCGAGACTTCCAGGGGGGTGGAGGGTGGAGGTAGCTACCCCCTGCGGCCTGCCACTCCCTGGGTACGCCCATGGCTGCAGCCTTTACACGCATAAAATGCTATCCACGGTGGATCGCCCCCGGCTAAGACCAAACTGGCTATCCACTAAACCTGGTGCTACACCGCTTAGGTGCCGAACGAGGCGATCAACGATTATTCTCTCTAATAGCTTGCACGTCTCGTCCAAGAGCACAATGGGCCTGTATGCCGATGGGGATTCCGCAAGGCGCCCCTCTTTCCTTAATAGGACCAGCATACTAATTTTCCGCCGCCGTGGAAACCGCATACATAATGCTAGTGCACGGCCTGGTACGCCATCCGGACCTGGGGCGGTGTAGATACATAGATACCTACACCCTATATATTTCTTGTCTTTTGTGGTATTTAACATTAGCATACCTACCTGTCGAGATGTAATACTTATGTAGGTATTATAAGGAATGTCACTGAGATAATGAAGGTGGTATTTGACCGTTTATCAGTTATGAACATTTCAGTGATATTTCTGTCAGGCGTTAGATAAAGAAATATGTTTTTTACCGCTACCTATCTCATTTCTTTTCATGATTCAGTACACATTTCGTTTCTTTGCTGAAGATCACAGGCTTAATTTTTATGCTAATAAGCATTGATAAAATGAATGAAAACAAATAAAATAAAATTGTGAAAAAAATACAAAAAAAAAACTTACTGCAAAAGTATCCTTCTGGTCACTTCTGTGCACAAACATCTTTTGATGCTTGAATGTATTGATTTTTTCAGGGTACTGTTTAAAATTTGATTTCTTAAAAATATCGATCGAAACATTTTCATATAAATAAATTTCTTAGAAACCCATCCATGTCAATGAGACGTATGTACCTACATATGTGCACTTTTTGGAATGTGCGTATTGTCAAAAAGTATGTAACCGTCGAGTTTCGGCCTTCTTTCTAGTTGCAGCGAAATTAAAAATTTAAACCGTCGCGCATAAATATTATAAAGCTGAAGACTGTTTGAATTTAAAATATCTTTTCTGTTGTATAGGCCATTTATCGAGGAAGGCTTTAGGTTGTATAACATTACGCTGCGACTAACAGGAGCAACGCATCAGTGAAAAAAGCCGGAAAATTATTCATATTCGATGGTTTCCGTTCCGTTGGGCACTTCACAATAGCGGCGGTAAGTCCCCTCTTATAGGAGTGGCTAGACAGGCGCCACAGCGTCCTCACCTTGCGCCTAACGCAGGTCTTCTAAGGACCGGGTTTTGAGATGTTCCTGTTCCGGATAAGGCGGGAGGAAACACCAAGGTGTCACCACTGTGGGGATCACCCTCAGGATACGGTGGAGGTCTGGCCGGCTTGGGCGGAGCAACGCCGTGTTCTCGTGGCAGGAATTGGCGGCGATCTCTCGCGTCCGACCCTGGTCCAGGCCATGGTTCTGAGCGGGAGTGAGGACGCCTTCTGTGAAGCAGTGATGCTGGCAAAGGAGGAGGCGGAGCGCGCCCAACATCGAACTCGCGGCCGCCGTAGGCGCGGGCTTGCTGGCAGCGAGCAGTAGGCAGCTCACCGCCCGGTAAGGATCTGGCCCAGGTCGACGGCGCAGCGGCGCGTTGTTTGAAACGTTCAAATTCTAGTAGTAGTCTTATGTCGGCGACAAATAAATGTCAAAAACTTGTCAAAATATAGGGAATGAGAAGTATTTTGGATATAATATACCTACATTATTCTTATGGGTCGGAAAGGGTTTTCTTTACATACTTATTGTACTTATGTGTAAGTGTTTCAGGTGGTTAATGAATATAAAAAAAAAAAAACAGCAAGCAAGGGACGTAGGATGAGAATGCTATGTAAACGGTTGTTAATTTCTGCAAAGCTGGAGAATCGATAAAAAGCACACCTAAAAAGTATATTGGCTTATGCGACTCTGTAGGCATGTAAAAACTGGCATGGCTGCCTAAAAACTTGGAGTTGGTGAAATCGATATCCCAAAGATATGGATTCTGTATTTTTTGGTTGGACTCAAGATGAAATAAAAAAGTTAGGGTTCATCTACGTCCAGAAAAATAATTTGAACTAAGTACCCGAATAACGGACCGCGAGAGTGACATCGTGGAAGGGCCCGACTGGCAAGAGAAGCCGAGGTAGACCACTAACGAGATGGGAAGATGATCTGAGACGTACAGCCGCTAGCCGGCCCAAACTGGACTGTCTTAGCAAGAGATAGGGATGTATGGGCATCTTTGGAGGAGGCCTTTACCCAAAACGGGGTTCTTGCTGAATAATTCTATTGCTATAGAAATAACATTTTTTCTTTTGTAAAAAGTTAAATTAAAAACTAACAAAACCATTATTTAAGTAATTGCTACAATAATTAGAGTTACCAACCAAATACATATCCTACATCCATCCTTTTTCTTATATAGTTATAGATACTTTCATATCGCATTTAAACTTGTAATATGTAAAAGCAAGAAATAAATGGCTTATTTATTTATTTATTTTATACCCGAATAACTGCGACAAGTACGAAATGCTGGAGATGATTTTTTAGTGTCATTTTTGTCTCGACTCTCGTCACGATCAAATATTCCTCAGAACTCCAGAGGCGACATCGATTGAAACAGCAAAAGGATTAAACAAACATGAAGAAGGATGTTAATTAAAACGTTTCTATAAAGACTAATTAAAAGACAAAAAATCTGCTAGAAAGGTTAAACAGCGAGAGAAAATCAAGGAATTTAAGCGTTCCTTGCGGTGAAAAATATATTAAAGAATACAGTAAACAAGTTGAATTGAATTCAATGTGACATTTGCACTCAAGAATAAGTACCTACCTATATTATGTAGCTGTGCACAATTGCACATCTTAATTTTCTAATTTTATGATCAAATTAAGTTGTTTTTAGTTTATTTTCAAAGTGAAAGTTATGTTTTCTGAGATTGAATATGGCTATTTAATTTTGCCCAAGTACTGTATCCGCTTTTCCCGGGGTACGTACGGGGAAATATTCCGTTTACGGAGCAAACGGAATATTTCCGTACGTTTTATATTTTAATTACAATTCATTATTGTTTAAATATTAATAGTACTTAACTAATGTTCGTATTTAAATCAAATCAAATCATTTATTTCAAATAAACCAGTTACAGGCACTTCTGAATTGTCAGAAGGTCGGTCAGTCAATAAGATGAAGCTAGTCGCCCATTCCAAAGAGTAGGTACCTATGGAGAAGAACGGGCAAGAAACTCCATGGACACTCTTTTAAATTTTCAAGCTATTGTTACAAATATTTGATTACATCATTCATGTTGAAATCAACCGTGTGAGAACGATGCAGAAATATATTGTACGCTGAGAGCGTCCATAGAAAACACACAAAAAACAATTCAGAAATTAAAATACGCCATGGCAGCTAAGAGATGACCAGTCCCCACTGACGGCGTCCGTTCACGAACATGACGTATGGATCAGCATCATTCAGCTCAACCATATTGAAGGGAACCCAATAACCCAACACACACGCCACCATCAGCGAGACATTTGAGTGAGTATGACATACTCTCAACAGACAGAGCACAATCAAGTTAATAAAAATGACTAACCCAACAAATAAATGCCTTACAGCACATTCGTACATTGTGCTGACACGTTTGCCATGCAATTATACAATACTAAGAAATTGAATCTACACAATGCTAAGATAGTATTGTCCAAGGTTCAGCAGCTCCAACAGTGTTCCCGAATACTAAGTTTAGCTCCTGTATTTGTAAGAGCAATAAATAAAGACTGGTTTGTGAACATTATTTTGTTTTAGTGTTCTATACCCTTTCTGCTATGATCTTAAATACGTTTTTTTATAATAACATACCAGTGCTTGACCGCGATCCCGCCTGATGGTAAGCAGTGATGAAATTGTTGATGGTAAAGCGCGTTAGTTTATCAAGAGCTTATTCTCTCTAACCTCGAATTTGTATTCAGCCTTTTGATACTTTCGTATTATAATTGTTCTGGTAATCATAAGTCTAGGAATAGTCATAGTTGAACACAAATAGTGAATTAAGTACTAGATAATGAAATTATTAGGTCATCATCATCATCATCTCAGCATTAGGTAATCCCAGTCGCATCCGCAGCCCTTTCAGCTTTGGAGTCTGGGGTCCGCTTTACCAATTTAACTACTGAGTTTTAGCTAAACTTCGATATTTTCCGTGAAGCGACTGCCGTCTGACCTCCACAACCCGAAGGTGACATCGAAGCATTGCAGTTAGACCAATTGTTGGACTTTTGAGGGCTCCAACAACCCGTAACGACTGACACTAGATGTTCGTATGACAACCGGGACCAACGGCTTAACGTGCTTTCAGAGGCACGACCAGACCAGTGCAAATATTCATACCAGTGCAAATATTCATATTCATGCATACAAATATTTGCACTGTGCGGGGATCGAACACGCGCCTCCTTGCGCAACGGCCGCGTTCGCTACCGCTACGCCACAGAGGCTGTCAATGACATTACTAGGTACCTACTTATTATTGCATTTATTATAGACATGAAGAGAGCTCTTCAGCAGGTTACTTAGGTAAGTACTTGATTTTCCTAAGTTCTAAATACAGTACAAATAAAGAAAAGTCTGGATATTTTGTGCAAATTTGGAGATTCTACATTAACAAGTCATCTTGCTAGAGCATTTGCTAAGAACCATGCCAATAAAAACGCATTGCGCCATGCCATGTTTGTAGCTTGTAGCTACAGGATGTTCATTTTGTACAAGATCTACCTATATGTCGGCCAAATTCGATAATAAGAATAGAGGTAAACAAACCGTTGCTAGGCAACGAGTAGTTTACGCCTAAAACACACAACAACAACAACCTTTTCTAAATAGATAAAAGTAATAATTCTACTTCCTACTAATGTAAACAGTTTACTTATTTAGATATTTATGATTTGCATAGAACACTTAACCGATTTGAATGAAATATGACACACATTTATTTATTTATTTATAGTCAGCTAAAACGGTACAAAACCAATTACATTAACTAACATAGAGACCTAATAGGTTAAATTTTTTGATGAAACCTATATATTATACTTAGTCCACACTTGGAAGTAGGTTACAAGGAAGCGAAGAAATCGGCGAAGCGTGTAGGTAGTGGCCCAATCAATTGCGCAATCAAGAGAGAGTCTCTATAACAGGATCGAGGATGCTAAAAATGATGCTGAAATATATAAATTAGCAAAACAGCGGCACAAGTCAACACTGGACATTAAGATCAATAAATACATCCGAGACGCAAAGGGACAGCTACAGAGAATGGGAGTATCACTAGTAGATGGTATCAATACTACCAAGGGCTATTAAACGAAGAATTTCCTAGCCAACCTTTGCATCCGTTGAAGGACCGGTACCCAAAATTAATATAGCTGAAGTGGAACTCGCAGTAGCGCAAATGAAAAACCACAAAGCCGTAGGTCCTGACGAAATACCCGCAGACATCTGGAAGAGATTAGGACACATAGGTTGCGAGTGGCTGGTGAGGCTGCTCAATGCCATCCTAACCTCATACACCATACCAGAATCGTGGCGCCAAAGCTACTTAATACCTTTTTATAAAAACAAAGGTGATGTCAGTGTTTGTGGAAACTATAGAGGAATTAAGTTAACGTCACACACCCTCAAAATTTGGGAGAGGATACTTAACAATCGCCTTTTTAAACACGTTGACATATCTGAAAACCAATATGGCTTCACACCGTTAAAGTCTACTACGGACGCTATCCAAGCCACCCGAATCATCATGGAGAAGCATCGGGTAAACCGCGAAGACCTACATCTTGTATTTATCGATCTCGAGAAGGCATTTGATCGAGTGCCTCGGAAACTGGTGTGGCAGGCCATGAGAGCACAAGGTATACCTGAATGCTATGTCGCCATAGTACAGGACATGTACTGCAGAAGCTGCACAAGTGTGAGAAGCTTAGCTGGGCTTAGCAAAAGCTTCGAAGTTAAGGTGGGCGTCCATCAAGGCTCAGCCCTAAGCCCGCTTCTCTTCAACATGGTAATGGATTACTTAACAAAGGACATTCAGTCTCCCTTGCCATGGTGTATGTTGTACGCAGATGACATAGTCCTCATAGACAAAGATGCCGAACTACTCCAGAGTACCCTAGAGAAGTGGCAACGTGCGCTGGAAAACAACGGCCTCCGAATCAGTAAAAATAAAACGGAATACTTGAAATGCGCGTTTAGTGGTAACACCAACAACCCCAACTCAATCCACATCGATGGGAAGCCACTGCTAAAGGTATCCCAATTCAAGTATCTAGGTTCGATTCTTACAGCCGACGGGAACATTGAGGCCAATGTTACCCATAGAATTAACGTGGGGTGGCAGAGGTGGCGGGCTCTGACTAGGGTTTTATGTGACGTAAGAATGCCTGTTAAAACCAAAGGCAAGATTTACAAAACCGCAATTAGACCAGCCATGACATACGGTGCCGAATGCTGGGCTATAAAGAAAGCTCACGAACAAAAGATGCACGTAAGCGAGATGAAGATGCTAAGATGGGCAGCGGGCGTAACTCGACTCGAGAAAGTGCGAAACGAGCACATCAGAGGAAGTTACAAGGTTGCGCCTATAGCAGAAAAACTCGCCGAAGCCGCCTACGATGGTTCGGTCATGTCATGAGACGCCCCGAAGATCATGTCGTGAAACGGGCCCTAGCACTGCCAGATAAGAAAAAAGTTAGAGGACGCCCACTAACCACCTGGTGGTCCACAGTGGCCAAGGACTTAGAGCGTGCCCAACTGAACATCTCGACAACCCAGGACAGATCATCCTGGCGCAAAAGAACGAGGAGAGCCGACCCCAAATAATGGGAAGTGGCTAGGACAAAGATGACACTTTAAAGTAGGTAAGTATTACAATGCGTGTGTTATGCAGTTCATTTGAAATTAAAATACGCAAAATTGTATTAACAAATGCCTCAACCTTATTCATTGGTTGAATTCCACAAAATGTGTTAAAACCTGGATTTCATCCATCTTTCTTTTTTTGTAGGTCTATCACGTAAAATTAATGTCGACTTTTTAATGGTTTTTCGAAATACCAAGTTATTATGCATGTTATTTTAGTGATTCTATTGAAATATGCTGCAATAGGAATTGTTGATAAATAGTTAACATGTAAAAGTCGAACAGGAGATTTGTAAAATGTGAGTTGTGATAACCCTAAATTGGTTTGTTTACCTCTATTCTTTATGGAGCTTGGCGAGAAAGTCAGAGAGAGCCTTTATTAAGAACCCTGAGATAAGTAACTAACTGTAGCTATCTACAACCCTGTTGTAACGTTAATATTAGAGGCTAAAGTATGAATGCCATTGGTCGCGTACCCAGGTGGCGGATAGGGGAACGGCCCCCAGATATGGGGGTTACCGGTTTCCGGCGCGGACCAAAGCCAGACGCGGGGACCGCTTCTGTGGTCATGCGTGCGACGGGTTGGCCACTACTCCAGGTGAGCTGACATGACCCGAACCCCGGGACGCCGTCGGCAACCCGGGCTCCTCACTGTGTGGAGTTGGGGGTCCTGCTTGCATGCGTGCAAGCGAATGGGGCTAAGAAGAAGGACACCTCGCTAAAAACCCCTTGGCTGCTGCGTCTTCTTCTCCAAGAAGACGTACCCAGCCCGGCTCCTCCCTATGGAGGGGCAAACGTGGGCCCGTTGTTTTTGGCGGTCATCGCCGGCGGGAGATTGGTAGCTGAGGCTCCGCCGGATTCCCATGACGCCGCCACTAAGGCGACGCCGGAGTGCCGCTGGGGTTTTTAGTGGGTATACCGAGAGGCTTTCGCCCGGGAAGTCCCTCGGGGATGCGTAATTGTAATTTTCCCAGCGACAAAAAAAAAAAAATGGTAAAAGTATGAAATGGCCATTTTGATGCAATATATAACTTCTTTGAATTGACAGAATCTTCATGGTTTGAGGTTTTCGAATGAAACTTTTTAACATGGTTTGTTCCATGATATGATTGATGATTTGAAAAATGTTCAACATTTGAATATCGACTTTCAATTATTTTTGTTATTCAACTTAGATAAGAAAGATGGATACTGCAAAAATTCGAGTGATTTTTGATTAAGAGTTCCGACGCGGAAGTAACCAATGAAGTAAAGAATGAGAATACCAATAATTGGGTTGTATCCTAAAAAATAATTTAATGTCCATCAGATAGATTTATAAAAAATATTGAACACGTATTTTTTATTTAATTCAAATATTTAGGAAGATATTTTGATTTGAAATGTCGCACACGTCACGCCGTTGTAGGTACAAATTATAGCACGGCGTGACGTAATTAGCCCCCACTCCGTAACTTTAATACGTTCTCTCAGTCGTTTTTGGTAATTTCGACAAAATAAAAAATACGGGTCTTAATTTTTTTTTAATATCTATAAGAGGAGTTAATTATTTTTTCGATTTTCATACCTTGGATGCGTCCATAATAATATTTAAGTTTTCATTGTCATAAGATACCTACTAGTGAAAAGATAATGAACACGAATAGAGATTCATTCTATGTAATTTACTGTCTAAGCCCTAGACAATAAATTACATAGAATGAATCTCTATTCGTGTAATGGGGCCTTCCCCAAAGCACCATTGCATTGGGAGGTTTGCCATAACACCCAGGCTTAGCAGGTGGGTTGGGGATCGCAATACTTTGATATTCAACAGAAGCGCTGCTGCCTGCTTCTCTGCTGAGAGTTCCCTTTTTCGACACCAACGGGAGGATACCTAGGGGTTGGTACTATTCTAAGCCCAGTATCACACGGCTTAGGTAAGGGTAGGTATAAGTATTTCTAACTGCCTACTATGGTCAACCAAATATCGCATCGGTATCGGAGCCGCGACCCTAAATCAGTGCGACTTCTTCGACAGTTGATTGAAGCGTTATCCACTTGAGTTATTATTTATTAAAAAGGGGCAATATAAAGACTTATTCAAAACAACAATTTTATTTATTCAAAATGACATAAAATTATATTTACGATTTATGTACTCGTATTTATAAAAATATCCTCATTTAAAACTTGTTTTAATATTAATAGCACCAATATGAATTATGTATTAAGTCTTGATTTATGTACATTGGCATTTAGATATACAACGTTTTTTTTCTTTCTACGAAACACGAATATAGTTTCTTTAGAATAAGCAACTAAATCGATTCCAATCATTTTTACACCATGTTATATTTTTTCCCAAATACATTTACAAATTGTTGCAGTGTGGTTACCGCACAACTCAGCTGACGTTAGATCATAGTACCAGGCGCGTGAGACAGGGACCTCCGCGCCGCGTCGCTGTGTGCGCGGCCGGGCGGCGAGCGATCCGTTGATCATATTTTTGTTGGGTCAACCAAGTAAGATAACAAGTTCATAAGTTTGTGGTTTTCCATGATATCTTTTTGAAATTTCGACTTTTCAGAAGTTTCGGGTTTCGCTTATACAAAAAATAACGTTGTATACAGAGTGGTGCTGACAATACGACAATAAATGAAAACAAGAACAATGCTGGTTCATAGGAATAATCCTAAGCCATAGAAAAAAACCTAGCACCAAAAATAAAAAAAAAAATGAAAATTTCAAACAAACTATATTGCATAAAATTTTATAATAAGTATATATAAATATTGGTTCACTGACTTCCGATTGGCGACAGCGCGATCCTGTATCGACTTGCTTTTTTCGCGCCATTATTTTTAAGCGCTTCCCTATCAACATGTAGAAAATGTGAAAAATGAAAAATAATTTCTTGTGACTAAACTAATGGACATATTTTTAAGATTTTTATGGGTAGACTGAGAATGTGTTGAGGTACACGATGTTTAATTTATTGTCATATTGTCAGCACCCCTCTGTATATGATATAAGTACAATCGATGTATTGATAGTAGTTAACTCATATAAAAGTAGTTTTACATAAATTTGTAAGAAGCAAATAACTTAAGTGTGCTTCATACAATCAACAACATAATCGACATGCGTTTACAGCAGAGGGAGCTATACCTTTCGGCGGTCTCCGTTGGTACGTCGTCTCTACCGTTGATGTGTGCTACTCACGGAATAGACAATCTTTTTCATCTCTTCTTTGGTGCTACTAGCTCACTTGGCCATTCAGTTACCTACCTAGTCTTTTACCTTACTTTTTATTTGTTACTAAGGAGTTCCTTGCGACACTTCTTTTTCTTAGCGAAAGCACTAGCAAGTCGTGCTGTCCGGGAATTTTGATACCGTAAAGTACCGATTATCAGCTTAATTTGCATAAACGATTTTTAATAACGGCCTGACTGATATTCAGCCATTGCAACTAATACAACATTTAATGAACTGGTTGGCTAGTGCTCAGGCCAGTTAAAATATCAGGGGGAATAATATAGTTTTCGGCAGTTGTTAAATTAAAAAATTAACAGAAAGGTAAAAACTAGTTAACTGAATGGTTTATTATACTAGTTAGCTGCGACATATGCTTATACATTTACTGATAGTAGAAAACTCTTCATAGGTTCTGTATGTGCCACATTTCAATTAAGTACATGAACATAAAAATAATGGCACAAGACTGAACAATACTGCTTAACCACATATTTAGAATATAATCATTTACTTTTTGAAGTATTGTCTTAAGTAATTACAAAATTTACATCCACTTTTAGTTTTGAGCAGCACAAGCAGATATTACATTGAGATCTATGTTAGTCTCCTAAATCACTGTCTTTATCACCTATTGCATATAGGATGCTAAAGGCCACACCCAAGAGGGCTGTGCCTAGTAAATCACCCAGAGCAGTAAGATATGGTATAGCCGAGTTGTCAGGATCCATACCCAATTTCCACATCCACGCAACCATGTAGTGACTGATGGTTAGCAACAAGAATACTTGTAACATTGCAGCTGACATATAAATTAAAATGAAAGTGGGGGTGGTGGATGTGTGACCAGCTCTTAAATATCCAATAGTATAAATAAATATTAATTGGCCTGGTATCACCATAAGCAGTAGAAGTTTTGTGGTGCTCCCAATTAAAGGCCCTTTTTTTTGGCCTGTGTGTAGTTGGGTGGACAGCCGTGAAGCATGTACTGCTACCATGTTGCCTCCTATGCCATTTATTACCAGCTGGTACACAGCAATACCTGTGTAGACTGACACGGTGTGATCCAATATAAGGCCTCCAGCACTGCTTATTACCATGGCAGAAACCACTGGCACCCATCCTTCATCCAATGCTTGTCTTGTAAATTTGTTGCTCCAAGCAATATAGCCACACACCGGTACAAGAAGTGCGCCAATAATGATAATAATAGATGGTAATATTATACTGGTGCCAATAGATTTATACAGTAGTGACGCTATCCAAGATAACAGTGCCAAGGTTGTCAGATCTCCCAGACTGGCTGCTATAGGTGTAGCGATGTTGTCAGGATTTATATGCATCTTCTTTGATACCACAATCACTCCTATCATGATTAAGCCAAGGACAAAACTGGCAGATGATGCTGTCAACACACTAGACGCACACAACAATGATGCATGATGGATGTCAAATTGTCCTTCAGGTATCCAACCCATGGCCACAGCAGCCATTGCAGCCAGGAATCCCACCAGAACTGCCTGACATTGAATCAAACACAAATTACCCACAACCAGGGATCCTAAACTAGTATCCAGGTGACCCAAATGGGCATGAGTTGACAGTCGAGAAGCTAATGTCATTTCCAGGTTACCTTTTAACCCAAGGAGGGCTGGTACTAATATATACACTTCGGATACTTTGGTGAAGACTTCCCAGTGCTGCACCACATCCAGCAGGAGACTGGCTGCCACCATGCCAAATCCAGCCAGTAGGAAGGACACAAACATTTGTACTCCAGCCACCCATGAGGTCTCCTTCTCAAATTTAATATCAGGCGGCTTTTCCTCATTTGTAATGAGTCTGTATGGCGCATTTTCAGTCTTTGTGTCGTTTTCGCATTCGGTGGTTCGCACCATCCTAGAATTGTTCTTGTTTCTGTTCATAATTATATTATTAATCAAATGAGTCTAATATGATATGACACGTATTTATGAGCGAAAGTAAACACTTGCCTAATTTTAATCAGAAGAGCGACGTTGTTGCAGTTTCAGCTGTTTTTATTGTCCTCAGTTCTCCTCGGTGTGGTGCGGAAATTAGATATGAAAATTCATTTTGTCACACTATGACTCGCTGTGGTATTAATTGGGTTTTTCTTAGGAAAACAAGGTGCTACTCAGATCGTCACTTTTCTATTTACAAGACAGGAACAAATAATTATATTCTTCAGTTATCCTTAATCACAGTACATTATTAATACCGAATTGTAAAAAATCCGTTGTATGTTTATAAAAAAACACTACAGCAGGACAGACGTATATTATCTACACTGTAATTTTATTATGCAGCAGATATTTTACTACAGTAGGTACTTCTGAGTTTATGAGCATCAAGATTGATAATAAATTTGTTATCAAGACAAGTCACAGCTGTCAGTACAGTACCTGTAGGTATCATGTACAGACGACAGCACATCAAGCTACTACATCTGTCAGATTTCCTTATTACATTTTCAACTTTATCGATAAGGTATTAAGGCTCAAGGTTGATTGGGAATATCTGACAGTTTGGCATAGGTTCACCTACTGTCGTCCGTACTCTTTGGTCGTCCGTACACCGAGCCACAGAGCAAGTAATCACTTGAGCAGTGAGCACTGTCACCGGCAGTCATTTGAATAACGCACGTGTCAAGAAAAAAAGTCGATTGTCCATGAATGATTAGGGGTGTAGCAAAACCGTAAAAGTGCGATTTGTAAATTAACTTGAGTGGTTAGTTATTAAGCAGTGTTATTGGGTCGGTGTTAATTTTATCCATCTGTTTCTCAGTATCAGCTCGTAGTCTGGATTTGTGACCCATTGATAGCAATAGTTTCACCCTCTATTACACTTACTTACACATAAGAAGGACTCGTAAAAATAAAATCGACTATGATTTTACATTTTTGGATTATGGCAATCAATTCCTACGGCTTTGACACGATAGAAAGTTTGACGTATACATTTTGGCTTGTCGCGATTGGCGATTGTCGATGGAATTGATTATCGTCGACGAGTTGAATGTCGACCGCGAGCCAACATTCACTAAAACATTGCACAAAATAAGAAATTTAGATTTCATAGAAAATAAAACGGTAATATTTTATTTTAACCAATAACTCGCGAGTTCGTTGCTATCGTAATAAATAGTTCTCAACCGGTAATAATACAAGTAATACTAAGTGAAGTATTTACTGTAGTTTATAATCACAAGTTTAGATCCGGAAACCTACTTAGTGTGAAATTGTGCTTACATTTTTGTATCATACATAAAATTTAACTGAAAAGGGCATGGTGTCATGGTCTTATATGGTTTCCTTTTAGGTCGTGTCAAAGTTTAATTCGTGTAGACGTTCGTTGTTAAGTTTTGCTTTGTTTGCTCAAAATTCGCGTGTGTTACAGGTCGGGAAGATAACGTTAACGTGACATTCGTGTGGCTGTGTTGTCATGAGGCAGTGAACTCAGTGCGTCCGAACTTGATCAGTTAAAATGTTCAGGAGCAAAATACGGATACACACATGTCGGATAATTTTGCTGACTTCGTTGGTATGGCTGCTGGTGGACGTCGTACTCCTGGCCATGTACTCCGACTGCTTCGGTGATGGTTGGGACTGTAGTAAAAAAGCAGATAGTGAAAATATTGTTATTCAGGTAATATTTTATTATTATTAAATTAGGTATTAAAGTTCAGGGTGTAGATGTGACAGTATACATTTCTTGTTTACACATATTTATCTTTATAAAAGTTGCAACAACTACCTTATTAATATTTAAAATAATATAAAATGGGCCATTGCTACCTGTGCCCAATTTCATATTCCAAAAACATAGAATTTATCATACAATTGTGTTGGTGACACATGTTATAAGCACAATCATTTAGCAACAGAATGTGACTAGTGAAACCGGTGAAAGGTAGACTGTTTCCTAATTTTATCACCAAAAATAGATTCCAAAATATGTCTTAAGTTTAGTGGGTGTTATGTATCTTAGTAGAATCATAATTTATATTATATTGTGATACCTTATTTCTGATTTTGTGCCTTATTCTTCAAAGAATGAGACTGATTTCTGCTTACTCCACATAAAATAATAAGTACATAAAAAAAGTAATATTTTGGTTGTCTAAGTAGTATGTATTATATTATTTTAAGAAACAAATTAATAATAAGTTAGTGGTTAATAAATTATGAAGTAAGTTGCCAAAATATTGTCGCCTTGTGCTAGTCAAAAATATAAACATTACCAAAGGATTCCGATAATATTCATAACAGAATCCCCTGGACAGTAGCATGCCTCTCTATGATTTGTTACCATAACCTTCATTCATGTTTGCAGAAAAATCACTTTTATTTGAATACCTATAGGCACTATTTTGCATTGAAACTCGTCTAAAGCAATACAAAATGTCAATGACTTATAATATGACCTTTTGTTTGGGTGATCTTCTTCATGGTGAACTTGGTTATTAAAATGACAAATACTGTAATTTCTTAATACTATTTTATCTTCAGTCAGTGTTTTATTTAAACTTCTGGAATTCTTTTGTAAAAAAGAAATACAAAAATGTAACACAAACAAATGAAGATAAAAATGCCAGCTATAATTGTAAAGAACTTTGGGATCCAATCAAACAAAATCACAAATTGCATCAACGGTGTAAGGTTTTGCCAATAGTTACATATTGGCAAAAGCCTAGCTGAGGTAATACATGGTAGCCAATACACACAAACGCTATACCTACATTTACTAGTGCCCATACTTAATGGTGCTGCTTGCTTCTGATGTGGATAACTTTGAAATACTAATAATATCGCCAAGTGCTGACTGTACTATGGCTTGCAATAGTACATCTACCAAGATAATTTAACAGCATAAACATATTACAGTAGGACCTCGTTAATCCGGAGAGGGAAAAACAAGAGCCTATTCGGATTATCGAGGCATCCGGATTATAGTATGTCATATTAAATGTTAATTAAACACATGACCTGCCTATGCCAAACTCTTTTTTTGTTACAAAGTAATAAATAATTAATTGAATACCTGAGAAAAATAATACAAACTTTGAAAAGGCTCATTCCAATAATGTTATTGGAGACAAACTTAGTTGTACTACATAGAGTAAAAACAATGTTCTTGTTTAATTCTAACAGACTAGAGAAGAATACAGAGGCAAAAAGGCTGCAATAGCAGCTGCTCAGCAAGGAAACCAGATTGATGATGATGATACAAACTTAGAAGTAAATGAAGTTGAACAAGAAATAGGAGAAGATGGCATCATGCTGTCAGCATATCCAAGATCCAGGCTCAAGAGGTGGGAGAAAGCACCATTTGTCAAACCACAAGGAGATTCATTACCTGGAGAAATGGGTAGGTAATATTTTAAATAATTATATTTAATGGGACTAGGAAAGTATTTAATAATGATTTATATCATCACAAATGCTGTTGTGGGCAGAAAGTGCTCAGTCTAAAAATAAACTTAACGTTTGTGAGAGTCTATTTCCTGAAAAAGGCATAAAATACCTGTAGTACAGGTTATCAGGAGTTTGTCCATATGTTCCTTCATACTTTAATAGTATACATAAGCAAGGCATCATTTAAAACTACATGGGAAAAATATACAATATCCTCACATTTCAGTGGTTTTTCGAAAATTGTATATAGGCTATCAGAAAAAAAGATATTAGTACAGATAATGCCTTATACATATTATATTTTATACCGTACGGGAATCGAACCCTCAACACTCAATTCAGCGGTCAATTGCTTAACCACAGCACCATTTCTGTTTGTTTGCAGCTATCATTTAACATTTTTTATTCTTTTTTTTTTTTTACATGCTCCAAACACCCTTCAAACTTCCTAGTCGGTAAGATGGCAGAAAGTGGAGCAACAAACTCTTTTATTAGAAAATTTATCGCATAATAGTGACAAACTGTCTTCAAGTCTTAAGCTCATTTTTGTGGCGACTAACTACATAGGTACAAAAAATAATAACTTGGCACTGATATCTGAGCTATAAAAGGCAACAATCTATAAAAACTAAATAATGGCTGCTACTATAAGACAGTAAATACATATATTAAACAGGGCCAATAAAATAATGTGAGGTATTAAAAATAATGACTGGCAGCTAATATAACAGTGCAATATCAAACATTGTTAAGGTTAAGTTATATTTTATTCTCATCTCAGTTAATTTCATAAACAATCTCATTGTATAATTTTTGAAATCTTATCTTTTACTTTTAATCTGCCGTGAAATTTCGCAGTTAACAATAAATTCAGTTGTTGTACCAAAAAATCACTGCCAATACAAATACTTCGAACTTAATGCGATGTTCAGTTCAGTCCGATCTCAGTCTCAATCCGTCAAAAAATACGTCTAACTTCCCTACGCAAGGAGGCGCGGGTTCGATCCCCGCACAGTGCAAATGTTTGTATGCATGAATATGAATATTTGCACTGGTCTGGTCGTGCCTCGGAAAGCAAGTTAAGCCGTTGGTCCCGGTTGCCATACGAACATCTAGGGGCAGTCGTTACAGGTTGTTGGAGCCCTCAAAAGTCTAACAATTGGTCTAACTGCAATGCTTAGATATCGCCTTCGGGTTGTGGAGGTCAGACGGCAGTCGCTTCAAAAAGCGGACCCCAGACTCCAAAGCTGAAAAGCTACGGATGCGACTGGAATTAACGCTAAGAAGATGATGATTGGCTTCTGTTGCCCAAGAGCACTGGGTAATTAGAAAAACAGAAAAAAGTAATGAGACCCACCAGGGCCATCTTCACTATAGCTATCAACCCATTATTTTTGCTAACCATAACAAAATTCGCTCAGCATTATTTTATTTCTGAGTACAATAGAGTATTTCTATGAAAAATGTACAGACGACAGCACATCAAGCTACTAGAATCTGTCAGATTTCGTTATTAGATTTACAACTTTATCTCTGAAGCATTAAGGATCAAGGTTGATTGGGAATATTTGACAGTTTCGTCTTCTGTTGTCGTCGGTACCTACTAAAGATAAAGAGGATACATGTTTAGTAGCAAAATTGCTCAATATTCTATAATTCATCACACCATTGTGTGCACATACTATATTTAATTTCTGCAGCATTATCAAAAATATTTTACAAGTTGTGATAAATAGTTTTTTGATAATGATCTACATATTACTGATTTCTTATTAGATAAACTTTAATCCCCTAAGAAATACATACACATAAATATTTTTAGATATAAGTCAAGGAAATTATTTCCTTATTAAATAAATTTTGCGATATTCTATTCACCGAGAAGATAAGATTAAATCATATTATTAATTAACTTTATCTTGCTTGCATGATTCTTTGAATCCTTAACTGAAATAAAGCAAGTCGATCATGTAACAACTATAAACAATTAATTAAAAAGTACTTTGTAATAGATAGATAGGTTGGTTGTGTTGCCAATCTAATAAACAAAACCGTTTTAAATAGCCCCATAAATAAAAACGGTTATGGTAATTTATTGAAATTGAGTAATAAAGTAATGCCCTTTATTACAGAGAAAGTAAAACAACTGCTACAAAACGACTCAGTTGGTCTATAAACATTACTATGTAAATAAAACTTAAGTACTTGGACGCCCTTGAGGAAAATGACTATGTAGTCATTTAATACAATTATATGAACTTGATTGCATTAATGATTATAATTTTGTATGTATTTACAAAATTACCTACTTGTTACGCTCACGAACATACAACCTGACATTGATGAAGAATCTGAAATAAATTAAATAGAACTTATAGATCGATATTCATAATATAAATACCAGAAACAAACACAATCTTGCTGTACATCACACTCGTCTCCACAGATTAGGCAACTCGTTCATGGGTTTGTATACACTTTTAAAAGAAGCTTCCCATGGATATTCGAAATTTACCCATTAAACGATTTAAAAGCTTTGCAAGAACTTTGCATGAAGGGGCATTATAAAATCACAGATTATTTAGAAGACAATAAAGCTTGGGATTGAGCTGCTCGCTCTGCTAAGCAATGTCATTAAGCAATATGCGTAATTATGCTACAATTGTAACATTTTAAACACTTTTTTTTTTTAAATCACGTAAATTATTGTAAACATTTTCATTTTTAATGTCTGGACTTGAAAAAAAGACGATGGTCCCTGAGTTTGTTTCAGCTTTTCTTCTCAGAGGTAGTCAGTTAGGAAATGCCGGCTCCATCTATTTTAAAGAAATATGACGTGTAAAAGTGATCAGTGATCCTACTTGCATTATAAACGATTTCATTTCAATATTATTATTGGTCCCGATTCCCTATTTTACAAACTAAACTGAATTTAAATTCAGTGCATCGTTTTCTTTCTATTCCGTTAAGACAAGGACAGAAGATAAATATTAGTCTATTTCAGTGTTGCCAACGCAAATTTTGAGGCGGCCGTGTATCTATGGTAAAAAAGCCGTGTTCTTAAGGAAAAACATCGAGTGTCGGCCGTGTCATTTGCCAAATTTTTGTGGAGAAAATAAAATGACCCTTATATTAAAGGAGGTTGGCTGATAAGAGCCATTTTTCGGCCATCATACACTCGAAAAAAAAAAGTTTCGGTCTCCGGCAATTTTTAAATGTATTTGTTAACTTGAAGATATGTATTTCCTTAGCCAAAAAGAGAAAGACAGTGTTTTGGGTTTTTTATACATTTTAGTCGGCTACGGCATTAAGGTGAAGGCCGTAGCCCGTAGATTAAGCGATTTTCTGACCTGAGAGCCGTAGCACACGGTAATTGCCGTAGCAATGGCAACACTGGACTCTATTTGACGAATGTTTAGTCGCTATATTTTTAATCGCGTCTAAACTGTCTAGACTAGAGTATCTAAATTTGACAGGACTAATACGTTATTTTTTATCGCTTTCTTAATGAAATAATATAAAGAAAAAGATTCACTGACCTTAAAATTAGTTTCATTTGTGAAGAAGAGAATCAAAGTCCCGCTCTTCTGCGCGCTTCTCTCTTGAACCGAAGACCGCGAAGACGCCTTTTGCTTTTATTGTAATGGTCTCAATTTTAATAACCTACACACATCAAAAGTGTCTAGGGATCAACATATATTTTTGCAATAACTTTTCTCCTGATTGATATTAATTAAAATTTTCTTTAAGGATTCATCAAATAAAGTGTTTTCGTTTGTCACAGTAACGATAAACCAAGTCACCTTTGCATTAATAAAGAAATTTGCCATTTTCCTAATAAAGGGATATTTGACATTTGAACCACTAACACAAAAGTTCGAAAAAAAGACTGAAATAACAGTTTTCTCTAAAATTTTATTGGGTAACTTAAACAATTAATAATCCGTGTTTCTACCGCGAACACTAACAACACAAGAACATCGGTTTGGCATACTCAAAATGAGTTCATCCAAATCACGCTGTGGAATGGCCGCCCATGTTCGTTGCAACAACAAAAAAAGGTCTTCTTGCGACTGGATACCCTCCATATTCGGCAGAGCTCTTCTCTGTAGCATATCCCATGCATGCTCAATCGGGTTCAAGTCTGGCGACTGAGCAGGCCAGGGCAGGACATTGATGTTAGCTGCGGCGAGAGTCTGTCTTACAACTCTTGCGGTGTGCGGTCGTGCATTATCATGCATTAACTGAAATAAGGGACCGATTTGCACTTGTAGAGGAACGATGACGTCTGATACAATCGTTTCAGCATAAATTTGAGCGTTGAGGTTGCCTCTGATCCAAATCAACTCAGTTCTTCCGCCGATCCAAATACCCGCCCATACCATGATGGTTCCACCACTATAAGGATGGACTTCCTGGCAGGATTTTAATCGCTGTTGGCGTCCAGGGGTTCTCCAGTGTCGTATACGTCTTGTATCCGGTCTCATACCAAAACGAGACTCATCAGAAAAGCACACGAAACGCCATTGTTCTTCTGCCCAATTTCTGTGTTCAAGAGCCCATTGATATCGAATCCTACGATTGTGCATTGCTATAGGTGGTACCCGTAGCGGTCTTCGGGAATGAAGGTTCACTTCATGCAAGCGGTTTCTGACTGTTTGGTCGCTAATTAAGTTCCCTGAAGAGTGATGAAGCCTCACGGCTAACATCATGGCGGTTATTGTTGGAGCTCTTCGAGTTAAGATTTGAATGTATCGGTCTTGTCTCCGTGTGGTGCAGCGATACCGTCCTCCATGGCGCTCAGCCACGGTACCAGTGCTTCGGTAACGTGTCCAAAGTCGACTGATAACACTCTGACTTGTATTCAGAGCTAAAGCCACAGTACGTTGCCGGGAACCAGCTTCTATCATTCCCACGGCTCTGAGCATTTCTTCCCTGCTTAAATGACGTCGCCGCTCCATAATAACGTTGGTTTTAATCAGTAGTAGGGAAACAGTAGCACTAATAATGTCTTCAATGCGTTGTATGTTTTTATAGGGAAAATATTGACAGCTGATTTTCATCTTTTACTCGAATTTGATTCACAGTTCCTGATTCAAATTATGAAATGCACCAAAAAGGATCCATATAAATTTATAAAATCATAAATTTATTACAAAGCCACATCTCAATCTCAAGAAATCCGCATAAAAATGCTTGATCCCTAGACACTTTTGATGTGTGTATATAGACCCAATCCATACTAATATTATAAATGCGAAAGTAACTCTGTCTGTTACGCTTTCCCGCTTAAATCTCTCAACCGATTTTGATGAAATTTGGCACAGACAATCTTTAGACCCTGAGAAAGGACATAGGCTACCTTTTATTGAAAAAAAAAAGAATGATATTCCCGAGGGAAATCTAAAAAGCGATATAACCGAATTCCACGCGGGCGAAGCAGCGGGCGGAAAGCTAGTAGACCTATATAGAGTACTAAATAGAAGAAGGCAAAAAAAAAATGCAAGCCTGACCCCATTGGTCAGCAAATTGAACGACAAATTACATATAAACGCGTGCTAGAACTAAAAATTAGAAGAGATGTTACATCCACCAACCCGCACTGAACCCGCGTTGTGGATTACGGCCCAATACTTCTCAAAGAGTTCTGTAACCTAGAAGCGGGAAAATTATTTACTGGTAATATAAATTCGAGGTCCAGCAGTGGAGGTCTTTCGGCTGAAATGATGATGATAATAAATTCGAACGGCTCAAACCTATTTCTCATTTTCTATAATTAGCTTGGCGATAGGTTCAGTCCTCTGAACAAGCATATTAAGTAAAATGAATTCCGAGAATTTACCATTTCTAGACTTTAGTAGATTTAAATGGCAAGTTTATTTTACTTTCAAGTAAGTAATGCCTTTTAGTAATGGTATTTTTGATGATTCGCTATTTGTATGCGACTGTAACTTTCTATTCGCAACACAGATCTGTCCAACAGATAAGGACTGCTTGCCTGTATAAAAAGAATAAAAATAAATTCCTATTGTTTGTTCTTTTTTTCGTGTTTCCGAAGCTTGTTCATATGCAGAGCTTGTACTTTGCTTGAGTTCAATATTCCGTATGACACATCATTATGTATAATATTATGTATTTTGATATAGAAATGTCTATTTCATTTTTCTTTTGTTTTTGGTTTCACCCGCGTTTTTTTATACAATATGTAAAGAAAACCCTGTCCGATCCGTGAAGGTATTGTTAGGTATCGATAACTGATTCCACTAATGCCTATATAGCCGGGCTAAACTTAAAAAAATCCCCCTAAAAAAATAAATATTATTTCGCAAAAAGAGGTAACTTAAAACATGTGAGGTAGGCCGTCCAGGCGCGGGCGAAGAGGGGCAGGGCACGCGTTCGCATCGCTATTCACTCAGAATTATACCGTCAAAAATAATGTTGTCACATTTTTAAAAATTACCAAATTTTGGGCAAGTTGGAATTAATTCGCGGGAAAAAAAGATAATTTCAAAATTCAATAGTATTTTTACTATGATGATTATGTAAAATTTCATATGTTATTTGGTCATGTGTTTACCTAACCTTTACTATCCTTATGGGTCGGACAAGGTTTTCTTAACATATTGTATATATCCCGCTCCTATTGGTCGCAGCGTGATGTTAATGTGCCTAAAGCCTTCCCGGATTAATGCGCTATCCAATGCAAAAAGAATTTTTCAAATCGGGCCAGTAGTTTCTGAGATAAGCGCGCACAAACATACAAACAAACAAACTCTTCAGCTTTATATTTTAGTATAGATAAGTCCTATAAATACATAATTACTAAGATTGCGAATCATGTTTTCTGTAATAAAAGCAGAAACTGACCTGAAAATTTCAAAAAAACGTAAAAACTGATGCTTTCCCCTTAACAAATCTATTAGTGACGTTACATTGTTTGTTTAGGTGCATCTTATAAAACACTACAGGTAATAGGTATTTATAGTCAATTATTTTTATTGTATGCTCTATTTATAACCACAATTGTACCTACATAAACACCTGACAGTAAAAAAATAAATAGTGTCAATCTGCTGGCGTCACGCATCTATACCTATCTGCTATAGTTATTTCAATCTATACTATATAAAGCTGAAGAGTTTGTTTGTTTGTTTGTGCGCGCTAATCTCAGGAACTACTAGTCAGATTTGAAAAATTCTTTTTGCGTTGGATAGCCCATTAATCCAGGAAGGCTTTAGGCTATATAACATCACGCTGCGACCAATAGGAGCGGAGCATATAACTAACTCCACGCGAACGAAGTCGCTGGCGGCCGCTAGTTAGATATACAATACATAAATGAGTGTGTCTTAGAAATGTATGCGTCAGAGGAAAGAGAAAGTGTATTATTGATGATGAAATAAACTCGTATTAGCTATGGTAGTGAAAGGATTAGGCAATCGATAAAAGTCGATTGTCCAGGCGTAACAAAAGATCGAAGGGTCCGCTCGAGGAGACTTCTTTCATGTCACCTTGACTTGATGATCTCATCACCGCGTCCGTATGTGGGGTGTGAGCAGCGAAATTTTTGTCCGAAGATGTTTGGACGCATCTACAAACGCAGAGTGTCTAAGATACATCAATAGATACAAACTTGACCTCGATAACTTGATGTCAAAGGTTTAATCGGTTTAACCTTCCCCACGTTCTGCGGTTGCAGTTAGAGAAAAAGCCTGAAAGACAAAAAATAAATGTTTGTCTATATGCTCTATTATTAATTCGGGTGAAAGTTTTATTTAATCTACATACATAGACGTTTTATTGCCTACTAGTAGATATAAATGTAATTCTACTTACACTATACATAATTAAGAATTACATTTTTTCAATAGTGATCTAAACAGTATGTTTTGTTTTAACTACGGGCTTCACTGTACTTGTAAATACGCGTGCAATGCTTGAATTACAGAAAAAGAAACCAACATACATATTCAATTTATATTTATACAATATGTAAAGAAAACCCTGTCCGACCCATAAGGATAATAAAGGTTAGGTAAACACTTGACCAAATATAATATAAAATTTTACATAATCATCATAGTAACAATACTAATGAATTTTGAAATAATCCTTTTTTCCCGGGAATTAATTCCAATTTCCCCGAAATTTGGTAATTTTTAAAAAAGTGACAACACCGGTATTATTATAAGCGAATAGCGACGCGACCACGTCCGCGTGCCCTGCCCCCCGCCGCCCGCGGAAGGGGTTGCATAACGCACATGTATTAAGTTACCTCTTTTTGCGAAATAATATTTATTTTTTTAGGGCGATTTTTTTTTTAAGTTTAGCCCGTCTTTTTATAATTTGATAGAATCAGTTATCGATACCTAACAAATCTAACAATACCTTCACGGATCGGACAGGGTTTTCTTTACATATTGTATAATAAGATGCCTAAACCTTACCCAAAAATAACCATTAAAGAAGAGCGCCCAAAACACAAGATCAATAGTTAGAACATCTATGCTAAAATTTAACTTTATTCCAGGTAAGCCAGTGAACATACCGATAGAACAAGAAAAGCTGATGTTGGACAAGTTCCAGGAGAATCAGTTCAATTTGCTGGCTAGTGACATGATCTCAATCAACAGGTCCTTGACCGATGTCAGATTTGAAAAGTAAGTGTAATTTTTTTAGACTTGTTCTTTTAGTGACAGAATTAGATAGATAGATAACACATTTATTTGATGCAACAAAAAAGACACAGTACAGGTAAGCCAGGGAAAAATACATCAAGAACGGTGATAAACAAATAGTACAAAAAAAAATTAAATAAATAAAAACAAATTCACCCATAGACACCACAGACATTTAAAACGGTGTCGAACACAACTTTGTGGTTGCACCAAATAGGAGTCCAGCTCAGCATGTACCAGATAGGATACCTGAATTAGTATTACTACGATCACTATAATCATAAGAGCCATCTGTTCAGAAGTCTACAGAATACAGTTGCAATCTACAGAACCCTTTAGGAAGAAGGCGTCGCTCACTTATGTACATATTTAATAATAGTGTCGATAACTGAACAGACTGAACTATCGATGTTTGTGCAACTCTAGTCCTCACTCATATATATCACCGTCTTATTGAGATGTCTTGTATAACTAAGGAATGTTGTATATATTTACAGCCGGTATTTGGCAGCCTAATTAATTTGCTGGACAGTAAAACCCTGTCAAAACTTAGTTAAATTAATCACTGTACATTAGGCCAGTAATTTGTCAACAGAGTAGCAACATTTCTAAAACAAGTTCGTAATTCCCTGTTGTTACAGACTCATTCCTCTTTAGCGAGTCGTAAAGGAAAAGGATAATGTAATGCTATAATGTATCAAACGTCAGTGGTTATTATTTTGCCTTAATGGCTGTAATCATAGCAAAATACTGTGTGACTTAGCCATAATCAATAAAAAAAAAAACAAATATCACTTGGTACTCTTTTGTTTGGCAAAATTGTAATGTCTGTGTTCACAAAAGAGTAGAATGTGAGTTCGAATTGTCAACTTACTAGTATGTGAGTTAGAATGTTTGTAAGCGCACCCACGATACAGGAGTAATTTCTAGTCTGGGGCAAAGTTTAAAAAAAAAATGCAGCTTGCATGCTTATTTCTTAAACTGACTGGTAGTGGTACCATAAAACTACCTATTGTACTTTTCGGAATTCAATTAGTAGATGTCGGAATAGATTGACCAGCTAATCTTCGTAGATTATTTTTTTATGTTCATAATTATATCACTGCATAGATAGAGATACACTGATATCCATTTTAAGCTGTGACCATCAGTAATTTTATATTACACTACTTTCTGCCCGCGACTTCATTAGCGTAAAATTTTCCCGGTTTTGAGTATCTTAATTTGACAGGACTAATAGAAACTAATATTTCATCTTCGGTCCTTTTCTTAATGAAATAAAAAGAAAGAGATGCACTGAACTTGAAATTTAATTTAGTTTGTGAACAAGGTAATCGGGGCCTTTATCCAAGACACCACGGCCCTGGCCGTCGCACAGGCAAGTGAAAAAACACGGGTGGGTTTTAGTCAGTAAAAGTCTGACACGCCAGTCCGCTCCGCCCAGAGCGGGAGAAGTCATTTGATGATTTCCCATCCCAACAAAAAAAGGGCTCTTATCCAGCAGTAAAGTATGGTCTGCTCATAAAAAACGAAGTACCTATTCACCATCAAAGGAATTCCTTGACCCAAGTTTATATTGTTTCTCTGATTTTATTACTGTAACATTCTGATTTCCTTTTCACCGCCTTTTATTAGCAACCGGTTCTATGGTTGACCTCACAAATTAACTGTGCTATTTGATAAGCGAAAAAGCAACACTTGAGACGCGTATTAGTTTACACGCCGTCTTAGTTATCGTAATTTACGATTACCGTTTGCCGTACGGTGTATTTATTATACGTTTTCGCTTTTACAAAGTGATAATAGTGCGTTCGTATTCTGAAGTGATATTTATGACATTTTCTCCAAGATTGCAAATTCGTATAAAGTTTTTTAAACATTAAAGACTTCAATTCTGTACTAATAATGTTTGTAAATAGGTATATTTGAGAGTTTATAAGGTTGTAGGGCGTAATCTCTAGCAATTTTAAAATTCTTTTTTCCAATAGAAAGTCACTTTATTTGCATGTGTCTGAAAAAATAAGATTAACTATTACTAAGATTTTATGACAAGTAAAAAAAATACTGCCCACCGAAGTTGGCGCGGATCATCTAGTCCTATGTAAACTAACAAATTAATAAAATTATATATTAAGTGCGGGTTGGTAGATTACCTATAATGTCCCAGTGGTGGGAACATTATAGGTTTATTATGTTATATCATCATAATCATCATCACAGGTGGTGCTGGACACAGGTCTCTTCTCATACAGAGAAGGATTGAGCGTAATCACCACGCTTGCTCAATGCGGGTTGGCGATTTCAGACTTAAAAGTCCAGGTTTCCTCAATATGTTTTCCTTCACCTTCAGTCATATACAATATGTTATGTATTAAGTACTAATTTCTTCCCGCGCGAAGGTGCGGAATAATGTAAAATATTTACATAGCCATTCTTAATACTCATTATAAACTCAATTCCGTTCAGTAGTTTTTGGGTGAAAGAATAACAAGCATACACACACCTACCCATTAACAACATGCAAACTTTCACGTTAATAATATCAGTAGGATAGGATAATATCCTAACCTAATACTCCTCCGTATCGCTGTCCTCTGCTAATGTACCCAGGAGACTGGCGGCATTATCATTTAACACAAAAAGAAAATTAAATAACAACGTAGAACGTAAAGCAATTAATTAATATTCAAAAGCAATAACAACTCTGAAAGTGTACAAATGTTGGTAATTTAACATCTAATATGACATAGAAAGTGCGATAAAATTTTGTTACACATATCGGTCACGGTACGAGGAACCAATGCACGAGATATATTTACTCGGCGTGTTATCACGTGTTATTTAATCTAGGTTTGAAAGAGTATAATACAGTGAAACCTGGTTAAGTGAGACATCAAGGGACCTGCAATGTCGTTTCACTTGTAGAGGTATTCCACTTACCCAGCATTTCAGATATACAGGTATAAATAAATATCTGTCCCATTTACAGAGGTTTATGCATATACTTAAAGGTAATCAAAATATAAATGAATGAGTAAACAAACAATGTTATCTCAGTTACAGAGGTTTTTGCATATAAAATTTACTCGCTGTCTCAGTTATAGAGGTAACTATGATGATAAATCGAAAAAACAAATCCCAGATATAGAGGCTTACCTTGTTCCACTAAAAGAGATAATTATTATAATATTGCCAAAGTGTTGGGACCTCAGCATGAGTTCCAGTTATGGAGGTTTCTCACTTATCCAGGTCTCACTTAAGCAAGTTTCACTGTATATTGACATTTACTGGTGCATCACATAATTTTGATTTGCATACAGCACGTGGATTGAAGCGTTACACTTAATAGGTAATGCTTGAAAAGATAGTTATACTTTTTCGTAAAATAATGTTCTAAATATTTATGAAAAGTTGCATCGTGATAAATAGGTAGAGGTTTTCTTTGCTAGGTTGTTATGACCAGTAGGCCTAGCATGAGTTTTCATTACAAAACTCGAACGTCGATATCGAGCGCGTTTGGCGCTCTCATTGGTTGAGAGTTCTTACAATCTTGAAGCGCGCCAATCGATGAGTCAAATGCGCTCGATATCGACGATCGAGTTTCGTAATGAAAACTCATACTAGGCCTACTGTGGGCTGTGGTCGCCCATTGGTAACGGCCCCGACTTACGTGTCGGTTGTGGGTTCTAACTCAGTTGTGTTACCTACCATGTAAAATTTCTTGTCACCATTGCTCTCAAAACAGTAAAAGAAAACGTCTTGATAAAACTGACATGTCTTAAAACCAAAGGTTTGAAGACATATGACATCTACCAACACGCACTGGAAATGCGTGGTGGATTGATGATCTTCCACCTGTACGAGTCACAACAATACGCTTTCTTTCTCTATTTCAAGCCACTTCCTCTCTGAGGCCTGTAACCACCAAAGTAATAACAACAATTTTTACCAACCACAGAATAGGTAGATGTTCTTGATGGGATCGATAACTGTCGGTTAGCTCTGCTTTTATAGCAATTGATTCAAATCTCAAACTTACATCATTCAAAACATCATCTCAAATATCATACAACCATTTAAATACCATATACTTACCAAACTTTTGAGCCAAACAGACATAAATATTGACCAACGCAAAGTTGCAACAACGTATAATTTTCTTAAACCGCATCAGACCATACGTCGCCCTAGTCACCAACAGCTATTAGTAATCAATGGAGTTTCCTAACGCGCCCACAGCGACAACCTTGTGAAGTGAGGGGTAATACACGCGCGATGACGCGATGATTTGAGGATGCCACGAGTCCGCGACGCGCCGGCACGAAACGTAGACAAACACGCGGAACCCATCTCGGAATTTTACCGCTATTTATTGATACCAATGCATCGGTACGGTTAATCTTAGTCAAACGCCACGTCAGGTAGCTTGCTTATGAGTTTTGATATTATTCTATAGTTTGAGGCGAGAAAAGTTTTGATTGCTGACCATCGTCAAGCTACGTATAAATAGATCTAATTACCTATACTCTGTTTTTTAATCTCGTAGACTAAATTGACACATGCAAATGTCAAATTTACATTATTAATTTTGTATTATTACGTTTTTAATAAGTACCTACACATTATTTCAGGATAACTTATTGTAAAAAAACGATACTTGATTTTATGAACGCTAAGTTTCGGCACTATTTAAAGAATTGCAATAAACTGCCAACACTCTTAGGTGCGTATTACAGAACGTCACTCAAACTCAAGCTCTACTTAAGTCTCGTTTCAAGCCTTTTGATTGGTTAAAACTAGAATTAAGTAATGCTTAAGCAGAGATCAATGCTTGAGTGACGTTCTGTAATACGGACCGTAATGTCAGTTTAGTCTACGAAATTAAAAAACAGAGTATAGCTAATTTGCACAATAAAGTTGTTGTAACTTTCCACATTATTTAATAAACTATATCAAATACCTAACTTTTAACCAGTGGGCACATAAAACTCTTTTAAGCTTTAGCCTTCTTCTTTTAGCCTTCATCAACGCATTGCGGCTTTTAATGGTCATTATTATTTTAGATTTCCTTGGTGGATATTATTTATTTGTAAGTGTTCGTTTTTGTAATGGTTGCCATCCTCGAAGGTCCACATTACTAAATTACAAACTAAACAATTCTATTAATCACGATATTGTGAAAAAAATAATAAAGAAAATGAAGTATCGTTAATCGCTTTGTCCGTGACCTAACCTATTCGTCATCTACTCACGATATTTAAACAGATTCGAGTGGTCCTATAATATATGTATAGTTCTGGATGTCATAAATTGTGAATACACCATTTGCGATACATTACCACCAGTCAATGTTCCAACATTGACTCAGTACAAAAGAATGAAGTTTTTGTAGTAGTACAAGTTGTTGCCTATACATATACAAAGGTGCGTAGCGACTTCTAAGGTTTATGACCTATTGCGATTGACTTTATACTATTTGAACGTCGTTAAACCCAGTGGCGTGCCTAGGGTCCACCGATAACGCAAGCCCATGATACGTTTTCTTACCGTTCTTTACAAAACAAGATTTTGTGATCCACATCACCATATTCTTCGCTTCAAGAAGCCGGTGGTCTAACGACGGCGAGCTAATCAAAGCACACTGAAGGCATGATATTGCTAGGCAGAAGAATAACACGTACCAGCTCGGGCCCGGTTTGCCGGTGTCTTGGGGCTGCATATGTTTTTCTAAAACAAGGTCATATTTCGAGAGTAAACAAAGAAGTTCTAAGAAGTTTCCTCTATTTAATGAAGATGTGGACTCATCATGTCCTCTAAAAGATAATTCTTGTTGTGCTAAATGACAAACGACATCAACAAGTCTTTGAAAAACGCTACGGTTATGTTCAACTCGCGAATTATGTTTTGAAATTTCGTCAGATAATTGACGTGATAGCGAAGTTTCGATACGCTGTTTACCAAAATTACAAAATGAAATAACGGCACTCAAGTGTTTTTGTGAATTTTGATGTCTTTTTATGGCTTGAGATAAGTTATTAAGATCGTCATAGCCAGAAAAATTCCAGGCATTTTTCTCGTTTGAAAAAAATAAGCAATACCAACAATAAAGTTTGTTCGAATGGGAACAGCCCGCAATCCAATTAGTTTTATAAACGGATCTATTGAATTTCCTTCTAAGAGACTTACTTGTTTGAGATATACTTAAATCCGGCGTAGGTTTTAGCGAAGATATGAGGTTATTTTTCTCTGAAAAACTTAAAGAATTTACCTTTCCCCCGCCTAGCAAACTATAAATACACTTGAAATCGTCACAAGGGACATAAATATTATCGGTATCCGACGGATTTGCACTCATTTTACACAATCAATTCAAAATTAAACTTCGAAAAAATTACTTCGCTCAACTCAGTGACAACAAAGAAACTATTCGAATCGTAGCTATGTTCATACAAATCAAACCCAGTGTTGCCGTTCCATGAATTTTAAAAGCGCTTAATTATCTGAAAATTCTACCAGATATGAAAAAAATATAACAAAAAATAAAACCCGCAAGAAAGTGCTAAACTATTTCACATGTGTAACACGGCCAGTTTTTTGTTTTATACTAGGTATTTTTTATAAACGCTTGAATTACAATGAAAGAAATATTTTTTTTTTGTCACAGAAATTTCTTAACCCTTTTTTTTCACTTGAATGAGTCAAAAAGCGAATGTTATTGAAAAAGTATAATACATACTAAGTAAGTATAGTATATACTCGATGTATTTATCTATAACTTTATCACTCATTCATATTTAATATCAACGAACGTGAAAGACGAAGAAAACTACTTATATTCAGTCCATGAATGAGCCAATTTAATAATCTATTATACCTGGGACTCCCTCGTGTAATATATTCTATTTCGGTGACATCAGCCCACAAACTTAAAATAAATGAAAATTATCGTACTTACTAAAAAATCAACAAACTAAAACGGCAACACTGATCCAACAGTGCGTTGTGTACAACGTCATAAGCAAGCCGTGCTTTATTGAGCAAAATCCAGCCATATAAAATGTCAATAGTTATATGTATACTTATGTTACTAGATACTTCATATTACGGAACGAAAGAAGAGTGCATTGCAAGCGAGGTTAAACCTGGCTTGCTCTAGGTAAGAGCCCGCAAGTGCGAGTGAGATAGATATTGAGCCGTGACCTTGTGCGACCGTGGACGCGTTTACTGAGTGGCGCTATGCGTTGTATTTTTAATTACGTCTACGTAAATTTAGTTTGAAAACTATTTTCTTCTGTTTACTGTTTTTTTTTTTATTTTTGGGGGTGAGGCTTGAGGGAGGAAGGCAAGCCGGGCATCTGGGCTTATATGGTAGGCCCGCCACTGGCTTAAACCTACCAGTTTGAACACATTCTGAATGCTTGGTTAATAACAAACGTGTTTTATGAACTTTTTTATTTCATTTTTTGGCCCGAAGAACCGAAATTTCCTCACGATAAATGAAATTTTTAATTTTTGGTATTCGACCTAGCGGGTTTGATGTTCCCTAAAAAGTATGCTACTGCGTAAGCGACACTTGTGGAGTTCCACATATCCCTCCGTATTACGCAAGACTGAGCAAACACACCGATGACCTGGTGAAGGTCGCGGGAGGCCGATGGATGCGGGCAGCCCAGGACCGGTCGGCGTGGAGGGCCTTGTGGGAGGCCTTTGTCCAGCAGTGGACATCTATAGGCTGAGGAGGAAGAAGAAGAAGAAGAGC
This sequence comes from Sesamia nonagrioides, assembly GCA_017933935.1. Lineage (NCBI taxonomy): Eukaryota > Metazoa > Arthropoda > Insecta > Lepidoptera > Noctuidae > Sesamia > Sesamia nonagrioides. Next base: position 416,353 of record JADWQK010002354.1, read on the forward strand.
AAATACACAACTTTTTATTAATTTTAGTAAAATCTCATTAGACCACAAACAGAAAACTATAAGTGTTTTTTATTTAATATGTCAAGCTGCTTGCAGTAGTCTAAATCCTACTGTTTGTAACAAACCATAGAAACTAGTTGACATCTCTCTGACCGTGCCTACTCTATAGATATCAGAAATATCTCTAAGACTCTTTATTAATCGTTCGCACGTGTTCTTGGCAAAATTGTGGTGTCTCACCCACAAAGGCCATTAATCAAGAATTGAATTGACTCTTAACTCTTAAAGACCTCGCTACTGGTGAAAAAGTGAACAAGTTAGTTTAAGTGTTTGCTAAAACACAACTTATTATGATCTTCTATATTGCGTGTCACAACAAATGGCTGTCACAATACGAAAGTGCTTTCAAGCATGTATTTCATTACGTACAGAATTATAGCCTTAGTGGCCCAGTAGTATTAGTAATACTGGTTTACAATCTTCCATATTATGCGATGAAAGTAGGAAGAACTTTGCAGCTAGGAGATCCTAGTAGTTTGTTAGTACACTAAGAAATTATTTTCGGAACGTTCTTTAAGACGAATCGACCGAGATTGCTTTCTAATTCATGAACTCTTTAAACGGAGCGAGCCACAGTCAATCAAGTCAAGGTTTCAGGAACCTGAAATCCAAGCATCTGATACCTATCAGTGCGACAATTCTTATAGTAACTAATAAACATCAAATTCACAAAACACGTATTCGTTTTTCCGAAACTGACAGGTGTCAAAAACGCCTTCTCTAACTGACCGCACTTTAATTAAGTAATCAATTTTAAATCAGAAACTGTTTGGTTGATTTTTTCGTTATCTGCTCCGCTTCCTAGCACAACTAGGGGAAATATAGTAGAAGGTTGATATTACGCAAGTGATTCTGACCATTTCTTTTGTTATTAGGTGCCGAGACAAACCTTACCCAACACTCCTGCCTACGACAAGCGTGGTCATAGTATTCCACAACGAAGCGTGGACGACACTCATACGCACAATATGGAGTACTATCAACCGGTCGCCACGTCCTTTACTCAAGGAGATCATCCTCGTTGATGACGCCAGTGAAAAGGGTGAGTGGAAAAATTTATTCGGTAGGATATGATTTCAGGTGAAGTGGGAGAATACAAAGAAAAACGGATGAATTGTGTGTGGATTAGAATGAATGAAAAGGGAACGAATGATAAAGTGACAGCTAATGGGGGTGACAATGGCAGGCAGATAGTGGTAATGTTGGCGGAAGAGTCAGGATCTATTCATTTTTGACTTGAAACACCAAACGAGTATTCCAGCAGAGTTCTATTCCTCAAGTAGGAACATACAGCTCGATTCAAACTTTACGATGGGTCGGAAAATTAGGTGAGTCACTTTAAAGAAACAAATTCAGTCATGTCAGCGGCGGTGAGGTACTGCGCAGCGAGCAGCGCACTTCAGAGTCGCCGTTTGTAACAGTCTTGGTTGTGGTAAAAAAAAAAGATTTATTAGCTTTTTTAAATGTATGATTAATATCGTGAATGACATTCACGACTCATCATGACCTTTCGTTAAGGACCTAGCCGTGTGAATAGCTCTTAATTAAAGACAGTGTGAAATCTGACGAAAATTTATGCATGGGAAAGGTCTTCATAAACTTTATGGGTAATGTAAACAGTCTCCATAAACTTAGAATTTTCTCCAGACAATTACATAGTTGCTAATTATTTTGTACAAAGTGTATGCGCCAGTGCACATTGACTTCACTGATATTTATTTAAAACGACTAATAGTGTACATACATACATAAACTTACGCTTTCTTGCACGACAGACACTACAGAACCCTACCTGCTTTTATTCTTACTTCAACGGCTTCATTTACGTTCATCAATTTTAGTTCGAATAAATTCTGTTTTGAATGAATTTGTGGAGGCATGAGGAACAGGGGTAAAGTTCATTCATCCGCCATAGAAAAGAGAAAATCCTCCGACCAGACGGATCTTATGTCTGGCGGACACTTGCCCAACGGTTGAAGTTGGGAAGTTGTATGTTGCACTGTGAACTCTGCTTGCGAGATGTAGAATTCATATGACGTCAGTATGATGCCTTGTTCGTATGTGGCGTTTGTAGGTACCGCTACAAATTCAATATCATTTCTGAGTGTCTGTGTGCCCTTTGACAACAGCTGACATTGTTCATTTCCTGTCTAGTTCATGTCTTTCTAGCCGTCTTTGCCAGGTCATCTTCATATCTTTTTTAAGAGTTTCCCCCTTCTTTCTCTTTCCTTCTTAGGGTGATTTCATTGTTACATTTGTCTTCAAAGAATTCAAATAAAGTAATAATCGTTAATGTTTTTACAACAACGCGTTAAAAAGGAAAATAAAATCCCCAGTATCCTTGGCGTTCAGAAGATAAGAACAATCATAATTGTAGAGCACTAACTGAGTAATAACTAGAGATCGGATATTCCGGCGCTTAAATACCTAAACTTGGTTTGACGAAAGATAAATATGGATATGCCTTTCTGTATACGTAGTTAATATGTATGCAATATGTTAATTATATTTTTAAAAATACCATCGGATGGCGTATAACAAGGTATTTTTGACTAGTATACATTTATAAATATATGTCTAAAAACTAAAATATTTTTCACAATAATTGTTAGTTAAAAGGCCTATCCATATTCTTCGTCGGCATTTTGTTCCAGTTTAGCGTTGGAAACTCGGTAAGATACTCGATGAAATAAAGAAAATATTCAAGGTCAATTTATTAATTAACCTAAACTAGCAGTGTTTCCCGATACAGTAGGTTAGAAAAGCGGGATAAAAGTAAAATATTACTTTTCATCATATTAAATTCTTATTCGTGTAAATTTACAAATAATAGGTACTACATATTAGTAATCATGTTTTGCAACTGAAGAAAGAAAAAAAAAAAGAAACGATTTCAACGAATTGATATTAATCACGAATTCACATTGTATCTTATCATGTTCAATTATAATTTACCTTTACGAGTCTAGTCTGTTGGTAAAATGACGCGGTCACGGTCCACATCAACTAAGGGATATGAAATATTTTGAATGACTAATACTTTTCATAAAATGTATTTTCGTAGCGTGAGCATTTCTAGTGGCTTGACCGCTAGCTGGTTTCTGTTCGCCAACCGTATTATTGAATAAATATGTAGATTAATATCATGAATGAATAAAATCCATGTTCGCCTTGAATGCTTCTTAGGCTGCTTTCAGACTGGAGTAGCGACGACTTGACGCGTCAACAAAACTGAACTAAACTACTTTTTACAGCAGTGACGTTTCCACACAGTTTCGCACGCGATATGCGACATTATTTCTGTTCTTGTTAGTTCCTGTTGCATCTATGTCATTTTAACGAGTCCGGCTGTGTCCTAGATCTCCTTTTAGTTGGTGCGCTAGTGTTAGAGTTGCATTACAAATGAGTGTAACAAGCTATTTAATTCTCGCTCATAATATTCAAGTCTTAGAAATTATAATAGCTTCTCTTCGTTAAATTATTATTATAATATTCTCTTATTATTCTAGATACTCGTGAAAATAGCAACCGTATCTGGCATTTTCGTAATGAAGTATCTTGACTTTTACGAGATTGTCGCCATGGGAATGTGGACTTAGCGATCATTGTACTGATAGTCAATGGCTTAATACCTAACCAAGATCCTCGACCAATACCAGAGGTAGCTATTGTTGGACTGCTGGATCAGGGACTTGATTTGGAGGGCGATACCTCTGGAGACGGTTTCCTCTCTTTGGGCCCTGATCGCCGCCGGACCCTTTAGCTTGGACCCTTTTCTTTGTTTGGGATGCGAATTAATCAAATGACCTTTCCCGCTCTGGGCGGAGCAGAAGCAGAAGGATGTGTCAGTAGCTTGGACCCTGTTCCCGATACATATGCGCTACTATTTTAATATTTTTAAATGGTTTTGTTCTTTTTTATTTTAATATTTATATGTATAATGTATATGTCTTGATGACGCAAACCTTTTGTTCAATTTATCCCTTCATTTTAATTACGATCTCTCTTGTGTTCATACACAAAGGTTTAAGGAAAAGTATTTTCACAATAATGGGGGCTGCCCCTAATCGGCGAACACATTATTGCCAAATGATTGCGACTAGTTGGCATCAGTTGGGACCGTTCGGCCCGCCCATTTGGTCCATCCGGTCCAAACGACCCCAACTAGTCGCAATCATTTGACAAAAATGTGTTCGTCGATTAGGGAACGGGTTTAAGTTACAATCTTGTTGTCTAACACCACTGAGATTGAGTCGTCTCACCACAATATGATGAGTTTGCTTTTTACTGGTCAACCCGCCCGGCGACAGAGTACAAACAAGCAAACTAAATGCTCAGCACTGCTATCCCAGTATAGCCACAGCTTTACCAATTGACCTCTTAATATATCACAACTAGCTGTGCCCCGTGTTTTTACTCGCGAAGTTTCGATCTCGTGGGAATATCGGGATAAAAAGTACCTACCCGAAATTTTATTCCTGGTTATAAACCATCTGTCCCAAATTTCATCCAAATCTTTTCAGTAGTTTTTGCGTAAAAGAGTAATATCGTCCATTCATACATTCTTATAACTTTCGCATTTATAATAGGTGTAAGTAGAATATCTGATCGGATATTTTTTCTTACTTCATGATATTTCTGTATTTGGCATGTTACGGGTTTGTCCTTCCAGTGGACCATTTGGCATTATTGGAAACTAAGTACAGACACATCAAGCTACCTACACTTCAATCAGTCAGATTTCTTTATTAGATTTTCAACTTTATTTATAAAGCATTAAAGGTCAAGGTTGATTGGGATTTTATGACAGTTTCGGGTAGGTTGACCTACAGTCGTCTGTACATTTACGTTGTCTGTGCATGTGGAATTGGAAACATTCCACAATAAAACTACAATGTTAACATCTTATAATTTTGAAAGGATTTTCTACTAACTTCTACCCTCGACTTTGTCCGCGTGATACTTCTTGTTCCCATGACCCTCCTCGTCGCATCGCATCACCCGCGCTGTTACCCCGTTGGTTTTGTAATATTTTCTTATTGCTCGACTCCTTGAAATACTAACGTGTTTTTAAGTAACGTATAGCCCTCTTCAGGAATTGGGCTATTTATATTAGAATTTTGCAAATCAAACTGGGAGTATCAGAAATGAGCTTAAAGAAACTACTACTCTAATGACTTGCCCGTGTCCATAAGGCGTGCTCAAACTCTGTCCACTTTTAAAACTATGTTAAAATCAAAATCAAAAGTCATTTATTCAAATTAGGCTGAAAATCAGCACTTTTAAATGTCAATATTACATAAAACAGTCCCCCAAAACGCCCACCCATCGACACTTCCTAGTGCTTTCGGGAAAAAGAAGTGGCGGAAGAAACTCCGCAGCAGCACAGGTGCCTGTTCATTTAAAAAAAACACATGTCTTTATACAAAAGACATACCATTATTTTTTTATTTGCTTTTGTATGGTATTTATTAATTAGATGTATATATTTATTTAAACTAGTATGATACACTTAACGTACATATTTATTGTATAATCTGTGTAAATAGTAAACTGTAGACTACCTACATTATTTCTCTCTCCTTCCCCGTAATATTCTATCCAAAGGTTGTCTGTAAAAGATCCCTCATAGCGATAAGACCGCCCATTGTGTCACCCTTTGTAAAATCTTTATATTTATGTTCTGTAATCTATATGGTGTACATAATAAAGAGTATTCTATTCTATTATTAGAATGAATAAGCTCTTGCTAGCTCTTTGTCTCTAATTTCTAATCATACTTAGATAGTATAGTAAAAGAGGCCTTCAGACGTGCATCTTCTTATGTATAGTGGCGCCTCTTGTCGAGACGGCCTACATCACGTACAAACATACATAAATAAAAAGTGTAGTTAACGCAGTCATGTGCGTGCAGCATCCTCGTATAAATGGGGCGATATTTCTTTTATTCAATCTTGTGGAGGAAAATTATGTTAGTAACTTTGGACGATAGCTGGACAGGAGATACCCAAATATTGCATAAGTGGTATTGTTCACGTGGAAATGTCTTTGCTGTTTTCTTTATGTCGAACTGATTTCGATGTTAGTTAAGTGTCGTTGTGCTATGGTGTACCTACTACTTACCTCAGTTACTGTGCCTCAGTACTGGAATAAGACTAGTCTAGTAGATTTTTATTCCAGGAATGAAGAGTACATGGTGTACTCTATTTTTCTCTTTTATTATTGAAAAAAAAAAAAAAAATTAGATTTTATATCTACCATGTGTGTACGTTACTAGATATAAAATCTGAAAGTATTTCTATTTTTTATATATACATAGTATAGTATTTTTGAAATCAATCACCATAATCGTCACTATGTGAGGTCACTAATATGTGTGTGCATCCAAAGAACGTAATGAAATGATGAATGATGCTGGGCTGGGAATAAGGATACATAGACAATAAAAGATAATTTGATAAAGATAATTTTTTTTTCACACAAGGTTGTTTTTTATAGCTTCTGAATTTTTGCCTTTAAATTTTTGGGTGTTCTCCCTAATACCCCATCCGCGAGGTTAATCTAATAAAAATCCTGGTTTTTGAAAATTGGTTCAAGGAAATTCAGTTACCGAGTGCCAAATATAATCATCAATCACAATTTAATATAACAAACCTTCTCATCATCAGCTTTTCAATTTACTAATTGTCATTCAGTTATGGTTGCTTAACAATGGAAGTATCACTTTTGTTTCATGTACACAATGGTACCGCAAGTTCCCCATAAAATGTTTACAACATAATTATTAATTATGATTTCTTCTCTCGTGTAGAATATACAGTATGTTAACTAACAGAGGGCGTTCCCGTTAACCCGAAATAGTATAGCATACATACATGCTAAAAAAAATATTTCCATTCGAAAACAAAATGTTTTAAAATTTTTTCCAATATGAAAATATTCAATAAAAATTTTAAATTGACATGTAAAAGAAACACACTGTACACGCGAACATGAAAGACGGCAACGTCGCAATTTATTTATACATGACGACTACTATTTTGATTTAAAACAGGAGGTTTCAAATTTATTTCCAATTAGAATTTTTTTTATTCGGATTTTTTATGCTTATTTTTCTATGCTGATATTTTTATTTTAATCTATTAATGATATATATTAACGAGTTTAAGGGAACGCCCTCTGTTATTTAACATACTGTATACAGTGGTTTTTTTTTTGGACAATTCCAAATGATATTGAAAGGGTTTAAATTTAAATAAGCTTAAAGCCAAAAATTGATATCAAATATTCGGCTTCCTTGATTTCTTAAATTCAAATCGTAACAAACATGTTACCGTAAGTTGCAAGGCAGTCTTTTCGGTAGTAGGAATTGACTCACCCAGCTATAGCGTTCTTGGTCTGCCGCAGTGTCCCCAACGTTTAATGGAATACATCTCTTTCAGCAAGCAATATGCTCTATATGTATGTCACTGAATTTGCCCAAATAATCGTTTTATTAGGTTAATATAAAATGAACTTTATTTCAGTAACCCTAAGGTATTTATTACCCAACTTGTGCGAATATTTTGATAAATACTCTATATTGAGGGAGTCAAATCCTCCATACTCCAGGGAGACATGCACCAGATACGTCGAGAAGATGCAGATATTTTATGATCTTATTTCCTTTACCAGAACATCTCGGCAAGAAGCTAGAAGACTACATAAAGACGCTACCGGTACCGACGCATTTGTTCCGCACTGAGAACAGGTCTGGTCTCATCCGAGCGCGTCTACTGGGCGCCAAACATGTCAAGGGTGATGTCATCACGTTCCTCGATGCTCATTGCGAATGTACAGGTAATGGGTACACTTTATACTAATAAGTAATAATTAATAATTAGGTAGTGTCCGCGACCTCGGTCGCATGGACGTCTTACCACAATACCTGTAATAAAATTACAGTCACATTTTTATAAAACTCACCGTCGCTGTTACTTCGGTTTTGCTAAGCCTTCCTTCTAACTTTTTTTCGTTTTGCTCTGCTTTTATTGCTTGTAGCGTAATGTTAAATAGCCTATAGTCTTCCTCAAGAAGTGCGCCTAGTTAAATGCAACAATACTATGTTTTTAAATCCTACTTATAGTTCTAGAATTTAGCGCGTTGTAACAAATAATTGTAAAAGAAGACAACAAGTCTCTTCAGTTTTGGTAGTGTAAAATAGGTAAGTTTAAGTTCAAACCGCTACATTTTTGAGGATCCCCAAGATCGGACATTGTCGCGTAAGAAATATCTTTTCAGAACACGTTCGCCCACAGATTACTGATTGAGCAATATCATTAGGCAGATGCATGTTGTATGACCCTAATCGATTTGCTAACAAATTTAAATTCTACTAAGTTCCTTTTGTATACGGTTGAAATTTTAGTGATACAATAGAAGTCTTTCATTTTTTTTTTCTAATTCTGTGGTATATTTAGTAGATCAAAATATTGTCGGTACGGTTTGGTGAACGGATATTTTCATTGCACAATAAGTTTCTTGTCATAATTCATTGCTTAGGCCCTTTTACATTCCGTGTCCAAGAAAAAACAGGTTAAGTACCTACGTGTGTAAAGTAAGTCACCGGTCAACCTCAACTGACTCCTACGACTGCGCGGAAATAAATACACAGCTGATTAATTTTTGTTTAATTCTGGTGCTAAGCATAATCATTACCATTAGTCCTTGAATCCATGTTTATTTTTGGTGCAAGTTCAGTTCTTATTGTATACTCTATCTTGTATCCGCACTTTCTCCCTCGTTGATGACGGAAATTATTGCAAGGACGACGAACTACTGAAGCAAAAATTTGTCTATAGTTTTACGTCTTTTCCCAGGATGCCGTCCTTCTCCTTGCCAAATTATATCGAAAACCTTTCAGAGTGGTTTAGGCGTGAAAAGGTAACACACTGAGTTACTTTCGAGTTTATAATATTAGTATGTTATTAGTCAAGAATACACCATTAATGGTTTCTATAGTCTCGCAAAAGGCTAGTTCAAAATTTAAGATTGTAACTCACTTCATAGCAATTTATTGCTGCGAAGCGGTATATCAATACTCCAATAATTTAAATGCATTGTTCGCTCTGAGCTAGATATGTTGATTCAAAATTCAAGCATGCATGACGCTGCTCCGTTATTGGTATCCCATATTTTTATCCGACTCATTAGTTTCTTATAAACGTACGCCTGTATGTCGGTATGATAAAAAGATGAACATTCTTTATTGGTTTTTGCGATGATTCTTATTTTAATAGGCTATTTTATGACAGCGAATTCTGAATAGGTATTACGAAATTCTCTATAGGCGTTAAAATATTTTACGCAGTCTTTAGTTAAGTATTTTTGTAAGTTTTTGCAAACTAAATAATAATTCCACGAATGGAACACGTGACTGCCCTGGTCTTAGTAGAATATTGGTCGTATTTATCCTTAATCAAAATGTGGCATTACTAAGTTTTTAACCTGACACTAAGGTGAATTTGCAAGTTGATAAATATGACCTTACTCACGGATACTCACAACAAAATATCATTGTGACAGAATTGAGTAAACTTTGCTTCAAACAATAGATCAACATAGACAATAGATTGATAAACAGTATAATAATAGGTATGCTTTATTATACATCGTATACAGCGCTCACATACCTACAATATCTTTGAAAGAAGAGAAAATAGAGGATTAGGAACTTCGATCTGCTCGCGTACTACAACAACGGTCACGACCACGACATGTCGCGTGACCAACCGCAATCTTGGCCGCTTTTCTTCTGAAGGTCACGTCACAGCTGAACTTAGGAGGTAGTCGGTTGCTTAATCTGTGGATGCCCTTTGAATAAGTCCTCCAGCCAGTGCAAAACTCTTAGATATAAACTATGTGAGTGCACGCAGTATTATTTGATATGAATTTCGGCTTAGGGCAAGATAGGATCTAACCGCTCAAGAATTGGGTTGTATCCTAAAAAAATATTTAATGTCCATCAGATTGATTTATAAAACATATTAAACACGTATTTTTTATTTTTTCTTTCATTATATCACTTAGGAAGATATAGTAATTTGAAATGTCGCATGACATCACGCCGTGGTACGGTACGGCGTGACGTAATTAGCCCCCACTCCGTAACTTTAATACGCTATATCTCATTAGTTTTTGGTAATTTCGACAAAATAAAAAATACGGGTCTTAATTTTTCTTATTATCTATAAGACGGTCTAATAATTTTTTTGATTTTCATACCTTGGAAATATACCGGACGGTCGCCGTCGACCTCGTAATTACAAAATTCACTACGATTCTTAGTAAATTGAAACTTGATTGCAGTTGAAAGTAGGCATTACTCACATACACCAATATAGCTTTTCGTTTTTTGATGTACAAGTGACAATAAACCTTAGAGTGGTAACAATATAACGATTTTTTCTTTAAAGATTTATTACATAGATGTGGTTTACGTTTGTAGAGGGTTGGCTCGAGCCGCTGCTGGCGAGGATTGTGGAGGACCGGACGACGGTGGTGTGCCCCATCATTGACGTCATTTCCGATACCACCTTCGAGTATATCCAGGCCTCGGACATGACGTGGGGTGGGTTCAACTGGAAGCTTAACTTTAGATGGTAAGTACCTACACAGTTACACTCAGTTTATAACTTTTACCCCTTTTATTACATAAACTCTGATATTTCCCTCATTAATTAAGAAACGTCAAAATTCTTCCTTATATTAAGGAAAACTAAAAGCAGTTTCAGTACATAAGGTTTGTTTTAGGCTAAAATATAAATATGTACCTACAAAGATTATTAGAGGATACTAGTTTCTCCCCGCGATTTCACGCGGTTAAGTTTCTATCCTGTTGGAATAAACTGGGTGCTAAATCCGATCAGTACTTTGGCGTGAAAGAGTAAGAACCATCCGCCCAACGATCTATACAAACTTTCGCATTTTTAATATAAGTTGGATGGTAAAATGCAACATGGAACTCAAAATTAATCTTAGAATGAAGTCTTGAAACCCAAGAAATGTTAAGACACAAAAGTTTTCAGGTTTAGTTAACTAAAAAACCAGCGTCAGGCTCTAGTTGTCTGGAATTTTTGCTGAACTGATCCTTTTTGACGACAAATGTAGAAAACTAGCAGGAATGTGTGCAGCCGGGAGGCACACATTCCTGCTAGTTTTCTACATTTGTCGTTTCAAATTTTACCTTATCTTATTATTATTATTCCGTTTATTTGACAATCTACATTTTAAATACTTATATAAAAAAACATACATAAAACACTAAAAAAAATAGTATTCCACCGATGACGGGAGAGGGTCCAAGCTACCATTGGATAGGGCTCCAGAAATAGGAACCTCCTCAGGATGCGGGCCGTATCGAGAAGTCCTGCCTTTTGTATCAGGCCCTTTATCCAACTGCCTAACGAGAGCCTAACTCGATAACTAATCGATCATCTGCGCGCTAATCGATCTATCACTACTATGTCAGGCTTATTTGCAACAATAGTCCTATCAGTAATGTTAGACCGATCCCAGTATGACGTGACATGGTCATTTTCAAGAACTCTGTCGGGATATACTTATAATACGGTAGGTACCTTAGAATCCACAAGTTCAAAACAAGTTGTTGGTGGATAATCCTAGCTACTTGGTTATGCCTGTGCAAATACTCTCCGTTAGGTAAACGAGAGCAACCAGAAAAAATATTATGTCTGATGGACTCAACCGGATCGTGAAATGCCCGACACACGTCAATCGTCCCGTCCTTCATAAATTCATAATATATCTCCGGTAGTTATTCGTCAAGACAACTTAGTGTATAATTGCATAGACGATACCTCCAGTTTCCCCGAAAAGGTCACTAAATCGTAGACAGGATACGGTAGCTAAAAAGTCTATATCGGGCTATGTAGAACCCGATAAAATCGCCCGTGAAGTTCCTTGCTTTGACATACCTTCTTGCGGTCATCAGTGGCAAGTATTATAGGCTGGTGCCAGTTTTCTTTCGCCATGGATAGCGGGGTAAGCCCCCTTGTCTACTGTGACCACATCATGGTGCATACCCACTACGGTTTTTAAAATTTATTTTTTATTCTTTATTTCATTTTATACACATATAAATTACATTTTTAAATATTTCTACATAAAAAATACATAAAAAACATTTAAAAATATAAAAAAAATAGTAGCCCACCGGTATCGGGAACAGGGTCCAAGCTACCGACGGTCAGGGCTCCAGAAAGAGGAACTTCCTGACAATACCTGACGAGCCGTGTCAAGAATTACAGCTTTCTGAATCAAGCCCTTGATCCAGCTGCCTAACGAGAGCTTCCTGAGGTGTTGGTCGAGGCTCTTGGCTATTAAGCCATTGGCTGTCACGACTATTGGTACAGTGATTGCTGAATCCACCTCCCACATGTCGACAACCTCGTGAGCCAAGTCAAGATACTTGATTTGTTTATCTTTCTCGGCTGTCACGAGGTTCTCATCATGCGGGATGGTTATGTCAATAATCATTGCACGCCGCTCTGATCGATCCACTATCACTAAATCAGGCTTATTGGCAAAAAGAGTCCTGTCAGTGATGATGGATCGTTCCCAGTACAATGTGATATGGCCATTTTCGAGAACTGGGTCGGGCATATACCTGTAGTACGGCACCTCCGATTCCACAAGGTTATATTTGAGAGCAAATTGCTGATGAATTATCCTGGCTACAAGGTTGTGTCTATGCATTATACTGTTTGTTTTATTTTTTATTATTATTATTTTACACTACTTGTTGTTTTTATCTGATGTATTATGTGTGTGTCTTTTAGTCTGTGCTAAATAAATTTATTCCTTTTCTTTATCAAAAAATCTGACATTTCTACTACATAGCTCTTACACAGTCCATTTTCACGGTAATAAAACAGGTGTTTCAATTACAAGAAATGAAATCACCTGTTTAATGTCAACTAATTAGATGTGCGTTAGGCGCGTGCGCTCAGCGGCAAGTCACCAACATACGTTGTGATTACATAACACACCGTCCCATTGTTTTTTTTTTATGTTTGTACTTGTTAACGCCATGTTTACTTCCCTTATTAATAAGTTAACATAATCGATTTTTTTTAATTTATTTACCATTTATTTCAGGCATCAAAGCCTATTATTATACTAATACATATAGTATTATAAAAACTAGATAACATAAAAACTTAAAAATATTATAAAACATATTTAAGAAATTTATTATTAATTATTTAATAGCAAAAAATGTATGTAAGTGGACTATTATAGGTATGTATGTCAAAAGGCCAAAATGTTTTTGGTGCATCTGACTCTTATGTTAATTAAGTTCAAGTGGCATCTGGCAGATTTAATGGATATTTAGTAGGGACTAAGACCCCGTAATTACAACTTGAAGCATTGCCAGAAACGTGGTATTGACTAGAAAATAGGTGAATGGGTTCGCTAACTTCGCTTTGTTATACCGCACTGACGTCATATTACAAGTTTGTATGTTTCGTGGTGACGAAAACTCTTTGAAACCAAGTTGCACTTCAACATAATCGGTCTATAAAGTTCCCACTATTTAAAGTATTCTATGTAAAGTATTCAGCTTTATTAAACGTTCCCATTTCTGGGACACAGCCGTGCTTTCTCTAAGAGAGTCGGCCGTAATAGACCATGATACCGCTAGATATTGGGAACTAAAGCTAAATAATTTGATCATTATTTGCGAGTGGTGGTTGTGGTAAAAAAAAATAACAGCCGCGAATCAATAATTGATATTTAAGGTACTTTTTAAGGTACCCTCTGGTAAGAAACCGTGGCCCTGGCGCACAGGCAAGTGAAGGAACACGGGTTGGTTTTAGTCAGTAAAAGTCTGACACGCCCTTTCGTTTGACACACGACATTTGATGATTTCCCATTCAAAAAAAAGGTACCTTCTGGTCCGTAGATGGTGCAAGACCCCTCCCGTGTTTAGGAAAGCATTAGTAGATATTTGACAGTTGTTACACGTCGTCAGAAACCCGAACGTCTGAGGGACAATCTTGCCAAAGGGTATCGTATTGCCTAGTATGTAGCATTACTGTATTATGTAGTACTAGCTTTCCGCCCGCGGCTTCGCCCGCGTGGAATTCGGTTATATCGCGCTTTTTAGATTTCCCTCGGAAATATCAATTTTTCCGGGATAAACGGTACCCTATGACCTTTCTCAGGGTCTAAAGATCGTGTGTGCCAAATTTCAACAAAATCGGTTGAGAGGTTTAAGCGGGAAAGCGTAACAGACAGACGGACAGACAGACAGAGTTACTTTCGCATTTATAATATTAACTAGCTTTCCGCCCGCGGCTTCGCCCGCGTGGAGTTCGGTTATATCGCGCTTTTTAGATTTCCCTTGGCAACATCAATTTTTTCCGGGATAAAAGGTAGCCTATGTTCTTTCTCAGGATCTAAAGATTGTCTGTGCCAAATTTCATCAGAATCGGTTGAGAGGTTTAAGCGGGAAAGCGTAACAGACAGACAGACAGAGTTACTTTCGCATTTATAATATTAGTATGGATATGGATTACTGAGTTATGGAGGAAAGATGGGCACTCACTCCTTGTAAAATATTGGTATTCAGCTGCATCTGGTTTGATTGGAAGTCGTTGTCTATCTTTAAATGAACAGACAGCTGTGCAGCTGGGGAGTTTGTTCGGCAACTTCTTCTCAGCGAAAGCACTAGGACGTGGCGAAGGGCGGGCGTTTTGGAGTGAAAAACGTTCAAAAGTGCTGATTTTCCGCCTAATTTGAATAAATTACTGTTGATTTTGATTTTTTGATTTTCCTAGGCAGATGATTTGCGAAATTAATGTGTTTTATTCGGTTACTCTCCGGATCTAAACACAAGTGGGAGTTACGAACATAAAAATTGTTTCGTCAAAATCATGTATTATCTATAGTTAACAAAGAATATGGATAGGAAATCTCAAGTATTTTAAACAGAAAATTGTGTATTTTGTTATCTAAATACGCGAAACTGATCGCGGAACTGTGCCCTCCCTTTATCAATTATGGACATGAGGTAATATTTTAATTACGGCTAGTTACGTGACTTGTTTTGGATAACAACCTGACATAAAATGTGATAGCGTAGATATGGTATTGGATATATTAGTTGTCAGCATTACCTTATGAGAAAGCGAGTCTTCGATAGTCGTTTGTAAATATACATAATATAGTCCAATGTAGCCAGGTAATATTTTACAATGACACTAGCTGCGCCCCGCGGTTTAGTAAAGTAAAAAATAGATAAAAACCTATTCTCATGTCTAGGGAACGTATACAAAGTTGTTTTTTCTTTATACGAAACCTGTGTATAGTTTGTTCAGAATAAGCAACTGAATCGATTCCAATAATTTTTACACCAATATCTATTTTTTCCCCAAATACATTTAGAAATTGATGCAATGTGGTTACCGAGCGCGCCACGCAGCTTACAGTAGATCATAGTACGCGCAACAGCTGACGCCACCGGTCAACGCACTGTTTCGTGCGAGCGTTGATCATATTTTTGTTGGGACAACAAGTAGGATAACAAGCTCATAACTTTGTGGTTTTTCATGATATCTTATTGAATTTTTTTTACATAGATTCTTTACTTAAAAATACTGGACAGCAGTTTCGGGTTAAGCATAAAAAAAAAATAATGTTGTATACGAAATTTCATTAAAATCGGTTCAGCCGTTTTGGAGAAGTTCCAGTACAAATACTGTGACAGGAGGGATTTTATGTAATTGAAGGTGATTGCCGTTTTGTTGAGGCCTGAAGGAGCTGTTGGCTAACATTTGGTGCCACATAATAATAATAATATTTATTTAATTCAGATATTTCATCCATACCTATAATTTGTTTTATAAAAACAAAATTACATAAAAAATTGTATTAAGAAGTAAATAAAATTAAGATGTTATTATTTACATATTTTATCTAGACTAGAAGGACTCCCCGATGACGCTATTAGTCGCTATTTAACAGCGTGCAGCCTTATCCATCGTGCCAACATCGGAGAATCCCACCGGTCCATCAGTGCGGTCAGTATGGTGTTGGGCTACCGCGCGTGCGGCGCAGGATTGAAGCGCAACGTTTGCGGATGGTTGCCGCAAAACTATCAATCACAGCCGCCGCGAACATCGCGGAGGCACTGCAGTAGCGCGGCAGTCCCATCAGCACCCGGAACGCGTTGTTATATTGGAAGACTATAAAACTTTACAGATAGATTACTATGTACTAATATTACGAACGTGAAACATGGATCATTACTCAATCACGTAAACACGGCTGAACGTATTTGGATGAATGACACAGAGATATGTACTTAGGAAGTTAGGATACTTTCAATCCTGATAGTACGTTTTCGTGGAATATTTTTCGATATCCACTTGGCGTGGGAAAAAGCTAATAAATTATACTTCTGTCTTATTTGCCATTAGTTCTAGATCCTATAAGTCCTTGTCCTATTATATTATTATCTGTCTATTTGATAAGGTGACGGCACGGTTGGCGCAGTGGTTAAGCGATTGACTAATGCGAAGCGTGACGCGGGTTCGATTCTCGCGCGGAACAAGTATTTGTAAAATTAGGTCTAGACATTTCACCGTCAAAAAGTAAGATATGTGTTTTCAAAAGAGGTTATAAAAGAGAAAATGTGAACTTGTTTGTTAATGAATCACCTTTAGAAGTTGTTGACAATATAAAATATTTGGGATTATGGTTTGATTCTAGACTTATTTGGAGGAAGCACATTACGGAATTAAAAGATAAAATTCTTAAGTTTGTCAATATTTTTAGAATGCTAGCCGGTTCGGGATGGGGAGTGCACCCTACCCACCTAAGGCGCGTGTATATAGCCACTGTGAGAAGTCGAATGGATTATGGTTGTGCCCTTTATGGTAATGGCAGTCGTACACATTTAATAAAACTAGATAGGATACAGAATCTGTGTTTACGTATAATAGGGGGTTTCATTAAGAGCACACCCATACATATTATGGAAAATGAATTGTGTATTGCGCCTTTGCACGTCCGTCGGCAATATCTTGGAAGTAAATTTGTGTTAAAATGCAAATCATTTAAAAATAATGTCACTATTGATATACTTGAACAACTGTCAGCGATGTGTTCGCATCGCTACTGGAGAAATAAAGCAAATCCGGTTTTAGTTACGATCCATGACTCACTTAGAAACGAACGTATCTACTGCAGGGATATCATAGAAATGTTTAGTTTACCCACTTGGGTCAGCAACGTGGACCTAGACAATAATATAATTCCAACTATTGAGGGTATTGATCAAGCCAAAAAATATTATGACATGGCTCATTTAAAATCCCTTTGCGTTAGATATCTACAAACAAATTATACAGGTTTATATACAATCTATACTGATGCGTCAATGTCGAATAATGAAACTGGGGTTGCCTTTTTTGATTCATATTTAAATACCTCAATTAAACTTAAAGTGGATTCTGTGATTTCAATAATGCACGCTGAATTAATAGCAATTTTAGAGGCATTGTCCTATATAGACTCAATAGCATGTTCTGAGTTTCTAATTGTAACGGATTGTCGCAGTGCCTTACAGTTGCTAAGACGATGCACCTTACCCAAACGAGGGATTTCCATTGCCTACGTTATAATAGATTTAATGTATAAACTTAAAAGCAAGAATAAAAATGTTGTCTTACAGTGGGTGCCTTCTCACATTGGCATTGAAGGTAATGAGATGGTCGATCAGTTCGCTAAAGAGGCATCAACCGACGGTGAAAAGTACTCCTGTATCCCGTATTATACTGAACTTTACTGGAGGATAAAATACCTGTGTTATGATAGTTGGCAAGAATACTTTAATGAAAGGAGCCGCAGCAAAGGTATATGGTATGCCACCATACAACCGAACATCCTCAAAACTACATGGATAGACAGTGCCAATATGGGAAGGCAGACAATCACAACAGCTCTGCGACTTCGCTCCGGACACATACCCCTAAATAAATTTGCTTTTTTAATGGGTAAAGTCGAGTCACCAAATTGTGTGGAATGCGACGTGATTGAAGATGTGTACCACATAATCATGGAATGTGTCCGGAATGAGCCGGAAAGAAAAGATTTATTTAAAACTGTTGATAATATGTGCGAAACTGGGGTATGTAACAGCGTCCTTGCCGCTCCTACTTCGGAAGCAGCCAGGATGCTGTACAGGCTCGTGGATATTGGTATCCATCGCAGAGCTAATATAAGAATTTAAGTTTTAATTGTACAGTAGTCAGTAAGTTTGACTTGTAACGATGAGGGTGACATAATCTGTATAGATTAAAACCCTCCATAAATAAAAAAGAAAAAAAAAAAAAAAAAGTATTTGTAAAACCTACAAGTCTGGTTGTTTGTATTTGTGAGTTTACATTTTTGTAAATGCCTTCACAATACAGGAGAAATTCCTAGTATCGGGATGGTTTTTAAAGGTAAATAGATAATTTATGTACCTGAGTTTAATGAATATTCATTAGATCCTGTTTTATTTAATCTTAGGTATCGAGTGCCGGAACGCGAGATGGCGCGTCGAGGGGGCGACCGCACGGCACCGCTACGTACGCCCACCATGGCGGGAGGACTGTTTGCCATCGACAAGGACTATTTCTACCAGATCGGCTCATACGACGAGGGCATGGACATCTGGGGCGGAGAGAACCTCGAGATGAGCTTCAGGGTAAATTTTCTTATTAGAGTGAAAGGACTACTGAATAATGAAGAAAGATTGTAATTAGTTTAGCTCGCAGCGAATTGGCTTATGTCTTGGTACACGTCAGACAGTTCACTGTTTTAGGTCCAATTGAAGAGATAAAAAGAAGCTTTTAGATTTTTATTTAGTTCTTTCGTGGGGCCTATGTGGTAAGTTTATTAAAAATATTTTCTCAGATCTTAATGACTTAAGACATTTCTCCTGGTATTTTGGATATGTATTATTTGTATACAGCATAGATTAAATACCAGACAGGAAGAACGCGCACACATAAAAATCCTTTCTTATAAATTAGAACGACACTAGCTGAAATCTTCTTCTTGTAAATAGTTAGGCCAGTCAGCAAGTTTAGTACCTAATGCTGAACGATCAGGGTAGACAGACTGATTCTTCTTTTTTCGAATTGTTGTATCAGCAAATCTGTCTGGACCCGGTTGAACATAAGGGTCGGCTCTCACTACAAATAAAAATGTGGGGTAAAGGTCTGGCAGTGCGGCGGGCGGCTGGAGATCGTGCCGTGCTCGCACGTGGGTCACGTGTTCCGTGACAAATCGCCATATTCGTTCCCCGGAGGCGTCCAAAACGTCGTGCTTCACAACGCAGCCCGCGTCGCTGAAGTCTGGATGGACGAATGGGGACAGTTCTATTACGCCATGAACCCAGGTTCGACTCTGGAATGTACCGATACTCCTAACATTTTGCTATTGGGGAGCGTTGAGAAGGCCGGTTTTCCGCATCTAAGACGTGTCAGTGAAGCTATTGTATTAGAGTTTTAATTTATAATTCCAGTTAAATGTTGTAGGTCAGTTTGGGTAGACGAACGGTAATACTTACCTACATAATTATAAATAACATGTAACGTGGTTACACGTAACGTTACATCGGTTAGTGGAGAATAATTGTCGTCTACACGAGGCTTCTAGTTTTATTATCGTACTATTCAAAGAACTACTAAATAATCATAACTACTAAATAATCATTTGCTGTAGCTTAAGCATACTGCGTTTTGCTTGCATTTATAAGTGCGGCATAAGTGTTAGGTAAGGAAAACAGGCTGCTCCGGTCTATTACAGAAGGTACATAATTGAATAGCAAAATGATAGAAGTGAAGGTATGAAATACAAAAGTTTTGTTGTGGCTTGGGACATAACACTAACAACGTACAGTTTTGATACATTACATCATTAACATTTGAATAATCCAAAAAAGCTTGACATTAACCCCATTGCGGCTGCATTCATGTGTCTCTGCATGTCATTTATTTTCCATTAATTTTGCTCCATCGCTTTTTTATAATCTGTGTGTTTTCCCGCTCTTTGTAAACTGTTTCTATGTGTTTTTTTTAATTCTAAGTTGAATTGTAGGATTAAATATTTTAATAATAATAAAGTTATTAAGGTTTTTATGCTCAAAAAAATATTTTTCTTAGGTTTATTTCATCCTGCAACACGCTTTCTATTTCTGTTCGCTGTTTTCTATATTTTCTTTTGGAATTTTTCACATTATTTTCTGCTTCTTCTTGATGCAGAAGCAATGAGTTATGAGTATTAATATTTGTCTCCAACCAATATTAGAATTAACCACAGCAATCCTTTTTAGACCGTGGGTTGTGGTAAATGATATAAATGAATAATGATTGTATTAATAAATCAGATTTCCGAAAATCAGCACCATATTTGCGTAACATTGCATATTGCTAATCCACTGCTCAATATGTTCCAAAAATGTGTCTGCTCAACCACGTAAATAACGCAATGAATGTTCTTGAATTGTCAAAATGATGCCCATGGCTACTGATGAATTATGCAATTACCCTATTATACAGACTCTTGACCCTTGAATAATACCTTGGCAAATAATTTAAACATACCAAGATCATCATCATCCCAGCGTTAATCCCAGTCGCATCCGAAACCTTTTCAGCTTTGGAGTCTGGGGTCCGCTTTACTAGTCCAACTGCTGATATGGCTAAACTTCGACATTTTCCGTGAAGCGACTGCCGTCTGACCTCCACAACCCGAAGGCGACATCGAAGCATTGCAGTTAGACCAATTGTTGGATTTTTGAGGGCTCCAACAACCCGTAACGACTGCCACTAGATGTTCGTATGGCAACCGGGACCAACGGCTTAACGTGCTGTCCGAGGCACGACCAGACCAGTGCAAATATTCATATCACGCCACGGAGGCTGTCAATTTAAACATACCAAGATCAGCTGAGCAAAACATGAACATGTCAAGCGATATCTTATAACAATAAACTATTAATAAAATGAAAATAAAAAAAAGGTCCTTTGTCCAACGACGTCTTCCCAGTCTTCTGGTCCTTTTGGTAATAAGTCATAATGCCATTGATTGTCAATATCTCATTTAAAAGCTATTCTTGTATCATTTGCCGCAACTCGTCTATCATGGCTTAATAGAATTATGTGTTATTGCGATAACAATATAATAATTAAATTAATATTTGCAGAGGAAGATCGATTAACATATCGGTTCCTGTTTTGTGTTTCCTAGTGTATGTGTGTATTATTTTTCCGTCTTTTTATAATTATTATTAATCCCAGATTGTTGTTAAAATTCCAGAAATGGGTATGTACTAGCTGTAAGACACCAGATACATTAGATTTGCCTAATGGGGTCCTTAGTCAATTAGTCATTATTGGACCTATTATATTAGGCGACGAAGTCGGCCGCTAGATCTGATGCCATTCCAACGTATTTGTAAAACTATAAATTGCTTATATTATTGTAATCGTTCCGATTGTTATTGAAGTCGAATATAAACTCTATCGTTGGTGAATTCAAAACAATTGCAAATTCTTGATCTTGTTCTCTTTTCGGTTTTAGCAACGATTCCGGGAACATTTTAAAGGCTTATTCAGTTTTGTAGCTTAACTAAATATTGACAAGTTTAGTTTTTACTAATTTTACACAGTATTCATGTTTACTAAACTTTGTGATATGGGGAACATCTCATTTTGATACATTGTGGATATTGGCAGAGGCAATGGATCGGTCGATTTGATCGTTTCATAATAGATACATAAGCAACTTTCATTAATAAGTGTGTTCTTATCATTGCTTTTGGCCGTATGGACATTTCACACTTGTTGGGTAGTTCAATGGAGTACAAAACACAATGCAACTACGTTTATTTAAGTAATTGAGACGCAGGTGTCGCGCCCAGCAGGTGTGAATGTGGAATAACATGAGATATGTAGCCAGGAGGAAAGCGTTTTTATGAGAAAATTAGTTTAAAGACTGGAAAATCGGTTAACTTTCGGTTGTTGATGATTTAAAACAATCATGTTTGCCATTCCATTGAACAAAACCTATGAAAAAAATAGTACTACATTTCCGATGAGCGTAAAAGACCAGAAATAATGTTGCGGTCTTATGTTATTTTGCTACAAAGTTTTTTCTGCTTTATTGTCTAGAAAATAAGATTTATTTTCCATACTTAAATATTTTTGTTTTTATTTTACAAATACATTTTTTCAATATAACGTTTTAAATTCATATATCAGAAACGATAATAAAATGTGCAATTGCGGCCGCTCGAGCGATGTGGACTGTGTGTTCCTAATCCTTAATCCAGTGCTATTGCTGGCTAATGGTTAAAGGCACACTGTTTTTCAGTCACCAATTGATGATATACTTGCTGCCATTCAAATGAACAACTGTAATGCAGCTAGTTCGAACTGGTTTATATAGTTTATTAATTACAATGAGGTTAGGTGTAGTTGCTGGCTTTTATGTAGAATTAACACTCTGATGACGGCCGTAGCCTTTAACTAAACAATACTTACAATGCTTTATTAATTTTGAAGAATTTTTATTTAGGGCTGATTTTTCAATCCTAAGATAAAAGGTTCAATATCTATCTAAAGAATAAAGTTATTTGGCTGTTTATCAGACGAATAAATGCTCACCGGTTTATCAACTGTTATTTATTCCAATTGTAATTTCTAAAGAAATTAATTCGTTTATAAAGTCGCTTAAAGATCCTTTCACGTAACTGACAAGTTGACCGATTTTTTGATTGGTTTTTCGGAATACCGCCTCAAAATAGTGACTATATTTATATTTTAATAGAGTAACCAAGTCACCGAGTGAATATCGTGAACTAGGTATTATGTATTCCGTAATAGTTATAGAGTTTTGGTCCTGAAAGGCGTTGGCAAATCTATTGCGAGCTGCTATCAACGATTAGTAGAATATGTTGATATTATAGCCACAACAGTTTTACCTCGTACCTGATAAACTAAGGAAGCTGAAGCCATGTCTGATGAAAAGACTGTTCAATAGCGCTTCTTTTAGTGCTCTTCCAGCATAGATTATGTATAAATCCTTTTTCATTTGTT
The DNA here is from genome assembly GCA_017933935.1 of Sesamia nonagrioides. Taxonomy (NCBI): domain Eukaryota; kingdom Metazoa; phylum Arthropoda; class Insecta; order Lepidoptera; family Noctuidae; genus Sesamia; species Sesamia nonagrioides. The sequence continues at coordinate 439,569 of JADWQK010002354.1, forward strand.
TTAATTGCGCAATACCTCATCATCTCAATCTGGCTTGACCAAAGAAAGCAATGAAACGAGCGTACCTAGGCCTGGTCACCCTTGCTTTGGGTTCAAATGTGGTTCGACCCGAAAGACCAAGTTCAGTCTTCAAAAAGCAATAGGCAAATCCTCCTGGCTATTTCGCTTTGGGTACATAACTGGGGTGGTGGGGCGCGCCAGGTGTGGATGTGCGGCGGGCGGCTGGAGATCGCTCCGTGCTCACACGTGGGCCACGTGTTCCGCAAGACGACGCCCTACTCCTTCCCCGGAGGCACCGGCCGTGTGGTCAACCACAACAACGCGCGCCTCGCTGAGGTCTGGCTCGACGACTGGAAGCATTTCTACTACAATATTAACCCGGGTACGGGCACGCCTGTTCTCAATTGAGTCTTTAGTTGTTCTGGTTAAGAGGGAAGCTTGGTCCTTGGTGACATGACGGTTTAATGAATAGAAATTCTGTTTAAGAGATTAACTCAAGATATCTTTTTTTCTTTATTAGAAAGACGGAAAGAATATATAATTCCATATTAGTCAAGTTTCCAAGCTTTACTTAAAAACTAATAGCACAATAATTCGCCACTTAGTGGCTGTTTTTGCTTTAGAAATTTGAAAACTGCTAATTGTTATTTTAATGCTTTAACGAACCAAAATAAGATCAACGGAAATAGATAATTCAATTTCTTATTCAAAGCACCTGATGAACATACTATCAAACCATGAAGTGGGGATGTCCCACTTATTTTATTTCTGTTTGCCTGACTTTATTTAGAACAGGTGGGCTAAGCGATAAGCGCATATTTCAATAGGCATCATAAATGTATCGATAACAGTTAGAACAAAGAAGTCGAGGGAAACATATTTTCTACCTTTTTGTGTCAATGATTTGTACATGTTGCGTGTCTGTCCGTATTTAGCTCAGAATGTGATATATGGGGTTGATTGCTTCATAAATAATATTATAATTTGAGTATACAAATACTCAACATAAACATTTCGCGTTCGTTATTGTTCGTTTATAATGTATAATAAATTAACCCTCTATATCTAATTTAACATTTGTTTACGTTTTTTTTCTATAAAAACGTAAGCAAGTGTTAACCCAGCATGTATTTATTAAAAAATAACCAGTCATTAACATTTTTATTGCATCAAAATTCATTTCTACACCATTGGGTATAACATAATCATGCTTCAAACTAACAGTAGTATAGCAATGTTAAAAAAAATTGATACGGTAATAGTAAAGATTTATATATGAGTGCTTGATTTTAACTCTTTTAAAATTCCGTGTTTATTCAAATACAAACACTACAGATAAATTAAAACTGACAGACTTAGAAACAGATTAAAAAATCAAAACAAGAAAGTTACTGATAACTCTTATTTTCTTCACCAAAGTACATGAAAACAGAGAAAAAATGTAGCTACAAGTATACACTGCTACAAAGATGTTTTGGCGCTCGAATAACATTAACAAGTGGCCCTATTGCTAATACACTGGTCATCACAAAAATCGGCCCACCTATATTTTACACGAAAACTCATGATTTCATATTTTGAATGAAACAAATTGTATAATCATTGATTTATATGCTAAATAACGCCAGTTTTTTACTAATTAGTCAATAAATTGTCTATCTCAATTGTACATTTTTTACAATTATACAAAAAAAATAAAATCCCTATTTTAACCATATTTTTTTAGCTTGAGTTGAACACTCTGTAACTTTTTAGTCTTACATGTTATTGAAACAAAACTTTCCCCCTCTTGCTCTTATCACTGCCTGCATTCCCCGTTTCGTTGACCTTATTAAAATGGTGATGCTTCCTTGAGGAATTCGGCTTCATTCTTCTCTAATGGCAGTATCCAAAGCTTTCAAGGTTGTAGGGGCGGGTTCTCGAGCTCTAACCTTCTGTTTTAGCGTGTCCCATATGTGCTCTATAGGATTTAAATCCGGACTTATTGCTGGCCACTCCATAACACGAATGCCAACCTCTTCCATGTACTGTGTAACAATACGCGCTACGTGTGGCCTTGCATTATCATGCATTAAATGGAAATTTTCTCTGATGTAACCCGCATACGGCAACACATGATCTTCTAGGATGTCCGATATGTAACGTGGAGCAGTTAAAGAACCCCTATTGAGAAACACCAACTCTGTACCTGCTGTCAAAGATATCCCGCCCCAAAACAACAGAGCCTCCATCTTAACTGACAGTTTCTCTAATACAGCACTGAGCGTAACGTTCTCCTGTTCTTCTCATAACATAACGGCGCCCACCAGAGCCCTATAAAGTCATTCTGCTCTCATCTCAGAATAAAACTGAAGCCCACTGTTCTATAGTCCATTCAAGATGTTCCCTCGCAAATTGTAGTCTGGCTTGGCGATGAGCTGCAGTCAGCTGAGGTTCCGTTGCTGGCTTGTGAGGTCTTAAGTTCTGTTCACGAAGTCTTCTTCTCACCGTGCTGTCACTTATAGCCACATCCCGCACTTCACACAGCCGCCTCTGGAGATCTACACCAGAAAGGTGCCGATTTCTTAGAGCCGATGTCACAATAAAGCGATCATCTCTTTGAGTGGCGAGCCTTTGTCTTCCAGAATCTGTTCTCCTACGGTAGCGCCCAGTCTATTGAAACCTCTGGTAAACTCTCCGAACAGCAGATCGACTGAGACGTAGTCGACGAGCGACAACACGTTGACTGAAACCCGCTCGCAGCAAAGCCACAACTTGAACCGCTTCAGCTTCAGTAGTATCCATTATTTTAGGTTAATTTAATCCGGATTACAATGATAATCAATAAAGTAACAATCGTCAATAATCATAATAAAAATTAAAATTCCTGGTTGCGAATTAAACAGAGTTAAAGTGAATACTACCGTATTTATCAAACCGGCACTGGGCAGTGTTTATTTTAAAAAAAGTTTATTAAGTAGCCTCATATTCGTAACCATTTATCGGAATCAAATGTCAAAGATCTTATACGACCTGAGACATAAACAAAAGATAGTTCTAAACGTTTATTTTTGAAATTGTAAAGAGCAATAGTCAAAAAACAGGGTGGGCCGATTTTTGTGATGACCAGTGTATTTTTGTTCACATGTATTGAAAAACAAGATGGCGGCGTTAGTTCCAATTTTGGCCTCACACCAAAATATCTTTGTTCAGTTTAGTGTTTCTCATAACTCGTACTACGGTTACATTGTGTGCTATGGTGAGCAGGGGCCCTGAGCGTGCCGGTCGGTGACGTCAGCGAACGGAAGGCGCTAAGGGAGCGGCTGAAGTGTAAAAGCTTCAGGTGGTATCTCGAGAATATCTACCCGGAGAGTCAGATGCCACTAGAGTACTACTATCTCGGAGAGGTGAGTTTAATTTAAATATAGAATGTAGAATCGTATCCACAGATAAGAAAATATCTTCACTTAGGGCCGGTTTTCTGAGCCATAGTTTAAACCAACTAATTGTTAAAAATAGTACCTAACTAGTAAATTGATAAAATGTATTTTTGATCATTTTGTAGTTAATCTAACGATATAATATATATCATGGCTAATGGTTTGACCAACTAACTATTAGTTAAGGAAACATTTTTAACAATTGGCTAAGTTAAAACCCACCGCTTATAAACCATCAAAATATCGCTGGTAGTTATTAGCTAGAGCTAGTGAGGCGGAAGTAAGTATATTTGTTAAGACTTTTCAATGTCGATTCATTAGCTGTCAAGAAGATAATTATGTCAAAACATTGTCCCCTTCCTTTCGGCAGTCGGATAAAAATAGTGTTCTTACATTGTGATTAATGTATCCAAATTTGGTAAGACTCTTACATCATTGTTTATTCATTTCTTCCTCTACATATTTTTTACTTTTATTACAAAAATCATTTAAATTATTGTTTAACTTATGTCTTATCTCAATTTGTCTGTTTTGTTCTCAATATTTATATAACTAGCATTGCAAGTAAGTGTATGTACCTAATTTTATGTTCATTACAAGATACATCTGGAAAAAAAAATTCAAGTAAATGTTTCGCGTGAAGTTATAGATAGCAAAGACCGATAACAATACAAACAGGTGTTATTATCCAATATAAACACATATTAGTGTCTTATGTACATATTAGGTACGTAATTCGAAATATCTATAGATTTTATTTAACAAATATTTATACAAGTGTGTGTTTGCTTGACGACTAAATATTACTGTTTACAGATTCGTAACGCCGAAACATCGAATTGCTTGGACACGCTCGGCGGGAAGGCGGGACAACCGCTCGGCATGGGATACTGCCACGGAATGGGCGGGAACCAGGTCTGTATCTAAATCAAAACATTCTACACAATCCACTAATTACCTAATATAAGTAATGACGTCACCTCTCGTTATTATGATCAGAACAGGAGATCGAGGAAGGCAAAGAAATCTAAAAAAAATAAGCGAAACTTGTCTCTGCACCAAGTATGTATGTTCAGTGTTCACCATCGTCTTTCATCGAGGAGTACACTGATCAGAGTTGATAAACGATTCATGTGCATAATACAATATGTAAAGAAAACCCTGTCCGATTTGTGAAGGTATTGCTAACTATCGATAACTGATTCTACTTATGCCTACAAAGCCTGGCTAAACTTAAAAAATACCTAATAAAAAAATAAATACTATTTCGCAAAAGAAGGCAATGGTCATGGCAATACATGCGCGGGCGACGGGGGGTGGGGCACGCGGTTAAACAAAATGCCGCCAGCGGCCAGGCCCGGTATCCTACATTGATTCATACAAGGTAACTACCAATAATGCCGTAGAAAACGATGTTGTCACTTTTTAAAAATTTATAAATATTATGGAAGTTAGAGTTAATTCGCGGAAAAAAAGATTATTTCAAAATTCATTAGTATGGTTATTATGATGATTATGTAAGGTTTAAAATTGTATTTGGTCATGTCATTATCTAACCTTTATTATCCTTATCGGTCGGACGGAGTTTTCTTTACAAATTCTATAAATATGTAGTATTAGTTCATACATAGATTTTAAATGTAAAGGGAGGTTATTTCATTTACTAATTGCACGCTGATCATTGAAGGCACGTTATGTCGGACCGGCGGACGATCCCAACTAGTCGCAACCATTTGACAAAAATGTGTTCGCCGATTAGGGGGCCGATTGCCTACACTTGTAATGATTGACGGGCTTTCATCATAGGATGAAGGTGTGACTGTGAATAGGGATAGGGTTTTGATACAATTACTTTGCTTCATGTGCTTATGATAAGCAAAAATGAACGTTGGCTCTTTATAATTAGAATATAAAACTCTTTACAATATAAAATTCAGTGTGGTTATTCGCGTCCATTGATAGGCCGTATTTTTCTAACTATTACTCCATTCGGAGTACGATTAGATATTTAAACAAACCTTTTCTACATATCGTTCAACCGATTTTGGATTCTATTGTGTCGGTGGCATGACAAACGGCAGCTGTCTGTCTGTTTGTGTTACGCAGTAAAGGTTCCTGATTGCGTGATACACTCAGTGGTAGGCCATAATATCGGCTGCCGGCAGAAGTTACTACCCACCAGACAAAGTCTTGCCGCCTAGCGATTCGTCGTGTTCCGGCATGATGTCTGGTGTAGCCGTACGGAGGACGGTACTGAGCAGTTGTATTGCGATGTGTGCCGGGTACGATGCGCCAAATGTTATTGTGTCGGTAGTTTGATTGTGGAAGGTCTCCAGATAAATCTCCCTCTGGTGAAGCAGCGTTGGTCTCGTTGTTGGGTTGAACATTGCATCACCTTTTTTTTTTTTTTCGGTTTGGAAATCCTCATAGGATGTCCGCCGCCCTAGGGTGGGCGACGGGGTCTGTCAGACTTTTACTGACTAAAACCACCCCGGTGTCTCTTCTATCACGAGCGCGCGTGGGGCCGCGGGAGTCTAAATTCTTCCGCAGCCCCACACTCTCGTCCTGGCCCGGTCTGTCCGGGCCTCGTCTCCGGCACGGGGTAGTGGGGTGTTAAGCTACCCCGTGCATCGCCTCAGAGGCGCACGCTGACACTCGCGTGAGTTAAGGAACCCCAACTCTCCAATATTAGCTTCATCAGCTAATACTTATATTATTTAGCATTTTAAGTATAATTCAGCAGACGTTATCTAGGACATGCGTCACTAACTTAGATGCTTAGTTAACAATAAGATTAGTATACAAGATCAATATTTTGTAGAACTAATGAATTACTGTTACGCTGTTACTGGATAGAAATAAAGTTATTTTTTAACTCCTTCGTAGTCGTTAACTTAATTCATGCGCCACCGCCGCGGGGTCCATCGAATAGGGGGCGGGGACTTCCCCATGTACCTCGCCCCTGGACCCTTCATGGGGGGCGGAAGAGGGCGTTATCCGCCCTTCTTCGGCGCCCAGTGCGTCTTCTGCGGCCCGGGAAGGGAGTTGAGATCTCCCTCTCCCATTCCGCAGCTTCCTTCTGCGACATCACGTCCTCGCAGAAGGACACCACCGCGTCCCACGACTCTGCGCTGCCGGCCATCCTCCGCACTACTGCCGGCAGCGTCAGGTAGCCTCCTACTTCATTTGTGAGGACACGGCGCTGCTCCTCCCAAGCTATACACTCGGAGAGCGTGTGCTGCGCCGTGTCCTCCCCGCATTGGACGCAGTGGTGGCACCGAGCGTCCGGCTCCCTGCCTAGGCGACACAGGTACTTGCCGAAGCAGCCGTGCCCCGACAGCACCTGCGTCACCCTGAACGACAGGGAGCCGTGCCTTCTCCCGAGCCAGTCGTCGAGTACTGGCCGGATCGCCTCGACGGTAGCGAGGCCGGCGGTAGGGCGCATAAGCCTCTGCCGCCAGTCCGCCACCAGGACCTGACGGAGCTCCTCTCGGCGCAGCTCGATCTGCCGCTGCGCCGGACTGGAGCCCCGTGTCCGCTCTTCCTCGCGCCATCGGTATAATGACGCGAGTACTTTCGCCTCTAGGTCCCAGGGCGGGGATCCGGCCAGGACGCAAGCCGCCTCGTAGGAAATCGTGCGATACCCGCGGACGACCCTGACGGCCATCGCCCTCTGTGGCTTGCGCAGAATGGCGAGTGTTCCGGCCGTCAGGTCCATCGCCCACACAGGGGCTCCATACAGGGCCATGGACCGCACGATTCCCACGTATAACCGCCTACAGGCGGCGCTCGGGCCCCCCATGTTGGGAAGCAACGTTGACAGCGCGCCTGCTGCACCCATCAGCTTGGGCGCCAGCCGCCGGAAGTGGGGTCCGAATTCCCATCGGCTGTCGAGCACCAATCCCAGATACTTCATGGTGGACTCGACAAATATCCGGGCACCACTGACCACGATATGTGATCCCGGCGCCGGCGCACGCCGGGGGCCATGGAAAACCATGGCCTCCGACTTGTCAAGGGCCACCTCCAGGCCCAGGCGTCGGATGCGGGTCACCACCTGTGACACCGCAGCCGTGGCTATCAACGTCGAACATTGCATCACCTCACTCAACTGCTGTTTTCCTTTTTACTCACTAAGATTTTTAAGTGAATAGGCTTAATAAACTTGCGCGCTTTACCATCAACGATTGCATCACTGCTTACCATCAGGCGGGATTGCAGTCAAGCGCTAGTTTATAGATATTAAAAAAAAAAAATGAAAAAAAAAACAAGTTTAGCCAAGTTCGATATAATATGTCTTTCACAAAGTTCGAGCACCTTACTAAGGAATTATAACAAGTGTTTCGGTATTATTAACTTACCCTAGAACTGAAGTAGGAGTGAAGAAATCGAGCTTGCGGGCTGTAGTTGTACGGACGAAAGCAGGTCAAGCTACCCGAAACTGTCAAATATTCCCAATTAATCTTGAGCCTTAATACCTTAGAGATAAAGTTAAAAATCGAATAGAAGAATCGAGTCGTCTGTACAATAGTGTTCAGTATGCGTTCGCTTTTATTATATTCCAGGATTACAGTGACACGTTGGTAAGTTGCTTTTGGGGCTACTTTATAGCATTAATTATTTGCAATATAGTATTTTACCCGAATCAAATAGAAAAATTGAACTTTTTGATTACCTACTAGATACTGCTAATAGTTTAAGACCTAATTTCTCAATAGACCGATAGGTCTTTTTTTTCTTCTTTGGCTTTAGACGGTTTGTGCATTTAGCCAGTGTCACGTGTTGGGATTGTTAGAAAAGCCAATTCGTAATGTATTTTTATTCATGATGAAAAAGACGTCCGCGTGAACCGTCTATGAGAGAGGTTTGAGGCAAAGTCATGATGTGGCCATTATGCTGCGATATCTCAATGATCTTTATCAATTATTTACTGAATGCACTTTTTACTACATAAAAATGATAAAAATGCGTGTGCCAGCTCATCTTAACTTTCCCCCAAAACTCCACCGATAAGTACTTTTTATGTTATGAATAAATATGATAGGTTGAAATACTTTGGGCGTGTTCCGAATTGCGCTATAATCGATTTGGACGTATGTACTTACTTTCGTTCCGAAATATCGTGTGCGCGATAATGGTGTCCCGTAAATCTTGCGATAACACGAACCGTGGCATAATATAATATCACCGTGAGCGTTGTCAAGAATGACTTCGTTATGTTTTGAGTTCCACCATACTCGTATTTTTAAACGACCTGGCGTTTTTGCAATTGAGGTTTTGCCTGAGTAGGCACTTAAACAAAGAAGAAGAAATATAGTATGCATAAAGAAATTACATAACCATGAGTATTCCAGTAAATATAGTTATGACATTGAACGAGCACCGTCAGAGCGTTCCGAATTGCTCTCAGTTTCCATAATTGAGATATCTAAATCGGAACGCAAATTATTCATGTGAGCGATTATGTCATAATTTGCAATGCGACCTTTCTATGCAAAAGTTGAGACAACTAATATCTGAAATACAAGATATGTAGCTATAGAAAAAAATGTCGTTTTTGTACAATGTGGACTTCGCTCTTTTTTTGGGAAGTTCGCTCAGCTTCGTCATCCAATTCCATTGGCACCCGAATTCGGGAAGAGTACAGTTAATGAATCCTGAACAGCTGAAGCCATTCAGCGGAGTCCGATTCTTAATCATTATCAGTCTAGGTCTCTTCCAAATGCGCTAAATGAATAGATGGTGCCAGATTGCAGGCTATGCACCCAAAGTAACTGCGCTTTTATCGTGAGATCAGCGTTATTTCCAATTCAACTTAATATTTGGACTCTGTTTTTATGATAGGGGTGTTACATACATCGGACTCGACAATATTTGTATTTTTAATGATAATGGAACACCCCTCGAATCGAATACCGAAATCGAATATATGTTGTTAAATCGGGATGACTTTGTTGTTCACTAAATATTGCCGAATCACACACACATTGGATTCGGCAATAGTTATTGAACAACCAAGTGATCCCGCAATAATTGCGGGATTGCTACATATATTCCATTTTCCCGTCCGGGCCTAATAAATGCGTGACACGCCTTACCTAAATATAGGTCGATATGAGGATATTCGTCAGTCGCCATATTAACATTTTAACGAGGGCTTATCATAAGTTCTTTAGAACTGATTTTCGCAGACTATAATACAATACAAAGTGTCGTCTTCATACTAAGAATAATGACTTACAGCGCTTTATTTAAATCTTAGCGAAAAATTGGTTAACCCTTTCTATTACGGATGCATTGCGAATTAGATCTTAAAATGTATATAGTTAGATACTTTTTTTCATGCAATGGGAACTGTCGCCTTAGTCCTCCAATATGGTCTCCTTGGTCATATAGGTAAAATTGTTACTGTTATGCTCATTATAATACCTGAATTGTCCGTTACTTCTGAGGTTTTAATGAATTTTCAACGCATCAAAAGCTGTGAAAGCCGCTTGTTGTAATATGATAATGTTTTATTAATTAGGTACTACAATAAGCATTACATACAGTATAAATGTTGACATTTTGTTAGGGGTGAAAATGGGCGGTCTTATCATTTCTTTAAAATGTGTATTATTTTGTATCCAGGTGTTCGCGTACACTAAGCGGAAGCAGATAATGTCAGATGACAACTGTCTGGACGCAGCACACCCGCGCGGGCCTATCAAACTGATCCGCTGCCACGGGATGCGCGGCAACCAAGAGTGGAAGTACGATTCTAAGGTAATTATTTATCATCACACTTGTTTTTGTAACCATTAAGAAGGGAGCCAGAGGTGTGATGATTTTTTCTTGTATTTTTATAATGTCTAAGTATTCGCCGAGGCTTTTACCATATTTCGTACAAAACCATCCGTATGGGAGCAGTGGTGGCTTAGTGGTATCGGCTTACAAGTTGTAGGTCGTAGGTTCGCACCCCGTCAGGCTTTCACTTTGTGTAAATATTTTTATCAAAACTGTTCTCAAAACGGTCAACGAAAACATCGTCAGGAAACCGGCATGTCTTAGAAGCAAAAACTTCGAAGACATGTGACATTCACCAGCCCGCATTTGGCCAGCGTGGTAGATTACGGCCCATTCCCTCTCACAGAGAGGAGACTTGTGTCCCAACAGTGGGAACAATATACTGCTGTCATAAGGAAAAAAGACGCATCTACCATTTTTTTTAGGCGAAATTTAAAAATATTGGTGTGTGCCATTTTTTTTACTGATTTAGAATATGCATGTAACTCAATTTGAAAAAAAAAAAAAAATGTTAGATGCGTCTTTTTTCCTTATGACGGCAGTATAGGTTGATTATGTAACCCAATAACAACTCTTATCATCTAGAAATCCATAATAATATCACATGTAGTTGTCGACCATTATTTAGCTTAAGTCATTAACTAATCTCTGCTTTATAGTTAAATTAGAATAAAATTATACTTTCTGGCTTATAAACCTGATGACACACCTCAAGGAAAATGTTGTGACGCTGCAACTCTCCAAATATATCTGTCGTATTTATTTATTGGTTTATCTACAATTGTCACATTGTTTAACTTAATATAATACTAGCAAGATACAATAAGAATAGTGTTCAATATGATGTGATAGACACGGCCTGCAAAAACAAAATTGCAAATACAGCAGAAATAATTTTTACAACAACAAATGGAAGTTAAGTCACCTATGTATAAAAATAAATACCCGAATAAAAAATACCAACAGACAAATGGAACAACAACTTATTTGGCATTTCTTCTTAAGCTTATAGAGGTCCACTGCTGGACAAAGGCCTCCCCCAAGGCTTTCATTGCATGGGTTCGGTGCCAGAATTCTCACGCTTGGTAGGCGGGTTGGGGATCGCAGTAATTTGATATTCCACTGGAGAAGCGCTGCTGCCATCATCAGGGGATCAGGGGGCTCTCATCAGGAAAGCCCCTGATGAGAGTTCCCTTAGTCGCCTATAACGACACCCACGGGAGGATATGGGTTGGTACTATGCTAAGCCCGGTACCACAGGTATTGGACATATACTAACACGTTATTTGACATTTACAGACGCGGACAATAAAGCACACAAACACAGGCATGTGCCTGGACAAGCCAGACGCGTCCGACGTGTGGAAGCCGGTACTGCGGCAGTGTAACCGGTCGAGGGGACAACAGTGGCTCATGCAGGTCGACTTCAAGTGGCAGGCCAGGCGCGCCTCGCACGATCAGCTTAGCTAGTAACACCTTCACAGGTAATTCCCTCTTCCACTAATAAATTAATAGTTTAAGGACCGTATTACAGAACCCTAATACTACACACACACACACACACACACACACACACACACACACACACACACATTACACACACACATACACACACACACACACACACAGTACACACATTACTTAATACTAGTTTCAATCAATTAAATGGCTTGGAACAAGATTTATGTAAAGCTTGAGTTTTGAGTGAGGTTCTGAAGAGTCGATCGCTCGACGCAACATACGTACGTCAAATAATGGCGAAGCTATCATTTAGTATCTGTAATTTGAGAGAACGCCTTTTTTAACGAGTACGCGTGTCAATTTGACGTTCGCCTTAAGGGGGTTATTTAGGTTTGCGGGTGGTAAAGACCAGGCCCGAGTCGAGGCCTGATGTGTTCCACGCGCGCGGCCGCGGGTTGTTCTAAACAGGTGCAGCGGCTTCTAGCGCACAGGTAAGTGAAGGAACACGGGTGGGTTTTAATTAAACTATGATTCACCTAGCCTACCTTCTGTGTGTAAATAATGCAGGCATAGAGAACGACAGCTACCACCGACGGTGTCGTGGAAATTAAAATATTGTTTTTCTACGACCATTCGGTAATTTGCTTAATACATAACCATAAGTCATACCTCGATAGTACTCATTCCTGCCAAGTCGTGTTGCAAAGACCATTTCCACACGGGTAAGCCGTACTACAATGAAACTTTTAAATTTTTTTTAAGGCTACGTCATCAAAAAATCTACATATCATTATGCCAAAAAGCGCGCGTATTCGAGTCACGACTAAATATCGCATGTTATTAGGCTGCATGGATGGATTGCCTTTGCCTTTCACTTGTGGGATTATAACAAAACTAATTGCCACTTAGCTTCGCTTCGTGGCACAAACTATCACTCAAATATGAGTGAAGCCACTAATGCCACTGTCAAGCAATGATAGCTATCGTAATAACGATAGCTATCATTGCTTGACAGTGGCTTAAATAACTAGAGATGCACGGATATCCGGTAACTATCCGGTATCCGGCCTATCCGGCCGTCCTAATACTATCCGGCCGAATACCGGATAGTTAATATTCGGCCGGATGTCCATCCGGCTCTCCAAAACCTAATTACTAGGTAATACTGTACCCCTTGGTAAAACTAGTTGTCAGACTTTCGGGCTTCTAATGACCTGTAACGACTTTCAAAGATCTACAAATGACAGCCGGCACCAACGGCTTAACGTGCTTTCCGAGGCACGGGAAGGTCCCATATGTAAAGATCCCATCCACAATCTAACCGCGGCAAACATAGCTTTACTCGATTGATTGACCTGTGCAGCTACGTGCGGCGTTAAAAAATAAAACATATTATGAGCGCAAATGGTACTAATGTTGTTTTATTGTATACCATATAGATAGCAAGTAGAAAATTAACTAGAAAAACACGCCATTAGCTTCGTAATCGGGCCATAATCGGGCAATAAACATTTAGTTTTCCAATGGATTGTTAACCGTCGTCGGTATAAAGGTAATACTACCGTACGGAGGACGGGTCTGAGCAGTTGTGTTGCGATGTGTGGCGGGTATGATGCGCCAAATGTTGTTTTGTCGGGAGTTTGGTCGTGGAGAGTCTCCAGATCAAACTCCCTCTAGCGCAGCTTCGTTTAGTCGTGTTGGTCTTGGGTTTAACATTGCATCACCTCGGTCAACTGCCGCCATCCTTCCTATTCCTTAGTTTTTTAAGTGAATAGGCTTAATAAACTAGTGCGCTTTATCATCAACGATTGCATCACTGCTTACCATCAGGCGGGATTGCAGTCAAGCACTAGATTATAATTATTTTAAAAAAAGGTCCGTCTACACCATTGTGACTTCTCACTTTGAAAATCTCGGTTTCTGAAAACAAAATCAATCTCAAAAATTTGATAACAGACAGTAACAAGTACTCGTCACCTTATTGGTTGCATAAATTATCAACAGCCAATAACATCATAAAGGGTGTATCTGACATCGACTCACAAACAAGTACCATGGATCCAGTACATGATTCTAACCCCCCACTGGTGGAATTTTGCGTCGGCTTTTTCCCGAGTCAAAAATAATAATATGCAGTTTTTTCACTTTAGACCGTTCAATAATTGCTATATTTTTATAACTCAATAAGATTTTAAAGTAAAAATTAATTAATTAGTTAATTACACCAAAAAGCGCAATATGAACAATACTAGAAAAAATATCCTAACAGCTGATTTAAGAGAGCTCGCATCAGGGGTCAACGTCACCCCTACAAACACGCACGGCAGCACGCTTGCAATGTTCAAAAGCCGAGTCGACACTGTTTTTTAAACACTTTTATTTCTGTAACCGCTCATTAACAACATAAATGACTATCATAATTTTGTTAGTGGCATGCGGTGTAGCCTTTTCGCGAAGTTTGCGTTACACCCTGTATTTTGTGTAAAACATTTGATCATCACTGCTTTCAAAAATAACGTGAGGCATCCGGCGTGTCTTATACCAAAAATATAAATCGAATACTTGTGAAATCTACCAACGCAGCACGTGGTCGATTGTTATATCCCACTCCCTCGCAATGATAAAAGGCTTGAACCTCAGCAGTGGAAAGATTATAGGAGAGAGGTCAAATTATGTGAAGTAAAGACGTTTTGGGGTTACTTTCTTATGTAATTTTGACCTTTAAATAGCTCTGATTATCAGAGTAATTTGAATAATTGACTGTTGATTTTTGTGATTATTCTAATCATATAATTTTATTTACTTTTCATTTTGACGCGTCCTCGTAACGCAAGACTGAGTCATCGCGTGTTCATGAAAAAGCCTTTTATCGTAATTTATTGATTTAATAAATATTTTGCTCTTAATACCAATTTGTTCTGAAGAAAATTTCTTCAGAAAAAAAAATCTAAACTAATCCAAACTGCCTTGTCCTCAAATTAATAGGCACTTCAAATGTAAGTAGGTACATATTCAAATTACTGCAGGATAATGAGCTATTAATATTTTACGATTATATGTTTAACACTGAATAATTACTATTTTTACAAGCTGACACGACAATATAAATGTTCTTGTGAAATAATTTTGGAAATACTTACAGGTAATAATATAAATAAACGAATCAAACCAATTAAACTTGAGAACCAAATAACTGAATAACTAAACGAATAATCATGGCACACAAACAATGACACAGTAAAATTTAAAAATACAACCGACAGAGTAGCGTTATCACGAAGTTGTTCCCACGACGAAGCCAAGAGAAAAGAAACCGGTGCTAATGCTGCACCGTCTATAGGTGTCTAATATTAGTATTAGGTAATATATCATTTACAACTATACAAATCATGGCATCAAAGAATTCGTCCGCATCGCTGTCCTTGGTATAAGTGTTTAAAAGACTGGCAGCATTTTACCACGTTAGATAGCAAAAATTTGACCAGTAGGCCTTCTGGTCACATGAAGAGCCAATCATAGCTTGGCGATGTTACTAAAAATTTGATGAGCAATCAGACCTCAAGGCCTTAGTGTTTTAAATCTAAATGGCTCAAAAATAGCTCCCAATAGGTCTTTTTTTTATTTTATTTTTTATTAAGTAATTATAAACTATTGCTTGACTGCAATCCCGCCTGATGTTAAGCAATGATGCTATCGTTGATGGTAAAGCGCACTAGTTTATTAAGCCTATTCACTTAAAAAACTAAGGAATAGGAAGGATGACGGCAGTTGAGCGAGGTGATGCAATGTTAAACCCAAGACCAACACGACCAAACGATGCTGCGCTAGAGGGAGATTGCAGGTTTTTCCCCATTTGTGCCGTTTGAGGTTTTATACTCCTGCAGCCGCCACAGTACAGCCTACCGTGCTAGGGAGTTGAAATGGTGCGAGGGTGTCGATACAGGTTGCACCCTGGTCTATAATGCATTTCGGTAGTTCCATCTGGCCTCTGGTTCCATCTGGTTTAAATGGTGTTAAAATAAATAAGTATGAACTACAATAGAAAAATAAATACTTTAATTGTTGTAACAGTGTTAAGTTTGTTTTAATTACCTGTATTTATTTAAAGTGGCACTATTTGTTTTATTATATTGATTTAAGTGTTCCTTGAATTAATATTGCATTGTCTGAAAATCATAAAACAGTTGTTTATGTGACTATGAAAAAAGAAACCCGGCTGATCATTGGCATTGGTCTTAATGTCTTAAGAATAGTGTTACCAAGGGGTATTGCCCAGTGAGTTGTGGAGCTACCTCCACAACTCACTGGGCAGTTACTAAAATTATAACTTGTTATTTTACCAAGATTATTCATCGACTAAAAATCGTTGAATTTTAATACAAAAAAAGAATACAAAGCTGTTTCTAATTAAACTTTTCTTTTGTTTCAGGAATAACAACGATTGACCATACCAGTCTTCCCCTCTCGTTAGATATCAGATTTTATTCCTTATTCCTATATCTGAAGTTTTATATTTTCTATTAGATTAAAAGTATGAAACGTGGTCCTGAGAACTGTTGACAATACATGATAAATGCTATAATTTGTTGTATTCCCTGTAAACGTTGCTCAATTTAGTATTGCGTCGGATGTGTTTAGAGATTTTTTTTTTATTTGAATAGACGTATGTAATTGCGAGAGATATTTATAAAAAAAGAAGATTATTATTATTATTACAAAGTTGTGAATCACTATTTTGTTGCTTGTCGAGAGCTAGTGTATTCTATATTGATGCGTTGTTTCGCCTTATATCGACTGGTGGTTGCGCCCACGAACGAGCCATTGGTAGACTTTAGTTACTTAAATTTAATAAATATAACTGGTATGTGCGCGTGCGCATTAGCTGTCTGCAGAATACTCCATTCCATGACCAGTTAAATTTAGGTAATTTTACTCAAATAGTTAATGTTTGTCTCTATACATATTTTATCTTGTTCTATAAACATTTTAAAATATATTTTTTTCAAAAGAATTCAGAATAATTCTGTCACTTCCAGTCTGATAGCATTTACGATTGTTCTAACATTATACACTATTTTGTAAAACTGTACGTTTCATTGTAATAAGTACATTTCCTGTAACAATTTGATCACAACACACTGTTCTGATCGTGTCGTGGTCTTTTAATATTTGTATAGAACGGTTTAATGCTCGCGGTGCTAATCTTTGCCACTAAGATAAGTTTCGATATCTTCGGCTTCTTGTCATGATTGGTTAGTAAAGCTAGAGGCACAAGAATGTCAAACCATTAACAAGCAGCCTTCGAGTTGCCACCAACAATCCAATAATGTAAGTTAAATCTTCGTTTTATTATAGTATTTTAACAAACTGTTAGGTTCACTGCGGCCATTGACTCCTGAGATAATATTTTCATACATTTATGTCCAGTTAGTTCTAGTTGACGTATGTTGTGTTTTGAGATTTGTCACTATCGTGTTAGTTATGAACACCGCACAGTGTTATGTGTTATGCATATTATTTCAAGTGTGAGATTATTATATGTTAGCTAAGGGAACTCTGTCATACGCTCGTTGTTACACCTAAAAAGTGACACAATTTACTATTTCTATCTATCGATTTTAAGTCATCTTGTAGATGTAACAATAGCTTTATATTTTTAAAGCGACTGTTGCCTTAATTATTTTTATGTTTCAATTCATGGCGTTATTGGTAGGAGTTAATAAAATAATACTTTAGTGTATGTATATCATTTTAATAAAAAGGCTTGATGGAATGGCCTTTACTACAATTTTCTCATATTAGTATTTAAAATGGTAGCTAAGTGGAAGTTTTAGCAAATTTCATTCCTGTTTAATTTTAAAATAATATAGTTTATGATAATACATCGGGCCCTGACAACGAAAATATATTTTATTAAAAGACTATTATTATAATAAGTCATGTTTTTAATGTAACATTATATTATTTCCGTTTGTAGAAATTAAACGATTTGGTTGAACTCAAAAGGGCCGAGATTACTACTCCTCTCGATGCCGAATTATTATTTCTGTACATGAATTTGGAAGTATTTAAATTGGTTAGTGATTTGAGTTATCGCTTTTTATATTTATTACATAAATTAATAAACATAAGATCATATCACTATGTAAAGTAAAAAAAAATATTGTAAATTTATAATATTAGTGCAAAAATTGCAAGTTTATTTATTTATCTAAATTGTATACAGTACATCACAGTCTTGTATAAATATACAATAAAAATAAACATCAAATATAGATTTTCAAGGATTTCTGTTTCACCCGACTCTGTTTTGTATATTCTTTAACGTTTGAAGTTCACGGTCATGTCGATGTGGACAGCAGTGGCAAAGCTTTTGTTCCGCCGCTGTCCAGTATTGTAGTCATGTAGACGATTATTGTAATTATATTGTACATAAGTTGTTACTTGAAGAATCGTCCATACAATTACACCACAATGACGATGTGTTCATTGTAAAAGCATTTATTTGTCTAAGGTTTGAATCTCAACATATTGATGGATAATTAACCAGAAGTGCCAAATTAATCATCAATTACTATGTTTTTAAAGTTCATTCACCATTCCAGTTAACAAAAAAAATCTATATTGTGACTATGACAATTGAAATAATAAATTATTTGGACTGACTGTGTTTTTTTTACATAACACCCATTTTTTGGTATCCAACACATCCCTTGGCTTCTAAAAAAATAAACCAAAAACTCAGTTGACGGCTTCACTAAATGCCGATTGTCGTGTCGAATTAACGATTTATAATAATTTCAGCTGTAAAGCGCACTACACACTAAAGTGTGTAGTGCGTACGCAAGCACTCAGTTGCCCGGCGACATTTCAGCTGTAGTCATCTGCTAGTATTTTAACTAACAAATAAGTTCCTGATGACGAGCCGCCAGCAAAGTTTTACGACTTGCATTGACTGAAGCCGCCACCTAGCCAACATAGCTGGCCACATAGCAACATTCCGCTGGGCCGGCTTTTGTGTGTAGAGCGCTTCAATTCATCAGTTTTCGCCAATTTTTATCTCGTTCGGACGTTCGCATGGCCAAAGTGTTACTGAATTTAGGCTTGATAATAAATGATACAATTTATGGGAAATATGTAAAGTAACAAAAGTTCCCGCAAATGACGATTATTCGGTATTAATACACAAGACGACATTTTTACACAAAATTAAATATGTGATACTGATACAGAGTCACTAATACCTACTTTTAAGTGTATGTTATTACCAGATGTCTAAACTTACGATAGGTATCACATTTTACATCTGACGATTTCCGAAACCTCTTAGTCAGGACATCTTTTGTTAAAAGGCGGAAACTTATTTGTACACCTATTATTTCAGCTCGGGTCCAATAAAAGACACATTAAATCAAATTTGCAACATGTACAACTAGCGGTCATTAACTTAATTTTGACTGTTAGTACGAAAAATATGGCACATACTAATGGGGCACACGACTATGTCAAAAGGCTTGATTATGAAAAAATAGGGCCTCCGGCTACGTCAAATGGTTTGACTACGCGTACGTATGTGCATCTCTTTCTTGAACAGAAGCATGAAATGTTCTAAAGCTTAAAGCCACAGACACACTAGGGGAAAAATGTGCCACGACAAGTATCGGCGACATCTCAAACGGAGCTGGCCGATTTCGCCTGACAAATATGGCGACAACACGCAACTTATGACCGCAGCGACGGCAGATGAAGTCGTGCGACTTCACGAAACTTCGCCTGACATATCTGGGGACATCGCGCGACTTATGTCCGTAGCATCGTAGTAGCGTGTCGCGCGATGTTGCCAGACAAGTTGACCAAAGTCCGGCAACGACGTGCAAACGTCGCTGGCGACACGTGTTGCATGACATTTGTCCCCTAGTGTGTCTGTGGCTTAAGTTGCACACCTATTCAATTTTGCTAAGTAATATACATAGTGTAATTCATTTAAACCGAAGACCGCTCATTGTAAAATCTTCATATTTATGTTCTGATATAGTTAAAAAAAAAAACATTGCATTGCACTAGAAATTTCTACTGTACCTATCGTGGGTGCGTTTAGAAACATAAACTACTACCTACTAACACAAACAGCCAGGCTCGGAACAACTATTTGTCTATGTAATATTATGAGAAAGAAAATAAAGTGTCGTATTCCACTAAACAAACATTGAAATTTTTATCGATATCGATATGAATAATTATATTACTGTTGCATTACTCTAGTGCAATACTTGACTTTGAGTCGGCCAATCGATATCAATTGTGCAGCGGCCGGCGCGGCGTTCTGGCGTAATTTATTTTCGAACAAAACTAATAACAATTAACAATACCACTCTATTGGATATGTGCTCGGTGGTTATGAATTAGGATGCTATTTCGCAGCGCGATAAAAAAAAATTAAAACCATAAATTATTTCACAAAAATTTATTAAACTTAACATAATTAAACTTATCTAATACTGCTAAATACTATATTACATTTATACAATCAAAACAAATTCATACCACACTCTATAAAATAAATGATCGAATGAGATAAAATAATATAAACAAAATCACATTTCTATACTCTCATATAAAAGTATGACAAACTACTTTAATATTTAGGGAAACACTCACATATAAAGCACTAAAACGTGCTTTTTACGACGACAAAGACATTAGTTTACGGTGGTAAGGTTAGAGAAGATTGAAAAGAAATGGTTACGTGTAATAATAGCAAAACTGATAAAATGTAAAGGTTACAAAACTATGCAAGCTCAAATTTAATAAGCTAGCGAAACTCGACAGTAGTGATGAGTATCGATATTTAAACAATATATAAAAAAAAAACCTTTTATTGACTAGAAATATCAGCTCAAGTCATCGATTGTCCCCGTGGTGACACAATGTTTGACGCAATAGATTTTCTATTGTCTCGTAAACCGTATTACAGAACCTTATTCGAGACTTAAACATTACTCAAAATTAGTTTCAACCAATCAAAAGCCTTCAAACAAGATTTAAGCAACTCTTCGAGTTTTCATTCTGTAATACGGACCCTAGTCTAAACTTCTCAGACTTCAATGGTATCAATATCCAAACTTGATTTATTTTTCAACACATATTTTAAAAGCAAACGATTGGTCGTTGACCCCGTAAAATCATAATTTTTTCCTTTTGAATATCGAAACTGAAAACGTGGGCGTTACACTAGCTGATTTAATTTGAACTTGTATACTACAGATGATTGTAAAATGCGCTTGTACACGACGGCTTCCACGCACGTTTACTCAGTTTCACAAGAATGCGGTTTGGACGCGAAAAGGCGTCGGTTGCCAATCATGGTTATAGTACAAGCGTCATTATTTTAATTAAACATGCATTACAAACTAAATCCGTAAACAAGGAGAGAACGAAAAGTTTGAAGGCTCATTTGGTATGTTGAGATCAATGACACATGAAGTAAGTCGCAGTGGTCCCAGCGGTCATGAGCGTTCCGCGGTCACTCGTTCGGCATCTCCTCTCGATGTAGCCAACTATCGTTCTCCGCTCGCGCTAACTGGTCCTTTAGGCTGCAGTATAGCTTGATCAATGAATCCTGAAAAAAAAAAAGTGTATTAGTTTCGGAGACAAAGAGTGGTGTTACGTGCCGTTAACTTCTTGAATTTTAGCAACCCTGGACAAAGCAGTCTGATCCTATTATCATTATATACAATATGTAAAGAAAACCCTGTCCGACCCATAAGGATAATAAAGGTTAGGTAAACACTTGACCAAATATAATATAAAATTTTACATAATCATCATAGTAAAAATAGTAATGAATTTTGAAATAATCTTTTTTTCCCGGGAATTAATTCCAATTTCCCCGAAATTTGGTAATTTTTAAAAAAGTGACAACACCGATATTATTATGAGCGAATAGTGACGCGACCACGTGCCGCGTGCCCTGCCTCCCGCCGCCCGCGGTATGGTTGCTTACCGCACATGTATGTTGCTTACCTCATTTTGCGAAATAATATTTATTTTTAGGGGATTTTTTTTTTAAGTTTAGCCCGGCTTTGTACCCATTAGTAGAATCAGTTATCGATACCTAACAATACCTTCACGGATCGGACAGGGTTTTCTTTACATATTGTATATACGGACAAATCACACAGATTGAGCTAGCCCCAAAGTAAGTTCGAGACTTGTGTTATGGGATACTAACTCAACGACACCATATTTAATAATAGATACATATATAGATAAACATCCATGACCCAGGCCAATCAGGAAAAGATCGTTTCCCATCATGATCTGGCCGGGGATCGAACCCGGGGCCTCCACGTCGCAGGCAGGCGTGTTGACCGCTGCGCCACGGAGGACGACATTATATCATTTTCTGGGCAAAAAGACACGGCTGGGCATTGCGCTCAAATGTCGCCAAAATGGCAATGTCTTGCTGACCATATCCAGTGGACTAGACACTATGGTCCGTATTACAGAAGGAAGCTCAAGCATTGATCTCTGCTTAAGCATTATTCAAAACTAGTTTCAACCAATCAAATGGCTTGAAACGAGACTTAAGTAGAGCTTGAGTTTTGAGTGACATTCTGTAATACGCACCTATGTGTGGGTCATATGAACAGTAGCCCATGTTCTTCTCTAGATATCTGTCAAATTTCACAACGATTGGTTCAGTGGCTTAACTTTGGCATTTATACAACATAATTTTTTGTTTATACAAAACCTGAATATAGTTTGTTCAGAATAAGCAACTGAATCGATTTCAATCATTTTAACACTATGTTATATTTTTTCCCAAATACATTTAGAAATTGTTGCACTGTGGTTACCGGGCGTGTACAGTATTGTGCAACAACTGACGCCAAAGGTGAACGCCCGCTCGCCCGCCTGAGCGGAGCGTGGACCATATTTTACCAGCCTCCTAATCTACGCACTATTATATTACTACTAGTCGCAATCATTTGACAAAAAGGTGTTCGTCGATTTGGGGGCACGTAAGATAACAAGCTCATAACTTTGTGATATTTCATGATATCTTTTTGAAATTTTGTACATAAGGTTCTTTACTAAAAAACACGGCACACGTGTTTCGAGTTTCGCAAATACAAAAAATAATGTTGTCTATAGAAATGAAAAAGTTATTTTTGTATGAATGCTTTAACATTGAACCATCCTTACTAAACTGATAAATGTGAAAGTGAGTTTGTTTTTTTTTTTAATAATTATAAACTAGTGCTTGACTGCAATCCCGCCTGATGGTAAGCAGTGATGCAATCGTTGAGTGTAAAGCGCACTAGTTTATTAAAAAACTTAGGAATAGGAAGGATGACGGCAGTTGAACGAGGTGATGCAATGTTAAACCCAAGACCAACACGACCAAACGATGCTGCGCTAGAGGGAGATTGATCTGGAGACTCTCCACGACCAAATTCCCGAGACAACAACATTTGGCGCATCGTACCCGCCACACATCGCAACACAACTGCTCAGACCCGTCCTCCGTACGGCTTCACCAGACATTATGCCGGGACACGACGAATCGCTTGGCGGCAAGACTTTGTCTGGTGGGTGGTAACTTCCGCCGGCAGCCGATGTTATGGCACACAAATGGTTTTTATTCCGATATTCCCACGGGATCGAACCTTACGCGGGTGAGACCCCGGGGCGCAACTAGTAAATATTTAAAGCATTATGACAATACTGAAAAATGCTAGTATCCGTTGTCTAAGACAGTTTGATTTTTCATTTTCATTAAAAAAACCAGCAAGAGCACAACACTAACCTTTTCTTTCTCCAACTGTATAATCTCTCTCTTCTGCCGAAGCTCATCGTCGTCCATTTTCTCTTCCAATTCTGCTTTGTGATTAGAGAGGTATGCAAACTCAGTCTGAATCTGAAATTATATAAATAAAACATTTTAAATATTGCATAATGTTTATTGCATCGGTTGATCGGATATGCTTTAAATGCGTTTCGATGAAATTTTCTCTCTAAGCTATGCTATATAGACATTTTTTTATCCACCTTCCCCTAATGCCTACTTGTATATCTGTTCAGCTAACATAACGTGAACTTATACGTTACATTTAGAATAGATCCTCTTTATTTGGTCCAATTTAAGTGATCTCCGCATGCCACTAAAACATAAATTAAGATCCACATACTAATAGAGGAACTGTAGAACATGTATGTTCAGGCTAATCTTCAGTGATATCTAATTGCTACATCAGGTAATTTAACACACGACCGAATATAGAATATTTATAGAGCATTATCGATGTCCCTAACGCCTTTTGAATTGTTTAAATATTAATATGGACCTTCATGTGGGGGTGAGGCATTTTGTGCGTCCACTACATGATTCGAGTGATTTGGGTCAGTTGTAACTTTCATTCAAAATTTGAAGCTTTATTATTAGAAGTAGTGATTTTGATTGTGAAGCGTCATGGCATGATTTCTTTCCTGATTAG
Source organism: Sesamia nonagrioides (assembly GCA_017933935.1). Lineage (NCBI taxonomy): Eukaryota > Metazoa > Arthropoda > Insecta > Lepidoptera > Noctuidae > Sesamia > Sesamia nonagrioides. The sequence goes on from JADWQK010002354.1 coordinate 463,735, forward strand.
ATCATTAAGATAAGAATCATCAATCATCATGTGTTTTGTTTATTTTCGTTTTTGTCTATGAAAGACGGTTATCAAAAATAAAGATTCTCTTTAGACGGAAATCTTACTTTGAGGTACTCCTGCGCAAGTTGCTTGTGTTCTTCAAATATCCGCTTGGACTCTTCATTGTTGAGGTCCGGCGAGATAGGCCTGAGGTGGGGGTCCAGCATCATGTGCATGGAATCCAGCGCCGGGTCGGGCTCCGAGGGCGGCGGCGCAGCGCCTTCGCCCCCTGTCGACGCGCTAGTGTTACCTGATCAAAACAAACACAAATATTTTAGCACGCATTTAGGACTAAGATACTGATAAATATTCTGCTAAGCATTGCAATAATAGTGTGTGACGAACGCAATGGCACTGCAACAATCGCTTTATCAGATTAATTTTGTAGGAAAGAAGATTTTGACGAATACCACACGGTCTACAAAGTAATATATAAAGAACAAAAGCTGACTTCCAAAGCTCAAAACTACGTCAAATAGAGCACAGTACAACCAGACATACATAATTTACTGTCGATACAATTGTAGCAACTAAATATTACGTATCATCCATAAGACGCATACGCAACTAATAATAATGATGCCGCGAGCAATTCAATGACGCAATTAAAACAATGATCGTCTAATAGAGGAACCAATGCGCGAACAATCCGAGTGTTTGGAGGAATCGGCGGCAGTCTCACGGCACGGTTAAATACGTCAAGAGTTAAATTTACTCCGGACTTGCTGATGTCAGACGCTTCACCTAGATTTCTTGCTTTCAACATTATGATTCCTTTTCCCGCAAATAGATGGCGGTAGTGTGTATTAACAAGGCGTTGATAAGCAATTCATCATCGATACAATAGTGTTGCCCCTGTTTCAATGCAACGAATGGCTACTGTTTGATATAGCACATCTGTTTATGTGAGCATTCAATGTGTATTTAATTAAAGTAATGTCTACAAGATAATAGATTGATTTTGGGTGTTCCTGATGTTCAATGCGGAAGTGAGACACGGTTTACTTATTCATATACTTGTGTATACTTTGTACGTACGTTAGGATATCACTTTTATAGAGAAGTTTCGAATGAAATTACAAGGAGTATTTTCAGTTCACAAGCACTCGATTTTCGACGACGTATGCAACAATATTTTTTATAGAAAATTTACACCAAATGAATGAAACGACCGTGCCTATGTGCTAGACAACACTGAAATAAAAGGAAAACTTCTTGGGGCGAGCGCTGTCGCAAAACGTGGTCCACAACGAAGGGCGGCTGTGGTATCCGCAACGCGGTGGTCTGGTAGGCGACGCGGGCAACACTCACTATAAAATATCCAACTACAGCTGACTGTGTCCCTGATGGTGGTGACGATGCCTGCGGCGTCACACACGTCTCGCGAGTGTCGCGGGCGGCGCAGCGCGGGCGGCGCGGGCAGCGGGGGCATGACGCGACCTCTCGCGGACACAGTGCGCAGAGGACTGCTGTGCACGCCGCCGCCCGCTCGAAATAATCGACGGGAGAGCCGGGAGCGAGCGATGCAACAACAAACCGACGCTATTCGCGGAGCGGTGACTCAGCGACGTCAGCCCGAGCTAAATGCGGACACCGTGTGCTGCCGCCCTTCGTGAGGTTTTCTGCCGTTTTCGCTGGCAGGGCGCGCGCCGCGCTCTGTGCACCGGTCGACGACCCGCGCCCACGCGCTGCTCTTGCACCCGGCACCGCACCACCGACATACAACCGCACCCCGCTTCGCCTGCAACCGACTTCTTTCCACTTGATTCATAACCTACAGGTTACCGGTGAATGTAAACTTCGTTTGGCTTGTAAACATACATGAAGCGTATCAGCGCCGACGACGTGCTCACGTCACATGACGCGTGTGATGCTCGCGCGGCTTGCGCAGGAATAAATTAGGGCCCAGTGATTGCGGCATCGCAGCCCTATTTTAAAAGATGCGATTGCGCCTTGCATCTGCAGGCCAATGTGCAGTGCGCAAAAGCAACGTAAGTCCGACGTAAATGCATGTCGCCATCAACATGTGACATGTGTTAAACGTCCATAAAACTGTCACATTGCTTGGGCATGTTATTGGAAGAACTCGCCAAAAATTAAGCTTGTATTGACGAAGGTGGAAGCCACGAGCGGCACGCAACCCACCTGGTTACCGTACAGTAAATAACTTGTTGCTGAATAGTAAACAAAATATTGAGGATCTATGTCGCCAATAGAAAACATGTCCAAAAGCCTCACCACCTACATAGATATGGATAATGAAGTTCTAAACATTTAGAAGTTCATTTAAACAAGACCGAATAAGTAAAGAATTATATTTTGAGTTCAAGGACTTGACTACTATTGTTAACTTTACACCTTTACAACAATATCAAATTCAGCAACGTTTAGATTCATTACGCAGCAAGAACCATTGCTCTAGCATAACACTCATAATTAACATTATTGGACATCAAATAGGCATCAAGATAATCTGCGCGGCAGCAGGCTGCGACAACAAATAGCAGGATGTCTTAGAGCGCGAGTAGCACGTGGCTTTACAGCATAATGTAGCATGTTTAGCGTGCCAACTGTATGCCTTAATAGCTCATTATACCAGCGTAACTTACGCAGTACCTACTAAAGAGCCCAGAATAATCCAACGCATAAATCTTAACGGCGGAAGTGGAAAGCGAGATATGTATTTAAGTTTCCGCAACTAAACCCACTATTTTAAAGACGCTTTCAGGAAACGTTTATAAATTTATGAACGATGTATGTATTTTATGAGATCGGGATTAAAAGGTGCCGTGTCTATTTTAGAGAGCTCTGGTCTGACAGTTCATCATTGTTATTGCATTTTATAAGAAATCAAGATTATGAGTAGAACGAATACTATGGACTGCTGAGCTTGATAATTCAACACGAATAGCAAAAACACTTAATAGTACAGCCTCCGTGGTGTAGCGGTAGCGGACGCGGCCGCTGCGCAAGGTGGCGCGGGTTCGATCCCCGCACAGTGCAAGTATTTGTATGCATGAATATGAATATTTGCACTGGTCTGGTCGAGCCTCGGAAAGCACGTTAAGCCGTTGGTCCCGGTTGCCATACGAACATCTAGTGGCAGTCGTTACGGGTCGTTGGAGCCCTCAAAAGTCCAACAATTGGTCTAACTGTAATGCTTCGACGTCGCCTTCGGGTTGTGGAGGTCAGACGGCAGTCGCTTCATGGAAAATGTCGAAGTTTAACCATATCAGCAGATGGACTGGTAAAGCGGACCCCAGACTCCAAAGCTGAAAAAGGCTTCGGAGGCGACTGGGATTAACGCTGGGATGATGATGATGAGTACGCTAACAATTGTTGGACAACAACTCTCAATTTTTCTTACACCTGAATGTTATTGAGCAAGTATTTGTGAATGAAGAAGACTGACCTGCTGTAATACTGTGTTCACTTATTTGTTTCTCTTTCAAAAACACCGACACTTCGCTACGTACCTCGACATATTTTTTGGTCCTTCGAACCGAATCACGCGTCGAGTACCTAATTTCGATAATTCGGGATTTTGGTGTGCGAGGTCTCAGTACGGAGATCAGTGTAAATTTAAGTTCAAACAACCCTGCAAACGTACACAGGTATTTACAACCACATACGTTATTATATTTTATTGTAGACACAAATCACAGGATTGTTGGTATTAATACTTAAGTAAAAAAAAAAGATTGTTGAAAATATGAAAGAACAAATCTTTTATATTTTCATCTTTTTTTTTTACTTATTAACTGCCGCGATGCGCTAATGAACAACACAAAGTACATAAGGAGCTAATTATGTTACAGAAGTGATAATTGACGAGCAGGGAGCGTGGAAAGGCATTGGGGGCCAGCTCGTTAACAGATCGGCTGCGAACAGTAGCTACAAGATCGTGACTAACACTCGCCACAGCGAGGGCAAACTTCGATGAATCTATAAAATGAAAACCGGGAACTGTACATATTATTCTGGCGTTTAAAGATAAGACGAGGTTATGCGATTCCTGGCCTCAATTAGACGGGGGATTTATCTATCAAATGTAATCCGTAGCTGTTTCGCGTTTAGATAAGATGGAATTTTAAATGCACTTCAATCCAATAATATAGGTACTTGGAAGTTGAAGAAAATTATAACATTTTAACTCGGTTCACAAGTAGTATGAACGAGAAGATTGATGCAGTGGGGCGTTAAAGATATTAAAGAATCATGATGAAGCGGCTCAGAAGTGCTGAAGAAACACAGAATGATCAGAATATATTAGGAATTTTTCGTAACATATTTTAGTGAAATCTAAATTAGAAAATGGATACTAGATTAAATACTTTTTAGAATAAGACAACCATTTTTGATAGCCAATGTAACGCAGAGGCTAACGTTCTGCCGACAGTAAATCAAATATGAACAAGCTACAGTGCATAGGTACTCGTATCACAATACATAAGTGGGTATAACATTTGCGGTCATCGTACAAAAAGTGAGAACAAAAACTAGCATAACTATAAAATCTTAAAGGTCTTTGACTGTTCCCACTTCCGTGTGGCACGTTAGATAGATAGGTTTATTAACCGCAATCATTCATGGGAAAACAAATCGTTTCCCAATTAGAACACAATGAACATTGAAAATAAAGAGTCATTGTAAGGTGAGTTTAATGAAGCTTGAAACAACTTACACGATTGGCGAAAATATATTAAAAAAACCGGCCAAGTGCGAGTCGGACTCGCACACCGAGGGTTCCGCCGAAATTCGTCTAAGGTGTCGGTATAAACTGCTGTATCTTTTGATCGCGTTAACTTAGAAGTTTGATTTTTCACTGCTTAAAGGGACAATAGACCTAGGTATTTGGTATAAATTTCAATTTGATACCTTTATTCGTTCGTGAGAAATAAGGTAGTAAGTTTCATTTTATTAAAATATTTTTATTATATTACATAACTAAAAAAATGTGATTTTCGTAATTTTTTCTATATTTGCATTATATGACAATGCTTCATGCCAAATTTCAAGATTGTGAGTTTACGGGAAGTATCCCGTAGGTTTTGATTCCTTTGCGAGTGTCGAAAATTTGTTGAAAATATCGACATAATCGGCTGTATCTTTTGATTGGCTTGGCTTAGAAGTTTGATATTTTCACAGCTTAAAGGGACAACAGAGCTGAGTATTTCATGTGAATTTCAGCTTGATACGTCCTCGCATTCTTGAGATAAAGGGTCTTGACAGACAGACAGACGGACAACAAAGTGATCCTATAAGGGTTCCGTTTTTTCTTTTTGAGGTACGGAACCCTAAAAAGACCGAACGCCTCGAGAAGAAGAAATGACCAAGGTTCGAGCACAATAACTTTTTGTTTTGTTTGGATTGGAAATCATCAAATGACTTCTCCCGCTCTGGGCGGAGCGGAAGGGCGTGTCAGACTTTTACTGACTAAAACCTAACCGTGTTTCTTCATTTGCCTGTGCGATGGCCAGGGACACGGTTTCTTGTTTAACCAACCCGCAACACTGACCCAGGAGGCATCGGTCTTTGTGGACCCCGTCACGATGTGCTGACATCTCTTTGAGGCGCGCGTGACACACGACGCGCCGTCGACTCGAGCCTGGTCCTTACCGGGCGGCGAGCTGTCCGCTGCTCAGCGCCCGCAGGCCCGCGCCTACAGTGGCTTGGCTGGGAGTTTGGTGTCGTCTCCAAACCAGGGCGTCTCCTGCGGCGGCGGCGGCTAGTGGCGTGAGGGCGCTGGGGTTCCCGCTGTCTCAAGCGTTCCGCCTCCTCCTTTGCCAGCATCACTGCTTCGCAGAAGGAGGTGACCCAGGGTCGGACGCGAGAGATCGCCGCCGATCGCTGGTACGAGACCACAGCGGTGCTCGGTGACCTCAGGGCGATCCACACAATGGTGACACCCTGGGGTTTCCTGCCGCCTAATACGGAACAGGAACCTCCCGAAACAACCGTGTCCGGTGAGGACCTGCGTCAGGCGGTGGGTTAGGAGAGAGGCATATGACCAAAACTATACCGCTGTAGATTGATGACAATCATAAACAACGATGGAGTAAAAGAGATACAGGCGAGATAGATCTGAAACTAACAACTGTGAAAAAAGCCATAATGAGTAATTATCCTAATGGAACTATTATTGTTATTATTGTTGTGTACCTAACTAAAAAGTATCTAATAATTCTATGTGAATCTCTAGACGTCGATAGCGTTCGTTTTCATTTTTCTTAAACCTTTCTTAGACAATTTCTGGCTAGTGTCACGTAAGTTTATTGAAAGCCGTTAACATCTTATTTTATTTAGACGTCTTTTAATCCATGTTTAACGTAACGCGTGATCTACAAAATATTTCGGCTGTATCATAAATCTGGTGACCGAGGAAAAGCTCTTTGATCGGTGGCTTTAATATGTTTTAGATTTGGCGTCGGGACGGACCGCAGACCGCACTGGTTGCGTCAACGTCGGTGACACCCCGCGGATCATGTCCACGGAATGACACTTATTATATTAGCAGGCCGATTTATGAGCAGTCATATGACAAGCATGCAAATGTCTGTCTACAAAGTCGGTTAACGCTTCTAGACGTTGAAATATTACTTCGACTCTGAAACTTTTCTATGTGTCATTAACAGGGACTATATGTTTCAAACATAGGTGTCTCACCTAAATTCCTTTACTTACTTCGCCAACCGAGTGCCAAAAATCACAAGAATGTCCAAATTTCGTATGTTGGGATCACTCTGGGCAACTGACAGGGAATTACGTCGTACATTTAAAAAAGTCTGATTCACTGAGACACTTCCATTCGATCCGGAAATATCTGCCGGGCAAATTTAGGCGTCCTTGTGTGCGATTTTAAAGTACCTAAAGGACAATAATATACTTGAATCTGTAAAGGCGAGCAGACAAACTTCTGACTCACTGAGAGTTAAAAGTAGCGAGATACATTTATGTTTTCTCAACAAGTGTTTCAAGTAAATTACGTTGGAGGGGGTTTGTAACCTGTGTCAAATTAAAATATTATGCAACTGTGAATTCGAGGATTGATTCCCACGCTTTAGAAAATGGCGAAGAACATTTTATAGTACAATGCTATTTGGTTATTTAGCGCCTTTAGTAAAGAGGGCAGTTTACAATTTCGTGCCAACTTCTACGGCCAAAACTAGAACTGGGGCAGTCACCGTTAATGCGTTATATAGGTGATTGTATCCAGATCACATCAAAGAGCCACTGACGGGGATACAACGCAGGAGTCTCTAGGACAGATGCGACTGAAGATTTGCTATCAAGGCGAGTCGTAAAAATGAATAGAAGCGGACGTAAAGCTTCGTTTATTCTGGACTGCGAACGGGAACGGAAGGTTGAAGTTGAAGTAGATTGATGTCCGACCTCGAGCTGAAGAGGATTCTTTATTGAAACGGTGATTGTTTAAAGTATAGATGTGGTTGCGTTACTTTACGTAAAGCAGCCACAGTGGAGGAATGTTGTTGTGGTTCAGTTTACTACGCGGTGTGGGTGGCTCGTGGCTAACGGCCGAGCCACTTGGAAGCGGATTAGATGAGCAACTGTTTTGTTACGTTTTACGATACTATTGACAATTATGTATTATTAACACCTATTGAAACATTTAAACTGTTGAATTGTTGAATCTTATTTTCCAGATTGTTTCTGAAGTGATGCCAAGTAGTAAAGGAAAAACGTTGAATTAGATTTATAACCTTCAGAAAGTAAATGTTTACAAGCAGTTAAGTATTTTAATGTATTTTAGATTTCCTGTTTAATCAATATTAACTAGGAAGGAACTAGCCATTTTGCTAAAAAAACTTTTGATCGCTTACTTATTCACTACGATTGAATTTACATTAATAAATACTAGCTTTTCGCCCGCGGCTTCGCCCGCGTGGAGTTCGGTTATATCGCGCTTTTTATATTTCTTTCGGGGATAAAAAGTACCCTAGTTATTAATCCGGGCTTCTAACTTTACACCTGCAAACTTTCAAAGCAAACGGTTCAGTAGTTACAGTGTGAAAGCGGAACGAACAAACTCATTTTCCCAATTATAATATTAGTAAGAATACTACATAAATGTATGTGATTAAAAAAAAGATAATTAGTAAAAAAAGAAAACTTTAAAATTACATATACAATATATATGTGATCTTAAAGTCTCCAAATATTTATAATCTTTTTTCCTTCTGGGATACACAGAGGCACATGATATTACGATTAATATTTGAGTCATCAATTCGTAAGCCGTGCGATGGAATAAACAAAAAATTATGAAAATTCTGCGATGCGGAATGCTGAGAACTTTTCCAAAACATGTTTTTGCTCAGATTATCCGCAATACTGATAATATAAAAAAACATGCCCTAGTTCACCATCCCAAGCTATTCAATTGTTTACATATAAATGCTGTTTTTTATCAGCAGGTACTTTAATCAGTATAAATTATTTTATCACTACTGCTCTAGAAACAATGAAGAAACATGGTAAGGAAACCGGCATGTCTTAGGAACAATGATTCTAATAAATGTGACATCCGTAGTGGATTACAGCCCACCTGCTTTTACTGAGAGGAAGATTGAAATGAAATCTTTTATTATGCAAGTAGGATCACTGATCACTTTTATTATGCAAGTAGGAACACAGATCACTTTTACAAGTCATATTTGTTTTAAACTAGCTGGAGCCGGCATTTCATAACTGACTACCTCTGAGTATAAAAGCCGAAACAAACTCAGGGATCATCGTCTTTTTTCAAGTCCAGACATTAAAAATACGTGTTTACTTTGTATACAATATGTAAAGAAAACCCTGTCCGACCCATATGGATAATAAAGGTTAGGTAAACACTTGACCAAATATAATATAAAATTTTACATAATCATCATAAACTAGTGCGCATATCAGGCGGGATTGCAGTCAAGCACTAGTTTATAATTATTAGAAAAAAAAAAAAATCATAGTAACAATACTAATGAATTTTGAAATAATCCTTTTTTCCTGGGAATTAATTCCAATTTCCCCGAAATTTGGTAATTTTAAAAAAAGTGACAATACCGGTATTATTATTAGCGAATAACGACGCGACCACGTCACAGGTGCCGCGTGCCCTGCCCCCCGCCGCCCGCGGAAGGGGTTGCTTATGGCACATGTTTTAAGTTACCTTTTTTTGCGAAATAATATTTATTTTTTTAGGCGGATTTTTTTTTTTAAGTTTAGCCTGTCTTTGTGGGCATTAGTAGAATCAGTTATCGATACCTAATAATACCTTCACGGATCGGGTTTTCTTTACATATTGTATAACAATCAATTTAAGTTATTAAAAAAAAAAAGTGATTAAAATATCATAATTGTAGCATAATTACGCATATTGTTTAATGGCATTGCTTAGCAGAGCGAGCAGATCAATCTCAAGCTTTATTGTCTTCAATAATCTGAGATTTTAAAATACCCCTTTTTCCAAAGTTTGGTCTTAATATAGCTTTTAAATCTTTTAATGGGCAAGTTTCGAGTGTGTCCCACCAGTGAGAAATTTATAGGCTGATTATGATCCAAAGAAAAATACCTATTCGGACAGTGACATCGAAACAAGCTCTTATTGACATTCCTTCAATAGTTTCTGTTTCTTTAATTTAATTTTAATAATTATTTTCTCAATAAATACTATTGATTTACCCATCAAAGAAACAACAAATTCAATACAAACATTCGGTGACGTCAGATAGAGGTTATCAAAACCTGATGATGGGCGGAATTTTCCAACGAATAGTAGAGGAATATAGTAGCAGCAATAGGAAGTAATACAAAAGCTATTGGCAAAGGTATCGTTGTGAAACGCGCGCTGAGTCACCCGGTATTTCGGAGGAGCACCAGAGCGCGCGCGCCGAACAACCAGCCCCTACGCCACAACACATAACACACGCTCCATCTTATGTCCTCTTTTTGATTATATGTATATCTACTGATTTTGTTCTTGATAAAACTGGTATTTTTGGCAGCACAAAGTTTGGTGCTTTAAATGGTGTTTAGAATACGTCGACAAGCTTTGGCGCGAATAACGATGATGAGATCGAATTTGTATGATAAAGGCGGTCAAAAATATGTGAAGAGTATTTTTTACTGACTTACAGAAACATACGAAATCTAACTAGATTACTGTTTGTATAGCATAAAAAGAATATGATTTTACGGTTGATTAATGCTTTTAGATTAATCAAATTGCTACAGTAACTGTGTTTATTACTTTTCAAATTAATATTTAACCTATTTTTAAATATAACAACACAAGCACGGAATATTTAAACGCTTTTTTATGTAACTTGAATTAAAAATTTTCTTAGGCTTGAACAGCATTGGAAACGCAAATGCAATGGGAACAAATTATAGGCCTTGGGTAGGATTAGACAGTCAGTGGAATTGAACAGGCTATTGACTACATATCTGTGCATTTAGCTGCATCAGAACATGTTACAGCTCAAGATGCGACGGCAAAGAAAAACAGCGTAACGATTCGCGTAAACGTAACTCGTAAGCAGACGGTGAGCGGCCGCGGCCAGGGCGCGTGACGCAGATGCGAGCCCCGACCTACTTATGTCGTAGAAAAAATCAGCAGATGTTCAACTTTGAGGCGCGGGATATATCGAGCAGAATGTGTTGTTCCGAATAGAAATAAACTTGTCACATATTTTGATTGTATCTAGAGCGGGCGGCGGTTAGTCATGTCGCGATGCCGATGCCAACGGCCCGGCCGCTGCGACCAACCACCATCTATAAAGGCAATCGCGATCCAGACTGAATCACTGTAGGCGCCGTCTGCAAAATGTCTCATCACTGTCGTATTTACGATATTTAGTATAGTTAGTGTCGCGACCACATATGGTACGGCTTAACGTACGATCAGTTTGAAGGTCACGTCAAAGCACTGCTATTTGTAATAGATCATGATCAAAGAAAATAATCAGTTTGGCTCCAATACAACAGTATATAACCGTAATGCGGCGTAAACTGAAGAAAGTAGACGATGTTTAATGACATAATGTAGAACATTATTACCAACTTGTATAACGCCTGCATCGACCAGATTCTGGGTTAGGCAGTTTTGAAGGCTGAAGATCTATCATAGATTTGTTTAAACTGCGAGTTATTTTCGAACCAACCAGATGCAACATGGAGAGAAACGTTACCATAGGTAAAGGGTTACTTGTTAACACTACGCTACGGAGCGGTGTAAACAACACTATTTTGGAATCTTCAAAGAGGATTGTTTAATAGCGTCTCTTTCAACATCCCTTATAACAAAAGACTTAACATTGGGTATAAAATTTAAAGTCGTATAATTTTGGATAGTGGCCTTGTCTGCCGATGTTGCCATACGAAGAACTGAAGTCTTTGAGGGTAGCAACCTTATGTATAGCGTTGTGTAAGTGGCTTATCTAATTGTTTAGTTCAGGCATCGCACGCGCAGTTCGGCTCGCGAATCATAAAATAATTAGCAGTGATTCATCGTCGCGCCGAAAGCGTCACTCGTCGCTGTTGGGTAGCCATTAGCCGAGAGATTTTGGCATTACCTTTTGACAGACGATTATTTCACTGTCGCCAATCGTTAGGAGAAAATTTACCGCGTGATTACTATGTCAGTCATTTCTTATTTTTGTATTGATTGATGGGTGCTAATAACTGCAATACTTTTTTTATATTGTAAGTGTTTAGTATTAAGAATTTAAGAAATATATGTATAATTTTTTTTCAAGTTGACCAATGAAGGTCAGTTTGAAGAGAGTGCATAATTGCACTTTTTGACATTGAGCCACACGACTAAGAAAATACAGCATTATATTTTTTTAACTGATTTTCAATAGGAGACTCTTACTGAATGTTCTTTCGCACTATTCTATAAGAGGTCATACAATTCTATAGTGCTGTGATTTTTTCTTGTGTCGACTTACGAAGCTTATTTTGACAGTCAGCAAAGCTAGCAATATTTTACATAGCCTGGAAAAGATAACACTGCTGGTCAAATCATTCATATTTAATTTGCCTGTTTTGATAATGCACTGAATTTTAATATTGATAGTTAGGGCAGTTGCAACCTCAGACTAGTATATTCTATAGAAAGAAGCAAGGAAGAATGTCTAAATTATCAAGATCAGACAAAGAAGAGAAGCATACTTAAGGCGGATCCGTACCAATTCTAGGGTTTGTAACTACAGATAAGTTTAAAGAAAGTTTGTCAACGACTAAGCATTTTAACTGCAAAAGGTTCGACTTTGATCCGCGTCAGGGACTTTTCATGCTCTATTCATGTTTGATGATGCAATGTGAATTGTTACTAAATAGATAATAAGTTGAAAGGGTACAAAAGCCAGTTTTGTAGTTGTAGTAAGACGTTGTTGCCTTCAGGCAACTGGCATCTAAAACTGCTGGCAGTAAGAACATTATAGACTGAATATGTAGATCTTAATCAGTGGATGACTATAATATTTTAAGTAGTCAGTAGCTTTTTGACTATTGAACAGGAAGAGAGGAAATCGTTGGAGATCCTCAAAACCCTAACTTCATCAGCTTATCAGGATTCAAGATATTCAACCAAAATATTAATTTAAATACACCGAAGTTACCTGAAAGCTTCCTTTCAATTTCAAGTGCCTGTTTTATTATTTTGGCTTACATAATTTTATGGGCAGCATCATAATATCATCACTACAAACTACTGTTCAAAACGGGCTACTCACTCATGTAAACGTCAACGAACACTTGCAATTTATCGTAACCCGGTTGCACTGTTATCGAAACTTGAACGGAACAGTCTGTTTGCGGCATTTCACTGGGTGTTACACTAGATCATGAGGTGCGTGTGCGCGTGCGTCGTCGCGCGGTTGCATCGGAGTGCAGCGAGCGGGCGCGGGCGATGCGCCGGCCGCGGCGGGAACGCGAGACTGTGCGTCGCGCGGCCCGTCCCATGCCTCCCCTTAAATTAGATTAATTGTATCGCGCTGATTCATGCGTATCCCGACGCGCTTCTTTTTGTTGACACCGGACAAATGCGTTCGCTTAATTTAGCTTTTGAGGATTATAAGAGGTGAATGAATTATTTTTTTCGACCATGATGCACAAATGCGTGAACGGCCGAGCTTATAGACCAAATTTTCAATATCACAAAATGAGTGTTCACGAAATTAGATTCTGTGTAGAGCCATTTGTAAAACAAAAGAAAAAATATTAATCGCCTGTCGTAATACCTAAACGTAGGTTTTAATAAATCACAAAATTAAGTTCATGCAAGTAGACTTTGTGCAGCCATTTGTAAAACACAAAAGAATAGTAGATTGTTAACCGAGGGTGGAAAGAATTAATTCCCGAGGTATTTAGACGCCCGAGCGTAGCGAGGGCGGCTATAGTCCGAGTAGGAATTGATTCTTTTACCCGTGTTAAACACTCTACTTTTCATTTCCAATATGAGGAAAATAACTATTTTTTTAATTCCGTCACAGATACATAACAGATTAGTATCCCGCTAATTTATGTCGATTTTTTAAATTTTAAATATGGAACTCACCACGTTATTGTTGCGATCATAGAATTAATAAGTAGGTACTATCGTACTTTTTAATTCTATGGTTGCGACCTATTTCGCTCAATGAAGTTTGCGCTAAGTTCACACTGGCTGTTTAGAAACTCACATTGCCGTTGCATTTTTTTTTTATTAGTTTTTTTTTTTATACAAATTTCTTCACAGCTGACAGCAGTTCTATTTTTAAAATTCATTCCGACCCTTAGGTGGGAAGTAATTTGTATGAGTTTTTCCCTCTCTAGGGAGGGAAATGGCACTTTCTACCCAATAATCAGATCAAGAAAATACTACTTTCCGAATATGAGAAATGAAAAAAATATTAATCGCCTGTTGTAATACCTAAACGTAGCTCCAAATTTAAAACGCCGCAGGTGGTTCCGTCTGATAAACAAATAATTTGATGGTAAAAGGTCAAGCTGACATTAACAATAATACATAATCAAGACTATCAAGATTCAGAGTCAAACAATCATCTACCTGCCAGACCAAACAAAAAAAGGGTTTCTCGTTAGCGCCGCATTATCCAAGCTGAGTAGGTACATAGGAATTGACTATGCAACATGGATGCTCGCTCTCCATAACCACGGTTAGATATGTTCATGGATACGCCGATACTGTATAAAAATCAACACGTTTGTTTATTTGAGCAACGCATAACGGGCGAGGTGCCCGCCGCGGCGGCACCCATGAAAATATTACGACTTATTTACTTTACCGCGATACTGTTCTTACCGCACTGACGTCTGCTCTCTGAGTCAGCAGGTCCGAGCCACGAGGCGCGTCTCACTTAACACATTTGTAAAATTTGCAAAATCACCGGACTATACTAAAATATGTTTCTGTAACACTTCTCGAGGTCGTAACGAAACTTCTGCAGGTTGTAACGAATTAATCTTACATTGTACTCCTTGATACCACCCTAATCGGCGAACACATATTTGTCGAATGATTGCGACTAGTTGGGATCGTTTGGACCGACCGGACCAATGGGCGGCCCGAACGATACCAACTGATCCCAACTAGTCGCAATCATTTGACAAAAATGTGTTCGCCGATTAGGGGGCTGATTTGATTTAAAAAGGAAATTGGTATATCAATTCGTGTTTTTGTTTTCTTTGGACTTGAATGTGATCTGAGAAATATGTGTGGAAAAGCTACAGGTGCCCTAAAAACTTTTTCTTTCGCATAAATCAAATGACATCTCTCGTTCCGGGCGGAGCGGCAGGGCGTGTCAGACTTTAACTGACTAAAACTCACCCATGATAGGATAGTCTTGGCTGCCCTAAAAGCTCAATCTTCAAAAGATCTACAATAATTATGAATAAAGGATATTTTTCAAGTATGTTCGCTGTGATCATTCATTAAAAGCAATTCACGAAGTTAAATATGGTAAAACATGAAATTACTACTAACTACCAGATCTGTGATAATAATACAGTGATAATGTTGCACATCACATAAAAACAACAATGTCTGCTAGTAATTATTTTAGGAAACATACCTACCCATTTATGAACGTTGAGGAAGAGACTGTAACAAAATCTTTAAATTCAATAATAGATTAAGTATTTAAATTTCATAATGAACACTCTCTCTAATCTACTACTAATCTCACTCACTTAATGAACATTTTATTCAGTAAAAAATTATTAAGACTTGATATGACCATAGTGCTGATGTTTGATTAAGTGCATATAAATCCATACTAATATTATAAATGCGAAAGTAACTCTGTCTGCCTGTCTGTCGGTCTGTCTGTCTGTTACGCTTTCCCGCTTAAACCTCTCAACCGATTTTGATGAAATTTGGCACAGACAATCTTTAGACCCTGAGAAAGAACATAGGCTACCTTTTATCCCGGAAAAAATTGATATTCCCGAGGGAAATCTAAAAAGCGCGATATAACCGAACTCTACGCGGGCGAAGCCGCGGGCGGAAAGCTAGTGTGTTAATAATTCTTTCATTCTTCTTTTTTTGTTTTATCTTAATTAAAATAAAAAAAATAATAATATTGAAACCATAATTTTGTTGTTACCAGTGCGGCAACTGAACCCTTAATTTATAGATATAATAATAGTATAATGTCCAATGAATTTGTATGCCAGTGTGGCTGATCAAAGCATGAACTCACTTTGTATTGTAAGACCCATGATTATACAGTATGTTAACTAACAGAGGGCGTTCCCGTTAAACCGAAATAGTATAGCATACATACATGCTAAAAAAATATTTCCATTCGAAAACAAAATGTTTTAAAATTTTTTCAATATGAAAATATTCAATAAAAACTTTTAAATTGACATGTAAAAGGAACACACTGTACACGCGAACTTGAAAGACGGCAACGTCGCAATTTATTTATACATTACGACTACTATTTTGATTTAAAACAGGAGGTTTCAAATTTATTTTCAATTATAATTTTTTTTTATTCGGATTATTTTATGCTTATTTTTCTATGCTGATATTTTTATTTTAATCTATTAATGATATATATTAACCAGTTTAAGGGAACGCCCTCTGTTATTTAACATACTGTATACTTGTGTATCACAGATAAACTACATATTTGATTTGATTCGTTTATCACGATGAACTCCTTCTCTGTGCGAGAGGAGACCTCTGCTCAGCAGTGGGACGATGAAAAGGATGATGATCATTTTATTAAGTGTGTGCATTGTTGAATGACATTTGCGATGTCTGACAGACAATGTGGCGGTTGCTGCGAAGGACGGAAGCGGTAGATAAACAAAAGGCGATAATGTCTAGCCATCTGCGCGGATGCTCGTCGATACACCACGACGCTCTAAGAACCCATAAAACAATTCTCGGATCATGCCGACAGAACTAGGATTCCTTAGTAATAACTAGCTTTTGTCCGTGACTTCGTCTGCGTAAAACTACATGCTCCCTTACCAACCTCGTCGCATCGCATCGTCTACCCGAGCTATTAATTCGTTTTTGCTTAACCGTCTTTTTCTCTTAGCTCTCATCAACCACCATACAGTCGTTGCTGTATACTCCATTCGGAATAAGATTACACTTTGTTCAACTTATTTTGGCCCCTATTCCGTAGGCAAAAGGATGGCATTGTGAGAAAACATGGTAACAATGCCAACTATTTCTTGCAGTTATCATTTGTCATTCCACCAATGCAATAGAAATGAAAATCGACTGAACACACTGTAGAAAGATTTGTTGAAAAAGTCGTAATCTTATTCCGAATGGAGTGTAGGCCAAGACAAGAATTGGAAATTTTGGTATGAATTCACTTGAAAAAAGAAGAGACAGTATAGATTTAATTTTTCTGTTCAAAATACTACAGAGTAAAATAGACTGCCCCCAGTTGTATGCTTATATTTAACATTCCCCACAGTCACCCGCGTCACCCTATCAAACTATTCCGGCCCCCTTTCCGCAAAACTGTTTCAGGATCTAATTCACCCATCCCTACAATTTGCAGGCTCTTTGATAATTCAAATAACTTGATTGATATCTTTACCACAACATACTTCAAAAATTCAAAGGCCAAGTCCAAAAAAGCAAATAACTATACTGCTGACTTTTTAAAAATATTAAATTCTTTTTATTTTTTTTACTCTCTTTGCTAAATTCACATTGGTTGCTGTAAAGTTATTTCTGCACTTTTTGTAACTTTTAATTGTATCATTATTTTTGTATTTGCATGCTGTGTTTATCGCATCATTTTGTGCACTATGTTTGTGTGTTGCTTGTATTATATTGTTGTTATTGTGTAACAATTGTAGATAGACCAATAAATAAAATAAAAATAAAATAAAAAAATTGGGCTGCCTAATGACAAATAATGATAAAGTTTTTCGAATCCGATTTGCCCACTCAAACAAATAAAAGTAACTCTTCAATTTAATTATAATTACATATTTATATAATAGATCTGAAGTCCGCCACTCATAAGAAAAAAGTAAGAAAATTATCTGTTTCTATAAAAAAAAAGCGAATCCAGTCTACAGAAACCTACCAGAAAAGGCGCAGGAGCAGATTTTTGATTGAAGGGAACACTGGCTGAACAGCAATAGGTACAATGACATTTATAAACATGAAGCATGTAAATGATTAGACCAGTCCAGTAGTATCGTCTACTCACATACATCACACATTCTAACTAATGAACAGGTCAAATGGTGATCAAACGCATGCCAAGCATAATGACTTCGACGCACCGCACGCAGCACAGCCGTCTAACAAAAAACAACTACAAAGTTGCAGCTAAGTACATAGACTTCCTGGATTCGCCATTTTAGCGAGAATAAAACTAGGAACTAATGGTGAGCAGGAACAACCCCGTTACCGATCTAACAATACTTTGGCTTTGCGATCGGTCGTTGGTCCCACACTACCCAGTTCCTAGAAGGTAAGCGGACACAGTCTAAAATAGTCGCGGCCCCTTCGGAGAAGCGTGACTCATGGCGGGACCGTCCTGAGCCGCATCTGGACCGCATACACACACACGTATAACTAATCAATACATACGTCAGGAAAGATTCTGTTTTTATGACAGCTGCAGCACATGTAAATGTGCGCAGATGAGGTTAAGGAGAAGATTTTCTTGTATATTTTACAGTAAGCGTTTTGTTTTTGATTCGGAGGTAGCGACGCTGTTTTCAATTGTACTCAGTCAATCAAAGCCAAAGGTGAGCAAAGTCGCACGAGTTACCGGTATCTAAGTATCTTTAAAATACTGAAACAGGTTTACCTTATTCAACCCAGGTTTGATAACAGGAAAGGAACGCACACACATTAAAAAAAAAAGACATGTAAAAATGAAGACAACAATGTGTCTTTCCCAAATTAACTTTTTTGCCGGAACGAAATCTCGGAATTCGATAGTTGACTCGAAATCAACAATCATTCCTACAAGGAAAACTAAAAGTTTAATAGTTCGAACAGCTTCAAAGAACTTTGCCATCTTGTTTTATGTGACGTCCAGATATACTCCGCCTTTATTCGAGATTTATATTGATGTTGAGTTAGAGCCGACTATGTAAAAGATTACTCATGAAATTCCCAATAAACTCCATTGGTGGTGGAAAAGCGTTCTACGAAGTAAGAAATCTTAAAATACATACAATATTTATTGTATATAGTGTTGCTACTATTTTACACTGTTTCAAGGAATTTTGAATTGAAATATATTTTTTTAACCACGGTTTGTCATTTAAATAGTCTTATAGTTTATTTTTTGTGCATCCGGCATTACCATCAATAAGATATTTTGAAACATATTAAACAATACAATGTGCAGTTGCCGTACTTTTCAATTATAACTCATGATATTATTGTTGTAATGACTAAAAAATAAAAAACTTCTCCAAAACATTCTTAGATTCCATCAAATTCGAAATTCAAAACAAAATTATTTATTTACAACCTATAAAGTAAGACAGAGAAAAATTACTCATTAATGTGTGGCGCCACCGCTCACAGCAACGTTCCGTAGTCTACGCAACCTGCGCCCACGCATCGGTACGTGCAACTATAACATTAACGACAAACACGCAACGGTTTTATTGCGAACCACTAAAACCAGCTATTACTGGGCACTTCAACGTTAACACCGTTCCGATTTGACCCCAATATGTCTGTTGCAAGTTTAGAAAAATACACTTCTATTATGTTACTGCCAAACAATTAAATACGCTTATGATCTCACCCAAAATCGAATCTAGATAGAACTCGGTAATGCATAAAAAGCTCTAATAATAAGAATGTTGGAACTACACTGTCAGCCTCTGATTTATTTTTGGGAAAAGCAAAAAATATGATATTCTGTTATACCACTTCTCCATTCATCAAGGCGTTACTGCCAGCAAATAGGTTACACGGTAATAAATATTTCTGGCAATGCTAGAGATATAATTTCTTCCCCATTCTTAAATACAAACGGCCTTACTACAAAACAATCTTTAGAAAGTAGTTTAATACTTCGAGCCACTTTTAAAATTCGAATTTTAATCCGAAAAAAATAAAGTTCTTATTAGAAAAACTGACATTAAACCCAATTGACAAGATATCAAATTTTTGCATTAAGAACATTATTTTCGCCAGAATAATGTTTAAAATATAGTAACTGACTCGCAGGTTTAGGCTAGGACAGAAGTTACAACACGTTTTGTAAAAAGACGGAAAAGTACGAACATAAAACTCAAAGAAGTATATACCTATAAACAGATTTGCAACAAACATCAAAAATAATAACATCAAATAAGATTGGCTCCGTCATCCACATTTAGACACATCCACTTATAATGTTGGCGATGACTCACTTTGTTTAAAATCTTGGATTAGACGCAGTAGTATCTTTTAATACTCTAACGCACTTATTTCGAGCAAAGTGCAAAAATAAGTTATGTAGATAATAATAAAAATAGTATAACATGTCTGTTCGTATGACTAAGCGCTTGATATTTGAGTGCGCGGTATTTGCTGTCAAATGGCGGCGCGGCGGTACCACGGTTTTCTCAGAACTGCTAACACTATGCATTATAATTAACATTAGGGCTCTTGTTGTCAGCCAGACTGTAAATGATATCCTATGTATCCTGAGAACTAGCGTATATTCAGCAAGACGTTAGTTTTACAAATAAATGTGCGCATTGAGTGTTGCATGACAGAAAATTTAGTAGAAAATTGATTTTATATTTTCATGTTTTGTGATGCAGTTTCTCAATACCAGCGGCTGGCTGGCAACTGATAATTGACAATAACTGAAAAATATCCGTGGGTAGGTCTTGCTGGCTTATACCTTGATTTAATAAATTCAAAGAAAATAAGCATTTGTTCTGAAGCTGTATCTACGAACAACGCGTCAAATTGATGTCACGTAAATCCTGCATCACGCAAGCAGAGTTCACAGTGGAATTATGAATTGAAATGTATTTTAATCCAAGTAATCTGCTCAAAGATTATTTATTTATTTAGTCTATTTTAATGGATCCCAAATTGCCAACAAGGTAAATAAGATATTTTAAAACAACATTTTTTAAACAATACAGTTATGTTGATTTATGTGCAGTTGCCATACTCTTGAATTACAAACGAGACACGCAAATCCTCATGCATCTCGCAAGCAGGGTTTACCGTACAACTAGCACAAATACAATTTTCCGACATCAACCGCCAGGCAAGTGCCCATCAGACACGACATCCGTCTCGTAGGAGGATCCTCCCCGTTCCTCATATCTCTAAACTGATGACACCGAACATGAACGTAAACGGATTTAGGATAACTAGCCTGTGTCTATGACTTCTTATAATTTATCTCCTTCAGCCGTGGTTAGTCAATGGGCTTAAAAGAGGTTTCCGAATGCAGACTTACTTTTAATTAAAAACGCCATGACACAAAACTTATTGAAGTAACAGTGAGTGAAAAGGATGTTTGGGTGCACGCATATTGTGTGAAGGACGTTGTCTCGCATTAGCGAAAGATTGAAAGGTTATTCATAAAAATGATATGAATGATATTTGATATCATACATACTAGTATTATAAATGTGAAAGTATCTCTGTCTGTCTGTCCGGCTTTCACGCCAAAACTACTGAACCGATTGTAATGAAATTTGGTACACAGATAGTCTAGAGCCTGAGAAAGGACATAGACTATAAAATATCCCGCTATGACCAATAGTAGCAGAACAGGAACAAAAAATGTTGCGGAAACGGGAGCAAAAGCAGACGTACATATTGTTAACAGGCGGTTATATCAACTGAGCTCTTTCGGTTCGAACCTTACGCGGGCTTACAGCTAGTAATAACATAAATTCTAATTATTCTAGGTTAGATAGATCTCTGGAGCACAATACACTCGGTTCCCGATACCGGTGGGTTACTGAAATTTATATTTACGTATGCTCTTTTTTAATCCAAATAATTAAACATGTAATATTATGTATATAATGGAAATAAAAATTCTATTAGATTTAAGAATATACCTTATCAAACTGGCAATGGAGGAAGTCCAAGGACGATTTAATGAAAATAGATCTGTAAATTCTGCGACTACTGTAGATAGAGAAAAAGACAAAGACATGCTAAACCTTTCACAAATTTTTAATAAGAGCAAAAAGGATGGCTATATTACTTTTTTTAGCCTGCAATTTGCGCCAGTGCTGGGCAGATACTAATAATAATAATAATTGTTTATTAATAATTCTATATTCTATATGCCTACTAGGCCTTTGACAATACTATGATACCATAGACCTAGAAAGTCTACATTTTAGCTAAACGTAAAGATAACTTTACATCTTTCATGAGTATTACCCACATAACAAGAAATAGCTATTAAATTCCGCAAAACGACAAAATCACAATATACAGTGTTGGTAAACATTAACCACACATTCAGCACAACAAAAACAGAACTACCCACATATTAACCACTGAACGTAAAACGAACGCTAGCGTGCGCGTGAGTCAGTGATCAAGCGTGTCCTGCCAGGACTCTGCTATTTGTGCGCGCTTACTCACGCGCTGATGCATTGGTACAAGATTAGACGACAATCTCGAATCTCTTGAGTTATAGTCCGCTGTTATGTTTTGCATCGATATAACTATCACATTTAATATAATCTCTTAGTCTAATTTAGAGCTAGATTGCTCGATTTTTAAACTACGTAACATATATTTTTGTAAATCCTTATTTGATTTTAGTTTTCACTGGGAATAATTCTAATATTGGTCACGCACCGGTATTCAGAAAGTTACTAAAGTATATAAATACATAAGTTTTAAAAAAAAAATTATTAAAAATTAACTAGTGCTTGACCGCAATCCCGCCTGATGGTAAGCGGTGATGCAATCGTTGATGGTAAAGCGTACTAGTTTATTAAGCCTATTCACTTAAAAATCTTAGTGAATAGGAAGGAAGACGGCAGTTAAGCGAGGTGATGCAATTTTAAACCCAACAACGCAACCAACGACGCTGCGCCAGAGGGAAATTGATCTGGAGACCCTCCACGACCTATCCTCCCGACACAACAACATGTGGCGCATCGTACCCGGCACACATCGCAATACAACTGCTTAGACCCGTCCTCCGTACGGCGTCACCAGACATCATGCCAGAACACGACGAATCGCTTGGCGGCAAGGCTTTTTCTGGTGGGTCGTAACTTCTGCCGGCAGCCGATATTTTGGCCTACCACCGAGGTATACTAAAGAAAGTATAAAAGTATTAGCAACCCGCCCGGCTTCGCACGGGTGCAATGCTGATACTATGTTCTATGTTATTGGTTTGGTTATCGCACTCAGTCCCTCCAGCGGACCATTGTGCGTGATGCTGATACTAAACACATTACAAAAAAAACTGTTAACGTTGTATAAAAAACATAGCGGCCCGCCGCCCAACCGGCTGGTACCGCCGCAAATGCGACGCCCCACAATATTTAAATTTGTAATATCTTCGAAACTATTTAAATCATGTGCTGTAAAGGGCGATACAGATCTACATTAAAAAAAAATTAGGGGTGAATTACCCTTAACATTTAGGGGAATAAAAAATAGATGTTGCCCGATTCTCATACCTACCCAATATGCACACAAAATTTCATGAGAATCGGGAAAGACGTTTCGGAGGAGTTTAACCACAAACACCGCGACACGAGAATTTTACATATTAGAAGATTATTTTTGCTAAGTCTATTGAGAACTTTTTTTGCCATATATTGTGTAACATTACTGGGCAAATGCCTTCACTTTTTCCAAGAGTCTTCTATAGTCAGTAGTGTATAGTCGACATAGCGACCATGCAAACCTCTTTAGATCGTCACACCACTTTTACTAATGTTCACTTTGTAAAACGACGTCCTATCCTATTGTGATCTTTAAAGTATGTATATAAAACTCATCCTATTATGTGGGATATGTAAACCTCGTGACATTCATGCTCAAAAGGATGTCAGTAAAAAGAAAAACGATTAAAAAAGCTCCAATCTAAACTAGGTATAATTTATGGTCAGACGTAGTCAAACAGATGTATTGTTGGTTGAGAGAGATGCGGCGAGTAACACCTTTGCCGAGTTACGAGTAGGTACCGAGTTTTACTCGACAAAACTTTTTTTCAACCGAGTACTCGGCCGATTAACTTGGTCCGATCAAATTCCCATTTCGCGCGCCTAAAGATATATTATACAAACAGGAATAGGCTACTACCGAAACATGCAGAGAGCGAATACAAGAATACAAGTATTCCCGCATCATGACTTACCTTTCTTAAATTTTAAATACTTATTGATTATTTTTATTACTGTCTTCTTAATTTTGGCTTATTACTACTCTTTCATTAGCATAATTTAGATTTTATTAGTTGAACTTGTCAAAGATTTCCTAAATTAGTAATAAATACTTATTGATTAACACTGTGTTTTTTATTATATCTCCCTCAGTATATTGTTTTTCTTAAACAAAGTATACTCGGCATTCAAATCGAGGTATTCGGCCAAATACGAGAATCAAAGACCCTGCCAAGTACGCCGAGTTCCGAGTATTAACCGAGTACTTGGTCCATCTCTAATTGTTGTTAACCATCAGGAAATGAAGCAGTCGAATATAATCTTAAAATAAAAAAGCCTGTAACTGAGTACAGTATCAATAAAGCGATGATACAGAACCAAGAGATTTTGAAACCAATTTTACATATAAAAATTGTAAAAGTAGGAATAACGCCATCTATGCTTTATGGTAGAAACTAACACTGTTATAAAAAAAGAACTCTCATTAAAACAGTACTTTTCTCTTGTTCCTCATAAATTAGAGTATTTTTGATTTGTTAGGGGCGACAAAAACTGTTGTTTGGTGTTTTAAGAGTTCGTTACAAGTATTTTGTGATATCGTAACTGTATATGCTAGACGTGTATGAAATGTTAAAACTATCATGGTTCCAGTGTCAGACAAAGATGAGAGGAGCAATACAGGATGAATAGCGCTATTCCTTTTTCAGAACGGTTTAATGATGGTTTTACCATGTCATAGACATAACAGGCCAAGTTCGCCAATATTTATTTATACATTGTGCTCACATGATAGAAGCAACAGTAATATGTAACAAAGAAATGCAACCCATACTATGATTTTAAAAGAGTGTCCATGGAGTTTCTTGCACGTTCTTCTCCATAGAGATCTACGCTTTGGAACGTGCAACTTAGCTTCACTTTTCTTGGACTGACAGACATTGACTATTTAAAAGCACCAACAGATGGTTAATTTGAAATTTTAAACAATTTTGATTTTGAATATTTATTTGTCATTGGGGAAAGTAAAAAAAAAAAAAAAAATTTTTTGGCGTGCCTAACGAATCAAAAATACTCTAATTGGTACGGGACTAATGAGGAAAAAGAGAAAGGTATGGTAGTGGCAGCTTGAGATCGTCCTTTCAAGAACATCAAAAACAAAAGTAAGGCCGGCCAACACGGACCGCTCGAGCAGTTAGTTAGTGATCGACATTCACGGACCGCTCTTGCAGTTGTACTGAACAGCTTGAAGCAGTCGATCTTGACTGCTTTAAGCAGTCCGTGTATGGCCGGCCTAACTGCTCGAGCTGTTGTTCTCAATAAACAAACGAAGCGTGCGGGTGGCAAGCGTGCGAAACGTGGAATAAAGAGTGCGGGGGGAGGCAACTGCGCGAGAGCAGTCGACAGCTCCAGCAGTCAGTGTATGCCTGACGACTGCTTGACCGCACGATGAAATTTCACCATGCCGTCAACCGCTCCAAGCAGTTGCAACTGCTCGAGCTGTTCGTAAAAGGCAGTAGTTCACTATGCAGTCGCAGCTTGAAGCAGTCGATCCTGACTGCTTCAAACAGTCCGTGTATGGCTAGCCAAAGAAAACGTTGGACGATCGAGACATATTCGGTCGTACACGAAGTTGATAAATATGTACAAAACCGGATTGTGACTCCTTGCATTCAATATTTCGAGTGCCAATTCTTTTTAAAACATCTAAAAGCTTCTTTGTGACAATACATTACAGAATATGCCTCGTTTATTGTCGCTTGTTAGTCTGTTACATGGCTCAGTTTCACCTTAATTACACTTTAAAAACAATAGTCTCTGATTTATGTGAGTTTTTTCAGTGTTAGTGCGTATTTATATAGTTAAAAGCCATTTCACATCAGACTCACGCGCCCCCACGTCAGTTTACACGTGGTCAGTTTGACGAATCTCTGAATCATCCAAAGTGCGGTACTATTCTTATACTGCGCGGAAACATTGGTGGCAAAACGATTACTTATAATTTCACCTGAACCTTGAGGCTTTATACAATACTTTCTCATATCTTCAATAAAATAACTTATGTTTATAGTGAAAATAAATGCTTTTTTCCACTGCTGGAGACTTCTCTTCTATGAGAGAAGGAATGAGTGTTAATCAACATGCTTGGTCATTACGGTATTGGCCAAAATCTTTGCTTTCACAAGAGTTTTTGAACTAAATTTCACATTTCGTGATCTGGCTGGCTTTCAAGACATTTTTAGACGCATTCATTAAAAAAAAAAAAACATGAATTTTGATGAATTTTTAACGCTACAATAATAAAATCAATATCAGGATAACCATTGAACACAGCATGCAATACTCACCCACTGTATAGTATTTATCAAATCCAGCAGTATTTCTAACTTCCAGATAATCATCATAAGCGATGGGCAGGTCGATCAACTCCCATGAATTCTGAAAAATTAAACAGCTGGTTTATATAAAGCTACATCACTTTAAATCGACATACTGCATAAAACCATATAAATATATACATAAAATACGATAACTATAACTATGTTAGTTGGTCCTCCACCGGTTGTGCTATCTTCACTACATAACTTGCGTCTTCAAGGGACAGGACAAGGTATAAATATACGTTTATTGGACTTACTGGATCCACTTCGATCTGTAATGGCGTTTGATATCTCGGATCAATGGCTCTCTGTGACAGATTCCCGTTGTACTCTTTGACGGGCGTCATGGGACTGTTGGTTGCGCTCAATCTATCACAGTAGTTCTGGTTATAGTCCTCTTTCCTCACTGAGTTGGAGTTGCTGGTGATTGAGGAGCTCATTGCCGGGGAAAGCTGCTGTTCGTTCTCTCTGTTCCAGTACTGTTCTATGTCGATGTGGCGCGGGTTGATGTTGCCGATGTTGTAGTTGGCGATGGGCGACAGGCGCCGCGGTGACGAGCTCTCGCTGAAGACCACGGGGCTCCTCACGACGCGGCGCGAGTCCTGCGGTGAGCTGGCCTCGCTGGGTGCACACGACTCCGACGCGACCGGCGAGCTGGACGTCCGGTTGATAGTCACGGGTGACCTCCCCGCTTCCGGAAACACTTCCGGCTTTTTAAACTGCTGTGGAATCCGAACCGGTCCTATTCTGTTATGTACATCCGGTTCATCTTTAGGTAAGGCCGAGGTTTTGGGTTGCGCCTCGGCGGCCATTAAGTGCTGTAGCTTACTCACTTGAGTTTCGACGAAGCTGCGTGGCCGAGGCGACTGGATGGTATGGTCGATGTTTCGGAGGAGAACGGGGTTGGAGGCGGTGGCGTCGTACTGCGTGGGGATGTGTACTTGTGAGAGTGTGTGGTCAGTATCGAGGCTGTCCTGCGTGTCGTACTGCATGTACTCGTCGTCCTCGCACTCCGTGTCGTCGTCCTCACAGTCGTCGTAGTTAATGGGCGTGTCGGCGCCCGGGAAGTACTCACAAAGAGCCGACATTATTTCTACCACCTGGAAAGCACAAAATAGATATTATTATGCAAGTATTTGTCTTCATCTTTTCGAGCCGATGGTACTTAATAAATTCTGCGTGCAAATATAATTGATTTTTTCCAGAATTTAATTAGGTATATTTGTCATAAGATTAGTTTTGTTTTTGTTATATCATACGCGAACGGAATGGAAGCAACTAAATCCATAAAATCACAATGCCTCTCAATAATTGCCGTTTTTCTACTAGCAGGTAGTGGGATGGTTGTGATTTCCCTTTATCATAATCTCAACCCCTAGTCTTCCGTGTAGAATCATTTTTGTTAAAGATATGGCGGCACTTTGCCATCAGCAATAAATAACATTTAACTTGTCTGGAGGACCCCCAACAAGGTGGACCGATGACCTGGTGAAGGTCGCGGGAAGCCGATGGATGCGGGCAGCACAAGACCGGTCATCGTGGAAAGCCTTGGGGGAGGCCTTTGTCCAGCAGTGGACATCTATAGGCTGAGGAAGAACTTGTCTGGGAATTGAACCCTATTTATGCCACACTGATTAAATACGCACCTAATAGGATTACTTTATTAGATAGTGATTCGAAACTTTTTAATACCTACCTATACCTACCTACTATTTATAATATTTACAAATAAAAGCGAAAATCAGAAAGCACTTTAATTTTTACAAAAGTCATACGGCTGACGTACTTTGTTGTCTCGTCTTTGACAATAATCGTGTTTTTCGTATGGGTTATTGAATCCGCGTTCTACTTAATAAAATGGCAGTCTTTTTTCCTTATGCATGGTAAGTCTTGTACGGACGACAGCAGGTCAAGCTAGCCGAAACTGCCAAATATTCCCAATCAACTTTGAGCCTTAATGTTTTAGCCACATAGGTACTTGAAAACCTATTAAAGAAACTTTGAGACACACAAGATTGTAGTAGCTTAATGTGCTGTCGTCGTCTGCACAATTTTAATTTCAATATTAAACTGCTATAAGATTGAAATTGTAACAACTTATCACTACATAGTATAAAACAAAGTCGCTTTCTCTTTCCCTATGTCCCAATGTATGAATTAATCTTTAAAACTACGGTTTTTTTATAGATAGTGATTAAAGAGGAAGGTTTATATGTATAATAAAATCCAATAAATAGTGGAGAAATACTATTGACAGCCTCCGTGGCGTAGCGGTAGCGGACGCGGCCGCTGCGCAAGGTGGCGCGGGTTCGATCCCCGCACAGTGCAAGTATTTGTATGCATGAATATGAATACTTGCACTGGTCTGGCCGTGCCTCGGAAAGCACGTTAAGCCGTTGGTCCCGGTTGCCATACAAACATCTAGTGGCAGTCGTTACGGGTTGTTGGAGCCCTCAAAAGTCCAACAATGGGTCTAACTGCAATGCTTCGATGTCGCCTTCGGGATGTGGAGGTCAGACGGCAGTCGGTTCACGGAAAATGTCGAAGTTTAGCCATTTCAGCAGTGGGATTGGTAAAGCGGACCGCCGACTCCAAAGCTCCAAGGCTTCGGATGCGACTGGGATTAACGTTGTGATGATTGATGATGATGAGTGGAGAAACTATTATTTTTGAGGGCTCTAATGTGATGTCGTAAGTAATTACACTTTTTTCGCGTTTGCAGTGAATCAGGCTGAATCCTACAAGATTTATCAAAATAATGTATACTAAATAATGTACACATTGAAAAGGTCTACAGAAAAGCCCGCGATGGTCTGTTATGGATATCCCACAATAACTTTTTTTTTTCATTTATTTTTATAACATTGGCTAATTTTCGAGGCGATTTTAAGCAATACAGCATTAATCCTTATCCAATTTAATACCTTAAATACATTGTTGATTTAATACATCTCTATGTATATCGCCCTTTACAGCATATGATTTATATTAAGTATTTTTGAAGATATTACAGATTTTAAAATTGCGGGGCTTGTGTGCGGCGGTACCGGCCGGCCGCTATGTTTTTTATACAACGTTCACAGTTTTTGTGTAATGTATTTAGTATCAGCATTGCACCCGTGCGAAGACGGGGCGAGTCGTTAGTAGAGAATACTTTGAAAACTATCATGGTTTGACATAGATTCGAACCAATATATTGGCCAGACTTTAAAAGTAAAAAAAAAAAACTATTCCTAGGAATTGCCATTCTCAATCAAAGATATATATTTATTTACTTAATTATTTATAATATACTTACGTACTTACTAATTTATAATATTTTATTTTCATAAATTTGACATTTGGCACGTTTTGGTTCGATGGCCTCATTGACATTAGAGATGAATAAATATTATTCTAAAAACTCAACTGGTTCTCTTATTCCAACTACGGTACCGGTACTCATTCCCTAAACGATCGTGTGTTCGGGACACATGGTCCAAATAAAATTATATAAAGCGTAAAATACCATAAGCATTATATCAATGTTATTTTTTCTTTATACGCAATATAACTTTATAGTTTGTTCAGAATAAGCAACTGAATCAATTCCATTAATTTTTACACCATGTTATATTTTTCCCAAATACATTTAGAATACCTATGTTGCAATGTGATTACCGAGCGTGCAACACAGTTCCCGGTAGATCATTCATGACGCGGGGAGAGTGGTGCGTTGACCATATTTTTGTAGGGACAACCAGCCCCCAAATCGGCGAACACATTTTGCGACTTCATGATTGCGACTAGTTGGCATCAGTTGGGATCGTTCGGACCGCCCATTGGTCAGTTCGGTCCAATCGATCCCAACTAGTCGCAATCATATGACAAAAATGTGTTCGCCGATTAGGGGGCAGTGTAGCTACCATGAGTTTATATTACGAGACTCGATTGTCGATATCGAACGCGTTTGACTCATCGATTGGCCCGCTTCAAGGTTGTAAGAACTCTCAACCAATGAGAGCGCCAAACGCGCTTGATATCGACGATCGAGTCTCGTAATGAAAACTCATGGTAGCTACACAGGTCACATAACAAGCTCATAACTTTGTGATTTTCATGATATTTTTTTGAAATTTCGTACATAGATTCTTTACTTAAAATACCGGACACGTGTTTCAGGTTTCGCAAATACAAAAAAATCAAAAAAATAACGTTGTACATTTCTTTTTTGTAGGTACTGTTTTGGTGCAATTGGGTTGTATCCTAAAAAAATATTTAATGTCCATCAGATAGATTTGTAAAAAATATTGAACACGTATTTTTTATTTTTTCTTTCATTCAAATACTTAGGAAGGTATATTGATTTGAAATGTCACATGACGTCACGCCGTGGTACAAAATATACCACGGCGTGACGTAATTAGCCCCCACTCCGTAACTTTAATACGCTATATCTCAGTAGTTATTGGTAATTTTGACAAAATAAAAAAATATGGGTCTTAATTTTTTTTATTATCTACTAGCTGACCCGGCGAACTTTGTTCCGCCTTAAAGGCAATATCATATGATCTTATTTTTTAGTTTTTAAATTAGGATAATTAGGGTAGCACAAAAGTATAGAAGTCGAAATAATGAAGCTCATCATCATCATCATCAACCTTTTTTATCGTCCCCTGTTGGGCACAGCTCTCCTCTCTTAAGGAGAAGGATTGATCATCACCCTTGCTCAATGCGGGTTGGCGATTTCAGACTTAAAGTCCAGGTTTCCTTACGATATTTTCCTTTACCTTGTAATTAATCCGGCTTGTAAAATTTCATTATTAAATCACAATAATAATAATACATAGAAGAAATTTCATTTTCTCTACTTTGTGGGGGTGCAAGGTACCAGGGTAGCACAAAACTGGAGGTGAAGTCGAAACAATGAAGCTCATTTATTCCCATGGGAACGACGGGAACGGGTTAAAAGTATCCTATGTCCTTCTCCCAGTTCTTAGCTACCTCTCCCTACCAATTTTCAACAAAATCGGTTCGGCCGTTCTTGAAAAATAATGTTGTATAATAATTATAGATAATAAATATGGAAGAAGTTTTATTTTGCCTACTTTGTGGAGGTGCAAGGTACCAGGGTAGCACAAAACTGTAGGAGAAGTCGAAACAATGAAGCTCATTCATCATTAAACCATAATAATTACATGGAAGAACTTTTATTGAGCCTAGTTTGTAGAGGTACACGGTACCAGGGTAGCACAAAACTGTAAGCGAAGTCGAAAAAACGTTTCCGAGATCACATGCTGCAATCAGCTCCATCAGCCGGGCTGATTTGTAAAGCTAAACCATCCACGGCACCACTCAAACGCATACAGAAAAAATCATTTAAATCGGTCAAGCCGTTTAGGAGGAGTTCAATGACATACACACGTACAGCAGAATTATATATATAAAGATGGTCGTTTATTCAATTTCGCGATTAATTGTTTTTTTTTTTTTTAATTTGTAATCAGAACGCGCACGCTGATCAAAATTATTTTTATTTATTGTACAATTAATAGTTTTTGATGAGTTCTAATAGTTTGCTACAGATTGCCCAGTATCTATTATGGGACTTATTCATAAACGATGATTTAAGTGACGTTCAAATGTCAGAATTGTATACTTAAACAGTCAACAATCACTAGCTAACTTTAAGCAGCGTTTACGAATAAAAAGAGTTTTTAGCTAGGCTAACCAAAAATAAAACCTATTAGGGACAAAGCCATCACGAATAACTGGAATATTGCCAGGACGAATATTGTGCAGGATGGTACGTTTGACATCTAAGGTATGTAGATAACATCCATAATTATTACACATATTACAATATTTGCCAATTTATTACGATTACAGTTTGCAATTACTCGTTTTGTAAAATATTATCGTATTTACATATATCATATTTGTTTTCACTTTAAAGAATCGCAAGATCGATGGCACCAAAATTGAAAATTCATAATACGACAATTTCGAGCGGCCATTGTTGATTACTGTTGAAAGTCGTGGTGGCCTAGTGGTTAAAACACCAGCCTCTCAAATATGAGTGTGCGGGTTCGATTCCAGGTCAGGCAAGTACCAATGTAACTTTTCTAAAGTTATATGTACTTTCTAAGTATATCTTGGACACCAATGACTGAAGGTGAAGGAAAACATCTTGAGGAAACCTGGTCTTTAAGTCTGAAATCGCCAACTCGCATTGAGCAAGCGTGGTGATTACGCTCAATCCTACTCTGTGTGAGAGGAGACCTGTGCCCAGCAGTGGGACGATAAAAAAAAAGTTGATGATGATGATTGTTGATTACATATTTGGCGAATTTTGAAACGCCCGGACCTTAGATCTTTGCATCTTTGTTTTTGATTGGTGCATATTGCACACCTGTGCCAGTACAGGTGAGTAATCAATTTATAATAGCGTAACCTTTACTATTGGCAACAGATTGTTCCACTCATCATTTATATTTGGATGGAAGGTAGGCTTACCTTGGCCATGCTGGGTCTCTCTGCAGGAACTTTGTGCCAACATTGTGTCATCAACTGTTCTATTGGCTCAGGACAACCCTCTATCAGGTTTGGCCTTTGACCTAGAATTTTATAAAAAAAAACTCATTTGATAAAACTGTGAAAGTACCCTGTAATTAATATTAATCATTTATTAGGACACACACCATATCTTTTTTAAATCCAGAACATACTTTTTAAAAAACTTTTTTTTTTCTTCAGATATAATAAATGTCAGATCTCAATAAAGAATTAGATTGAAATGATGTTGGATGCAGCAAATGGAATGTATAAAATTTATGGTTGGTGGGCTGAATCACATCAGCATGATATCATAATTCAATGGAATTAAAACTGTAATAGGTACTATTATTGTTTCCAGTTGATGAGTAAACATGCACGCAAATAATGTTTTATATGAAATATAATAGATTAGATCGTTCAGCACTCTGCTTATTATAACATGATATCTGCAATTGGTCAATGTAATTTCTTTTGTACAGACGACAGCACATTAAACTACCACAATTTGTCAGATTTCCTTATTAGATTTTCAACTTTAAAGGATTAAGGCTTAAGGTTGATTGGGAATATATGAAAGTTTGGGGTAGCTTGACCGGCTGTCGTCAGTACCTACTTATTTAATAAAATAATCATGCTATGTTAATGGCAGTGGATGTATCATAAGTTTTCATAAACTAGACATTTCAATTGTTCTTCTAGTTACCAAATTTCTTGATTGACCTTGACCTTGTATTGATATTTGGTACAAATGTAAATTATATAGGGCAGCGGTCGGCAACACGCGGCCCGCGGCCCGGATCCGGCCTCCGTACGTCTTACTTGCGGCCCATGAATGTTTTGTAAATAAGTTGCAAACCCTATTCGTGTGATGATGAGGATGTACAGACGACAGCACACCAAGCTACTACAATCTTAGATTTCTTTATTAGATTTCCAACTTTATTTCTAAAGTATAAAGGTTCACGATTGATTGAAAATATTAGTAGATCGACCTGCTGTCGTCCGTACAGTCATTTATAAAATATCGGAATGGATCTCCAGTCTAAAGATGCCTTCAAAAGATCTAATGAATTATCTTAGTAAATTTTATGACAGCTTGCCTTCTTATTTTGTTTTTTTTTTTTTATATGGCATCTCGTAGTTGACCTTGAGAGGTCGTGACTACTTAAGCGGACTATCCTTTGGCTGCCTTAAATGAATTTAAAGCCTCCAGCCAGGGCAACTAAAAACTAAGCGACTACACGCTAAGGGCACCCCCTGTGTTGTACAAACCTAGGCTTAGGGTGTTACTGGAGAGCACAGCAAGGGACGGCTGGATCGAAATTTGTTTTTATTTCGCGGCGTTTCCTAGTACTCGCTCTGAGAAGAAACGACCGAAACAAACTCAGAGCTCATAGTCGGGAATTTATATTTACTGGCTCAGCTGCGGCGCGGGCTGGCCTTCATCGGACAAGGGACGGAGGTTCTTATTTTGACGAGTTAGTATCATGATTGCGGCCCGCCTTCACTTTATGTTGCTACCTTGTGGCCCTTGCCTGCCAAAAGCTTGCCGACCGCTGATATAAGGTATAAAAATCCAACTCTTCTGTTGCCAAGGAAATCACATTACTATATATACACTCATGCCAAGCTGCTACCAACCTACCAATCACTATGAAATCAGTTTTATACAATACCTGTATGCACAGCCCACATTATCCTAAAAGCTGAGCCTCCTTCCTCAAAGGGTTTCCTTCGAGATAGAACCTCCCATAGAATAATACCCCATGAGAACACATCACATTTTTCTGTATATGTTGATCCTTCAAACACCTGTAAAATAAAGAAAGGAAAGTTTGTTACTATAGGTCTATAGTTATATGAACCAACCTGCCTACTTAAATATTATTTCTGTTGTATAGATCACTTTTTCACTTTTTATACGCAGCCAAACTTGACAAACCAGCACCCTAATTGCGTAACTACGTATTACGATCAATTGCAATCATTTTGAAGCATATTACCATTGCTTTTTAGGTTCGAAAAATGTGTCTACTCAACAACGTAAATAACGCAATGAATTTTGTTGATCTGTCAAAATGAAACCCATAGCTACTGATAGTGTGTAACGCAATTACCCTGCATATATTACAATAATATTTTATCGGAGTCTCCACCTCGCGTAGATTACATTCATGAATATCATTAATTTACACATAAAGTTACTTTAAAACAGGCCGCTCGTTGGTACCATGTATTGTATGTTGCCTGGCTAATCTTGCTAACAATTTCATCTAGCTTATCAGACATGATGAAGACACAGTAGTCCCCCAGACCATATTTTGGTCATGGCGGCCAATCTCCACGAAAACCTAGTCTTTGGTGTCGGAGATATTATATTGTACAATTTTTTGCAGACACAGGTTCATTCTCTCTTCCTCCATACTCTCATAGACCAAGTGAACAGCAATTTAAAACGACTGGAAATAGATTAGGCGTGGGACACATCAACAACTATTATTTTAACTTTCCTTTTTTTTATAAATTATAAACTAGCGCTTGACCGCAATCCCGCCTGACGGTAAGCAGTTTATTAAGAGCCTATTCACTCTAGCCTTGAAGGCACTAAAATTGTAGTCCGACGGAAACACCGCCGCTGGCAAATTGTTCCAGTCCCTCGATGTACGCGGTATGAAACAGGAGGCGAAACGCTTCGTCCGAATGGTAGTGATGTTAACGACGTAACGGTGGGTTTTCTTTTTACAATAACATTTGATCCCTGGAATCGAATCAAAGATATGAGATCTTGGGTTCGATTTGCAGTTACGCTTAGGAAACACGAGACCAACAGGGCAAGTCATATACAGACAGTTTCATTATAACACAATATGGACATTTAAATAGACTGAATTAAATAATTATTAATATTTTTTACTTATCACCACTCTTACTCAATAACTGATAAATATTAAACTAGAAACTTAGATCATAAAATAGAAAAAAGAAAAACAACAAGGAAACCTGTGAACTTTTACTATCTGTACACTTTACTATATTTATAAAGAAATATGTATGTTATTCATACATATCCTTGTAAAAGATTTGGGTATGGATATGATTAGATTGTGAATTAATTTATTACTTTGTACTCCACAAAGGCGACAGGCGTCAAGCTGTATGCTCACTTGATTATCAGCCGCTGGAATTATGTTAGAAAGATCATTTGTTGTCCTTTGTGTTTTTTTTCATTAGTGTATTTGGATCCTGACTTTTACACGGTTTTATTTACAAACGCAAAAGGAAAATTTTATATTAAACTTTAAAGAAACATCATATATTTTTTGTTTTGTTGAAAATATAAGCATCACTACATAGTATAAAACAAAGTCGCCAACGCTTTCCCTATGTCCCTATGTATGATTAAATCTTTAAAACTACTCAACGGATTTGATGCGGACAGATGGAGAGATTAAACAGTAAGGTATATGTATAATAACATGAATTAAATAGTAGATAAATGCTGTTATTTTTGACGTTTCTAATGCGATGTCGTAAATAATTAGTTTTTTTCCGCGCTTGCAGTGAAACGCAGGCTGAATCCGACGGAAAATAATGTACTAAATATTGTACACATTGAAAAGGTCTACAGAAAAGTCCGCGATGTTATATGTCTATTTCTTATGGATATCCCACAATAACAATTTATTTGTCATTTAATTTTTATGACAATATAATAAACAAATAATGTAATAATGTATATGTATGTGTATGTATGTAATAATGTATATAATTTGCGAAACGATTTTAACCAATACAGCATAATTGAACACCTCAAATATATTGTTGATTGAATATAGACCCTTTACAGCATATGATTTAAATGAATATTTTCAAAAATATTAAAGATTTTAAAATTGCAGGGTGCACAAATATTATACAATATGTAATCATGAACAGATGGGGACCTGCAGGGTAATTGTGTAACACATTATCAGTAGCAATGGATTTGATTTTGACAGTGCAACAGCATTCATTGCGCTATTTAGCTTGTTGAGGAGACACATTTTTCGAACTTAAGATGCAATGTATTAGCAATATGCTTCAAAATGATTTCAATTAATAGAAATAGTGGGTTACGTAATAAGGGTGCTGGTGACATGTATTACAGGTGTTACTACCTACCACAGGCACAAGTGATCCACAACCAGAAAAAACGTTAGCTATTTCTTGTGTGTAACAACTTTTTTATACTTGTTTTGTTTTTTTGGCTTGTAGTAAGAAATAAACACTTTTTTTATTTTTATTATATTAATAGAATATGCTTTGAAGGTAAGCAACTACTTGTCTATTTCACTTTTCCAGCTCATTCTTTTTTCATCATGTTCGAAGAAGTTACATATTTATTATTTATCAAGAACTCTAATTTACATCAGTGTCAACTGTTGAGCCTGATAAGTTAGATTGTTAACCTATCAAGATCTGCATGAATATTTGTTAAGGTAATCTGTTTTTGCTGACTAATCTAATCTAAATACTAAGTACTTCTGTCTTGGATAATTTTCTTAGTAAACTTCAAATTCAGTAGTGTATTTTGAGGATAAACTTTCTCTACAGAGGCTATTAAAACCACTGCACTTATTATTTGTCATCATCAACCTTTTTACTGTCCCACTGCTGGGCACAGGTCTCCTTTCATACAGAGAAGGATTGAGCATAATCACCATGCTTGCTCAATGCGGGTTGGCGATTTCAGACCCCAAGTCCAGGTTTCCTCAAGATGTTTTCCTTCACCTTCAGTCATTGGTGTCCAAGATATACTTAGAAAGTACATATAACTTTAGAAAAGTTACATTGGTACTTGCCTGACCTGGAATCGACTCCGGCACTCATACTTAAGAGGCTGGTGTTTTAACCACTAGAGCACCACACTTACTATTAATCCCTTTGAAATGTTTTATGGTTAGAGTAACCAGGGATGGAATAAGTACCGATATATGAATAATTTTAGCATTCTTGATATTATTAGTATTAAATCATTACTAACCTCAGGTGCCATCCAGGCTGCACTCCCCTTATTGTTAGTCATGTATGTAGCTTTATCAGCAGCAGTGCCGAAGTCACATATTTTTAGTCTTTGCCCGCCTCCCACTAATAACAGGTTGGGCGGTTTTAAATCCCTGTGTATCAGTGGCTTTGGCTTCATTGAATGCAGGTATGCTACACCCTGTAATGTAACATTATTTTATAGTAATATATGTGCATTTATTTATGCATCTGCTTATATTTAATGTGAAAATGTAAGTATTAATAATTGACATTTACCAATCAACAAAAGTGTTCAAAGCCAATTTCTAATAATACTTACTGATGGTATACCAATATGAATAAGTTGTGATTCCAAATGGACAAAATTGAAACAGATTACTGACACACTTTATATTGTTTTAACATATCTAAGCAATATAAGATCAAAACAATGTTAACCTCTGCACACTGTCGAGCCCAGCTCATCGCATGAGCTGCAGTGTATTTAGGCTTGGGGCGATTGTGTAGCACATTATACAGCGAGCCTCCTTCCGCGTACTCCATGACCAGACAGACGTGGGCGCCCTTCGTGCAAGCTCCATACAGCCGCACGATGTTCGGGTGTGACACGCGAGACAACTGTCGCACTTCTATTGAAAACTCCCGTTTCTCAGCCTCAGAATTGATGTGTTTTATTGCTACTAGTGTGTTCCGCCACAGACCTTTCCATACTACACCAAACGCGCCTTTGCCCACCACCTGACGACACAAATTTTGTACTTATAGTTTTAATTAACTTGCTATAGCTCACAATATAGAACACAATGTCCCGATATTTACCGATAACTCCTGAATCTCATTGTAATCTATCTCCTCTACAAATTTCTGCTGAACAGGCGAGTCTTGCACATTGGAAGCCATGGGTACACTTGTTATCACATTATCAAAATGACTAGCACGTTAGTTTAACGTTATTTATTAAGATCTACCTAATTTTCTTTATAAAAGTGTAAAAATAGTTGGTTATCTCAATTTTCTCAGTATTGTTTGGCGGAGAAAAGCAACTGCGACAAGGCAGCCATCTTTGAAACTGTAGAACAAATGTCACACCACGATAGTGGTGTACCATTGCAATAAATCAAAAATCGCAATCAATTTAATAATGTTTCGATTGCACAAAATACAAATATTTATGTATAAATACACACATCAAAAGTGTCTAGGGATCAACATATATTTTTGCAATAACTTTTCTCCTGATTGATATTAATTAAAATTTTCTTTAAGGATTCTTCAAATAAAGTGTTTTCGTTTGTCACAGTAACGATAAACCAAGTCACCTTTGCATTAATAAAGAAATTTGCCATTTTCCTAATAAAGGGATATTTGACATTTGAACCATTAACACAAAAGTTCGAAAAAAAGACTGAAATAACAGTTTTCTCTAAAATTTTATTGGGTAACTTAAACAATTAATAATCCGTGTTTCTACCGCGAACACTAATAACACAAGAACATCGGTTTGGCATACTCAAAATGAGTTCATCCAAATCACGCTGTGGAATGACCGCCCATGTTCGTTGCAACAACAAAAAAAGGTCTTCTTGCGACTGGATACCCTCCATATTCGGCAGAGCTCTTCTCTGTAGCATATCCCATGCATGCCCAATCGGGTTCAAGTCTGGCGACTGAGCAGGCCAGGGCAGGACATTGATGTTAGCTGGGGCGAGAGTCTGTCTTACAACTCTTGCGGTGTGCGGTCGTGCATTATCATGCATTAACTGAAATAAGGGACCGATTTGCACTTGTAGAGGAACGATGACGTCTGATACAATCGTTTCAGCATAAATTTGAGCGTTGAGGTTGCCTCTGATCCAAATCAACTCAGTTCTTCCGCCGATCCAAATACCTGCCCATACCATGATGGTTCCACCACTATAAGGATGGACTTCCTGGCAGGATTTTAATCGCTGTTGGCGTCCAGGGGTTCTCCAGTGTCGTATACGTCTTGTATCCGGTCTCATACCAAAACGAGACTCATCAGAAAAGCACATGAAACGCCATTGTTCTTCTGCCCAATTTCTGTGTTCAAGAGCCCATTGATATCGAATCCTACGATTGTGCATTGCTATAGGTGGTACCCGTAGCGGTCTTCGGGAATGAAGGTTCACTTCATGCAAGCGGTTTCTGACTGTTTGGTCGCTAATTAAGTTCCTTGAAGAGTGATGAAGCCTCACGGCTAACATCATGGCGGTTATTGTTGGAGCTCTTCGAGTTAAGATTTGAATGTATCGGTCTTGTCTCCGTGTGGTGCAGCGATACTGTCCTCCATGGCGCTCAGCCACGGTACCAGTGCTTCGGTAACGTGTCCAAAGTCGACTGATAACACTCTGACTTGTATTCAGAGCTAAAGCCACAGTACGTTGCCGGGAACCAGCTTCTATCATTCCCACGGCTCTGAGCATTTCTTCCCTGCTAAAATGACGTCGCCGCTCCATAATAACGTTGGTTTTAATCAGTAGTAGGGAAACAGTAGCACTAATAATGTCTTCAATGCGTTGTATGTTTTTATAGGAAAAATATTGACAGCTGATTTTCATCTTTTACTCGAATTTGATTCACAGTTCCTGATTCAAATTATGAAATGCACCAAAAAGGATCCATATAAATTTATAAAATCATAAATTTATTACAAAGCCACATCTCAATCTCAAGAAATCCGCATAAAAATGCTTGATCCCTAGACACTTTTGATGTGTGTATATAGAAATATTTGTTTTGTACGAATATTTTTGATGAATTATCTTACGATATGAAGGACATTAAAATTTAGGGAAAAGGAAATAATACCGAAAAAAATCGCTTATCGATATTAACGACAAACGCAAATCTCTACATTCGAGATATCACAAAATACAAATATTTATGTATAAATATATAGAAATATTTGTTTTGTGCGAATATTTTTGATGAATTATCTTACGATATGAAGGACATTAAAATTTAGGGAAAAGGAAATAATACCGAAAAAAATCGCTTATCGATATTAACGACAAACGCAAATCTCTACATTCGAGATATCAGTAACAGTAGGCTAGCGAAAAGCATTTTCATAGTTCGGTTTTTTAAAAGGAATAGTTTACAGCATTAAACCGTAACTAAAAATCTCCTTCATTGAAGGGAGTTTGTGGCGGGAAGCTAAGATGAGTGCCACGCTCATTTTTCATTGGGCTTTTAAATTATTTATAGTGTCGTTTACTAAATAAAAACGCGTGATTTATGTAGTAAAAAGTGCATTCAGTGAATAATTCATAAAGAACAGTGAAATATTGTAGCATAGTGGCCACATCATGGCTTTGTTCCAAAACTTCCTCCTAGTGTCAGTTCACGCGAGAAACACTAAAAGGAGATAGGTTTAGTTAGGATAAGTTTAGGATAAGTTAGGATAAGTTACAAACCGTCTAAAGGGCCAGGTGACAGAGGCGGTGCTAGTGGGGGATGGAGTGTTGGCTGTGTCATTCGACATTGCCAACGCCTTCAATTCCATCCCCCACTCCACCATCCTGGAAGCGCTCCGGTACCACGGAGTGCCCCTGTATTTACGGGGCCTCCTGGCCAGCTACTTGGAGGACCGTGCTGTCCTCCTCGTAGACGGGGCTGGCCAGCTCCGGCGATACGCTGTTGGAGCCGGCGTTCCACAGGGGTCTGTTTTAGGGCCTCTTCTGTGGAACGTCGGTTATGACTGGCTCCTGCGGGGAACCCTCCTTCGAGGCACGGGTGTCATCTGCTATGCACATGACACTCTCCTCACTTCCCGCGGGAGCACCTTCCGGGAGGCGGCCAGTTTAGCGTCGGCGGGCGGATCCTTGGTGGCGGGAAGGATCCGCCGCCTGGGCTTAAGGGTGGCGCTGCACAAAACGGAGGCCGTGTTCTTTCACGGCCCCCGGCAGCGCCCCCCACCTGACGCCCACATTTTTGTGGAGGGCGTCAGGATCAGGGTCGAGGCCCAGATGAAGTATCTGGGCCTCACGTTGGAGAGCAGGTGGCGCTTCGGCCCGCATTTCTGCGGGCTGTCGACGCGCCTGCTGAAGGCTGTGGGAGCCCTCTCGTGGCTGATGCCAAACCTGGGGGGGGGCCAGCATGCGGTGCCGGCGTCTATACGCCGGCATACTGCGGAGTATGGCCCTTTATGGGGCCCCTATTTGGGCGGACTCTATCAATAGGAGGGAGAACCTCACCGCCCTTCGGACGCCCCAAAGGGCCATCGCCCAACGAGTATCGCGGGCACGGTGGGCTTCGCAGCGGCGTGCGCTCTGGCGGGCACTCCGCCTTGGGAGCTCGAGGCGTGGGTGCTCGCCAGAGTGTACGAGTGGACGGCGGGGCGCAGGGCGCTGGGCGAGCGTCCGGCCCCAGAAGTGAGGGAAGCCGTCCGCCGGGAGGCGAGGGACGCCATCGTCCAGCATTGGACGCGGGACCTCGCCTCCGCGGTGTTCGGCCGCCGTACCCTCGACGCCGTCGCGCCGGTCCTGAAGGAGTGGCTCGACAGGCGTCACGGATTCCCCTCCTTCCGTCTGGTGCAGGTGCTCTCCGGTCACGGGTGCTTCGGCAGGTACCTGCACCGGATAGGACGAGAGGAGACACCGTCGTGCCATGGTTGTGGCGCGGCGGAGGACACGGCGGAACACACCCTCGCGGTGTGCCCGTCGTGGGCAGTGCCGCGCCGCGATCTTGTCACGGCGGTTGGAGGGGACCTCTCGCTGCCCGCCATCGTCAGAGCGATGGTGGGGAGCGAGGAGGCTTGGGTGGCGATGGCCTCCTTCTGCGAGGTCGTGATGTCGCAGAAGGAGGCCGCGGAGCGCGAGCGAGAGGAGGATCCCCTCGCTCCGGCGCTCCGCAGGCGGCGTAGGGGGAGGAGAAGGCGGGATTTCGGCCGCTTTCTCCCTCCCTGAGGTGAGCGGCGGGCGTGAGGCCGACGCCCGCCTTACATCGCTCATCACGCGGGAGCCACGGCCCCTCCCCAGGAGGGGCAATTGAGGGCCCGCCTTACTAGGCGGGTTTCGCCGGCGGGGGAGAGGTAGCTCAGGCTGCGCTAGTTTCCCACTCCCCCGCCACTATGGCGATGCCGGAGTGTCGCTGTGGGTTTAGTGGGTCCCACACACACGCCCTTCGGGGTACGGTGCGTAAAGGCATTCCCACTGCGTCAAAAAAAAAAAACAAAAGAAGACAAGATATAATTAAGACTTGGCTTAAAGGTCTTAGAAACCAGGCCAAAAAATTCTTCATTGAAGGGAAAACTGATTAAAATTTAGTATTAGTAAATCATCGTCAAATCTGTATAAAAATCAATAGAATACCTACTGATGACAATCGATGACTTTGAAAGTCGAGCCTCAGCCTACCAAATATCGCTACAAACGTATCGACAGGACTTTGCGACTAATATAGGTACCTAACTAGCTGTGCCGCGCGGTTTCACCCTCGTAGGTTTCGATATGTTTTTTTTTTTATATGCTCCGAAACAAACTCTTCAGTTTTATATAGGTATTAGTACAGATAAAACGATCTTCATAGTCTCTACATTAGACTCTTATACAAAGTGATATAAATGTAATTTTAATGTATTTGCTTTTTTATGAATACGCTCTTCGCTAGCCTACCTACATCGGTATCTCGGATATAGAGACTTGCGTTTGTCGCAAGGATCGTTACGGCACGTGTATTTTGGGTAATATTAATTTAACGATCGCAATGTCGAGAGTGCTGTCCCAGGCCGTATTACATGTAGGCTGTACCGTAAAGCTAGATTTTTTCAGGTAGCTAATATATTTCTGTTGATAGCAGGTAATCTTACCTGAAACTGTCAAATACTTATTCCCAATCAACCTTGAGCGATACAGTTGAAAATGTAAGAAAAAAAAAAAACTAATAAAAAATAATCATTATTCTCTTTCCCTTTTCTGCCCACTTTATGCTGCCTCACTGCTGGGTAAAGGCCGCTAATTTATATGAGGTCTGCGCAAAATGTAGCTTTCTTCCATAATTTTCTATTAATTTTATCTCGGTAGTCACCTCCTCTCTAACCATATAATCATTTTCACTGTAATAATTAACAAATAGGGATAAAGACCACGCGCATGTGTCTTAGTGCGCCTTTCGTTCTTCTTTCTTTCTTTTTTGGCTTCGCACGGTTTGTGCATTTAGCCAATGTCACGTAATGAATTATTCATGTCGAAAAAGACAGCCGCGTGAACCGTCTTACGAGGGAGGTT
Source organism: Sesamia nonagrioides (assembly GCA_017933935.1). Classification (NCBI taxonomy): domain Eukaryota; kingdom Metazoa; phylum Arthropoda; class Insecta; order Lepidoptera; family Noctuidae; genus Sesamia; species Sesamia nonagrioides. The sequence goes on from JADWQK010002354.1 coordinate 507,815, forward strand.
TTCGGTAAAGTTATGATGTGAATTATTTACTGAATGCACTTTTTACTACATAAATCACGCACTATTATTTAGTAAACAACACTATAAATAATTTTAAAAGTTCAATGAAAAATGGGAGTTTTTGGCGGGAAGCTAAGATGAGTGCCACGCTCATTTTTCATTGGACTTTTAAATTATTTATAGTGTCGTTTACTAAATAAAAACGCGTGATTTATGTAGTAAAAAGTGCATTCAGTGAATAATTCATAAAGAACAGTGAAATATTGTAGTATAGTGGCCACATCATGGCTTTGTATCAAAACTTCCTCCTAGTGTCAGTTCACGCGAGAAACGAAAGGAGATAGGTTTAGTTAGGATAAGTTTAAGATAAGTTAGGATAAGTTACAAAAGAAGACAAGATATAATTAAGACTTGGCTTAAAGGTCTTAGAAACCAGGCCATAAAATCCCAAAAAAACAATGAAAAATGAACGTGACACTCAGCTTGAATTTCCCGCCAAAACTCCGCGACTTTCGTTACCTAGCATTTTGAGAAACTATTCCTAATCCTTACTATACGATCTTAATTATTACCTATTTCAGTAATAAACATAACGTAGGTACATATTTATTGTTTGCTCTATGTAAATAGTACACTGTAGACTACCTACACTGTTTCTCTCTCCTTCCCCTTAGTATTCCATCCAAATTGGTTGTCTGTAAAAGATAGCTCTTAGCGATAAGACCGCCCATTGTGTCACCCTTTGTGAAATCTTTACATTTATGTTTTCTAATCTATGTATATGGTGTACACAATAAAGAGTATTCTATTTCTATTTTCTATTTATGCATTCTATTTAGCAAAAATGATGGTAAAGATAAATAATAATAAATGTATACAAACAGTTGCAAGAGGTCGTTCAACTAGTGATTCCGAACTGATAGATTTTTTAATTTAAACTTTTAGGATATGTCTATATTAAATGCGATGCTTTAGGAATCTTTTGCTATTTGTCGAAGGCCGAAAAATTATGATTGCGTTCTTCATGAATCTTTAATGGAGAAACAGCATTACTACGGAATCCAGAATGCCTCTCTGAATCTTCTAACTTCACATTAAGTGTTGGGATTCAAAGTTGATATTAATGGAAAAAGATAACCCGGATCTGGGGGTCCTCAAGGTAGGGCTCAATTGTTGGCCCACTTTTGTTTCTTATCTATATTGGTTACTTGCCTTACTTGGGATGATAATCATAAGCGTTTGTTTGCAGGCGATGCTTACTATTTATTAAAACTAAATTGTCAACAACTGCCAATGCAATAGCGCTCTCGCTAAAGCAGTTAACTGATTTAATGTGCAACCTATGTTTGGCCGAGAGAAACACGAAATATATTAAGTTTGCATCATTTTTGTACACATTAACTTTAAATCAGCTTTGTGAAGAGAGAATAAATGATTAATATTAAGTACTAGCGGCCGCCAGCGACTTCGTCCGCCTGGAGTTAGTTATGCTCCGCTCCTATTGGTCGCAGCGTGATGTTATATAGCCTAAAGCCTTCCTGGATTAATGGGCTATCCAACGCAAAAAGAATTTTTCAAATCGGACCAATAGTTCCCGAGATTAGCGCGAACAAACAAACAAACAAACTCTTCAGCTTTATATATTAGTATAGATTAATTTTAATCGCTTCCCTCAGCACACACTTGTTCATAATGTTCTAAAAGGGCGTACGCCTCTTTGCAATTAAAGGTAGCCGCTACTTGTTTAGGTGTTTCATTTCTGTGATTGACATCATAAAGATTGGCGCCCAGTTCTACTAATATGTTGATGAGGTAGGTATTGTTACTCATAGCTGCAAAATGTAGTGCCTGGCGTCCACCGGGTGCTTCAGGATCATTTACAAGACCACCGTGTAAAACTAAAAGTCGAAGTATTCTTTCTTCTTCTTTGGTTGGAACACACATCATGACAAATTCTGAAATAGAATATATACCTAATTCATATTATTGTGAGAAGAAATTAAAGTTTCAATTACTATACCTAATCAAGACAGCCAGGGGCGATTCTAATAGAAGAATTTCTATGAAATTATAATGGAAGGGAATATCAACAAAAATTCTTGCTTTTGAACAAGAGTTTTTGTTGATTATCAGAGAGAAAATATGATAGCTGGGCTGAAAATATCTTTGGTCCAGAAAATCACTTTATTTGTGGCCCTTTTTTGAAATCTAAAAGTCGTGTTCAAATCTGAACCTTTTAAAATACATTTTCACTATTCTCTCCTTATGCCACACCTACTCAGCTATCAAGTTTCCTCCCTGAATATGCTTGCGGCGGAAGCCTTTATGCTACGCACTTTGCAGGTTTAAACAAACCTTTGATAAATTAGGTCTTACTTGCCTACATTAAATGTGTGTTTCTTTGTTTATCTTCTAACCAGCCCCCTAATCGGCGAACACATTTTTGTCAAATGATTGCGACTAGTTGGAATCAGTTGGTGTCGCTCGGGCCGCCCATTGGTCCGTTCGGTTCAAACGTTCCCAAGTACTCGCAATCATTTGACAAAAATGTGTTCTCCGATAAGGGGGCAGTATGTAAAAAAGTACTTTTGTATACGTGTAGGTACATACATAAGAATTAAAAAAAAAAATACTTACGCAAGAACAAACCCGTATCCATAGGACTGAATCTTGTTACAAGTAAGGCACCATTATCCAATAATAACTTCGCCAATCGCGAACATGGACTGAAAATAATTTTCATAGGGGATTGAAGATACTGCTTTGGACCTGGCATATATACCCATCTACTATCGCGCCATGTTTTTTTTAATGGCGGTCACCATATATTACCATTTAACATATCTTAATGCAAAGGATAAACCTCGTCAAGTGTCACGTTCTGCACGATATTGAGGCGTGGCTGGCAAGAGAGGTGATAGTGCGAGGATCAAGAGCCGCTCGGGTTGATATTATAACCTTTTGATAAAGATAAATATAAGCAGCTGATATTATCTCATTAAGCTGAGGTTATCTCAATAAAAAATATTTATATAGTTACCTGGCCACCTACGCCACGTTTATTGTGGTCAGGGGCGTTGTGCAAAGCTGTAAGTTAAATGGACATGTTGTCTGACGCTGCACTTGCCCGTACCTGACCAAAATCGCAAGAAAGCGCTGGATGCAGGTCGCATCCAACCGGTCTTTTTGGAAATCCTTGGGGGAAGCCTATATCCAGCAGTGGACTTTCTGTGGCTGACATGATGATGATGATGTAAGTTGGTGTTGTAGTCCATACCATACCTACCATACATAGTCTGTTGTGAATACTTTCCAAGCTACGTAAGTATTTAGTTTTTTGCGTAAGTTTAGATATTAAAAGTTATTATTCATTGACTTTACTTTCTCATCAGACATAGGGAGAGTGGCGTCATGCCCACATCATCTTTAACATTAGGGTCGACTCCGGCTGCCAGGAGTAGAGCGACAACGTTGCGGAACCCAGAACAAACCGCCAAGTGTAGTGCGTTGCGGCCGACGTGGTCCTTTACATGTATATTCGTACCTCTTCTGCAAGAAAATATATCCATATCATCCATCATCCTGCAGTTATCAGAGTCAATCTAAAGTTAAAAAAAAAATAGGGTCTTTAACAGCCTCATCCCAAATAGTTGGGTAGACTAGAAATAGATTTTAGATGTAAATCAGTATTACGTGTGTATACATACTACAGACAGTCGTGGTGGCCTAGTGGTTAAAACACCAGCCTCTCAAGTATGAGTGTGCGGGTTCGATTCCATGTCAGGCAAGTACCAATGTAACTTTTCTAAATTGTATGTACTTTCTAAGTATATCTTGGACACCAATGACTGATTACAAGCTGAAGGAAAACATCTTAAGGAAACCTGGACTTTCAAGTCTGAAATCGTCAACCCGCATTGAGCATGCGTGGTGATTACACTCAATCCTTCTCTGAATGAGAGAAGGCCTGTGCCCAGCAGTGGGACGATAAAAAGGTTGATGATGATAATGATACATACTTAACCACATAACAAAAATAGGGTAATATGAGTTAATATATTGTTGGTTATTTTTTAGATTCTTACCATGAGTAACTAGTATAAGTAGGTAAAGGCTCTGAATAGCTAACGATACCTTCGGAAATAGCCGAAGACCAGCACCTTAATTACGTAACAAACTATCAATCTCAATATGAATAATTTTGCCGGAAATTGCAAATCCATTGCTCTGTATATTCGAAAACATGTCAGTTCACCAACTGAATGTTCTTAAGTGGCCAGTGTAGCTACCACTACCACCAGATTAGCCCGCTTCAAGGTTGTAAGAACTGCCAACCAATCCCACCAAACCAAACGCCAAACGCGCTCGATATCGACGATCGAGTCATCATCATGATCTCAGCGTTAATCCCAGTCGCATCCGTAGCTTTCAGCTTTGGAGTCTGGGGTCTGCTTTACCAGTCCTAACTGCTGATTTTGGCTGAACTTCGATATTTTCCGTGAAGCGACTGCAGTCTGACCTCTACAACCCGAAGGCGATATCTAAGCTTTGCAGTTAGACCAAATGTTAGACTTTTGAGGGCTCCAACCAACCCGTAACGACCACCACTAGATGTTCATATGAGAACCGGGACCAACGGCTTAACGTGCTTTCCGAGGCACGATCAGACCAGTGCAAATATTCATGCATACAATTATTTGCACTTTGCGGGGATCGAACTCGCGCCTCCTTGCGCAACGGCCGCGTTCGCTACCGCCACAGAGTACATTGAACATATGGGTACTACCGCTACGCCACGGAGGCTGTCAAATCGACTATACGAGTCTTTTTTTTTATATATATATTATAAACTAGCACTTGACCGCAATCCTACCTGACGGTAAGCAGTGACGCAATCGTTGATGGTAAAGCGCACTAGTTTATTAAGAGCCTATTCACTCTAGCCTTGAAGACACTCAAATTGTAGTCCGACGGAAACACCGCCGCTGGCAAATTGTTCCAGTCCCTCGATGCACGCGGTATAAAGGAGGAGGCGAAACGCTTCGTCCGGATGTCCGGAGTCTCGTAACGAAAACTTATGGTAGCTACACTGAATTATATTGTTACTGATTGTGTGTCACGCAATTGTGCAGCGGGACTGAAGAAGGAAAAGAGGTTCTTAACTGTATTAAGATTCTTAACAAATTTTCGTCTCCCAGTTCGGCTGCTATCAAGAACTCATGATCACGATGTAAAAAATCAGCTGCTTCCTTGATTGCATTATATTTCTCTTCGTTTGTTAATTTGATATCCCGTAATGACTGAGTTACTTCGAGAAAGTTTTCGTAAGAAAATGATCTTGGTGAGACCGGGAACGATGGTATTAAGGCTTCTAAGGCCTCGTCCGAGTATTCTGTGTGTAATTAGAAGAATATGTTAGTATGAGAATGTTAGATTAGGTACAGACCACAGCACAATCAAGCTACTAAAATCTGTCAGATTTCTTTAATAGATTTTCAACTTTATCGCTAAAGCTTTCAGGCTCAAGGTTGATTGGGAATTTTTGATAGTGCCGGATAGCCTGACCTGCTGTCGTCCGCACATCAAAGATATGGGAAAGAAGGCAAATGGGAGTGGGTGGGTCAATCAGCCGTATGCATGATGATCGCCGAGTATGAATCTCCACAAAAAGAATATCTACCTAAAGGTGAACGGTGCCACACCCGCCCAAAAAGAAGTGGTGAAATGATCTGGACGCATACTGCTACGGCTTATTAAATGTGGCAAATGAGTTTGTGGAAGGATATGGAGGAGGCTAGCAGTGGGACAGTACCTATACTTAAAACAAATGGTGCTAGGTACAGACGATAGCATATCAAGCTATTACAATCTGTCAGATTTCTTTATTAGATCTTCAACTTTATGGTTAAATCATTAAGGCACAGGGTTGATTGGGAAGACCTGACAGTTTCGGGTAGCTTGACCTGCTGTCGTCCGTACCTACTAGCAAAAACACATAGGTGCGTAATTTTTTTACAGTAAATAAGTTTACAAAGTGATAGGTGTTTTTATTAATTAATAAAATAGGTGTACGAAAGCATGACGTTAAACTGATTAAACTTTGCAAGGAGGGCACAAAAGTCATAAAATAATCAGTATTAAGTTGGTAACACACAGTGTGACAGGATTATCGACAAAATGTAACTACGAATTCAGCAAAGTAAAGCAGAAATTTTGTTTCGGTTATCAAAAAAGTCAGATGTTTCATACAAATCTACGCGGTCAGAGTAAATAGAACAGCAATTTGTTTTTTCTAATCAAATAAATATAATATAAATAAATTGTGAAAGGTATTGCTTCATAAGTTCGAAAAATGTGTCTGTTCAACATGTGTACCAGGCAATGATTGTTGTCGAACTGTCAAAACAAAATCCATTGCTGCTTATTAAGTAGTGTGTTAGGCAATTACATAGCTGAGTCATGTACTGAGCCCAAACTTCCATAGTAAATATAAGGACCCTGCTATCTTACGTTGATAATGAATTTAACGCAGACAAAGGTGGTCGAGATAGTGGACATAATATGTCTGTTTCTGCCCGCGCCCGCCAACGCACATAGGGGTATTTTAACTATCTAGGCGGCCAAAAGTCAGAATAACAAAGTTAAAGAAATACGACTGTATTCGACTTCCTGAGGCAGGGGACACTCCAACGAACCATGGGCCATCATCACAACCCCTCTCCCATTGCGCGTTAACCGGCAAACTCAGTCGGTACTTGATCATTGAACTTTGTGTACATGTCAGTTATCGGCGATTTTTGAAAACATTGTGAGCTAAACAGCAATGTTCTGTGTTAACCAGGTAAAAGGAAGCAATGGATTCGGAGACTACAGGTATGTGGCAATCTAAAAATAATATATAAAATAAAATTTGATTCCGTTTAATATATTTTTAGTCATCGAATAATAATGTCTAAAATGAGAAAATTTATTAAAGAAATTTATCTTTAAAGATGTTTTTGTTTTAGTATCCAGGTAGATCCGGCGTTTTTTGGCATTCACGATTAAAGTATAGATTCTTAAGTAACGAATGCTGTATAAATTAGCCGCAGAATAGCGCAGATACACTAAGCAGAGTATTTTGATCTTTTACGGTCAAAATTAGTGAAATTTTAATTTGTTTAAATTTTGTTTTAGGTTCAGGAGTGACTCGTAAATCACTCTTTGATAAGATGAAGAATGAAAATTGAGGTAGTTAGAAAAAAAAAAATGTTTTTTGAGAGACCATCTTTTCACCCAAGACTACTTACAGAAAGTCAGTTAAGTATACTGAAACACGATTTAGCACATTTCAAATCAAAAATAAAGCAAAGGTGGATTAAATCGCACTAAAAAAGAAGAGGTTTTCTTAAAAAACAAACTTGGTTGAAAGGTACTTTCAAAATTCCAGTCACAACTACAAGTCGTCAAGGTCGCCCTCTCGTCAATTATTTGGTGAATCTAGCGACAGGAGCAAAATAAGAAAAACTGCAGAGATCCGTTCTAATGTCGAAGATGGTGTTATAGTTCACGCAGCCGAAGTTGAATGAAGAAAAACGGAAAAACGCGATAAAACCCTGCAACGAAGTACAAAAAAGCTTTCGATGCCTCTAAGTGTGGAAAATCATCGCGTCTAACTCTCATGGAAGCTTTGAAAATGTTTATAGATGCAGATTTAACACGAACACATGTATGATTCTACAAGAAACGCGAACAAGAAGTTTTTCCGTGATAACACGGAAAAACTTCTTGTTCGCTTGTTCTTGTTGCTTCTTGAATTAAGCTATAAAGCTTAATTCAAGAAGCCAAAAGAAAACAACTGCCAGAACACTAATGACGTTAACAATAGCAGGAGATTTTTTTGAAGATCTGAAACTGTCTTCAGATATTACAGGAATAGATTACGAGTTATTATATAGACTAAAAGTGACTCTGGAAATGATTTCGAGCGGATACGAGATAAATTTAGAAAAATATGAAAAATACGCAGAAGACTGCTTGCTTATACGTGACACTTTACCCGTGGCACCCAATGACACCCACACTGCACAAAGTACTTATGCACGGATCAGACATAATAAAAAATTTATTGTTACCTATAGGACAACTATCTGAAGAAGCAGTAGAGGCACGCAACAAGCATTTTAAGTCATACAGATAGGATTACTCAAAAAAAGTAGAGACCTGAAAAAAAAACATTATTAATTACTGTTTATATTGCGCTTGTTTTATTTCCGTCATTACTAACTCAAAAACCCCATAAAATATTTTTGGCCGGCTAGATTAGCAAAATACCCCTATGTGCAACCAGGCGCGTGCGCTCCATAGAGGCAGATAAGCACTGCATACCCTAATAATTTTCAAAAAAAAAATATATAATAATTTATAAAGTACAATAAAATAATTTATATACTACAAACTTAAAGACTTCTTTAATCAGTTATTGATAACACTGCCATCTATTGGGGCTAGTGCAAACTAAACTACGCGCAACTCTGTTTGTCGCGACGACCGCGCCACATTCGCGTGGCGGCCGTAAGCAGAATCGAAATGTGCTTCTCTGAGGTGTCTCTGATTCGCGTGTGTGAATAAAATTATTTGATTGTATGTGTAAACTTTTCGTGTGTTGTCTTGTAATTTCATTCGGTTTATAAGCCCAGATAAGGGGTCATCCATAAAGTACGTCACACATAAAGGGGGGAGGGGGGTGTCGACAAAGTGTGACATGGTGTGACATGGGGTGGGTGGGGTACTATGTTTTGTGACATCACATTTCAAAATCGAATATAGCTAGAGGTAATAATCGCGTTATTTGAAATATTAATTATAAACTAAAAAATATTTCCAACTCTATCTTTGGGACAATACGGTTTAAATTGTTTTCTTTACGAGATCATACTCTATTTAGTGACACTTGCCGATTGAGCCCTTTGGGTTTCTTTCTTTTCTTTATATTCAATAGTTTATTGCTTTGTTATTGTTTCAAATAATTGATATAATGTTGATTTCATAAAAAAAGTACTTTATTTAAATGGAAATAAAACTAAATTCGGAACTGCTGTTTTAATTTAATAATTTTTCGATGTGAAATTGCAAAACATGTGACGTCACATTGGGGGGGGGGTCTCAGAAATGTGATCACCTGTGACAAGGACGGAGGGGGGGCTCAAAAAATCATGAAATTCGTGTGACGTACTTTATGGATGGCCCCTAAGCAGTGCTTCATTTTACGCGGCCGAATCAAGAAGTTGACAAAACTAGCACAATTGTTGATTGTGAAAATACCTTTTTATTTTATCAGCTTATGTTGTTTGGTTATTGGTGTATTTGGTAACATAAATATATTGATTGTTTTAGGAAAGATCTGTACTTGTGATGTATATTTAGATAAATTTAAAACGGTGAATTTTTCAACGTTAACGTTATTATTTTGTTTCCCGTGTAGGTACCTACCTATATTATTTTAAAACGCGGTATTGACAATTCGTTGTTATAAAAACTTAAAAGACCTTAAGTTTTTCAACCTACTTGCTATGAATTTCAATACTATTATACTTCATATTGTAATAATTTTCCTGAAGTTTACAAATTAGCAAAATTTAATAGTTATGATTCCAATGAGTAGCGCATCACGTATATTTATGAAATACATAGGTTTAAAGTAGACTCCCAGATTTGTCTATATTTCTATTGAAAAACAACTTTTAGCGATTTTAAAATGATCTTATACCTAAATATTTAATTTGTATAGAGTTATTTAAAAAAGATAGGCGCGTTGATGTAATTTATAGATAGCAAAATATTTTTTTCAGTCTTTTGAGAAATAAATTATTACTTATTTACAGTTGCGTTAATAATAACATTTCATTGTATTTTGACAGCCACCATGGCTTAGCGGTAGCGAACGCGGCCGCTGCGCAAGGAGGCGCGGGTTCGATCCTCGCGCAGTGCAAATATTTGTATGCATAAATATGAATATTTGCACTGGTCTGGTCGTGCCTCGGAAAGCACGTTAAGCCGTTGGTCGCGGTTGCCATACGAACATCTAGTGGCACTTGTATAAGCACAGATATTTGGGTAGTGCATACCCTCCACAAAATCTCTGTGCACGCCCCTGTGTGCAACGCCTCTGTGTAACTCAAAAATCAACAGGGTTGAAATTTTTCGCAAGAAAGCAGGTAGGTATATAAACATAATTTAAATGTATAACATAACACTTATTTGTTTTACGAAATAACTGTAAATAGATTAAGTAAATATTTACTGTTTCTTAGTCTAAACCTAAGTAAATACCTAAAGTATTATTAGCTTAGGCAGTAAAATTAGGAGAATAAACGTAAAATGAAAGAAAATTAATATTTAATTTTTTATGAAAGTAAGATTATACAGTTAACTTTATTATTAATTTACATAAATGCCAGTTTGTTTCTACGCTACCTTAGATTATTAATTTTTTTGGTGCCGTTTTTTTAATAAAATCCAAGGGAATCACATTTAGTAATTGTTGGAAAGGCATTAAACAGTTCGCTTTCAACTATTGTTTCCAATTTAGATACACTTTCCAGTAGACACGATTTCTTTTTCGTAGACATTAGCGTACCTTCCATGTTCAGAATCATATCCTTGTTTTTTATGAAAGACATGTCTACGGAATCATTATCGCACTCAGATTCTGCATCTACCTTTAGATCATTATCATTTTGGAGGTTTATGTCAACCATTTGCATTTCATCAATTGAGTCCGATTCTTCTAGTGCAGGCCATCGTAAATTATTTCCAGGGTCTCTGCTCTTAGAAGGCACCCCGTGAAGTTTCACATACTTGTTGAGATATCTCTGCGAAACCGGATCTCTCATTTGCAATCTTTTCTCAATAAGTAATTCGTTGGAACTTGGATTACTGACACAGTTCGAGTCTAGGATGACGAATGTCGGTTCACGGTCATTTTGAAAGTTACCACGATCTTTGGGAGTATAGTGGATGTCCGTTTCATCTTCGCTTGAAAGAATATAGGCCGTAAACACGTCGAAGATATTTCTTATTGATAACGGCGAGGAGGCACCGGGTCGCTCTCTGAAACCAACGAAATAGTTTGCGTAGAGCGTTCGTTTGCCGACTTAAGACAGGATTGATGGATCAATTTGTACCTGCTATAGGTGACCGTGTGTGACTCACGTTCTGAGCGGAGCTTGTCCTGCACTAGCATGAGATGCAGTATATGAGCTGGAAGCATCACGCGACTGGGGAACCAGTAATTCACAAGCGATCTGTACAAGTCATTTGCTAAACGGGATATAAACGTTCTAAAGTAACTAATCAACCAATAAAACGATCCATACGTCGAGTGCTTCGTCGAGGTTGATTCGACATCGTGTGATGGGTGGCTTTCAGTAGAAGTCACTGCGTCCTTGTGCGAATTGTGCGATACTTCTGGCGTATTCTGATTAATACTTATCGTACTATTGTGAGTGTTTCTTTTCATATTAACTTATGAATGTGCAGTTTTGCTTAAATTACATTAACTTTTTAGAAAATATTAATTTCAATTCACTGTAAATATCACTAAATATTTGATATTGACACGACGTGTTAGATTGACAACAATTTATGTAGCCAGTACTTATCTAATTGAGGTTTTATAATGGTAAGGGCGGATATGATTATACAATATACACTATGTTAACTAACAGAGGGCGTTCCCGTTAACCCGAAATAGTATAGCATACATACATGCTAAAAAAAATATTTCCATTCGAAAACAAAATGTTTTAAAATTTTTTTCCAATATGAAAATATTCAATAAAAATTTTAAATTGACATGTAAAAGAAACACACTGTACACGCGAACATGAAAGACGGCAACGTCGCAATTTATTTATACATGACGACTACTGTTTTGATTTAAAACAGGAGGTTTCAAATTTATTTCCAATTAGAATTTTTTTTTATTCGGATTTTTTATGCTTATTTTTCTATGCTGATATTTTTATTTTAATCTATTAATGATATATATTAACGAGTTTAAGGGAACGCCCTCTGTTATTTAACATACCTTATTAACCCCGTCCGACTCATAAGGATAATAAAAAGGCCATGCACAACACATGACCAAATAAAATAAGAAATTTTACATAATCATCATAGTAACAATACTACTTAATCAAGTTTGAAATAATCATTTTTTCCGCGAATTAATACCAACTTTTAAAAATTTGGTAATTAAAAAAGAAAGTTCAACTCCATTTTAGACAGCATTATTATGAGTGCACGATGCATGCGACCACGTGCCTCGTGCCCTGGCCCCCTTCGCCCGCGCATATATTGCCTACCACACATATATGTTACTTCGCTTTTGCGATATAATATTTACTTTTTAGGGCGATTTTTTTAAGTATAGCCCGGTTTTGTGGCCTTTAGTAGAATCAGTTATCGATACCTATGAATACCTTCACGGATTGGACAGCGTTTTGTTTACATCCATACTAATATTATAAATGCGAAAGTAATGTCTGTCTGTCTGTCGGTCTGTCTGTCTGTCTGTTACGCTTTCCCGCTTAAACCTCTCAACCGATTTTGATGAAATTTGGCACATACAATCTTTAGACCCTGAGAAAGAACATAAGCTACCTTTTATCTCGGAAAAATTTGATATATTATAAATGCGAAAGTAACTCTGTCTGTCTGTCTGTCGGTCTGTCTGTCTGTCTGTCTCTCTGTCTGTCTGTATGTCTGTCTGTCTGTTACGCTTTCCCGCTTAAACCTCTCAACCGATTTTGATGAAATTTGGCACAGACAATCTTTAGACCCTGAGAAAGAACATAGGCGACCTTTTATCTCGGAAAAAAATGATATTCCCGAGGGAAATCTAAAAAGCGCGATATAACCGAACTCCACGCGGGCGAAGCCGCGTTCGGAAAGCTAGGATTGTATAAGGTTGGATTATTTTACGTTATGTCATAAATCTAAAAGATTGTATACCTATGTTGAATCATGTATGAATTTGTTTGTTACTCTTTCACCTGTAAATTACTGTGCCGAAATTGATGAAATTCGGTGCAGAGATGTTTTTTTTATTATCCTATACTATCACAGGCCTGCTCCAAATCCTTCCATAGCCCAGTCATTTTAGGGGTTTCACCTCGGAATGAAACATAATAAGCTGTAAATTTGTATAAACCTTAGTTTTGTCGTTCTAAATGTTGTGTCAAAAGTCACAAATGCTATCGTGTCCGCGTCTTGAGATATTGAAGGTCAAAGGTCATAAAAATTGTTTCTTTGCGAATATCTCGCTTTCTATTGCGTAAATGATATTTTCATCCATAATGAAAGATGTAGAGTATAAAATTCTCTACAACTTTTGTTTTAATTTTTTTTCATACGATCAACTATTTTTGAGGTACAGTTTCTGAACAGTTGTGTTGTTGTATCGGGGGTTTAGTCGTGGAAGGTCCCCATATCAATCTCCCTCTGGCGCAGCATTATTGGTCGTGTGATTGGGTTTAACATTGCATCACCTCGCTCAACTGCCGTCTTTCTTTCTATTCACTCAGTTTTTCTGAGTGAATAAGGCGGTTCCGGGGGAAAAACACACCGCAGGCTGTTTTTATGTAGTTTTTCGGAGCTATCTACTCTTTATCCAGAAGAAATATCAAATTATTAAAAATACATAAATTTTCTCCATAATCTTGGCTCCAAAACTGTAGATTTTTTTTTTTTTTTTACTAAGTATAATGTTTAAATAATTCCTTCACAACGAAACCACTGACCAGAGAAATAATTATCATAAACGTGCATCTCCTCGGAAAGTAAGCATTATTTAGATTGCGTTCTTACACTAATGGATAGGTAATTTCATGACGAACATTATTGTAGAAATATTTTTTTAAAACGACCAAAACCAAAATTTTATTCAACAATCTGAGCGTATTCGCCATCATTTCTGTTGCCCGCTGCCCGGGCTATTGAGATTCAGTATGCCACAAGCTCTCGAAGGGGGAACCCGTGTCGTTCGTCATCGCGCGCTCCGCTAGCATAAGCGGGGGGCGCGTGAGGGAGAAAGCATCTGCTTGCTCGCTCACGCACCGCATGTCGCATAGAGTAAAATACTATCTTAGAGTGTCTCTAAAATAGTATTGATGTTTATTTTGGTGTTCGTTTTTTTTAACCGATTTCAAAAAGGCGGAGGTTGCTCAATTATATGTTTTTTATGTTCAATTTTTAACCGACTTCAAAAAGGAGGAGGTTACTCAATTCGACCGTATATTATATGTTTTTTTTTTATGTTTGTTCGCGCATAACTTCGTCATTTATAAACCGATTTTGATAATTCTTGTTCTGTTGGAAAGAAGACGTTCCCAAGGTGGTCCCATGATAAGGATATCAGGGTTTGATGGTGGAAGTCCAGAGAAAACAAGCGGAACTTTCAAAAATTGGGGGGCGACTAGTGCATTTCTTAGCATTTTCATTAAGTATTTTAAAGCACTAGAATTTAATAAAGGTCTGCAGTAGATCTGATGATAGAGCCGGGAGACAGTCGAAGGAACTCCTCAACAATTGATAGCAGCTACCTTGTGGTTGGGCTCGATTAATTTGTATTGATAAGAACTTTACACCTAGATGGGTTGCTACTCTCATAAGAGCTCTAATGATGAAGACAAAGGCCAGTTCCGGGAACTCCTCAACGGTTTCCAGTAGCTACTTTGTGGTTGGACTTAATTCATTTATATTATTAAGACCTTTACTCCCATTAGGTTAAAATAATAGTCTACAGTAAATTTAATGATGAAGACCATAGGCAGTTGAGGGAATAGGTACTTACGGGTAAAAATTAAAGTAAACAAAAGTACGTCATTTCCCAACTATATTTGCGTCAGCTTCCAGTCTGACCGGATGCAACTGAATACATAGTACTTTTAAGAACTAAAAAATGTAAAATAAAAGCTTTTTTAGAAAAAAACAACCGACTTCCAAAAACCACTATGTAAAGTGAAAATAACTAATTTCGGAACTCGGTGTCTAAAACGAATATACCAAACGAAAAACACCAACTTCCGAAATTAGTTATTTTTCACTTTGTAGTGGTTTTTGAAGTCGGTTGTTTTTTTGTAAAAAGTTTTTATTTTTATGTTTGTTTGCGGATAACTGCGCCTAAAATTTGGTATTTCGATGAATTTTTGGGTATTTCGACATGGGTGTCGTGATAGGGGTTTTCGGGAGTGCAGATCACGAATATGACGTAATTTTTGAAATCCAAGATGGCCGACACCAATTTTATGATATTTTGACATGGGTGTCGTGAAAGGGGTTTTTGTGGGTGCTAATCACGAAAATGACGTCATTTTGAAAATCCAAGATGGACGACACCAATTTTATGATATTTTGACATGGGTGTCGTGATGGGGGTTTTCGGGGGTGCAGATCACGAAAATGACGTCATTTTTGAAATCCAAGATGGCCGACAGCAATTTTATGATATTTTGACATGGGTGTCGTGAAAAGGGTTTTCGCGGGTGCTAATCACGAAAATGACGTAATTTTTGAAATCCAAGGTGGCCGAAATTCAATTTCATGATATTTTGACTTGGGTATCGTGACGGGTTTTCAGGGCGCTGATCACGAAAATGACGTCAATTATAAGCTGTAGCATAGCTTCTATTTCTTTATCAAAGTCAAAAATAAAACATCAAATATAGTTTAGTCGCTAAATCGCCACCGTTTTTCGCACTCCTTCAATGACGTCACTGGTAAAAAATAAATAAACTACAAAAAAGAAAATACATACTTATACAAATGTATACGTTAATTGGCAAAATAAAAAAAATACTATGTCATAAATAACTAATAAAAAAATTCCTACTAACTACATACTGCGGAACTCGGTGTGCACACCTATTTTTTTTTTATACTTATAAACTAGTGCTTGACTGCAATCCCGCCTGATGGTAAGCAGTGATGCAATCGTTGATGGTACAGCGCACTAGCTTATTAAGCCTATTCACTCAAAAAATTTCAGTGAATAGGAATGAAGACGGCAGTTGAGCGAGGTGATGCAATGTTTAACCCAACAACACGACCAACGATGCTGCGCCAGAGGATGATCTGGAGACCCTCCACGACCAAACTCCCGACACAACAACATTAGGCACATCGTACCCGGCACACATCGCAACACAACTGCTCAGACCCGTCCACCTTACGGCTTCACCAGACATCATGCCGGAACACGACGAATCGTTTGGCGGCAAGACTTTGTCTGGTGGGTGGTAACTTATGCCGGCGGCTGATGTTGTTGCCTACCACCGAGAACCCGCATACGATTTACCCCGCAGCCACGCGCAGGATTGCGTTTCTTATCTGCATTTTCATGCAGATCTGCAGCCCTGCGCGTGAGCGCAGATTCAATGTATAGTACCATGCGTTTCTCCATACAAAATTTGGTACTAGCGAACATCTATCTTATGTATAAAATTCTCGTGTCACAGTTTTCGTTCCTATACTCCTCCGAAACGGCTTGACCGATTCTCATGAAATTTTGTGAGCGTATTGAGTAGGTCTGAGAATCGGCCAACATCTGTTTTTCATCCCCCTAAATGTTAAGGGTAGTCCACCCCTATTTGTTTTTTTATTTTTACACAAAATTTTTAGTTTCTATTTTTTTACAACATACAAAAATACATAAAATCCTAAATTTTCACCGTTCTACGATCAATCCTTAAAAACTGATCAATCTTCATTTAATTAGTTTTATTCCCGAGGGAAATCTAAAAAAAAGCGATATAACCCAATTCCACGCGGACGAAGCCGCGGGCGGAAAGCTAGTACTAATATATAAAGCTGAAGAGTTTGTTTGTTTGAACGCGCTAATCTCAGGAACTACGGGTCCGATTTGAAAAATTCTTTTTGCGTTGGATAGCTCATTAATCCAGAAAGGCTTAAGGCTATAAAACATCACGCTGCGACTAATAGGAGCAGAGCATTAGTAACTCCATGCGAACGAAGTCGCTGGCGGCCGCTAGTATAAAATAGCTTTACCGCGGCAGCTCCGAGTGCCACATGTTTTTGTTTTATTAGAAAGACGATATCTTCAAGGTAGTCTCATGTTTAGGATATTAGGGTCTGATGATGGAAGACTAGGTAAATCTAGGAGAAATTTAAAAAATCAAAGGGGCGCACTATGGGAAAGCCCCATACAAGGCCGTCTCAAAACCGTTTCACGTGAAAGTCGGTGTTATGGAGTAGAACTAATTAATTAATTTAGTCTTATAAATAAGCTTTCTTTTCTATATTTTTTTAATTATTTTTTGCTAACCATAATGTATATAAAAAGGCATCAAAGCTAACTCATGTTCAATGATGTGATTTTGGCACAATACATTACTACAATTCAACGAGACATTACTCGAAAGTTTTTCTTATAAATGTATAAGTATTATACATTTTTGAAATGCTTATAATCTCCTCATAACGTTTCTTAAATAATATTATATATAATAAATAAATTAATTAAAATTAACCAATGTAGTTTAAGATGGTATAATTTTCAGGTTACTTTTTTTTAACGAGACTTACCCGTTTACCGCTGTTTGCCGCTGTCGAGATATTTGTTGTATTACGATCTTTATACATTAGTTTACACAAGGAGAAAAAAAAAAGTTGCGCATACTTGCGCCTTTTCTGACACGGTACCAAAACATATCGCGAGATAATTTTTTCCAATATCTTTTTACTGCTCACATAATCATCTGTTATCTATTAAGGTCAAATTGATAAAATGGTCATTATTATTTATAGTTATTTGTGGTTTTGATATAGTTTTGACCACCATATTTGATAAAATATGGTCACTATATCAATTAGGGTCAAATTAAAAACAGGTTGGTTATGGGAAGAGTGCAAATATTAGTTTCTTATCTTTTTGCACATAGCACTAATTCATTGGCCTATAAAAGAAAGGCGAACCCTGAAACATCCACAGTTGTTCATCAGAAATTCAGTTGCCTTAAAAAAGCAGTTAATACCTATTTTCAAATATTCACAGAAGTTATCTGATTTGAAAATAATGGGTGAATTTGTTTGTAGTAAACGAGAGTTGTGCAATTTGTTGATAAATGGGAATAATATAGAAAACTACTTGCAAGAAAATTTCAATTTGTCACCAGAGGATATGAATACTGTGGTCTCCTACATTCAAAGAAACTTGGTATCTAAATGTAACGAACGCTGGAGAAATGCATCCCGGAAAAGAGAACGCTTTGAAAGTAATAACGTCGACTGGTTAAATGGTGAATTTCGTGTTCCACTGGAGTGTCGAGTCACAGTTAATGACCCTAATACGTCTGGAAGCAGTGCAGGTGGCAGACCATCGAAACCATACGAAGCATCTTCAGAAAAAACAAAGAAACGAAAAAACATGCAATTAATACAAGAGTACGGACTGGACTGTGTGCTCAATGCATATACTCAGGAGTTGCGGTCTATGGGTGAGACGGAGGAGGCCACAATTGTTAATATTATACGAACTGCGTCAAAAAATGATAAGAAAAAGTTTCTTAAATTCATAACTGAGAACCCTGAAGATGTTATACCTTTTACAAAGGAAGAAGCACTGCGGATATTTATTGACTTAGACCTTAACAAAGAACAGTATGGGAAACTTCGTATTTGTTTGGCGGACAAAAACTGCTCAGTGTTTCCTTCTTATCCAACTTTAGCCGAAGCGAAGAAGATGTGTTACCCACCAGATTCGAGCATAACCATTACTAACATAAGTGCAAAAGTCAATCTGCAAGACTTATTGGATCATACTGTGGCACGTATATTACTAATTGGTTCAGTTTACAAAAACGGTTTAAGACAGTTGAAACTATTCTGCAAATGGGGTTGTGACGGGTCATCAGGGCAAAGTGAATACAAGCAAGTTTTGCCCGAAGAAAGCGATTTCACATCAGATGCGAACCTTTTTATTGCTTCACTTGTACCCATTAAACTCATAGATGAGACAACTAATATTGTTATTTGGAAAAATGAAACTTGCTCATCCGTAAGATATTGCAGACCTAT
Organism: Sesamia nonagrioides; assembly: GCA_017933935.1. NCBI lineage: Eukaryota > Metazoa > Arthropoda > Insecta > Lepidoptera > Noctuidae > Sesamia > Sesamia nonagrioides. Next base: position 526,892 of record JADWQK010002354.1, read on the forward strand.
ATTGATAGAATTTGCCAAAGAAACTCCTGAAAAAACCGCTTCTGTTGTGGCTGATATCAAAAATCAAATTGAAAACCTGTCTCCTTCCATGATAAATAAGAATGGTGAAGTAATTGAAATTACTCATAACCTATTTTTAACCATGATTGATGGTAAAGTAGCACAAGTTTTAACTGAAACTCCTTCGAGCGCTTCTTGTACAATTTGTGGTGCTACTCCTCGGCAAATGAATAACTTAGAGGCAGTTAGGACACGAGATGTGAATGAAAGTTCATTTCAATATGGACTGTCAACACTACACGCTTGGATTAGAAGTATGGAGATGATTTTACACATTTCCTATAACTTGTCTTTCCAAAAGTGGTCAGCCACTACACCAGAAAATAAAAAAAACAAAGACGAAAAGAAAAAACTGGTACAAAAGCGGTTTAGGGAGGAAATGGGACTGCATATCGATAAACCTCGACAAGGCACTGGAAATAGTAATGACGGCAACACAGCTCGGAGATTTTTTCAGAATTACTCTTGCTCTGCAGACATTACAGGTGTAGACGTAGAACTTATAAAACGAATGTACATTATTCTACAAACTATGTCATCTGGAATGGCTATTGATTCAAAAAAGTTCGGTGAATACGCATATTGTTGATGCTTTCTGGAAGGGTCACTGCATTCTCCTATCAACCCCAGGGTCTCAAAGCAGGGAAAACAAACATGCAAAGCACTAACCTGGATCCAACAGGACAGGAAAAGAGGAATCACCAACGACGGGGCACACGCCGGCCGGTCAGCTATTTTCTTTATGTGGACTTGATGCTGCTTGTTCACTGCCTACACTCGTCAAGCACAGACACACCACCAATATGGAAACTGAGGGTTTATTTGGCCAGTGAAGCCCTTAGAAAGTCAGATATTCGAAATTATTTAGAATAGACGCGGCGTTGTATGCGCTGAGGCCGCCATACTCGTTTTTGTCTTTCTTTTTCCTTCGCACTCTTGAGAGAGGCGCCACCAGCACGAGTTAAGAGAAGCCCGCGCTTATTTTAATCGTCGTTGACGCAACAAGGATGGAAAATGGAAATGCATGGATAAATTATTAGGATAGTTAATGCTTACACATTTCCCCCCACCTGAAATCCACAAGGGTTTCAAGAAGAATGCGAAAAATTAAGAGTGAAATCAGCAATAGCTGGACTATGAGCTACTGCCGAAAAAATGCATAAAAATCTAGTTAATAAGTGTAAATAATTGGTGGCTTATTTTAAATAACCTAAAGACAGTGTGTACTTATACTCTAGTTAGGTATATAAAAGGAAAATAAACTAATTAATTGGTAAGGGACAAACCTTTACCACCGGCCTACGATGGTCACAATGCAAATATTTTATATGAAAATATTCGACTATCTTTCGAGAGATAGGACATTGTTTAAGTAACAAGAAAGGGTGTAACGCAGATGGCGACAGTTGAGCCTCATCGATGCGTCCACCTACTCGCAAAATACCATCATCGTCTAGGAAAGGTGACAGCTTTTGAATAGATTTTACACAAGGTTCATTTTTACGCACCCGGTCAACTTCCGAAGTCATGTAATTATCTTGACTGAATTTAACCAGCACTTTCATTGCTTTTTCAAGTTCAGCACTACTAAGAGGAGAGAGATTTCGGTCTTGCCTGGCCGTTTTAGAGTTAGAAACAAAACGATTACACCATGCTACCATTCTTTGAATTTTTGTAAATGAAGAATGTTTAGAAATTAAGTTCAAAAGTGGATTCTCATCATCCGTAACAAGAAGACTTCTACTTTCTATTGATTTAAGTTCAGGCAAGTTCTCCTTCGGAAGTAATACCTGCCTTTTAGGCCATTGCTCAGGTGATTCTTTCAGCCAAGAAGGCCCTGTCCACCAAAGCGGGTGATCTAGAATCTCTGGACATGATACTCCGCGGCTACAACAGTCGGCGGGGTTATCATTTGTTGATACATAGTACCAGCGATCTCGACTAATTAAATCAGTTGTCTGAACCGCACGATTGGCTACATACATTTTTAGTAAATGAGGGTCAGTGTTAAGCCAAGACAAGGTAGTGCTGCTGTCTGAATAAGCTCGAATGGAATCGATGGAAATTTTATCTTTAAGTAAATTATACATGTGTGATAGAACTTTTGCTAGAAGCACAGCTGCGCTTAGCTCAAGTCGATTCACCGTTGTTGGTTTTAAGGGGGCAACTCTAGATTTCCCTATTAACAAACTGGTCGTGGTTACATTACCGGGTTCATTGGTAACTACACAGATATAAACACAACAACCATAACCTTTCAAAGATCCATCACAAAAGCCAACTAAATGTACTTGAATAGGATTCGAAGGTATGATTAAACGCGGGAGAGTAATATTTTGTAAATCGGACAAATTTGCAGCTATTAAATGCCATTGTTTGACTAAATTTTGGGGAATAGTTTCATCCCATGATAAATTTAAACGCCATAGATCTTGTAGCAAAGATTTAGCGGCAAAAACGACAGGACAAATCCATCCAAGAGGGTCAAAAATGCGAGCTACCAATGAGAGTATGGACCGTTTTGTGAATTTCCATTCGAACGAGTCAGCAAACGTATAAGAAAAGGTATCGTTAACAGGATTCCAACGAACGCCCAATATTTTAACAAACTCACTTCCCGATTCATCAAAAGATTTGGAAGCTTGACAGAATTCTTGAGGGATATCTGTCAGAAGACGAGGATCATTAGAGGTCCATTTCCGTAGTTCAAACTGAGCCTTTGATAGTAACGATATAATATCGTTTTTTAATGCAATAGTTTCTTCGAGAGAAGATCCGCCAGAGGTGATATCGTCCATAAATGTCTCCTCTCGGATAACCTGTGCTGCACGACTAGAATACTCAGCACCGTGGTCTTCAGCAAGTTGATGAAGTGTTCGAATGGCTAAGTAAGGAGAACTACTAACTCCGTACGTAACGGTATTGAGTTCGTATTCCTTTAAAACCTCAGTTGGGTCATTACGCCAAAGAACGTGTTGATAACATCTTTCTTGCGGTCTTATCAATATTTGTCTATACATGCGACGAATATCCGCAGTAAAAACAACTTTGTGAATTCTGAATTTTGTGATTAGATCAACGATGTCTACTTGAAGTTTTGGACCCACATGAACAATATTATTTAGTGACAGGTCACTCGAAGTCCGACTACTAGCATCGAAGACCACTCGTAATCGTGTCGTGGTACTCTCAGGTCGGATTACACAATGGTGGGGAATTATATAACAGTCAGTAGACGAGGACTGCACTGGCTGCATATGTCCGAGATCCTCGTACTGTTGCATAAATTCTTTGTATTCAGTTTTTAACTCATTTTGACTAGCAAGTCTTTTTTCCAAATTTAGAAAACGATTAAACGCTTGTTTATATGATTCTCCTAAGGCTGGAGCATCATCTTTAAGCATAATTGGTACAACATAACGCCCATCGGAGGTGCGATACGTGCCTTCTTTATATTTTTGTTCGCATATTTCATCCTCGGGACCGGAAATTTTACATTTCGGCGGCTCCTCGGACTCCCAAAACCGTTGAACGATCTCGTCGAGCGCACTAGAAGACGCGACGAGGAGCGTAACGGGTGTAGCCGGAGTTTTAGCTACCACGTTTTGAAGAAACTGACCACTTATCACCCAGCCGAATACACTAGAGAGTGCGCATGGAAAGCCCGGGCCTGGACTGAAACGTGAGCCAGTATATATCTGGTCAAAACAGTCTACTCCTAACAACAGATCGATCGGACCGGATTTATCAAAGTCCTGGTCGGCGAGATCCAGATGTGTAAACTTATCCTTGACGATTGTCGGCAACGACACCGAAGGAATCAGGGATGTGATTTTAGGTAGAACCACTAATTGAATATCAAACTGAGGAGTGTCACTCAATCGAGGTATTATTGAACCGAAGGTGTGACCTTTAATGCTACACACAATTTTGACCGATGCCACTTACATTTAATTTACATTTCTTGATATGTAAACCTAATTGTCGCGCACAGCTACTTGTAACAAATGAATCCATCGAGCCACTGTCAATAATTGTACGGACATACTGCCACGAACCATCCGATCGCTTCAAACGAACTACTGCTGTACCAAGAATTTTTGTGCTAATAGGTTGATTTGAAATGTTTGACTGGGTAGCACCAGTTAGAGTAGTGTTCATATCGGGATGCTGGGATGAATCCAGTTCACTAGTATGAGACAGTAAACTCTTATGCTCTTCATGTAACAAAGTATTATGCTTTGCATTACAAATGAAACATGTTGACTTAGATTTACAATCGGTAACAGTGTGACCCGGCCTTAAGCAGTTTTGACATAATTTTAAATCTTTAACTAATTGTTGTCGCTGTGTCATATTCATAGAATGCAATTTACTACAACGGTAGATTGAATGATTTTCATTACAACACACACAAACAATCTGACTAACTTTATTATTATTGTTGGAAGAAATTAGAGATGATTTTGGTTGACGCGATAAATAATCTTTATTTGTATTAGGCCGATTTTGTTTGCTTGTAGAATTTGATGATGGAATATTAACTGGTTGGCTAACTTCTAATACTTTTATGTAATTTTGTAAATAAGTAATGAAGTTATTAAATTTCGGAATTTCTTCAGTGTTTTGTAATTCAAACCCTTTTTTTGTTTCTGTATCTAAAGGCCTAGACGCAATGTAAAATAAAATAAATTCGCATAAATCATTAATACACAAACCGCGCAAGGCATTAACGCATTCATAAAGTGTGTTAGATAACTCAGATAAGTTAGACAAAGATGGTTTTTGTATGGGATTAATTTTAATTATTTTTTCTAAATAAGCTGTTGCAAGAATACGCTTGTTGTCATATCTGTCCAGTAAAGTTGCAAAAACCACTGAATAATTTGCCGATGTCACAGGCACGCCCTTCGCTAATGTCAGTGCATAACCAGATAAACATGACAGCAAATAGTGAAATTTCTCAGTGTCGGATAATGAACTATTATTATGAACAAGTGCTGTATAACTATCTTTAAATGTTTGCCACTTTTCTATATTACCATCAAACTTTGGAATTTCCAGCTTAGGCAACTTCACTTGCGAACGCACGTGACCTTGACCTAATTCCGAGCGACAGCCGCTGCCTGCGCTCGCATCGAGAGAATCCGCAAACTCAATAACATAGTAATACAACTCATCGAATGACAGTAACACTTTATGATCGATAACAAACGAAGGGTTAAGCTTTAATTGCAACTGGTTAACATCATCGTTGCATTCCAAAAATCTATTACGAATCTCGTCAATCTTTTTGTACCTAGCTCGAAAAGCTGCAAATTTAGTTTTAGTTTCTTTAACTGTTCTGGCTAAATCGTAAAGTATCTGCATACTTTTAAACTCATATTCCCGCCTTTTAATAGCGGTTATTAAATCCGCTTCGTTCATAGTTCACTTGGTATACGATATCCGCACGCTCAAAAGGATAAAAGTTATAAAAGTAGGTAAAACGGAAAAAGCGTAAGCCGGTAGGTAGGCAGCAATGCACGCGCGAACGTATTGACTGACGTAACGACGTAACGTAAACGTAGCAACTTCCTTTCGATACGCGTGAGTCATACAAAATTACGCAAATGAAATACAAGCACACACGTCTTAAAGTTATTTGTTAGAATATAAGTTTTGACTTTGAGGTAGTTCAAAGCTAATCCGTCTCCCGCCGGAGACAAGTCCTACGAGTGTAGGTACCTCGGTACTAAATTCGAGAAACTTCGAACTCACGTTTTTAAAAGTAATTTATGCAATTTGTTATTGAATACAAATAAATGCAGCTTATTACAAGGGAATTAACGAGGTATGAATGTACGATTGAATAGTCAATCGGTCTCAAATAGGAAACAATAACTAGGTATCATGGAATGACCGAGGTTTTATTTAGACACTTAGAACTTGAAAGGCAAATTGAAATTGCCTTAAGTAGGTAAGTATACAAACAAATTATAATTGGGATTACGTATTTAACGTAATAACGAGAATGGAAAGATTTAATTTCCGATAGTAGGTATTTTTGAAATAACTACGCGAGGAAGATACCTCACAGGAGGCACCATAATTAATGTTGATGCTTTCTGGAAGGGTCACTGCATTCTCCTATCAACCCCAGGGTCTCAAAGCAGGGAAAACAAACATGCAAAGCACTAACCTGGATCCAACAGGACAGGAAAAGAGGAATCACCAACGACGGGGCACACGCCGGCCGGTCAGCTATCTTCTTTATGTGGACTTGATGCTGTTTGTTCACTGCCTACACTCGTCAAGCACAGACACACCACCAATATGGAAACTGAGGGTTTATTTGGCCAGTGAAGCCCTTAGAAAGTCAGATATTCGAAATTATTTAGAATAGACGCGGCGTTGTATGCGCTGAGGCCGCCATACTCGTTTTTGTCTTTCTTTTTCCTTCGCACTCTTGAGAGAGGCGCCACCAGCACGAGTTAAGAGAAGCCCGCGCTTATTTAAATCGTCGTTGACGCAACAAGGATGGAAAATGGAAATGCATGGATAAATTATTAGGATAGTTAATGCTTACACACATATAGTACCGCCCAACTGTACGTAAATAATTATAATTGGTATTATATGCCTTCCTCCGTACATAAAATACTTATTCACGGAGAAAAAGTCATTGAGTACTATGCTATATTACCTATCGGACAATTGTCCGAAGACGCTCAAGAATCCCGCAACAAGGATTACAAAAAGTTTAGACTTCATCATTCTAGAAAATGTTCAAGAGCGGCTACCAATACAGACGTGTTCCATACCTTATTGTACACTTCTGATCCATATATATCAAGTTTGAGAAATACCTCAGAAACAATATCGAAAGAACTTTTCGATGAAGCCAAGTCCCTTCTTGCTGTCAACGAAAATCTGTAGGAGATTGTTGAATTTTGTACATTATTTTTTTCTCGTTAGACACTGTTTATACAATGATATTTAATTCTATTTTATGTAAGTAAATTTAAAAAAAAGTATATTTTCTTATAAATGCATGTATTTTTTTTATTTTTTATTTTTTAAATAAATTAATAAACATAATTTTCAAAATTATTATTTTTTCTTTTAAACCTTATACATTCACGTATATGTATGCAAAATTACAGATCATTTAGTTTTGAAATAACTGAGATACGGAGTTTTGAGACGAAACATACGCGATTTTCCCATAGTGGGGCGTCTAGGGCTTTTCTAAGTTTTTTCATTAAGTGTTTTAACGTACTACAATTTAGTAAAGTTCGGAGTTGATGATGGAGCCGGGAGATAGCCGAGGGAACTCTTTAACGATTCACATCAGCTGCCTCATGTTTGTGCTTAATAAATTTGTATTGATAAGAACTTTACACCTAAATGAGTTGTGATTATCAATAAAGCTCTGATGTTGCAGACAAGGGCCAGTTAAGGGAACTCCTTAAAGGTTTACAATAGTTATCTTATGTTTGGACTTAATTCATTTATATTGATGAAAACTTTACACCCATAGAACCGCCCGTTAAAATGAATGTCTGCAATAGATCTGATGATAGAGCCGAGAGAAATTCGAGGGAACTCCTCAACGATTCACAGCAGCTACCTTGTGTAATCTCTTGATTAATTTGTATTGATAAGAGCTTTACACCTAGATGGATTGTTATAATCATTAGGAGTCTGATAATGAAGACGAAGGACAGTCTGTTGAGGGAACTCCTCAAAGGTTTACAATAGCTGCTTTGTGGTTGGACTTAATTCGTTTATATTGATTAGAAATTTGCACCCATATGGGTAAAAATTAAAGTCTGAAGTACATCAGATGATGAAAACCATAGGCAGTCGAGGGAATTCCTCAACAATTTACAACACTCTACTTTAACATGGTACAAACACTACCTACTCGTCATGCTTATGCAAAAATCAATTAAAATCAAGAGACTGAATTTAAGTTGTGTTATTTCATTGCGTTATTTCTAGAAATGCTCATACTTTCATTGTGGTCTTAAAGGAATTAAAGCAAACGAAATAGGTCGTTTGCTTGCAGGCCTTTTCCAAATATGCTGGCGTCAACGTCCAGGCTGATCGGATATTGTATTAGTCGGATGTTTCTGCGAAAGGAAGCTTTGTGTAAATAATATTATAGTATATGTATTTGTTATTTATTTTGATATACGATAGTTTTATTTTTTACAATTTACGTATTTGTTTTATTAAACGAGAATAATAATATAATGTTACGGGCTAGGGGTACTAAAACGCCGGTAAGGGGTTACGAAGTTTATTGACGACGAGGGTACAGACGGTAGTAGGCAATGACAAGTAGAATGTCGCTGACGTTGCACCGAAGTCTTCCCTTATGTCCACGAAGTCCGTGTTATAAACACACAATAACGCTACAGATGATGTTACTTCACGTAGTACTCGAAGTTCTCGTTATAATTGTCGCAGTAGGTCTTCTTTAAGATCGCTTCTTAACTGTCGCTGTTTTCGTATCGCTAGTCGAGTGCAGACTGACTCGGCGCCGGCGTCACGGCGCTATATATAGGCCGGCTGATCGAACATTCCAGATTCCTCTAGACGTAATAATAATACCCCATAACTTCGAGGTCACCGGCCAAGTAAGTACTTACGGTAATTCCCGGAAACGCGTTTCTAGAAATTTCGATGTCGACACTTTGTTGACAAAACTGTTGAGACCTGTACCATTCGATAGGCCATCCTAAGTCTAGTAATGCGTTTTTATATTGTGCCTAGAAAATGTCTAGATCTAGGGAAATAGGACTTAAAAGTAACACACTGCATGTCACGCGATATTGAACCTTATGCCATCGACATAAGGTCCATTCGTAACAATAATTTCACAGTCTTGCCTGGTCCCAAAAAACACATGTTTTTTTTTTTGGAAGGTGTCAGTTCTGCAGAAATTTATTGGACCCTGATTACGTTTTCCCTTAAAATAATAAATAATGATAAATTAAACTTTATTATATTATTTTTCTATCCCTTTGTCCATCTGACTTAGCTAACTTTCAATCTACAAAACTAACTTCCAACCCTGAAGTTACAGTCTTAACATATTTAGTTATAAAGTCTAATCAATACACATTAAATAAGCCCAAGCACGTGATAGTTGCTTCCGATGTGGATTCCCTTGATATTCTGTCATCTCCATCATCAGGTCAGGCCCAAATCTTCACGGTTTTATAGTATCATCCGATATAAACACGACTATCAAGTTGTCACCCGAAGCGTGCCTACAATTTTCGATAATTGGCCTAAATTTCTCAGAATTTCCATTATCAACGCTGACGTGGTAACAATGTGATTACATAGGCAGCATATCCCTTCATATAAAAAAAGAATGGTCAAAATAGGTTCATTAACCATAAAGTTATCAGCGAACACAATAAATCGAACTGAGAACCACCTTTTTCTGAAGTCGGTTTAAAAATAAACACTGCAGAATTTTTATTATGAAGTATCGTCAACATTTGTTTGAGTACATAATAACCAAAAGTATTTGGGCGCACCAATAAACATAAATAAAAGTGCTATGTCTGTTACTTCTGTGGTCTATGATTCTAACTTGTATTTGTAAGCACTACGTCCGCCAGACGGCGCTAGTAAAATTTTACGATGTATTGTAGAGGTGGGGCGCGGTGAAGAGGGAGCAAATGCGCAAGGTCATTTGGTGAGGGTACGGTCTTAATACCTAAACTAACCCGCTTTACCATCAACGATTGCATCACTGCTAACCATCAGGCGGGATTGTGGTCAAGCACTAGTACTACTACATGTAACCTATAACGTTTTTCAGGTTGATCGTATGAAAAGTTAAAACAAAAGTTGTAGGGAATTTTATATTTACTCTACAACTTTCATTATGGATGAAAATATCATTTAAGCAATAGAAAGCGAGATATTCGCGTAAAACCAATTTTTATGGCCTTTGACCTTCAATATCTTAAGACGCGGACACGATATCATATGTGACTTTTGAGACAACATTTAGAACGACAAAACAAAGGTTTATACTAATTTACAGCTTATTATCTCTCATTCAGAGGTCGACCCCTTTTTTTAACTAATGTGACTGGGCTATCCAGGAATAGGCTATTTGACAGATTTATAATTTCTATCTTGAATTACTTGGTTGCGATTAAGAAGTTCATCAAAAGTTCATTTTTTAATTTTATAAGTATACGTTTTTCGTAAGAAATATGCAATTAAAAATTCAAAATTGTAATAAGCCGCCTAAACGCTTTATTCAGCAATATGGCATCGCGCTTTGTAAGTGACGTCATAAACTTCATCATAAACGATTTTCGGTTCCGCATTGGTGTTCGTGTTTATCTGTTATTTGCCAGTCAGAAAACAAAAAAATACCACAAATCGCTCCAAATATCGTAAAAAATCTTCTAAAACGCTAAAACACCTGAGAACACATAGAACGACAACAAGTGTTTATGAGCGTATGACGTCATCGTGACATTAGCTGATCCGGATCGTTTCACAATAAGTGGCGCGAGAAACAAAATTCCAAATATATTTTTGTGTTTTTGGATATATTAATTGTTTTTATTTTCATTAAAACTCATGTAAATGACATAAAGAACCCTCATTTTATGCATTTAAAGCAAATAATCACAAAAATATTCATACTGTCAAATAGCCTATTCTTATACCGCGACACGCCAATTCAGTCCTCGCGGTATGCGCTTAGATCGTCTCGCCACCTCACTCTGGAGTCTGGGCTGGGCTGAGACGATTTATAACCAGGATTAACACGTAGAATAGTACCGTATAAGGTATTTACCACAGGTATTTATCTTACATACTTACTTCTAACATGATGGCTGCCCTGCCCATTTAAAGAGGAAAGGAAGAAAAAACGTTTATTTGCAGTAAACATGACGCAAAAGTTTACAAAAACATAAAAAATAAGACATAGTTGAGGGAAACATGCGTCACATCCACGCAAAACGGCTGTCGCTCAGCATTATGCTGCGACTCTATGCAAAACAGAGCCCAGCGCTGGTTTTAGCAACAGCCGCATTTCAGGAGAAGTGTCAGAGGCTGGCTGGACACTTTCAATCACACTACGGATAATTATCGAAACAAATGGATAGGAACATGGTGGGCTGTTGCTATGGCCAGCAAGAAGTCTGGACCCCATGGATTTTCATGGGCGCATGAAAAGTCTTGTCTACACCAAGCCAAATCCAGTTTCGTCTATGGAAGAACTAAGAGAACGGATTTTGGATGCAGCAAATCAAATGAGGACAACGTTGTCCACTGGAGTAGTGAAGACTGGTTTGCAAACTCTTCTCTATAAAATTTCAAAAAGATATCATAAAAACCACAAAGTTATGAGCTTTTTATCCTACTTGGCTGTACCAACAAAAATCACCGCGCTCGCGCGTTGATCGGAGCGTGTACCATACACGCTCCGCTCAACGGGCGAACGCGGTGCGTTGACCTCTGGCGTCAGCTGTGGCGCGAGCGCGGAGTACTATGATCTACCGTGCGCGTCCGGTAACCACACTGCAACAACTTCTAAATGTATTTGGGAAAAAATATAACAGGGTGTAAAAATGATTGGAATCGATTTAGTTGCTTATTATAAACAAACTGTACCTATTCAGGTTTCGCATAAACAAGTCTATAGTTGTATACGTTAATACGTCTACAATTTTTTTTTTGTTATGTATAATTACATAGGTTTGATACGTGCAGGAAATATTAAAACAATAATTAAATATAATACTAATTTAATACAGCAAGTTTACATTTACGTACAATAACTAACTCTAGTTCAATGTAGAGTACATTAGTAAAATGTGAAGTTTAACTCCACCGAAAACTATCAATGTTTAATGAAACTAGACATCTAGTATTTGATCAATTGAAAAACTGGTTACACTTTATTAAATTATAAGTAAAAGATACTACTTATAAATGATGAGAACTGAGTTATCCGAAATAAAATATTCAAAAATAGACTTAAAGTAAACTTTACATTAAGAATATAATAAAAGATATAAAATACTTTTCCTGAAAAAAAAAAATGATAAAGCTAATGAAAATAAAAAATAAACTTATAATATTCCGATAACTATTCTTAGGCCATAAAATGTTAATTTTCATGAAATAACAAATATTCATATTTCTAACACTTGATGATACTGTGTCGGTGTTTTAATACTAAGTATCTTATAACTAACTGGTTTGTTAGGTATCCGCTATAAACTGCGAATTAAATGCACGACGATCTCCCACTCCAAATCATAACCTTCTTCGGCGTCCATTCGACAGCAAGCGACACTTCAATTTGTTATTTCGCTACTCGCATTCTGACTGTTTCTTCCAATATCTGACCATTGTTGTTAGACGAATCGCAGGATGCTAGGAATGGACACCGTTTTCAAAAAACGCTTTACAGTATCAGTCGCCGATAAACGGGAATGTCTTGTTCCTGCACTCGTGGGGCTGAGCGCAGCAGCTCTGCAAGCGTGTACAGGTCGTCGCGGGGCCGGTAGCTGTTCTGGTGGCCCATCATGCCGTCCGAGCGTTTCCTAGCGACCATGAAGCGCTTCATCTTGTTAGCATATTGCCTTTTACGACGAGCCTCCTCATACCGTTGCGCCAACTCTGCTGGTCCTACTTGATACATGTCTGGGTAGCCGTGGGCTAGGGCCATGCGGTTCTGTTCTGAGAAGTACGAATGACGAGGGTAGTCTCGTTCACGGGGTGAAATGACAACAGGCTCGCTGTACCAGATATCTCCGTTCTCGTCTACCTCAGGCTGCTCGTCTTCAGCGTTTCCATGTCCAACTCCATAATAATGTTCAGGTACCCATTGGTTCTGTGCGTTCCATTCCTGCTTCTTGCGTTCCTGCGCCTCCCACAAGTTGAGAAGAGCTCTGACATCAGCGGCGCTGAGACCAGAGTCACGTTTGCGACGTTCTGAGATGGGCCTAAATGTAAATGAAATTATTTAGTAACGATATTATTTTTTTGACCTACATACTTACACTTATTCTATCATGGAGGTTTATGTTGACCTGAAGTTCTTTTTATTTCCACCGGAATTTTTGGTGGCGGTTTTGGCAGAGGCAGCCGCACCGCCCACCTTTGTGCCACTGCCGCGCTTGCGGCGGTGAACATCGTGTTCGTGAGTCATCGAGTCCACGGGCGAGAGGGCATCGTGCTCCTCGGGTCTAGAAAATAGAATACGGTAAGTCTAGTTTTCTTATAATAGCAAGTGGAATTGGGATTATCTGAGATGACTAAAGCACTTACTTCAGATTTTTCTTGCCCGAGCCGGATTTGGTCGCTACTTTAGTAGCGGCCCCGGCGCCACCAACTTTAGTTCCGCTTCCGCGCTTGCGACGTCGGGAGTCGTAGCTGGTGGCCAGACTTTCCATGGCTGGGGGTTCCCCATATAGTTCAGGCCTCATGATTAGGTTATCGAGTTCCCCGTTTGGTTGAGGGGAATCGAATCTTTGATCTACTCCCTGTTCGAACCCTTCAGAATTTCCTGGAAGCAATATTGGTGGTGTTGTTGAAACGAAACTAATAGCATCTAAAAATAATCGACTAGGCTGGTCTTGTCATTTTCAGAATCGAAGTTATTATTATCTTTGTGTGCTAGGTGCACACAAAGATAATATCGGATACGTACCTCATTTAATGTATCTATTTAATTAAATATATTGCTCATTTATTTAAATATGACGTCGAAACCAGCCTACCTTCAAATATCTGTAACAGGAGATCAGGTAAGCTGACCTAATACAAAAATTTGATACCGTTTGTAGTTTCAGATTAAGGTTACTGATTAGTAAACGTTTATAAATCAATTACTATGCCTGTAACTTATTCTATTCTTGGCCACTTAAGCTGCATCAGCCAATAAATGATGGCAATAGACGACGGACGTGCAACCTGTCCATCTATTGCTCTATTGTATCACACAATCTCACAATCACTGCGTTATTACTATACAGTGCACATTGTCGATGTCCTATTAGGTCCAATTAGTACACCTACATCTAGAAGTTAGTGACTTACATCTACATAATGGCTGGTAGGTGCAATCTGATAATGGTTTTGATAAGACGGTACAGACGAAACATTAGCAAAACGTTGATGGCAATATTAATATTGTATTATACTTAAGTGTACCTACGAATACCTAATAGGAAGTGCTGTAAAAGTCAGGACTTACTTTTAACTCAGCTACACAAAAGGGAGAAAACTGCGAAATAACTCTATTGCTGCAACTTTCCGCTCTAACATTTGTTGTTTCGTAAGCATAAAATCAAAAGTTATTTATTCAATTATCATATTTAAGAATTAGCACTTTTTATTTTAATTTATATGCCATTTGTAATCTAACCACGGCAATTTAGCAGCAAAGTAAAAAGAAATCATTAAAATTAAAATTTAAAAACTTATTACCTAAATAAAAGCGTCCAGGCATAAAGGGCGTGACTGCTTACATTTTATGAATTGCTTGGTTCAAACAATAAATAATTTTATGAACTCATACAACCTGTCAGTAAGTTGATTCTGAAGAAAGAACATAAAAATTGGCCGGAGTTAATCAGGGCCAGCTATTGTAATCGGTTAAATTGTCGCTGATAGAATAGTATGCCTATGAACATAAGTTGGATTTTATTTGTGCTTTAAACGCAAGGCTAGTCTAGCAAATAAGAAGCTATATTGTTGTAAGGCTACCTTATGAAGCCGGTGACGGGGAGACGAGCCCCCTGTCACCATCTGTTGGTCCTTATTTCTGGTGAAAACAGTGATATTCTCAATGCTAAATTGAGAATATCACTGTTTTAGTTTACAAGTGAATATTTTGCCTAATAGATACCTATATAAGATGTTGGCGAAGATGAAGTGTGAAGCAACCGTGAGTATACCGAAATATTTAAAGGAATCTCTGAGAGACACTCTAACACCCAGCTAGTAAATTGCTCGAACAGCTCGTTTTTGGAGGACAAATATATTTTGTACGTTAGTGGCTTTGCCCCACAGCAGAATACCGTAGGATGTAATGCTGTAGTTAAAATTTACTAAACGAGCTTTATCAACCTCAGTGTAACAACTAACTTTCCTGACGGCGTAGGAAACCTAGGTGAGCCTGAGCTAGGCTTGATATGTATGGCCCCCACTATTTGGGATCTACAGTTATACTCATAAAATTGCCGAGCCCACATTTTTAAGCACCGATTTATCTAAAACTACGTTGAATCGTAGGTTCCTAACATTTGATAGAGCGAACTTCACATATTTCGTTTTCTTGGTATTGAAAACTATGACTCGCGCGAGTTAACTGTGCACCTAGCTGGAATGCGACCCCTCTCCCGCTTCCCTGCGCGGCGCCCCGCATTCGCCGTAAGCGATGAGTAGCGTTAGCATCTTTGTTACAAATGTCTAAATACAAGAAATCCCTTGTTGTTATTACTGTTTCTGTGTAGTTTTTACTTCGTTAAGTTTTTTTTTTATGAAGATTGTGGTTGTTTTTTTACATTATCGACGCATTAGTGAACCCTGTTGGTTGCACCAACATTATATTTCTGTCCATATGTATCATTTTAATTGCTGAACGTCATGAGTAAAATGATCTAGTATTATGACGCTTTATCATCAAAACGACCTTTTAAAACACAAAAAAAATGGGATTTATATTTTTTTAACATAATTCTCATTTTTTACAAACGGTACCGTCCGAATAACGTCACAGAGCGAGGTGCACGGTTAATTCGCGCGAGTTGTGGCCTAATTTTGACGTATGAATCAATCCGTGACTATTGAGAGAGCATTGTTAACTTCGTTAAAATCTTGTCGATGCCTGACTACTTTAAAATAATATGAGAGATATCATCTGCAAACAATAAATCCTAAAAACAAGACTGGTCCCTGTATTGAGCCTTGCGGTACACGGTGTACTGTATGTTCTGTTAGGTGTACCGTACACCTAACTGAACATAACTAAGACAAACTAAAGGTAAGATATCAATAAGCGCTTGAGACGAAGATGAACATTTTATTAGAATGTACATATTTAGGTCAGGTGTTCATTTCATTTAACAAAGTAGGTTAGATCAAAGTGCGTTCGATGTGAATCTTGCCCTGTACTAAATACAGAATCTGCGCAAAATAAAAATAAATAATAGTCGCAGGTAAACCCATTACAGGTTAAACCACAGGTAAGATTAAGAAAACCCTTTAATAGAAACATAACTATACATAGGTACATAATAAAGCAACATGTTTTTCAGGTGTACCATTGTCATTACCTTCCTCGCTTAGAGCCAACGGGTAAGGCTCCAAGTCATTTTTATCGCTCTTATTCAGGAAAAGCGATTGAGTGTCGTCTTTTGTCTGGTCCCAATTCTCGGGGAGCTCACCAATTGGGCCGCCACCATCTAAAATGTTATTTATATTGATAGTGTGCCTCGTAATAAATTTAATATATCGTGAGTGTTGAAATACGTTCAAGACATTGTGTGTGTTAGAAATACGTTCAAGATATTGTTTGAGTTGAAATATGTTCCAAGACATCTGTAATGTTACATATACGTACAATCAAGACATCGTAAGTATCAAATAAATTAAAGACATCGTGAGTGTTAAATGTGTTCAAAAGATCGTGAGTGTTCGTATTTGAAAACACCTTGGAGTTTTCAAATACGTTAAATAGTTCCGGTCTCAAATTAACTTTAGCTATTAACACATTAACGGATAGTGTAACGGAGTAGTGAACGAACGGTCTATCTATCTATCATTGCACGTAACATAGATATAATTTTACAACAATCACATTTAACCGTTGACTCTTCCCGTGACGGAATATTGGTCTCTTTAAAGTAGGTCTATATCCAGTGGACCTAGAAAGGTGGAGTCAATAGACTGATGGAGTTTTTAAAATACGAATGATAACTTTTCGGCTGATTCCGTCATAATTTAAAGCACTGAGACAGAATTTCCTAACTGGTTACTTGCTATAGTACTAAATTCTTCCAAGTGACAAATATATGTATATATTGTAATCTAAATGCTTCAGTCGATTTCGACCGAAGTTGGATAAATAACAACGCCCACACGACCCACATCAAAGACACCCTATGATAAGCGCATTCAATGAAAATTGAATGAATGGCAGATGTGAATCTATAACGGCATCTATTTATAAGCTATATTGTGTCCAAAAGGTCACAGAATATGGGAAAAGGTGGAACTGCGACGCAGAACAACAAGGGCGCAGAAAGGACACCTGTTGACCTGTTGCTATATATAGAGCGCTCCCGGCCGCGGCTGATCGATACTCTCTCCAATACAACACAAATAAACCCACAATATCCTTGCGCAGACTGACAAGGCAGCAATTGACCAACGTTATCAAGCTGTAGAAAACAAGCAAAAGGTTACATACCTTTATTAGTTGGCGTCGGAACCGCGCCTCCCATCAGGAAAACCGCAAAAAATGCGGTCAAATTAAGTAATAACATCGTTGCCGAATGTCAGTATGTAGAGATAATTAATTAATATAGAATTAATTTGGTTTCAGAGGAACACTGGTTGCGACTGTTATGTGACCGAGCGCTGGGAGCGAGTGTCGTTTAGCGGAGCTCAGGCTGGAGAGAAAACCCATTGCTCCTGTCGATAAATTCGCGACATGCGCAGTGTGGAGCACAGGGACGAACTCTTTAACACCTAAACATAATCATTGTTTTCAAGTTAGCCAAAGTTCTAAGAAGCAATAGCTGCACGAAAATGTCCATGGTTTAGTGTTGCGTTAGTAGATATCGACGCTTGAAAGGCAATCATCTAAGCGACAAAAATTCGTAAATTGAGTTATATACACCAAACGACATAGAAAAACCTGGCGGTTCGAATGATGTATATAACTCAATTTACGAATTTCCGTCGCTTATTCTATGATTGCCTTTCAAGCGTCGATATGAAATTAAAGTTCTGGTGCGATTTCGCTGTATAGATTCTGAGATTTAGAAATCTGATAGGCGTTCTTCCTTTGGTTAAGAAGGCGAGACATACTTCTATAGATAAATAATAATGAATAAGTAATTTTCCAAAACTCCCTTTGAAAGGGTGATATGTGCCAAAGAGCCCACATTACGATAGACGCTTATTTGACGTGTTTTTTGGAGGTCAGATTTTTAGTGGGCAAAGGCCTGCATTCTTCATTCCTGTCACCACTCTACACCATGTTGTTCCAATAAGGTCTCATCACTTCATCCTTTCAGTGATCTACCTCTCTTTCCTATATTTGTCTCTTGAATGTTTTTTCATACTTAGAGACTAAACGAGCGAACGGATTTAAAAAAAAAAAATGGTAAATATTGACGTCGCGTGTGACCTGGCTTTTAGGGACTTGGAAAAAATCAAGATGGCGGCTTTTTTAACGGCTATTAAGAGGTCACTCAAGTTGGGTGTGGTACGGTATGTACCATAATAAAGGGCTTGATGAAACAGTTCGAAAAGTATACCGAGATACAGATTTTTTTTTTGTTGTTGAGTAAATCCGACATCCCACAGAACTATTAATATGGCCTTGTTAGTAAGATTTCTGTGTGGTATTCTTTTTTAGACCTACCTCGATACAACCCTTGTGGTACATTTCAAGGTCGTCTCCCCGCCTCCTCCTGGGCCAGACTCTGTGGCGCCGTCCATCCCCAGGCATACCCCGTGTGCAGATTGTTACCTAATGCTCATTCTACATGCGACTGCCATGATCCGCTTAATCCCATTTCAGGTGGGCAGCCTTTCTCTCTTCGTCTAGAATCCCCATTTTATTAAAATGTTGAAAAAAGTTCAAGATTAGTTGCAATAGCGTTTTTCTTTCTATAGTTTTTTTTCCATAATGTGTTGCTAGTAGCTAGTTGGTCCGTCCGATCGCTGTCCAGGTAACCAGTTTCACACCCACACCCAGTCCGCCCCTGCCGTCCATCTAGGTATGACGTCCGCCAAGGCAGAACTAAACAAGCCCTTCATAAAAATAATGTAAGTATAAATAGCTGTAGATGAGTCGAGACGCTATCGGCGTCAGCGCTTATTAATTACGTTACATTAAACATTGTTCCAGCTTTTAATGTTGACTTTCAGACGAACGAATTAAGGATGTCTCCAAGTCCGTGCCTTTAGTACACAGATTGAGAGCACTTCCCTTGGTTGTAGTTCTATTGTGTTCTGTGTACCTACCTAGGTACGACTATCTGTATGAAGATGGCATGAAGCTTTATCTCATATGAGATATTAGGGGTCCTCTCTTGTATAGACATGCGATGTCCACTGCTGGACATACCTACTTGCGCCAAACGGTACGTAAAAGCGCGATGTTATCGCTGTTTATGTAACACCTAGGTAGTTGTCTGGCATTACGTAATTATCCAATTCAATATATTTGAACATTTCACACAAGACGACGTTCAGCCTTGGCTTTATAGATCTATGGATTTGTCTACCTTCAGTTGAGCTTTACCTTATAGGTTTTATGAGTTTCTAATTAGGTTTAAAATCAATTATATGCTACCTTAAAATATGTATGAAAATAAATAGTGTATGTACCTATCTAATATCATCTGTATAAAACCTATAGGAACATCATCTTCATCTGGCACTTTAGTAATACAGTGACCAAAGGTGCACAATGGGCTCATATAACGAGAGTAATCTTCTCGTTCTGACACTTAAACCCACAAAGGCAAGCCAATGGAACGTTCCCGATTATGTCCAGAGCACGTCCTGTAAATAGACTCTAGCTAAGGATTATCTACCTAACTACCTTCCATTTTAAACTTTGACATGCTTTATGATTTCCTTTGCTATAACAACAATATATGGTCAATCTACATATTTCTTCATAAATTAACTTGCCTACACCTATTTATTTTAGATACCCAAGTAGGTATCATGTACATAATTTCCTTCATACCTATTGCTACACGGAAGTTAGGCATACCTATTCACGTATTATTCATACAAAATTTTAATACCTATTGTACCTATTAAAATAAAAGTAACCTACAGCTAGTGTCTAGTTGAATAGCTGGTCGCTCTGATTAACTCAAGACAACGTTTGTGTTCTTTCTCCAGAATTAGCTTACTGACACGTTATATGAGTTCATATAATTGTCTTTTTTTACCATGTAAGTACCTATAAATATGTAACCTGTCACGCCCTTTATGCCTGCGGCTTTTATTTAGGTAATTAGTTTTTACTTATTTACGTTTCCATTTTAATGATATTTTAACTTTTTTTTAAATATCATTATTGAAGTGTTTTCTTCTGTTAATTACTAGGTATACTAGTACCTATTGTATAAAGTCACGTGTTTTTTTTTTAAATAAACAGACAGCTGTGCTGCTGGGGAGTTTGTTCCGCCACTTCTTCTTCCCAGAGAAAGCACTAGCAAGTGGCGTAGAGCAGGCGTTTTGGGGGGACTGTCTTATGTAATATTGACGTTCAAAAAGTGCTGATTCTCGGCTTTATTACCCGACTGCCAGGAGGGTAATGTTTTTTGAATAAATGAGCTTTGATTTCGCCTATACTTTATCGAGAACATTCATTTTCTGAGCGAGGTACCTATGTACTTACCTAAATTGTAAGAGAATTCTCAAGGATTACGTTTTCTATCCAGGTTACTTAGAAGACAGCTCCTGAATATTCAGGTGGAAAGAAAACTAATTATGGCTTAGGCACACAGTATAAGGTCAAGTTGTAAGATAGGGTGCTTTCCAAAGAAGGTCTTACGAAGAAACAGCATTACTGTGATTAAATAGGTATGTATGGATACCTACTTACATACTTATATGGGCATACGAATTTCACTGACGTTAAATATTTATCTAATGTTGAAACTAGGAGTTATGCGACTCAAAATATACCTAATTATTTTTTAACTGACTTCAAAAAGGAGGAGGTTACTCAATTTGACCGTATACATGTTTTTTCTGCCGCCAGCGACTTCGTTCGCGTGGTTTAGTTATGCTCCGCTCCTATTGGTCACAGCGTGATGTTATATAGCCTAAAACCTTGCTGGATTAATGGGCTATCCAACGCAATAAGAATTTTTCAAATCGAACCAGTAGTTCCTGAGATTAGCGCGTACAAACAAACAAACAAATAAACTCTTCAGCTTTATATATTAGTAGGTATAAAATAGATATAGATTTATAAAAATAGGTAGGATTTTAGCTCTTGCCGCCCGAAACACATGATTACCTACTTAGAGTAAAACTGTAGGTAGGTACTAATTAGAATGTCTTATAAGTTTTTAACCGACTTCAAAAAGGAGGAGGTTACTCAATTCGACCGTATATAAGTATGTTCTTTTTTATGTTGTTCGCTTCGTCGTTTATGAACCGATTTTGATCATTCTTTTTTTGATGGAAAGAAGATATTTCCAAGGTGGTCCCATGTTAGGGACATCAGGATCTGATGATGGAAGACCAGAGAAATCAAAGGGAACTTTCAAAAATCATAGGTGCAACTAGTGCATTTCTTAGTATTTTCATTAAGTATTTAAAAGCACTACAATTTAATAAAGGTCTGGAGTAGATCTGATGATGGAGCCGGGTTGCAATCGAAGGAACTCCTCAACAATTCACAGCAGCTACCTTGTGTTTGGGCTCGATTAATTTGTATTGATAAGAACTTTATACCTAGATGGGTTGTAACTGTCATAAGAGCTATAATGATGAAGACAAAGGCCAGTTCCGGGAACTCCTCAACGGTTTACAGTAGCTACTTTGTGTTTGGACTTAATTCATTTAGATTGATGAGAACTTTGCACCCATTGGGTTAAAGTAATGGTCTGCAGTAAATCTGATGATGAAGAGCAGCAGAGGGAGGGCGCTCTGGGCAGTAGAGGGAATTTTTCAAAATTACTGGTAAAAATTAAAGTAAACAAAATTATGTCGTTTCCCAACTATATTTGCTTCAGCTTCAAGTCTGACCGGATGCAAGGGAATAGGTACATTACCTACATAGTAGGTACTTTTCACAACTAAAAAGTGTAAAATAAAAACTTTTTAAGTCGGTGTCAAAAACGAATATACAAAAACCAAAGAAACCGACTTCCGAAATTAGTTACTTTTCACTTTGTAGTGGTTTTTGGAAGTTGGTTGTTCTTTTTCTAAAAAAAAAGGTTTTAATGAATTAACATACCTAAGTATATTTAAGTATTAAAAACATTCATCTACATGAGGGCTTCCGGTAAAAGCTGGCAGATGAGAATTGATACCTATAGTTATTCAACACAGAACACTGTAGATCTTCATGCATACCTAGATAATTACCAGAATTGTTTTAACAAATCAATAAAAATTGACAAATATAAAAGGCATTAAAGATCAGGAGTGTTGGCTGGTGACGTCACTGGTCGCTAAAAAGTGTAGCGTGCAGTGACGTCACACGAGTTTTCAACGCGCTGTGTCGTCTTCATTTTTTGTTTAGGTAGATACTTAAATGAAAAAAGAAAAAAAAATTAGAAATCTGACTGACGCGACGGACTAATTAGTTTTTTTTAGTCAAATACCCTAATGCAAAGATTCACATCAATAAATCAGGGAATCTGCGAATTTAGCCGATCGATTTTATAAAAAGCCGAATCTCTTAAATTATAGAGTGAGCTGTGTCATTCCAAGTAGGTAATGCTATAATGCTAGGGATTGGTACTTACTATTACAGCTCAATTCACCTGTGGTTTCACGGTTGCAGAATATTCACGTGCCAGGAAGTTGCCGATTTTAGGAACTGTGATGTAGACCTAATTGCGTAAGTATTGCTTGTTAAGTTCCAAAACTGTGTCTGCTGAATAACGTAAATAACGCAATGAATGTTGTTGAATTGTCAAAATGAAACCCATTACTACTAAGTGCTATGCAGTTACCCTGCTGCTTCATTGTTTAGAAATTCCTTGTACCTACCTCCGGCCCTCCGACACATCGCATCGCGTCTCCCGCTTGCACTGTTACTTCGTTTTCGCTTAGCACTCTCAAGTTTTTCTTCTTGCTCTGCTTCTAAAGGGCCTGATGTTAAATAGTCTTCTTCAAGAATAAAATTATTTCTTATGCAGAGTGGTGATGACAATACGAAAATAAATGAAAACACGAACAATGCTGGTTCATAGGAATATTCCTAAACCATATATAAAAACCTACCATCAAAAATAAACAATGACAATTTCAAACTAAATCGCATAAAATTGCAAACGGAATAGAACATCCTTAAAAATATTGGTTCACTGACCTCCGATCGGCGACAGCGCGATCCTGTATCGACTTGCTTTTTTCGCGCCATTATTATTAAAGTTTGGTACCGCAGGATGCGCGGTCATTAACCTGTAAGCGCTTCCTTATCAACATGTACATCATTTAGAAAATGTGAAAAATAATTTCCTGTGACTATACTAATGGACATATTTATATGATTTTTATGGGTAGACTGAGAATGTGTACACGATGTTTAATTTATTGTCTTATTGTCAGTACCACTCTGTATACGAACAATAAAATATTAACTCTTTATATTATAATATATCATGGTGGCATATGTCGTGGTGGCCTAGTGGTTAAAACACCAGCCTCTCCAGTATGCGTGCGCGGGTTCGATTCCAGGTCAGGCAAGTACCAATGTAAATTTTCTACAGTTATATGTAAATACTTTCTAACACAATTTTAATGTCTTTGCTTTCTAAGTATATCTTGGACACCAATGACTGATGGTGAAGGAAACCATCTTGAGGAAACCTGGACTTTAAGTCTGAAATCGCCAACCCGCATTGAGCAGGCGTGGTGATTACGCTCAATCCTCTGTATGAGAGGAGACCGACGCCCAGCAGTGGGACGATAGAAAAAAAATAAGTTTGATAATGATGATAATATAATACCCTCAACTAGTAATATAGGTACCTATCGGCGCATCTACGTTTTTCATATTTTACAGGAAAAAAGATCAAAGATCTTAGCAATATTTGAAAATTTATTAATTATGTTTTTTTTACAGATTCGTGGCTATACTAGAAACCAAATGTAGTGTCAAACGGGTTCAAGATACCAGTAGGTAGGTTATACACGTTAATAAATATTAAGGACTAGCGGCCGCCAGCGACTTCGTTCGCGTGGTTTAGTTATGCTCCGCTCCTATTGGTCGCAGCGTGATGTTATATAGCCTAAAGCCTTCCTGAATTAATGGGCTATCCAACGCAAAAAGAATTTTTCAAATCGGACCAGTAGTTTCCGAGATTAGCACGCACAAACTCTTCAGCTTTATATATTAGTATAGATTGTAATAAACTAAGATTCACATTTTTTGCAGATGTGTCAATATTTTACAAGGTGAGCAGTATGTTATATTTAATTTGAAGGATGTTTTGTAAATGATAATATAATAAAGAGTGCAATGAACGCATTTATTAATATATAAAAATACCTACCCATGGGTAGGTACACATACCTACATTACAATTACATTACTAGGTATGTATTACATTACCAGCTTACATAGAAGACAGCTCCTGAATACTCAGGTAAAAGTAAGAGGAAATATAACTAATAAACTAGACACAAAGGAAACTACACTAAGAAATGTAACTAATACAAAAAAGTAGTGTAACATGATAATATTCTATGATAATATTATATTAAAATAAAAATGCAAGGTATTGCACTGTAAAGGTTGCCAAGATGTATGCTGTGGAAGGACACGCCGTGGGACAGTGTGAAAGTAAATAGATAATAGAATAAATAACATTGTTGGCAGGAATGGCAGGCAGTCGTGTGAAAATCTTAACAGACTCCGTGGCGTAGAGGTAGCGAATGCGGCCGCTGCGCAGTGCAAAATTTGTATGCATGAATATGAATATTTGCACTGGTCCGGTCGTGCCTCGGAAAGCCCGTTCAGCCGTTGGTCCCGGTTGCCATACGAACATCTAGTGGCAGTCGTTACGGGTTGTTAGAGCCCTCAAAAGTCCATCCTGCAATGCTTCGATGTCGCCTTCGGGCTGTGGAGGTCAGACGGCAGTCGCTTCACGGAAAATACCGAAGTTTAGCCAAAATCAGCAGTTAGGTACGTATTACAGAACGTCACTCAAAACTCAAGCTCTACCAAAGTCTCGTTTCAAGCCATTTGATTGGTTGAAACTAGTTTTAAGTAATGCTTAAGCAGAGATCAATGCTTGAGTTTCTTTCTGGAATACGGACCTTAGACTGGTAAAGCGGACCCCAGACTCCGAAGCTGAAAAAGCTATGTAGGTAGGTATGCGACTGGGATTCACGCTGAAATGTGAAATGATGATAGAGTCGTGTGAAAATCTATGAATTCACTACCTAACATTAAAATGGGTAATAAATTATTATCTACCTATTTGGAACATACATATACAGATAGCTATAAGTACTCATCGTTCGATCTAATTCAGTCACTATAGTGATAAGTGTTATCAATTATTTTACATTGTTTTCATCTACAGAATTGTATAGAATTATCAAACTCTGGCGACATCAAACATGAACTAACAATAATGATACGATTGATCAAAGTCGATACAGAGTACCTCATAGTACAGACGACATCACATCAAGCTACGATAATGTCAGATTTCCTTATTAGATTTTTCAACTTTATCTCTAAAGCATTATGGCTCAAGGTTGATTGGGAATATCTGAATGTTTGGGGTAGCTTGACCTGCTGTCCTCCGTACATCCAGCAACTACAGTTCATTGTCAACTTTTCAGTTCAAAATATCATATAGGTAATTGAGTAGGTACCAATTTTCAACTTTTGGACAATAAGCAATGTATACAATTTTTTTGTAAAACTATTGTTTACAAACTATTTGTAGGCCACACATAGTTTAATAAAAACATAGAAAGACAACAGCTTAAATATATCAAAATTTGATTTAATATCCTAAAAGCTTAATACGCAAACATCAAAGTCATTATCTTTTCACTGTCTATTTAAAATCATGATATAGAAGATATAACCTATAATAACAGTGCACAACCATACTACCTAATCATTACTAGCCCCGCACGATGATATTGCGACTGGCGGCCATCTTGATGACGTAGTCGAACTCGCACCGTCGGTACCGTTGGCATGTTCAGTAAGCGCTTACCCACTTACGCACATCGAATATTTTTGTTAGCTTTTTGTTTTTGTTATCCTGTTTTATTGTTGTTTTTGAGTTTTGTTGTTTAGTTTTGTTAGCTGTTACTCGTTAAAATGAGTAAGAAATTAATTAACAGTCGTGCTCGTGAAATTATAATTAAAGTGGACAATTATTTTGTTAAAGAGAAAGAGGACTGTAAGTTAGTTCTTGAAATTATAAACCGTGCTTTAAAAAGTGCTTCGGACACTACTGAGGAAATTTTAATACCGAAGCAACTGCTAATAGTTATTAAAAATATTTGGCAAAATTCTACGAAAGTCACGGAGCGTGTGGCATGTACCACAGGCATTGCAAAAAATACTGTGACGAAATTGCGACGAGAGCATGAGCCAGCAAAATGAGAACTCCTACTAAAGGAAAACGACAAAAGAAGGAATATTTCGACGGATTTTCCTTAACAGCTTTAAGAAATATTACAGTCAATGTATACGGTGAGGAGAGAAATACCCACAATGCGCAAAGTCTTGGCGGCTTCAAAGTAGACCTTAATTATACTGGTAGTGAAACTACATTAAGAAAAATAATTAAATGTGATTTAGGCTACCAATTTAAACGATGCTACCAAAAAGACTGACTATAATTGAAAGACCCCAAATTCAAGCGTGGAGGGCTAAATATTTACGACGTATGAAAGAAAATGACTCGCTTTGTAATAACAAAAGACCCGTTATTTATTTCGACGAAACGTAGATACACGCACACTACACGGTAAAAAAATGTTGGCAAACAGCAACCGATGTCGGAGTGAGACGGAACGACAGCCCTGGCCGCCGATGGATAATAGTTCCCGCGGGAAGTGAAAGCAGTTTTGTTGACATTTGACAATGCCCTTTTAATGCTTAAAGCAGACACCAAAACGGGGGATTACCATGATCAAATGAATGCTGAGAATTTCACCAAGTGGCTTACAGAAAAATTAGTACCCAAATTACCACGCAAGTCCATAATTGTGATGGACAACGCCCCTTATCACAGTAGGGAAGAGAATAGGCCACCAAGTATGAACAATAAAAAACAGTTGATGGTTGTGTGACTACAAGCTCACAACATCGACTTTCCCAACAACAGTACAAAACCTGAACTGTATTTATTAATTAAACGGCACAGACCGCCGAAAAATTATAAAATTGACAATTTATTAGCTGGCAATGGCCATGAGGTCGTTAGATTACCACCCTACAACTGCGACCTCAACCCCATTGAGTACATCTGGAACCTGGTAAAGATGATGATCTCAGAAAAGAATGTGGAGCAGTTGGAAAGTCGCATTGAAGGTCTGACGTTGGAGGCGTTGGCGTCAATAACTCAATCAATCATGTTAAACGGCTTGAAGAAGAAATATTGGAATAAAGATCTAATAACTGACGAGTTATTTGTCATAAATACGGCAGACGACAGTGAATCGGAAACGACAGACACAGAAAGCAGTTCTAATTCGGAAGACTATATGAGTTTAATTGATTATATTGAATTATATATAAACATTTTTTTACATACTATCCTGGTTTTATTTATAATCTGATAGATGTAGGTAGTGATTAACATATGACTGCTACACAGTGGACTCTGATTCAATTCCCGCTCGCAAATTAACAGAAATGTAGTTAGAAAAAATTAGTATACATGTAAGAAACATATACGAATAAGTATATTTTTCTTACGTCTAAAAGAATTATTTCCTTGAAATTTTTAATAATGAAAGTTTATTTGTCAGAATATGGGTGAGTAGGTATAAAGAGTGTATGTATAATAAAATTATAAAATACAAATAAACCCTTAACCGTAATATTAATTTTGCGTTAAACATTCTTTTGCTAGCTGTCCTTTTGTGTGACAGATGACGTCACAAAGCTGTTATTGTGACAAGGTTCCATCGCAATATCATCGTGCGGGGCTTATACAAGCTAAATATAATTGTACTAGATAAAGGTTGGGTCACATCAATCATAGATCCTCTCTAAACCCCTAGCTATGCCCATAAAGGGGTTTCTAAACAATGATTAAAGTTAAGTGAATTTAAATATACTTACATAAAAAAACACATATGGTTATACAGTCACTAATTAAAATACTTAACGTGAAGCAATCATAATGAATAAAATGGGATAATATTTAGCTAAAATACATTTTTATTTAAGTACTTAAATATACTTACATAAAAAACACATATGGTTATACAGTCACTAATTAAATTACTTAACGTGAAGCAATCTTAATGAATAAAATGGGATAATATTAAGCTAAAATACATTTTTATTTAAGTGCTGTACATTTCTCTCACATGTGCTGTACATTTTCCGTGTCTAAGTATAAATCTATTGATGTTGTTACTTTAGGTACCTACATATGAAAGATTAATTATGACATTATTTTATTAGTTCTCTACTTACTGAAAAAATATTAATTAGTATTTCTATATTATAGATATAATGACATAAATACATTTGTAATTATTTATAGAGGGCATCAACACTCAAACTGTAACAATGAATTTGGCACATAAATCTAGATCCCTAGAAATTAAAGGAGAATCTTTTCATTGGTTAAAAAAAAAATCTGTTGTTTCATACAAGTGCAATACTGTGGAGTAAAAATGTATGGAACAGCAATTTTATGTTAATAATCAATGAAAAATTCAATTGGAAATCATTCATAGATCTTTGGGTAGTTAGTATCTTGAAAGTCTGATAACCAGTCTTACCAAGGGGAGGTCTAATCCGTTTAGACTGGAAGCTGACCTCCATATAGTTTGGTAAAGACTAGGCAAGATGAGCCAATGAAAAATTAATATCCTAAGGGTTTAGATTCATCTACAGAGTTCATGATAACAGGTTGTGTGTCTATGCCATACTATATTTCTATATATTACATTATTGCTTTTAGTTCTATATATAGTATTCATTATAAGTCAGTTACTTTATCAGATATTACTATCATTTATTAGAATAGTATATTAAGTATAGAGTCCACTCAGTCTGTTAGGTTAACTAAAGAAATCAATTATTGAAAAAAATACACAAAAATGGCCACATCATTATACATTTGAGACTCACTTAATAGTACACTATATGCAAAGAATCACTTCATTTAAGCTTCATGAGTTCAGCAGTCACTTTTCTAAATTGCGTAGGTACGCACTAAGTACGCTTAGTGTAAACCTTTTTCGTCTAATGTCCTATAAAACTTTTTTGGCACGTTTCGCAGTCTTTCTCCTCTTAGTATCTTCTGAAGTTGAGCTTGAAGAGCTGGACTCGGAGCTGGACGACGAACTTGAGGTGCTGCTGTCACTACTACTAGTACTTGATGTGGAATATTTCTTCTTCCTCCTCTTCACAGACTTTTTCTTACGGTTTGCATCACTTGATGAACTAGATTCACTGCTGGAAGAGGTAGAATCTGATGAACTGTCTGATGATGTGGAAGGTTTACGCTTCTTTTTGGCATTTCTCTTACATTTTTCCTTCATCTTTTCACTGTGTTTGGAAGTGGATGTAACTTTTTTCTTACTATTGGTAGGTGTGGGAGTTCTGGGTTCAACATTCTTTGGACCACTTTTAGGCTGCTTAACCGTCACTGATTCTACATGTTCATTTTTATGTTTTAGTTTGCTGTTTTCAGTTACCTCTCTTCTGTCATTATTTTCATGTCTACTTTTGTACTCTCTTGCGTTGCCAGATCTCACTCCATCTTTTTGCAAGGATGGAGATGGCTTACTCCTCTGAACATTGGAATTATCTTTATTCCTCTCCTCTCTAGACTCCTCTTTGTAATCTCTTATGTTCCTCTCAGAGTTTCTTGATACACTTTGTTCAGTATTAACTCTATTCCTTTCACCTTCATGTCTGTCAGAATACTGTTTGTAGTCTTTAACATTTCTGTCTGTTTTCCTTGATACATGATCATTAGAATGAATTCTATTTCTCTCATTTTCCTGTCTGTTAGAATCATGTTTGTGTTCTTTATTGTTTCTATCTGAATTTTTTGTAACATTATTATCAGGGGAATTATCTCTTTTTCCCACATTTTCATATCTATTTGACTCATTTCTGTACTCTTTGACACTTCGGTCAGAGTTTCTAGAACCATTCCTGTTATTTGAATGATTATTCCTGTCATTCCTTGGTCTATCCACTTTAGATCGACTCCTGCTTCTGCTTCTTCTCCTTTGGGACTTTTCATCTGTTTTGTGATTTGTTTCTTTTTCACGTCTCTGATGTCTTTCTGATCGCTTTTCCACATCTCTGTCTCTTTCACGATCATCAGACCTTTTATTATTGGTGTCTTGATTTCTATCATTGTAATGCTTACTGTGTTCACCATCCTTGTATCTATGTTGTAAGGGTTTATTGTTTCTGATGTTGTTTTCCCTTTCCCTCATTTTTGCTTCTTCATCATTAAAATGTTTCACTCCCCTACCTTTGCCCAACCATTTCATTTTAGACACTGATTGAGAGAAGTCAACATGAATACGCCTGTCATCAATTAACACATTGTCCATTTTGAAATAAGCATCTTCACAGGACTTTTTATCAGCAAACTCAATGAAAGCGTATTGTAATGAGTCACCAGTTTTTTTATCTCTTATAACTTCACAGGTAACAATTTTACCAAATCGGCTGAATATAATTTCTAGATCATCATCATTAGTGATTGGATTTAGTTTACATACAAAGAGTACATTTTCAGGGGGAGCAATATCAGCATCTGGCAAGTCACCTACAATTTCTAGGATAGTAGCTCGAGCTTTGGCTTCCTTTTCTTCAATCATTTCTTGTATTTCTGCTGCTGATTTCCCTTGTGTTTCATCTATCTCTTCGTCCGGAGCTATTCTACCACCTTTAAGGCGCTCAGCACTGGGAGATGGAGACCTAGATGGTGCTCTTAGTCCAAGCGGATCATTGAAGGGATCCTCAAGTACTACAGTGTGCGTTATCCTGACATCGCGGTACGGGCGATGGCCCTCGTCACATATCACGTCATTCAACTTTCTCAGCACATCATGTCCTTCAGTAACCTCTCCAATAACGCAGTGTATGCCATCTAAAGAGTCCAAGTCAGAACCGAGAGTGAAGAAAAACTGTGAACCAATCATCATATCTCCTGTGCCCACCATTGAGAGCTGACCTACGTCCGTATGACGAATTTTTGGCATTTTCTCGCCTGAAAAGAATCGTTTGTCAGGCCCTTCCAATAGACCGAATATAGACTGCCCACCCGACCCTTCACCTGATGGATCACCAGTTTGGGCTATAAAGCCACTTCTGATCGTGTGAAACAAGTTGAAGTTGTAATATTTCATCTTGCATAGCTTCAGAAAGTTCAAACATGTTACGGGCCGTTGATCTAGATATAAATCCACAGTGATGTCCCCAAGGGTAGTTTCAATCACAACAGCCATTATGCGTCCAACTAAAGTAATCAACAATCTTCAGGAATTGTTTAACATTTCAGCGAAATTAGTCCAAACCGATGTTATTTATGTTAAAAACTTTGACACATCATTCATTCAAGACGGAGAAATATATACATAACCTTACTTTTTCTGTGGATGTTGCTATTGCAAAAATACAGACGTGACGTGAAAGTTGAAGATAAAAAAGGCAAATGTGAGACGGGATGCGCACTAGATGCGCACCAATACTTTTTACGGTTTTCGGTACCAATGAGCAAGGATAAGAATAATCATGTTTGCCGAAAAGTAATCGTGGTAAAACAATTCCTTTAAGCAAATTTGGTTGCAGTAATTCAATAAAAATGTTTTTATTGCTTTAGGGCCCTCCAAGAGGCCAACAGGGCCACCAGCACATTACACAAACACAGACCGACCTACCGACCTCGCCGCCGAGGTCCATCGCGACGCGCTCCACGTAGTAGTCCCCTCCCCCGTCCCTTGTCCGATGAAGGCCAGCTCGCGCCGCAGCTGAGCCAGTAATTATAATAATGTCCCAACAATGACCTCTGAGTTTGTTTCGGCGTTTCTTCTCAGAGCTAGTACTAGGAAACGTCATGGTCATCAAACCATTAAGAACACATTCGATCCAGCCGTCCCTTGCTGTCGTCTCTAGCGACGCCCTAAGCCGAGGTTCGTACGCCACAGGGTGACAGGGCCCTTAGTGCGTAGTCGCCTAATTTTAATTTAGTTTTAAGTGCCCCTGGCTGGAGGCTTTAATTTTAATTAAGGCATCCACAGGAAAGTCCGATTAAGTAGTTACGGTCTCCTAGTAGCCACCTATACTCTGTTTTTTAATCTCGTAGACTAAACTGACATTACGAGTGTTGGCAGTTTATTGCAATTCTTAAATAGTGCCGAAACTTAGCGTTCATAAAATCAAGTATCGTTTTTTACAATAAGTTATCCTGAAATAATGTGTAGGTACTTATTAAAAACGTAATAATACAAAATTAATAATGTAAATTTGACATTTGCATGTGTCAATTTAGTCTACGAGATTAAAAAACAGAGTATACGAGATGCCATACTAAAAAAAAAAAAAATTGCTTTAGGGCCGAGATAAGTACGGGGTTTTTTTAAAACTTCTATGGATAAATGGGTAGTGTTTGCTTTAGTTAAAATAAAACCCATATACATAATAGTATAGTATAAGAACTTGATTTTATGATATGGACGATATGGGTGTCAGATTTGTATCGCAATTCGCAACGCAACTCTTGGAGAGATAATATTTATCATGCTTATAGCGCCATCTACAAAATATAAATAAAGCATATAAGCAAAAGCGGCAACTGCTCGCTTGTGGCTGAAAGTAAATTTAATTTCACTTAAGAAGAGTAGATGGCGCTCATTAGAATATTTTCGAGTTACATTCATCTGAATTCAAATCTGAAGTATGTGGTGGCAAAAAAATATAATATAATTTTCGGTAGGTATGTACTGTGTAGTTGTGGAGATAATGATGACAAAAAGCACAAAGAAAAACAATCGGAGAAAACTTTTAGGGACAATTTTGAGAATCGCCTTTTCATTTTGGCACAGATATTATATACAATGTGTACATTATGTACCTACATATTATGTATGCGATGTAGAAGTAACAGCATACGTGACTCTCTTTCTCGCAAAAAGCGTTTGCCAGATCTCCAATTTGCTAATGATATCATCCACTTTGCCCAAACAGCTCTATAACACCAGACTATGCTTTAGGAGCTGTGCACAGTTAGCTTCAGGGTGAGGCTTGCGATGAATCGGTCTAAAACACCTAATGACCAATAGTAGGTACCTACTAAAACTAAGGTAGCGCGTGTCATGTAGAGTCGAGGTGGATGGGTATGTAATAATTTGTGTCGATGAGTTTTGATGGCATTGATTTTAAAAATAATGCTTAAGTTCGAAGCGATATAATCAGTAGCAATTGCAGCTGCGTACAAGTGAGTGGAAGTTAATAAAGCAGCGTGGACTGAACTTTAGTTCGCACTTTCGACTCTTTTTGTAAGTAGGTATTCATGAGAGAGTCTTTTCAATTTTAAACCCAACAACACGACCAACGTTGCTGCGCCTGAGGGAGATTGATATAGAGACTGCGAGGACGCCCGAAAAGGGATTGCCATCGGGTCCTCTGGTCCGGTCGCCAACCGGCACAATGGGGCCACCCTGGGATTTTTCGCAGTAGGCGAGGCAGCCTTTCGTGTGTGGCTGGCACATTACTTGGGCCCCCAACTACCTGCGGTCGGCCAGCGGAGTACCGTGCTTCGGATCCCGTTACCCTCCACGACAAAACTCCCGAAACATAACATTTGGCGTGTCGTACCCGGCACATATCGCAACACAATTGCTCAGACCCGTCTTCCGTACGGTTTCACCAGAGAACACGACGAATTGCTTGGCGGCATGACATTATCTGGTGGGTGGTAACTTATGCCGGCGGTCAAAAATACACATTATTTTCATAGGAACATTTATTTAAAATAAATAAAATAGGTACCTACATACATAATTATTTCGTAAATGATTTTTAGTTGCTAAAATTACTAAATAGTAATTGAATTACTGAAATAGGATATGGTTGGTTTATTAAGGTTTTTTATAATAAAAATCTTCAAACTAAACTTCTCTAATATTAATAACACAAACGCTCGTAACTATATTTATCGTTCAGCGTTATACCAGGTATGCCTAGGTATGCCTAACTATAGTCAGAAAATTAATGTTGTTTTTACTATTCTAATTTTTCTCATTCCCATAACCATAAAGAGACAGCTTGCCGCGACAAGCTTTTGATGATGATCATACCTTTTTTTATAAATTATTACCCACCGCTTGACCGCAATCCCGCCTGATGGTAAGTAGTGATGCGATCGTTAATGGTAAAGCGCGCTAGTTTATTAAGAGCCTATTCACTCTAGCCTTGAAGACACTCAAATTGTAGTGTGACGGAAAGACCGCCGCCGGCAAATCGTTCCAGTCCCTCGATGTACGTGGTATAAAAGAAGAAGCGAAACGCTTCGTCCGGATCGTAGTGGTATTAACAACGTGAGGGTGGAAAGTCGCCGTACGACTGGTCGTCCGAAGGTGGAACGGAGATGGGGAAATTAAATCATGCAATTCCCTTGCACCCTCGCCAGAATGCATCCTATAGAAGACCGAAAGGCTGGCTACTCTACGCCAGTGCTCCGACGTCCTGTGTTCTACGTGTGTGCCTATGGGTAGGTTTACTGCGATTTTATTTTTTGGTTTGTTAAGTAAGAATGGCGTAAGTACTTATACGGGTGCGTAAGTATACGGGTGTGTGTGACTGTCTGAAATGCTTAAATAGAAGAAGTTGTAAAGTTAAGGTAAAAAATCCTTTATTTTACACAATAATCGAAACAAGGTACAGACAAAATAAACATAAGTATACGACTGGAGCCCAAGCTATTGCAGCCCCGTATTTTTGGACTCCAGGTCTTCCTCCCGCGTCGAGTAGGTACCTAAGTTATTTTATTACAATTCTTTACTATAAGACAGTATGTACGAGGTGTAGGTAACGTAACGTCAAGTACGTCGCAATTGAGATGTTAAGTTGCGATAGTTTTGTAATGCGGACATTGGAGTTCTGATTGCTACCGTAACCTGCGACTAGTTGGGAACGTTTGGATTGAACGGACCAATGGGCGGTCCAAACCATCCCAAGTGATCCCAACTAGTCGCAATCATTTGACAAAAATGTGTTCGCTGATTAGGGGGTACCTATAATTCTGCATGTATATGAAAAACCTGGATATAGTGTGTTAAGAATGAGCAACTGAATCGATTCTAATCATTTTTACACCATATTTTTCCCAAATACATTTAGAAATTGTTCCACTGTGGTTACCGAGTGCGCACGGTATACCATAGTACTCCGCACTCGCGCAACAGCTCACGCCAGAGGTCAACACACCGTTCGTCAGCCCGAGCGGAGCGTGGATCATATTTTTGTTGGGACAGCCTAGTAGGATAATAAGCTTAACTTTGTGGTTTTTCATGAAACCTTTGTGAAATTTTGTACATAGATTCTTTACTTACAATACTGGATACGTGTATCGGGTTACGCTAAAACAAAAAAATATTGTTGTATAGGTACCTAGTACGTACTTACCAATTTTCAATATCGAGGTGTCGAACGCAGGCCATGCAATTCACCAGTTTCCGACTCACGGTTCTAGAAAATCTAATAAAAGCAGTTTCTCTCGCCCTGCTTCCGCCCTCACCCCTAATAAAGTGACTATTGAAAATTTACCAACCATTCTTCCAAGAATATAAGCTGGCATGAATGATGATCCCACCTTAAATTTATCATAACACATTGGAAATACAATTCTATCACCATGATGTAAGGTTGTAAATATATCAAATTATTGTAATGTTAAGGTGGTTTAAAACTGTCTCAGCTTTTAGCCGACAAGGTTACTTGTAGAAATAATAAAATAGTCTTCACAATTGAAAATATGATATAAACAAAGCGACGCGTGCTTCTTTTAACAGTTGCTGCTATTACTACCAGTACCTACTTACATTTTTGGGGGGTTTGTTGACTAGGACCTTTTAATTTTGATAGGTATAGGTACCTACTTATTGTTTTTCTTTTTCAGTGTACGGGATTAAAATAAAAATAAATAAATAAATATATACGGACATATCGTACAGATTGAGCTAGCCCCAAAGTAAGTTCGAGAGTTGTGTTATGGGATATTAACTCAACGATACTACTTATATTTTATAATAAATACATATCGACGCTTGAAAGGCAATCATACCTAAGCGACAAAAAATCGTAAATTGAGATATATACACCATTCGAACCGGCAGATTTTTCTGCGTCGTTTGGTGTATATTACCAATTTACCAATTTTTGTCGCTTAGATATGATTGCCTTTCAAGCGTCGATATATTGATAAACATCCAAGACCCAGGCCAATCAGGAAAAGATCGTTTTCCCATCATGTCCGGGCCGGGGATCGAACCCGGGGCCTCCCCGTCAATTATGTATAATATGTTATCGTTATATTAATTACATTATGTAGGTGCTTATATGACGCGGTTCAGCAGTGATTCGAAGGATCGGGTAGGTACCTATGACAGAAAAACCTGAACTTTCGTTGTATTTTAGTTATTTTATTTTATGGTATTATGCGAAATAAGTATCTAAGTTGTTATGTGACTACCTATCGATTGAGCATTTCTAAATTTAAAAAGACTTGAAATTTTTTATTTTTTTTTTCATCTTTGTTGACGTAGTAAAGCGCGGAGTTTTGGCGGGAATGTCAAGATGAGTGTCACGCTCATTTTTCATTGGACTTTTAAAATTATTTATAGTGTTGTTTACTAAATAAAAGCGCGTGATTTATGTAGTAAAAAGTGCATTCAGTGAATAATTTATAAAGTGAAATATTGTAGCATAGTGGCCACATCATGACCTGAAACCGGAAACGAAAGGAGATAGTTTAGTTTAAGTTAAGCTAGTATAAGTTAGGATATAAAACTCAAGAAAAAACATACTGAAGACTAGGCTGTATGGCGTACTATTGTAACGTTGTGATTATTTCTTATTTTATTTATTATTTTTTGCCTTTACTAAGAATAGGGAAACGCACCTTTTTGTGGTCTATGGTTATTGATACTAATTGTCTATTACTATTTGTTTTGCTTTATCTGTGACATTTATTGTCGTTTTGACGTTTCAGTGTGACAGTTTTTTTGTCAAATTCCCAAGTTTGTGAGGAGTATTGTTTTGTAATGTTTGCATGGCATTGTTTTTTTGTATATCAACAACGTAATGGTCGCTGCTTTCATTGTGAAAATGAATTGTCGTATTTTTTCATTAAGGGATTTTTGTAGATCAAGTTATATTTTCATTGGATTGAATGGCAGGGGTCATGTTGTTTGGTGTGGAATACCGAGACAGCAAAGAAGAGGAAAAGACGAGTTTTTTCGATGCCGAAATGCCTGTTCACGCGAAAGGTCGATAACCTGACTCGCCAGTTCGGGGAAGCATGTGGTGCTTTTTCAGGTGAGAATTTGGTTGAGCGACTGGCGTGTTTTTGCCAGCAACTGTTGGACATGCTCATGAAGAGACAAAGACGCCCAAATATGTGTCAGTATTATATTTTTCAGAAAACTTTTATTGGTACATCTACCTCTTGATTTGGATTTTTCGTAGTTATAGTGGATGAACACATCCTGAGACAGCGGTTACAGTGAAACTGCGCCAACCTTGAAGTTATATTTTGACCATTATGAGGTTAACACAGATATTTTTCATTTAAAAGAAGCCTTGTGCTGTAAAAACAGTAGTCCAACAAACTATCATTTTTTTATTTTCACACCCGATTAGCCGAACCTCTACTTTCTCTTTTTTTGTCAGAGAATCTGCAACCTTCTATTTTACAACATGGCGCCCAACGTGGGCGCCATTTGTCAGTATGTAAAATTAGAGTTGCCTGGCGAATTTTCATTTTTTCTTTAAAGCCTGGTATTTACATCACTGACAAATGGCGCCCCACGTTGGGCGCCATTTGTCAGTATGTAAAATTTGAGGTTGCCCGGGTTTTACTCCCTGACAAAAAAAGAGAAAAGTAGAGGTTCGGCTAATCGGGTGTGAAAATAAAAAAATGATAGTTTGTTGGACTACTATGTTTTAATTACAAGCTTTTATATGTAACAACAGGAAACTATCTTTAACTCTTATTAAATGTAAATAAACAATATAGCTTTATTGTTAACCTCAATAAGGTTGGGTCAATCCTAGCGGCTCCAAGAGTGGTCTGTTGGAGCCTCCAGGTTTCACGCGCAACAGTAGCCTAGCAGATTGCCCACTAACTCTAGCTCAGCTTACTCAGGCTGTGGATTTCATCCACTATGACTACAGAATTATACAAATCCAAAATGGGGAAAATTATATATCAGAAAAGGTCACAAAAGGTCACAAAAGGTCACAAAAGGTCACCACTGGTAATATAATAGTAAATGAGTTTTCTACGGGTACAAGAATGTTATTTAAATTGAGATAAGAGGGTACTTGCGACACATCCTTGGAAGTTCCTGGCCTTCTTTGTCCCTGAAACCATGTGTCCTGCCTCTCCAAACCAACGGGGTTGAAGGTAGAAGAATATGACAAAAATAAAAAAAGACACGCCCAGGCGGCGCTCCAATAGAAAAATTCTCCGCCTGGGAGACCCAGCCACATGCACAGGATTGCTTGGGCCTAGTGCTGCTTGCTGGCTGGTCCACACGGCCGCGATTGTCCCAAAATCAGCACACCGTGTCAGAAGCCTTTATTTTCTTTAAGCCCGTCCAGGCCGTCTGCCCGACGCCCTGCCGGTCAGATCTATCGACATCGAAAAGCCTTTTTTTCCGATCGCTACGTGACTCCACAGGTATTTTCGCCTCCTTTTCTTTTGGCTGTCCTGAATCTCTCGGTGCCAAACACCCGAAACCAAATTACCCCTTTGAACGGTGGGAGATTTCCCCGCTTACAAGATTCCAATGTTGTTGATATACCAAAAAAACAATGCAATCCTGCATTACAAAACAATACTCCCCACAAACTTGGGAATTTTACCAAAAAACTGTCACACTGAAACGTCAAAACGACAATAAATGTCACAGATAAAGCAAAACAAATAGTAATAGACAATTAGTATCAATAACCATAGACCACAAAAAGGTGCGTTTCCCTATTCTTAGTAAAGGCAAAAAATAATAAATAAAATAAGAAATAATCACAACGTTACACTATGCCTTTGCCTTTTCCGTTCAAATGAACGGAAAGAATGAAACCAAAAAAAAGTAGTAAAGCGCGCGTGGTTCCAATTTTGAATTGAAGTAGTGTTGCGTACGCGTGAATAGATTAGAACTTTACACATTTGCACTAGCGATTGCGAGTGTTGTTTGTCGTCGGAAACTGCCGTATGTGTTGGGAAACCTTATAGGCAGGCCACAACGGCACAGAAATACTCTAAATACTTTTATCTACTCTCATATCAAACAATTAAAAATATAAAACCAAAAAAGAGTTTATATTGACGTACTTTACCAATAGTATATCGAAAGGAAATTAAAAAATTAAATTATAACATTATTTCTCTAACAAAATAATGTTATAATAATATTTTTTTTCATTACGGTACAAACCATAGACAGCCATTGATATAATATTAAACTAAGGTAGATAAGTCACTAGCGCATTGAACTTGAAGCGTACAAAATATCATATCTGTTTAATATTATATCAATGTAGACAGTACTATTTCATTTTTTATCTGTGGCTGCGCGCGCTTTGGCGCATGCGCTGTGATGCAGGGTGCAGAATTGTTAACATTTTGCATATTACAATTATGAAACTGAATAAATGGAATTGTGTTGCGTTGGCGTTAGACGCACTGAGATTAGATAAAGTAGTGTATGAAATTGTACATAATTAGGTATTACACACTCGTGTGATACTATTAAAAACTCGCTTCGCTCGTTTTTTAAACTCACACTCGTGCTTAATACCCCTCATTATGTATCAGTATCATAAACTACTTTAAAAGAATCACATTTATATGCAATTGTTTACGCGTGCGCGTGTCCTAATCTGAATAATCGAAGAAAATATGAAGCTTATAAAAATCTACCAATTTATTGGTAGGCATAGGTTGGTAATTCACTTGTTTCCCAAGTAACAGTTTATTTGTTTCTTGGTCTTTATATTTGTTTTCATTATAAAATATTTATTCCAGGAATCAGGCCATTTTAGAAGCACCAAAAATAAACTTTCTGAAACCGAAAAGTTACAAAATAATTGAGTGTTTATTTTTTTGAAAGCCTAGTGACATTAATTTTGTCGTGAATAAATTGTGGTCAGTATTAGTTGTTCTGTGGCAGTGTCATATTTATTCTTCATATTTATTTGTAGTAGGTACTAATTATTTAACTAAAACCTTCATAAAGTTTGGGAAATTAGTACATACTAATTTAATAGAGTTGTCACTATCGTGATGTGATTGTATATTTTTTATCATTTGTTTAAATTAACCTGACTGCACTGATGAAATACCTAAGTAATAATCATCCAATTAGGATGCTAATTACTTTCAGAAACACATCCTATACTTACTTCGTACAATGAAAGACCACGAGGACGATCCATATGTAGGTAGGTAGCGTTCTAACTTTTTCTATGCATAACACGATATGATCTCCATGAAAAAGCAATCAAATCGCGAGTGAGCGTCAAACCAGGCTACAAATAACACTGGATGTATTTTTAAGGAGGCGGCGTGGGCCAGGGGTGACGCTTATATTTCCATATAAATGTTGCATAATTTAAAAAGGACTCTCAATGTGCTGCTCGCGTTATAAAACTCGTGTTTTATACGATTCATTACGTAGACTGTCATACTTATGTGCACGCATTGAAGCGGTGTTGCCATTTTTGTAGACTACCTTGAAAAGAACGATGACAACTAAATAATAATAAATATTGTTTCGATGATTGTTTAGCTAAAACGAGTTGAAATTTGTTCATACTAAGTTATTTTTCTAGAATAAATTGACTTCTTTTATTCGCCAAAACAAGTTTGAAAGTGAAATTCTTACATTAAAACTTAATTATACCTACTTACATATTTTCAGCTGAAAAGCCTCCGAGCCGTAGACGGGCGTGCAAAAAATGTAACACTTATTACGCAGCTACAATTTTCTATCAATAAACAGAAGATAGCTAAAACTCAACGCGAAAATACCCAGTAATCTTATAAAGCCAAAATACAAGCCAATAACTGAACATTGTGTCCGGAGGACGCCCTACTGTTAGATTTAATCTGTTTAGAGTTCGCCGTAAAACGTAGTCGATAAAATAAAGTGAGGAGCGCAAAAATCTCCTTGTCTTATCGCTACCCAGCAAGATTACACATAAAAATGTTAAATGATCTTGAACGCGTATTGAAAAAATACGACGGGAAATGGCGGGAGAAATTGGAAAATGCCCACACGGCGCGGCAGGGTGCGTTTTGTGTTTGTAAAAAGAACGTGTAGAACTAATTGCGTGACGTGGACGACTTGAAGTACAGCTTGGCAATAAAGAGTGTGAAATAAATGAGGTCACTAGTATCGCACCTGTGGCATTTTAAAAGGATAATTAAGCATTGACAATTTATAGTTTTTGAAAATTATAAAAAGATTGTTAAAATAAACGCACTGTTGATACAGAATGTACTAAAAATTGACAATTGAGCAATGTTTTATCAATTATCTATTTTTAGTTCCAACTGTCATCGCGTCAGACTCTTTTTTGCCAAGCTGTATGTGTATGTAATATGAATAGGTATTGGGCCAATGATGACGATTCAGATTAATTACACCTAAACTTACCAGCACCTTATTTGAGTGACACACACTGTCAATCTCGATCTGAATTATTTTGAAGGATATTGATGCTCAGAAACGTACGGACGACAGCAAGTAAGCTACCCGAAACTGTCAAAATTTTCAATCAACCCTGAGCCTTTAAAGATAAAATTGAAAATCTAATAAAGAAATCTGACAGATTGTAGTAGTTTGTTGTGCTGTCGTCTGTACCTAAATAACGCAATAAACATGGTTGAACTATCAAAATGAAATACTTACGTAACACACAATCTTTCGTACTTCTTGTGTTCTTCTTCCCTGCTGAATCAATTTGAAAAAATTGCTAACCCATTGCTTTACATGTTCCAATTTTTCTGCTGAATATTTTTTTTTTATAATAAAGTGTAAACTAGTGCTTGACTGCAATCCCGCCTGATGGTAAGCAGTGATGCAATGGTTGAAGGTAAAGTGCGCTAGTTTATTAAGAGCCTATTCACTCAAATAACTGAGTGAATAGGACAGAAGACGACAATTGAGCGAGGTGATGCAATGTGGTTAACATTGCCAACAACACTACCAACGAGGCTGCGCCAGAGGGAGATTAATCTGGACACCCTCCACGACCAAACTCCCAACACAACAACAGTTGGCGCATCGTACCCGGCACACATCGTAACACAACTGTTCAAACCCGTCTTCCGTACGGCTACACCAGACATCATGCCGGAACACGACGAATCGAACTAAATTACAAAATGAATGTTATTGAATTAAGTAAATAAAAGCATTGCTATAGGTACATACGAATGTTACGAAATAACACCTCTGGTGCCCAGTTGAAGTTTTGTTGGATTTTGTATAGCCAATCTTTATCGTTATCGATGTTTGCCTTCACCGTTTTGAGAGTAGTGGTGATGATATACTTTGCACAAAGTATAGCGCCTCGAACCTACGACCATATATTACTGTTGCTCTGCAATTCTTCACAGGCATAACATCAATGCACCGTAATTCAGTGAGCGTGTTATATCTTGACGGTGGGG
Source organism: Sesamia nonagrioides (assembly GCA_017933935.1). Lineage (NCBI taxonomy): Eukaryota > Metazoa > Arthropoda > Insecta > Lepidoptera > Noctuidae > Sesamia > Sesamia nonagrioides. The sequence goes on from JADWQK010002354.1 coordinate 570,025, forward strand.
TCGCGAAGTGTAAGTGACACCGAGGCGCGGGCTTGTCGCCACTCGTGAAATCTAATCTTGACGACTAATGTCGACTATAACACCGCCATGTTATGTTCCACAACTTCGTGCGTAGAGGTATAGTACGAACTTACCCTTCAAAATGTAACAAAGCCGCCGCTGGCAAATTGTTCGATGTACGCGGAATAAGACGAGGCAAAACGCTTCGTCCGGATCGTAGTGGTGACAACAAGGTAAGGGTGGCTACTCGCCGAACTCAATGAACCGCCCAAAATTTAGGTTCGAAGAAATCTCAACTCCCAACAGCAGAATGCGGTCGGTGCATTAAAAGGATACATTCAGAAAAGTAGGAGCAAGGTAAACGCGCTCGTTTTGGCGGTGAACAGACACGCCTGTGTTTTGCCGGCTTTGGATTCCACAAAATTTTGCCTGCACATGGCTTTGCCTCATTCGGAGACTGTCCGTAGTGCAACATTCATGTGCTCTACCATAGCCTCTCTTTTGGACCGGATTGATTGCCAACTAGCCCGAGCACCTGCAGATATCTCTCCACAACTGTGCTGTCATCTGCATAACCATAACAGACCCCAGAAGAATACGTTTTTTCAACGATTTAGTCGACATGGGCTCCGATGAGCATCCGTCGACAACAACGCGGAGGGACCGTTAGGTCTCCGTTAAGACCGAGGAACTCTTTTACTCAGCCAGTCAGGCCAGGGGAAATGCTGTATTCCGTGCGCAGTTTCTGGCCTGCCATCGGACGCGTCCCCAGGTGGCGGATAGGGGAACAGCCCCCAGATATGGGGGTTACCGGTTTACCGGCGCGGACCAAAACCAGAAGTGGGGACCGCTTCGGCGGTCACATGTGCGGCGGGTCGGCCACCACTCCAGGTGGCTGACGTGACCCGAACTCCGGGTCACCGTCGGGCAACCCGGTCTCCTCATTGAGAGGAGCTGGGGGCCCCGTTTGCTTCCGGGCAAACGAGTGGGGCTAAGAGGAAGGACACCTCGCTAAAAAACCCTTGGCTGCTGCGTCTTCTCTCTCGAGACGTACCCAGTTCGGCCCCTCCTTATGGGGGAACCATTGTGGGCCCGCCTTTTGGCGAGAATCGCCGGCGGGGGATTGGTAGACAGGCTCTGCCATTTCCCATGACCCCGCCACTCAGGCGATGTGGTTGTGCCGCTGTGGGTTTAGTGGGTATTCCCGGCTTCGGCTGGGCGAGTCCCACACACGGCCTTCGGGGTACGGTGCGTAAATGCATTACCACAGCGTCAAAAAAAAAGGGCAAATGCTGTATGCTGGAAGTTAACTCAGGCCAGCGTGAAATATCCGATCGAAGGTCTTCGAGATATCTAGGGAGACTGAAATAGTTTCCTCATTTTTCTCGAGGGCAGAACCTCCTTGTTCCTAATGCGATTTTGGGCATTGAAGTGTCGCAGTGAGGCAAATTCGGTGAAGTAGCACTGATAGTATCTAGACTTGAATTGTGGGCAAAGAGACTTGCCCACTCGCCGTATGAGCCAGTGTTCCATCAGGCTTAACCAGACGAGGCAGTGTGGGCCGACAGAAGTTAGCTTCGACCGATTAGGTAAGGGTCGAAGTAAAAACACTTAAGCGCCTTTTTGTAGGAATTGGCAGCACAGTTAAAGGTTCTTTGAACTTAGATCTGGAGCTCTGCGGTGACGAGCGTCAACCCAGGTAGGGAATGCCATGTGCTTACGCTGTTCAGCTTGAACACAATCGGCGTTGAACCATGGGCGAGCTGAGCCACCGATGGGCCCATCACTAAAGTTTTTAAGAAAGTTCTAAGACTATCGATATATGTGGGTATGGGTAAATTTAAGCAAAAACATACAAGTCCTTACGTATTTAAAGTAAAAATCTTTATTTGTAAAACATAGGTGAATGTGGTAAATAAAATATAAGGTACGATCTGGCATTCATTGAGTACCTACAAAAGCTAAAAGACAGCTATGTTCTCGATAAAAAAATGCTTAAATTTACGTTAGATTTATTTAATGTATGGATGCGGACCTTATGTGTAGGCATTTTCTACCAATTAGCCTTTGGGTGATGTAGAGACAAATACTAGTAGATGCAATAATGAATATTGAGGATTAAATATGTTAAGTAGGTATAATGTTAATCCATACTAATATTATAAATGCGAAAGTATCTCTGTCTGTCTGTCTGTCCGGCTTTCACGCCAAAACTACTGAACCGATTATAATGAAATTTGGTACACAGATAGTCTAGAGCCTGAGAAAGGATATAGGCTAAAACATCCCGCTATGACCAATAGGAGCAATACAGTAACAATTTTTATTGCGAAAACGGAAGCAAACTCGTACGTCCATATTGCTCCCATTATTTTAACAGGTGCTTATTTTATATCAACTGGGCTCTTTTTATTATTTTTCGGAATTGACTACGGCTTTGAAATTTGACATAAATATTGTTTATTATAAGCTGTATGTTGGCTATCGGGAACCACCCCGAGCTGTAAACCGAATTCCACGCGGGCGGAGTCGCGAGCAACAGCTAGTTACGCATAAAACTATATTTAAATATAATACAGTGGAAATCGTTTATAATGACACCGAAGGCAAATAAAAATACGTCATACTAAGCAGACGACATACAAAGCAGTTTCTGGAAAATAAACTTATCATTTCACTTTTCTCAATCAGAAATTTACGACATTTTAAGGTTTAATTTTTTTATAAATCCGTAACAAACAATACTTCATCTTCATCAATTATTCAGTAGGTAAGACTCAAAACAAAAACAAGTCATGCCAATAGGAATGTTTCCTGGCTAAAAGAAAATGATTCTATTTAGTCCGTCATTTAAATTATAGAAAAATATTCGATACGTATATTTTGTTTTATCAAATCAATAAAAATTGACAAATTGACATAAAGATCAGGAGTGGTGGCTAGTGACGTCACTGCTCGTTAAAAAGTGCAGCGTGCAGTGACGTCAACGCGTGTTTTCAACGCACTGTGTCGTCTTCATTTTTTGTTTATATGAAAAAAGAAAAAATACGTGTCTAGTATTTTTTTTGAAATCTGACTGACGAACTAATTAGTTTTTTTTAGATGTATCTGCTCCACAATGTAAATAACGAAATGAATGTTAACAGCTATCATTGACATATATTAATGGACATGCCTTACAGATGAGAATTGTGGCACTCCGAAAGAAAGAGAGGAAACGAAGTTTCGGTCTATCTTTGTCTCTCTCAAAGTCATCAATCATCTATGAGGAAAGAGACCGTGCTAGACCGAAAGCATAGGCCATCTCTCCCACTCTTTTCAAACCAAATAATTATTCCAGATTATAATTATGCGCATATTATGTCGCTGAAACCCATTGCTACCGATAGTCATCATCATCATCTCAGCGTTAATCCCAGTCGCATCCGAAGCTTTTCAGCTTTGTAGTCTGGGGTCCTTATTACCAGTTTAACTGTTGATTTTGGTTAAACTTCGATATTTTCCGTAAAGCGACTACCGTATGACCTCCACAATCCGAAGGCGATATCGAAGCATTGCAGTTAGACCAATTGTCGGACTTTTGAGGGCTCCAACAACCCGTAACGACTGCCATTAGATGTTCATATGGCAACCGGGACCAACAGTTTAATGTGCTTTTTGAGGCACGACCAGACCAGTGCAAATATTCATATTCATGCATAGGTACATATATCGTCACCGTAGAGTGAAAACCTCGGGAATGCATTTTTGCTCAAATTTATTTTATTGCGTTTCTGGCAAGAAATCCACACTACGCACAGCTTGATCTGACTCATTTGTTCATTCGATACTCGTAGTGACATCTATGACACACACCTCGTAAACACGCGCAGCTGTCAGTTTCGTGTGAATACCTAGCAACGAACGTGTAGTTTCATTTTATTTTCATTTTTATTTGGGCAATCTTATAGTACTGAACCGATTTGGGTATGAAAGTGGGTTAAATCTCCATATTAATTAATAATAAAAATTATCCATACTAATATTATAAATGCGAAAGTAACTCTGTCAGTCTGTCTGTCAGTCTGTCTGTCAGTCTGTCTGTCAGTCTGTCTGTCAGTCTGTCTGTCAGTCTGTCTGTCAGTCTGTCTGTCAGTCTGTCTGTCAGTCTGTCTGTCAGTCTGTCTGTCAGTCTGTCTGTCAGTCTGTCTGTCAGTCTGTCTGTCAGTCTGTCTGTCAGTCTGTCTGTCAGTCTGTCTGTCAGTCTGTCTGTCTGTCAGTCTGTCTGTCAGTCTGTCTGTCAGTCTGTCTGTCAGTCTGTCTGTCAGTCTGTCTGTCAGTCTGCCTGTCAGTCTGTCTGTCAGTCTGTCTGTCAGTCTGTCTGTCAGTCTGTCTGTCAGTCTGTCTGTCAGTCTGTCTGACAGTCTGTCTGTCAGTCTGTCTGACAGTCTGTCTGTCAGTCTGTCTGTCAGTCTGTCTGTCAGTCTGTCTGTCAGTCTGTCTGTCAGTCTGTCTGTCAGTCTGTCTGTCAGTCTGTCTGTCAGTCTGTCTGTCTGTCTCTCTGTCTGTTACGCTTTCCCGCTTAAACCTCTCAACCGATTTTGATGAAATTTGGCACAGACAATCTTTCGACCCTGAGAAAGAACATAGGCTACATTTTATCCCGGAAAAATTTGATGTTCCCGAGGGAAATCTAAAAAGCGCGATATAACCGAAATTTACGCGGGCGAAGCCGTGGCCGGAAAGCTAGTTAATAATAATAAAAAAATATAAAAGTCGCCGTACAAAAATTTTACAGCACGCAGTTTTTTCTTCCTCCTGAAAAGTTACTATTTTTGCACTTACGAGGTTTTCTCTCTACGGCGACGCTATGCATTTTTGTGTATTCTGTGGAGAATGTTGTTGGTTACACATTTGCTCATATCTTTTTGTATTACTCTCTATAAAATATAATGTGTCACTGTTTGTTTTCCCAAATAAATAAAATAAAATAAAAATATATTTGTACTGCGCGGGGATCAAACCCGCGCCTCCTTGCGCAGCGGCCGCGTTCGCTACCGCTACACTACGGAGGCTGCCATTGCTACTGATAGTGTATTACGCAATTACCACGCTGTGCTTGTTTCTTATATCTATAGTAGTCATTTAGTTTTTAAATAATTATTAGGTATCCTGCAGTTATTTAGTTCCTTTATTATTTAAGCCGTGATGCAATCGTTGATGGTAAAGCGTGCTAGTTTATTAAATTATTTTCTTATTCACTCAAAAAAACTAAGTGAATAGAAAAATAATTTAATTTCATATTTAGTTTCATCCACAATATCAATAACTTATATTATACACAAAACTAATAAAGCCACTGAAATATAATATATTCGGCCCCTATACCAAGTAGTGATCAGGGGTAATAAACAATACAGCGAAATCAGAAGGTGTCTACACGTGAACATAAAATATTCTTTACGATATTACCATAGACTAAAGTAATGGTATAAATAAAGAAAGTGTCGTGTCGGGGCGTTCGGTGGGCCGATTGGCTTCGATTATTGCCCCGCGGAGACTAATATCCCTTTCTTTCGCAAATGTTTTTTGGGGAATGTTATTTTTTGGCGCGTCGGTCGCAGATGGTGGCCGGGGCTCGTGAAATTGCCCGCTATTGGAGTGTCTTGGACGGCACAGTTGGGATTCTGTAAGTAGGGTCACTTACGTTAAGTAGCCTCTTAGTCGGGCACGTGTCGTCCCGTCACAGTCAGCAGGTGCGTTTCAGGACAGTTGCGCAATTGTGATTGAAATTGCTCCCGGTTTGTGGGGGTTGACTTTTATTGTCTATTTTAGCTAGTATTGCTTTTTTTTGTTTATACATTATTATTTCTTTTACTGAGCGCTGTGTTTTCTGATTGGGTAGGAAAATTCTGTATCTAATGTCATGGTATTGAGTCACCTTCAAAACGCAAATATTTTAAAATTTGCTTATTTAATTTAATTTGTGTTTTATATTATAAATTTTAAGAATTCTACTTTTTGGTGTGCTCCAAAATGTACCTTAGCTTTAAGCCAATGTAACACCTCTAAAACATTATGGTAAACAAATAAATGAACATGATTATAATGAAACATTAAGAAGTTACGACGTTTAAAACCCACATACGCTCACAATAACTGAGAAAGCAAGCTTACAGTACACATACAATCTGTAATATAAGAACGGAGGCAAAAAGTAAACAAGGCACAGAGGCAGTTTCCGGCAGATATTAAAGGCATATCTCTGTATTATGAGCGAGAAGTTCTGTAATTTAAGGGCGTTTGCAGCGCCGCGGCATATGGCGGCGTCAGAAGGGTTGCGCACCCCTGCACGTGTGACTATGTCGATGTTTTGATTTTGATGATGAATTGGTGTTGTTGATGGGTGATGTAATTTGATATTTAAGAGTTTACTATTATGTGTGTGTTTTGTAAGTATATGTTTAAGAGTTTACTATTATGTGTGCGTTTTGTAAGTATAGTCGTATGTAGTAGAGTCGCAGTTAAATTAAGTTGTCAGTATAAATAAGTGTCCTTTTTAAATTACTGCAATCGTATACTATACTTCTATATAACTTTACCTAATTTTTATTAGGACTTCATGTTATTGATTAATAGCTGCGTCCCGCGGTTTGTGACACTTATGTTTGGATCCACTGATAATATCAGGATGAAAAGTATTAGTTATGTGTTAATTATGGTTAAAAACTATGTGTGTGCTAAATTTCATCCTAATCCCTACAGTAGTTTTTCCAACCTGCGCATTTATAATATTAGTAGATTAGTAGGAAGTAAGTTAGTAGGATTCTGTTATTTAAATGCCCTTCGTAGCTTTTCTACGCACCTTGCTACGGGAACTGCCAACCGTACCGTAGCTCGCTACGCGCTACGGCTACGTCATGTATAACGCTTGATTTTGATATTAGCTGCTTTAATAGATTGGTTTTATTTTTATCGCTAGTATATAGTATTCACTATACGAATTGTAGTCATGGAAATTACATGAAACATTAATTTAATTGGTCAGCGGAGTGTAGTACACTTTTTTTTTGTTTTGGATTGGAAATCATCAAATGACCTCTCCCGCTCTGGGCGGCGCTAAGGGCGTGTCAGACTTTTACAGACTAAAACCCACCCGTGTTTTTTCACTTGCGTATGCGCCAGGGCCACGGTTTCTTTTTTAAGCAACCCGCTACCCTGACCCAAGAGGCATCGGTCTTCGTGGACCCCGTCACGATGTGCTTACATCTTATTGAGGCACACGTGAACACAACGCGCCGTCGACCCGGGCGTGATCCTTAGCCCGTGTCTACGGTGGCCGGGAATTTGGTGTTGTCTTCCGAGCAGGGCATAGTAGGGTAGCTCTTAGTGAAATCTAAAAGAAATTACATATTCAGTCTATGATAACGTTCTCACTGCAACACACACATGCCTCAACACACACACATGCATGCCTCTGATACATACATTCGTCTTCTCTGTGAGAGGAAGTGGGCTTTACTCAACCACGCGAGCCCAGTGCGTGTTGATAAATGTCCCAAGGCTGCGTTAATAGTTCTGGGTGTCCGCGTGGGTTTCCTCATGCCAATTTGTTTCACCGTTATCTTTACCAAGAGCAATTGTAATTAAAAAAAATATTTACGACCGACAACTGGTTACCAAGAGGCCACCACTGCTCTCATATAAGAAAGTGCAGCAATATGACAACACTATTTGAATTTAATTATTTATTTATGTCATCATCATCATCTCAGCGTTAATCCCAGTCGCATCCGAAGCTTTTTCAGCTTTGAAGTACGGGGTCCGCTTTGCCAGTTTAACTGCTGATTTTGGCTAAACTTCGATATTTTCCGTGAAGCGACTGCCGTCTGAACTCCGCAACCCGAACACGATATCTAAGCATTGCAGTTAGACCAATTGATGGCTCCAACAACCCGTAACGACTGCCAATAGATATTCGTATGGCATTAGATGTTAGGATGGCAACCGGGACCAACGGTTTAACGTGCTTTCCGAGGGACGATCAGACCAGACAGTGCGCGAGGATCGAACGCGCGTAAGCAGGCGCTTACGCAGTGGCCGCGTTCGTTGCTGCTGCGCCACGGAGGCTGTCAAATTATTTAATTATATACTTAATTCTGTACCAAAAATACATAAAGAAAAATAAAGTAGGTATATATCGACAATTACCAATTATCACGACATCGATAAGTGTCCCGTCACTATGGCAGTCGCTCGTTGCTCAGACACAGCTGTAGTTCGGCCGGTGCTCGATTATAACTAGCTTAGTGAAGTCGCGATACATGTGAATATATGCAAACTTTTCTGCTCCATTTGTATCGCGATTCACGATGCTGGCGGATCAGCAGGGTAATTGCGTAACACAGTAACAGTAGCAATGGGTTTGATTTTGATAGTTCAACAACATTAATTCATATATCGTGGTGGTTTAGTGGTTAAAACACCAGCATCTCAAGCATGAGAGCGCGGGTTCTTATCTTTCAACTTTTCTAAAGCTATATGTACTTTCTAAGTATTTCTTGGACACCAATGACTGAAAGTGAAGGAAAACATCTTGAGGAAACCTGGACTTTAAGTCTGAAATCGCCAACCCGTATTGAGTAAGCGTGGTGATTACAATCCTTCTCTGTATGAGAGGAGACCTGTGCCCAGCAGTGGGACGATAAAAAAGTTGATGATGATGATTAACAACATTCATTGCGTTATTTACGTTGTTGAGTAGACACATTTTCGAACACATGGAGTAATGGATGAGCAATATGCTTCGAAATGATTCCAACTGATAGCAATAGTGTGAAAGCAATTAGGGTGCAGGCGACGTGTTAAAACCATCATTAAACCGTTGTGAAAAAGGGATGGCGCTATTCACCCTGTATAGCTTCATCTTTGTTTGACATTGGAATCATCATAAATTTAACAGGTCATAGTAACCTCCCAGTAGTGCGGTTCTGTAACCATCTCTTCTTCGTGTTCTTTTTTCAAGTCTACCAAGTCTCACTACTTTACCTGACTTTTAGTGGTATTGAGTATCACTAAAAGTCTTTGAAATGTCGATGAATTGCATCTTTCCTCGTATGAACTGAAGAATAGTAGCCTCTTGTAGTAAAATACCAACCCGCACTGGGTCTGCGTGGTAGAACACGGCCTACTCCCTCTCACAGAGAGGAGGCCTGAGTCACTGTGTCCCAGGAGTGAGAACATTATAGGCTGATTATGTAGTAAAATGATGACCATCCATACTTATAATACTTATACTTATCCATACTAATATTATAAATGCGAAAGTAACTCTGTCTGTCTGTCTGTTACGCTTTCCCGCTTAAACTTCTCAACTGATTTCGATGAAATTTGGCACAGATAATCTGTAGACCCTAAGAAAGGACATAGGCTACCTTTTATTTTGATATTCCCGAGGGAAATCTAAAAGCGCGATATAACCAATATCCACGCGGGTGAAGCTGCGGGCGTAAAGCTAGTTTATTATAATTATTACGACTCCGTACAAATAACACAATCGTGAGAATCTATCAAATCTAGCGAAATATCCATCAGCACCGTCTTTACGTCGCATACTTTCAGTCACAGTCCAAGGACTTTAAAGGAAATTCTACAGCTTCATAGTTTTTAAAAATACGTATGCTCAACAACGTGGAACGTGACTGATGTAGGTTTTATCAATGATCACCGTTCTAGAAGACGGACCTAAGGGCTTATGGCGTGTACTTAGTTATTTATTTTCTTTCGCTATGACTAAATGCCAACAAGAAACATAGTTCTAACAACACATTAAAATTGTATAAACATGTACGTAAATGCAAACAGCTTTAAAATTGGTTGTCAGAAAACATAATGTCGGCAAGGAGAAGGGTTGGGTTGGGTCGCGTGCCCTTTCCCTATTCTTGACATTTTAAATTGTTTATTTGCGAACAAGTGTCAAGTTATTTATTCAGTGACGTTGGTGTTACCTTATGTCGTTTGCAGCCATTCTGTTGTAGGTACAGTCAGGGCTTTTGTTTATTTTTTTATAATTAACCTGCCACAATCCCGCCTGATGCAATCGTTGATGGTAAAAGTAAATAGGAAGGAAGACGGCAGATGAGCGAGGTGATACAATGTTAAACCCAACAACACGACCAACGATACTGAGCCAGAGGGAGATTGATCTGCAGACCCTCTACGACCAAACTCCCGACACAACAACATTTGGCGCATCGTACCCGGCACACATCGCAATAGAATTGCTCAGACACGATCTCCGTACGGCTTCACCACACATCATGCCGGAACACGACGTGGTAACTTCTGCCGGCAGCCGATGTTATGGCCCATCACCGATCTTTGTCAGTTTTAAAATTATTTTCTTTTAAATCACTTTAGCACATTTTTGATAAGCGAAGCTACGGCACTGAGTAGACTATTAAATCAATCTGACTAGGCTTGTCCCGACCATGTTGGGGTGGGTTTCCAGTCTAACCGGCACCCTAATTGGGTAATACACTATTACTATCAGTTAGAATCATTTTGAAGCTTATTGCTGTTCCATTGCTCCCTATGTTCGAAAATGTGTCTGTTCAAAAACGTAAATATCACAATGAATGTTGTTGAACTGTCAAAATGAAACCTATTGCAACTGATAATGAGTTGCGCAATTACCCTGCGGATGCAACCGCCAATACCAAATATTTTACATGTCTGACCTCTACAACTTAGTTAGTAGGTAGCACGATACTCATTGGTGAGATTCGTTGTCAGTATAGTACAGTCAATACGGATCGTCATACGCCCGCAGCGTATGAGAATCCGTAATAACTGTCACATATCCAGAAATGACAGCCGGGATTAGACGTGCTTTCTGACACGGATTTAGGTGTGTAAAACTTACCCACCGCGACCTGCTACGGAGCCACCTCGGTAAGCGTAACTCAACCAGCAGAGTAAATGCGTAACACATTATCAGTAGCAATAGGTTTCATTTTGACAATTCAACAACATTCATTGCGTTATATACGTTGTTGACCGGACATATTTTGGAACATATGGAGCAATGGACAAGCCAACGATAAGTTTCAAAATTGTAACGTTGTGATTATTTCTTATTTTATTTATTATTTTTTGCCTTTACTAAGCATAGGGAAACGCACCTTTTTGTGGTCTATGGTTATTGATACTAATTGTCTATTACTATTTGTTTTGCTTTATCTGTGACATTTATTGTCGTTTTGACGTTTCAGTGTGAGAGTTTTTTGTCAAATTCCCAAGTTTGTGGGGAGGATTGTTTTGTAATGTTTGCATTGCATTGTTTTTTTTGGTATATCAACAACATTGGAATCTTGTAAGCGGGGAAATCTCCCACCGTTCAAAGGGGTAATTTGGGTTTCGGGTGTTTGGCACCGAGGAGAGATTCTTGACAGCAAAAGAAAAAGGAGGCGAAAATACCTGAGGAGTCACGTAGCGATCGGAAAAAAGGCTTTTCGATGTCGATAGATCTGACCGGCAGGGCGTCGGGCAGACGGCCTGGACGGGCTTAAAGAAAATAAAGGCTTCTGACACGGTGTGCTGATTTTGGGACAATCGCGGCCGTGTGGACCAGCCAGCAAGCAACACTAGGCCCAAGCAATCCTGTGCATGTGGCTGGGTCTCCCAGGCGGAGAAATTTTCTATTGGAGCGCCGCCTGGGCGTGTTTTTTTTATTTTTGTCATATTCTTCTACCTTCAACCCCGTTGGTTTGGAGAGGCAGGACACGTGGTTTAAAGGACAAAGAAGGCCAGGAACTTCCAAGGATGTGTCGCAAGTACCCTCTTATCTCAATTTAAATAACATTCTTGTACCCGTAGAAAACTCATTTACTATTATATTACCGGTGGTGACCTTTTGTGACCTTTTGTGACCTTTTGTGACCTTTTGTGACCTTTTCTGATATATAATTTTCCCCATTTTGGATTTGTATAATTCTGTAGTCATAGTGGATGAAATCCACAGCCTGAGTAAGCTGAGCTAGAGTTAGTGGGCAATCTGCTAGGCTACTGTTGCGCGTGAAACCTGGACGCTCCAACAGACCACTCTTGGAGCCGCTAGGATTGACCCAACCTTATTGAGGTTAACAATAAAGCTATATTGTTTACACACTGACAAATGGCGCCCAACGTGGGGCGATTTGTCAGTGTGTAAAATTAGAGGTTGCCCGGGTTTTACTCCCTGACAAAAAAAGAGAAAAGTAGAGGTTCGGCTAATCGGGTGTGAAAATAAAAAAAATGATAGTTTGTTGGACTACTATGTTTTAATTACAAGCTTTTATATGTAACAACAGGAAACTATCTTTAACTCTTATTAAATGTAAATAAACAATATAGCTTTATTGTTAACCTCAATAAGGTTGGGTCAATCCTAGCTGCTCCAAGAGTGGTCTGTTGGAGCGTCCAGGTTTCACGCGCAACAGTAGCCTAGCAGATTGCCCACTAACTCTAGCTCAGCTTACTCAGGCTGTGGATTTCATCCACTATGACTACAGAATTATACAAATCCAAAATGGGGAAAATTATATATCAGAAAAGGTCACAAAAGGTCACCACCGGTAATATAATAGTAAATGAGTTTTCTACGGGTACAAGAATGTTATTTAAATTGAGATAAGAGGGGACTTGCGACACATCCTTGGAAGTTCCTGGCCTTCTTTGTCCTTGAAACCATGTGTCCTGCCTCTCCAAACCAACGGGGTTGAAGGTAGAAGAATATGACAAAAATAAAAAAAAGACACGCCCAGGCGGCGCTCCAATAGAAAAATTCTCCGCCTGGGAGACCCAGCCACATGCACAGGATTGCTTGGGCCTCGTGCTGCTTGCTGGCTGGTCCACACGGCCGCGATTGTCCCAAAATCAGCACACCGTGTCAGAGGCCTTTATTTTCTTTAAGCCCGTCCAGGCCGTCTGCCCGACGCCCTGACGGTCAGATCTATCGACATCGAAAAGCCTTTTTTCCGATCGCTACGTGACTCCACAGGTATTTTCGCCTCCTTCTTCTTTTGCTGTCCAGAATCTCTCTCGGTGTCAAACACCCGAAACCAAATTACCCCTTTGAACGGTGGGAGATTTCCCCGCTTACAAGATTCCAATCTGCAGAAATCCAAAATATAACTTGGTCTACAAAAATCCCTTAATGAAAAAAATACGACAATTCATTTTCACAATGAAAGCAGCGACCATTACGTTGTTGATATACAAAAAAAAACCAATGCCCTGCAAACATTACCAAACAATCTCCCTCACAAACTTGGGAATTTGACAAAAAACTGTCACACTGAAACGTCAAAACGACAATAAATGTCACAGATAAAACAAATAGTAATAGACAATTAGTATCAATAACCATAGACCACAAAAAGGTGCGTTTCCCTATGCTTAGTAAAGGCAAAAAATAATAAATAAAATAAGAAATAATCACAACGTTACAAAATGATTCCAACTAATATGAAATGAAATGAAATCGTTTATAATGCAAGTAGGATCACTGATCACTTTTACACGTCATATGTTTGTTTTTTTTTAAACTAGATGAAGCCGGCATTTCCTAACTGACTACCTCTGAGAAGAAATAGCCGAAACAAACTCAGGGATCATCGTCTTTTTTTAAGTCCAGACATTAAAAATGAAAATGTTTACAATACCCTTTTTGCAAAGTTTGGCCTTTATATAGTTTTAAATCGTTTAATGGGTAAGTTTCGAATGTCCATGGGAAGCTTGTTGTAAAAGTGTATACATTGACCCATGAACGAGTTGCCTACTCTGTGGAGACGATGGTGATGTACAGCAAGATTGTGTTTGTTCCTTGTATTTATATTACGAATATCGCTTATTTTCTTCAAATCCAATATATTTTTATGTACATACATAAGATTTTCAAATATATATTGTGAAGCTACAGTCAGAATGTTCACCTCTCTGAATTTTTCTCTAAGAGAATCGATAGTAATAGTGTTATACACAATTAAAGTGCTTATCGACTAAAATAGAGGGTATTAATTACTCGATAACAACAAAGATCAAAAGAGTACTTAAACACCTTTGAAATATGTCGAGTTGATATCGAAGTAAAACTTTTTTAATGACCATTATTGATGAAATATAAAACCATTTTTAAGCATGTAGAGAACTTGGCTGAATATCGTTATGACGTCATAATTACATTGCTGAGTCAATGAACGGTAGCCATCTCATCGTGAAAACATAACATGGCTACCGGCAAAAGTTACTACCCACCAGACCAAGTCTTGCCGCCAAGCGATTCATCGTGTTCCGGCAAGATGTCTGGTAAAGCCGCACGAAGGACGGGTCTGAGCAGTTGTTTTGCAATGAATGCCGGGTACGATGCGCCAAATGTTGTTGTGTCGGGAGTTTGGTCCTGGAGGGCCTCCAGATCAATCTTCCTCTGGCGCAACATCGTTGGTCGTGTTGTTGTTGTGGCTTTAACATTGCATCACCTCGCTCAACTTCCGCCTGCCTTCCTATTCACTCAGTTTTTTTTTTGAGTGAATAGACTTTATTAAAACTAGCGCTCTTTACTATCAACGATTCCGTCACTGCTTACCATCAGGTGGGATTGCGGTCAAGCACTAGTTTATAATTATATAAAAAAAAATGTGCTGTCATTCTAACTTCACTCATAGTCCAGTCACTTTAGGGTTTCACCTCGGAATTTGAGATAATAAGCTGGAAACTCGTATACAGCTTCATTTTGGCGTTCTAAAAGTTGTCTGAAAAGTCTCATATTATCGAGTGTCTGTGTCGTAAGTTATTCGAGGTAAAAGGTCACGAAAATGGTGCACGCACAATGGTCCGCTGGAGGGACTGAGTGCGGAAACCAAACCAATAACATAGAAGGTCACGAAAATCGGTTTTATGCGTTGGTATTTGACTAAAAAAAACTAATTAGTCCGTCAGTCAGATTTCCAAATTATACGTGTCTACTATAGACACGTATTTTTTCTTTTTTCATTTAAACAAAAATGAAGACGACACAGCGCGTTGAAAACTCGTGTGACGTCCCGTCCCGATCTAAAAAGTGTAGCGTCCACTACACTTTTTAGCGGCCAGTGACGTCACCAGCCACCACTCTTGATCTTTTATGCCTTTTATATTTGCCATTTTTTTTGATTTGATAAAACAAAATATACGTATCTAGTATTTTTTGAAAATCTGACTGACGGACTAATTAATTTTTTTTAGTCAAGTACCCTATTATCTCTGTTTCTATTGCTCCAATAACGTTAGTACCTATTATCAAAATTGTAGAGCATAAAATTTACGACAAATTTTGTATTAACATTTTTTTTACAAAGGCAACCGTTTTTGAGATAGAGAGCGGAGAGGCACCCCGCGCTCAGGCATATATACTGTAATACAAGGTTAACCGTTGCCGCCGAACGCCAGAATGAAGCTGTATACGAGTTTCCCAGCTTAATATCTCAAATTCCGAGATTGACCCCTTTCTTGCCTTAAGTGACTGGACTATTAACGTGAAGTTGCGGTATTTTTAGAATCGATTGACAGATAATATTGCGCAATGAGGACACAGTGACCAACAAATGTATTTTGGGTGCGTCTGTAGGTACTTAGAAAATGTCTAGCAATTGTATTAGTATAAAAGGCACGCTTAGGGATCGCCTAGCAATGATAGTGCAGGCATTTTTGCGTATTGCTTTTCGCCACAGATGGCTTTTACTGCCCTGTTGGGGAACAGAAGAGTCGTTAGTGCCTTAATTTGCTTTCTTCCGATAGTTTATTGAAGTTTTGCTTCCGATTTTTTTCCGCTTTTGTATATACCTACACGTGTAATTAATAATTCCAAAATCCCTTAAATCCGATATACAACTTTATTTTTCTTCATATTTGTATAAAGGTAAATGGTGTATTTCCTTTTCAACTTGATGTTTAGAACAGCTAAGCCATTCTAGTAACTATATACGCCATGCTGACACGAAATTATAAAAAGAGTATGTAATTTTCTGGCGAAAAACTGATCAACTTTCTTCTAAACTAGTATTTTATATGAAAGTTATAATTGTAAGACTTTCCTACTAGATTACAAAACAATTCATTCAGATTACAGTCTTTAGTAAGAGTAATTTCAGTTAAGCTGAAGCGAGACCAAGAATGTGAAGACAATTTTATGTTCAAACAAAGAGAAGCAATTTTCTCGTCTTCGCCTCAATACCACAGCATCAACACACTCACAACCATCCAGTAACCGATCATAAGTAAGCGTAACTTTATGACGCGTTGGTCTCGACGGGACGCCGCAGCGGCGGTCGACGGATAACCTGCAAATTGTCAGCGGCCCGACCGTCTGACCGCGTGACCGCGTGACCGCATGATTAGCTAGCCCGTATCGCTGCCCGTTTTGTTTTGATATGCCTGCCCGCACTACCCCGTACTACCCGGGCTACCCGTTCACACCGCTCTGTGGCCACATGCCATGTAAGTTTCGGGCTAGCAACGAGCAGTTTGTGGTCGACCGCCCACTCGCAACTTCAACTAGTTCTACGCCGTTGTTTGTTCGGTTGTGTGATGACAGTTGGAAATATGACTGCGGGTAATGTTTTCTTTCGCTAAAAATTTGACCTTCTTTCGAGTTTAGTTGCAATAACATAAAATAATAAAAAATAAATGTATATCCTTGTAGATAGATTTGTGCTTGTGTTACATACTCTTAGTTGATGTTTTAATAATCAACTAAGAGTATGTAACCAATGTACCCTAAAATTATTGTTTGTTTTCTTTCGTGAGGCAAGACAGCAGCGGCTACGAACTCACTGTTCCCTACACAGTGAGTTCGTAGCCGCTGCTACGCTGCGTCGCCGCAGCTACGGCGTAGCACAATTTCTAGCCGTTTGGTTACTTTGTATAAACATCAGCCAGTCGATTCTGTAAAAACGTCACCGTAAAAATTAATTTGAAAAAAGTGGCTTAGAATTGCTGTCAATAATGTCAATTAATAGCATTCGTAGGAATGACTGCTCACTCCACGCTCACTTTACCTAAGAATTCTCATGATAAAATAGTTACAGAATCGCACTGCAGATATTAGTTGTTTATGTTATATCCCCGAAATTATATGATCAGCTTTCTTTTTAATTTCGAGGTGGTTCCAAAAAAAAATCCCCAGAAAAAATATAGGAATTGTATGTACGCTGTTTACTTCAAATTTCCGTCTTAAAACAGTCGTGAATGTTAAAAAGGACAGAGCAGCCAAACTAATAAGAATAAGGAGAAGACGAACACCTTCATCCGTCCAACAAAAGTTCAGCGACGAACTGTCAAAGTTACCGCGCTGGAAGCCCTTTCAGCGCAAGCGTGCGGGGGCGAGAGAGAGACGTCTATATTCTCCATCTCCTTCTTTCTGAACGAGGTCTGCGGGTCGCGGCTAACCCTCGGCGCGAGGTTTGCGGCGGGAAAAATGTGTGTTTCGGTGTGCCGATAGCGGAGCGCCGCAGCCCGCGACCCGAGCCCCGCCCAGCGCCGAGCCGCACCCGCGCCCGCTAACGCGTCTTGAGCCACTTAGTCGCTAAGACGACACACACACTAGTATAGAACAGCGGGCTGAAGTAACTGCAAAGATTTTGGATAACTTAGAGTTTGTAGTTGTCATAAATGGCTTTTTTGGTAAGTATGACGTTGGATGTATCTCGCTATAGTAAGATCATGTTGAGTAAGCATTAAAGCTCATACAGACAGGGATGACAAAAAGGTTTGGGTATTCTTCGTAATAACTTTCATGGGCTATCTTGTTAAGTTTTATTAAAACTGAACGGTATTGGATAAAAATGAAGTCTTTAAAAGCGGTACCGGGACCGTCTTGTTCTGTCTGACAATACCTCCTTTTAAGGGTTTGTAGAGAGTGAAGACTTTCTTGTACTTTGCTTTTAAATGAAGCTTTTATTGACTTGATTGTGTTTAGGGGGTTCACATATCTGAGCTTTAGTTTCAATCTGAAATTACACTTATTTGTTGGTACTTGTGGTGGGTTGCTGTTACCTTTTATCAGGATCAAATAAACCTGCACAACAATAAGTATTAGACACATTCTCTTCAACTTCTGTGCACGCTGTCTTAGTTTCGGGCCAGATATGGAGCCACGAGCTGTCAAAATGGAGTGGGAAAAAAGGCGGGAATGTGGCATCGCTTTATGTGAAGCTCGTCATTGCGCTAGACAGAGCCAGCACGCTGAAGCGCGGCGAGCGAGAGTAGGACATCGAACACAACGTGGTTTATAAGAAAACCCAAGACGTTGGGCGTGTTTGGCGGGTGGGCGTGTGGGTTTTGTTCGCGTAGTGGTGAGGTGTCTTTGTGTGCGTGCGTGCGTACAGTCGTGTGGTCGTACTCGTTGCATGTGTGCGTGACTGTACTCAAAGGTTGTTCTGGAAGCACGCTCATCCTTTTGTCAACGATACGGCGCTATATCGGCTTGGTACTTTAGTTATTAAAGTGAGCAGTTAAATTTTACGACGATATAAAATTTCCATTGTCGGCTAGCTTGAGGGCTCTGAGGTCCTTTATGCGGCGATGTCAGACATTGGAGGCACTTTCAACCTTATGCTGCTGATATTAATTTTGCTCTAGGTTAATATTCCATCAGGATTGGCTGGTTGGTTTTGGCAGGGGTCTCTAAACTTTCAAAACAAACATGGTAGAACACTTATTGATGTTAATTAATTCATTCGTAATTATATCGCTGTAAAGACCCAAAGGTAAATTTGACTACGATACACTCTTTATAACTTCAGTAAGTATAGCATAGCTCGTGACTGAGTGGAGTTCATTCCTTAAGGTTGCTAATTAAGATGTGGTTTCCAGACCGCGTTAAGATGGAGAGAAAGGTACTATATTTATTGTAAAGAACATTTGATTTTATACGAGTTCATGTTTGATGAAAGATACTTACAAATTTCCCCCTCACTTCTGAGATTTGTGGATTTACGAAAACTTTGGTACTTAGAATACCACTTTGCTACGCCTTGTTGTAGTTAATTTGGTGAGGTGAGGCTATGACATTTTAACACACAAAAAAAAAAAAGAAAAATCAAAGGAGGAAAAGCCAAACTAAGCATTTATATACTGTGGACAAAAAAAAAAAACAAAAGAAAGTACACAATGTGTGTATAAGGTGCTGCTACATTTCTAAGTATTCCTTTGAGCGCAGATTTTGCCATGCGAGGTAAGTGCGGCACATATGTTTCACGTCCCGGCTTGTCCCGAACCTAACTATCTCTTTTAATACTTATTTGTGCCCGACACTCACATAGCCCCGTCCCCTCGCGTCGCGTTGCAGCGCGTCGTTGTGTGAGTGGACTTCTTTCGCCCGTCTCTGTGTGCGGGCAAATTTCTTTCGAGACGTAATAAGGGGACCGTTTCTTTCCCGCTAAGGTTTTAATGTCGACCACGTTTCGGTGGCGGACGCCCGCGCCTTTCCGCGGTTACCGGTCCAAACTTTTAATTTCATTTAGTGCGGATAGTGTATTGTGTTTTCTGTGGATTTTTCTAAGACGTTTATTATTATTTTTTTTGAGGTAGGACCACTTTTTAACTTTCCTTTGTTTTTAGTTTAGAATTAGTTTTTGGGTTCAGCTGATAAGAAACTATAATGATAAAAGTCTGAAATTAATTAGTAGAAAGTTTGTTTAAGTCGGCAAACTTGAGTTTGTCGGAGCGTTGAGGGCGGGCGCACACTGGCGTGTTGTTTTCCCTAAAACCGCAGGCTCATTAGCCTGGGCGCACACTACGCCGCGGCGATTAAACTCCGAGATAACGGCACATATTGTGATAACGTGGGGTAAACGCTTTGCGTACTGCCTACGACTTTGATTAGATTACTTCTAGTTTTGTTTATGTTACGTTGTGGTGATGAGCCCTTTTCTGCTGAATAGATAGGTATTCATACATATTATGTTATAACAAAACTTAAAAAAAAAAACGTGTATAAAAGCACATTTACTTTTTCTATTGATACTATACCTACTTGTTTACTTACTTAGCTTTTCTAACAGATGAGGCAATCACTGAAAATTGTTTTACAGACTTCTTTAATGTACCTATTATTTAAAATTATTTGTAAGTCAAACTTTTAGATGACTTTGAAAACCAAAATAATGCAAAAATATTTTTTAACAGAGGGGATATTCTCGTAATTTAAAGAATGTTCACAGTCTAAATCTTAGTCTCAATCTGTCAAAAATACTTCTAATTTCCCTAAATTTTGACAAGTTTTTGACTTTGTTTGTCACTCTAATAAACTGACAAACAAGACAAAGACAAGATTATTTTTTTTGTCGCTTTGCCATCGCATTAGCCAATGTCAAGACAAGATTTTAAACGTTTTGAGTTACGAGAATTTGTCTCATAATTTTACAATTATTGTTAGGCCACAAACAATGACAAAAGTCAATTATTTAAAAACAAAAGCGCGAAGGCGAAGCGCCAGAAAATACTTAGTACATAAAAGACACAAACAACCACTCAGAATCAAATTCCAAACTATTAGAAAGTAACACGCTTCGCAATATTCACGACAAAGACAATATAGGTATATTTTTGCACACCCACATCGTAATACAATTATATCCCATTTAGGTGGCGCCGGCAGCGGCAACTTGTTAAAAAGTAAGCGTGAACTTCCATTAAAGTGGTTGTAGCGATCCCTAAACTTCACCTGTAATTGTCGGGCCCGTGGCCCACGGCCGGGTGGGCCATGTTACACGCTCGTTAACTCTTACCGAATTATTTTCTACACGTACGCATGTATGTAATGCGCTTTATGGCATAATAAAAAAAACGGATGAAGGAATTTACAATTAGTTGCTTTTTATTTTGTAATTATCAAGGAACGTTTGTTACGTGAGGAATATGGTTTTATGAAATTTGTATCTTTTCGTGTTTTAAAACTGAACTGTTACATACATAAAATATGCATTTTATATACATAGTAAATATCACAGATATCAATGCAGAAATTCAAACTGTCTGCTTAGGTATCTTTATAGTTTCTGATACACAGAGATACCTTCATTTTGTATAAATAAGTAAAGACGTTTTTTTTCTAAACTCATTATTGATTTTAAGTTTGTGTAAAAATTTAGGTATGTCCATTTATAAAATATTAAACAGATATGATATGCTCTAACAAATTAACCGAAATAAATGTGCCGATCGGAGCAGCAGCACACACATGCAATTTTTTTATTCTGCGTACATTTCACACGTTGGTACGGTGTGAGTGAGATGGGGCGCAATCTAAAGCATAGAGAAGAAAAAGATGGCTAGTGTTTGTCGTTTGCGCTGTTAGTGTTTGTCGTTTGTTTTTACGAGTGTATCGAGAGTGACTAAAGCGAGATACTGGACTTACCTCCTTTTGTGCGCTTCATTTTCAGTGCGCTAGTGACTTATCTACCTTAGTTTAATATTATATCAATGGGTATGTCTCAAACATTTATCAAACGACGCATGTATGGATATACGGTTTAGTTTTTGACATACTTTAAAAAAGCAAAAATTTTATAAATACATAGGTACACATTTACACGTGAAACAGTTATTAAATATGTAATACAATCTTAATTAGACCTGTTTAATGCTAATCTTCAAAATGCTCAGTTCATAACGAGCATGAATTCTGTAGCCCTTTAAGGAAATAAATTAATTCAAAGGCTTGAATTAATTACTGAAATATGCATGAATACTGTCAGTGTAGGTCACTTTCACATTTTGGACTGAAATCTATTGCATAATGGACATAAATATAGTTAAGGCAAAGTTTATTTCAAATTAATGGTACAGTAATACTGTTAAAAACATATCAACTTTATTCAGATGGCAATTAAGCTGATTTTAGAGTGACTAGAACTTTTGAAAAAGTTATAAAGTTGTAGCGTAAGATGTTAAATGCGTTAAATGTTAGTTGTAGTGGTTAAATGTTTGACTGCTGCGCTGCGTGTCGCGTGTTCGATTCCCGCACAGAAGAAATATTTGTTTGACCTACAAGTAGATGTTCAGGGTCTGGTTGTTTGTGTGTGTGAGTTTATATGTTTGTAAACGCACCCACGATGCAGCTGAAATTTCAATCGCGACTTATTTCCCAAAAATGTACACAAATAAATATACCTAAGTTTATGGAAAAATGACTTTATTATTATTTTTCTATTCTCAAATATAAGTCGCGATTGCAGATTAGAATATATGTGATTACTAATTTTAATTTATTTTATTTATTTAACAGCAATTGTTACATTGTTCAAGCAAATTAACACTAGCAAACACACAAGCCAAGTGATAGGTATAATAAGCGATTGACATAGCATTCAAAAACAATATTAAAAAAAAAACAAATAAATGACTTGTATTTTTTATAAAATTATAACAGGAATAGTTGACACTACTACACTACTTGACTAAATCGTGCGTTACGTATAATGGATATCTGGGTATTTTGGTTCCATGATTTTTAATTTTCTATTGGAAAAGTAAACAACTAAGAGCTTACCTCCTCTAGCTACAGGCGCAAATTCTCGGAAAAGTTCGGTTATAACTGATTACCCCAAGATTACTAGAAATAATAACCAGATTGAAGGAAATATTTACTGCTTATAAGCTTTTATAGTGACAAACAGAAATAAAGATGAAACTGCGCATTAATTTTCAATAATCTAAAGAATTTAAACAAACAATCAATTTATCATTAATAATAAATCGAACGTCAATATGCGAAGAGGCTGTATCGGATAATTCCTTTGTACAGTCGTCGGGTGGGGTTGGTAGCATTGTTCGCGGGCTTCGACTTGTTGTTTGCGCGACCTTTGAATTTGGAACATGGAACGTTTTGAATTTCGCACGATCTTGCCGCCCTCGCCGCGTGTAGTGACATCTTCGAAGGGAGGAACGTGTCAATACCGAAAATTGTTCGAGTGATAAATAAATGTTTGCTATTTTCTGTAATATTGTGCTGCTGCGTGTTTACGCGATATTTTCAGTAACTTTTTATGTCGGTTTTTTGAGCGGTATTTACCTACTTAAAGTCGCGATAGTTCATGTGCTAGATAAGTAGGTACTTGTTAAACTCACTGAAAATCATAATCGACAATTATACTAACATAAGCGTATGAAATTTAGGTACGTATTGTGTTATCACATCTCAATTATCTCAACTCTATGGATGTCTTCCATTTTAAAAGGATGAAGCTGAATACCAGTATTTTACAACTAAAATAAGGTTTTTTTATGTTATATACTTAGATTAACAAACACGGTACCTACTTTTAAAGTCGTACAAAAACGACAAAATGTTCAAAGCTTTTTAAAGTAGAGGTTTATTAATTATTGAAGTTTGAGAATGTATGCTATTAGCCAATCCGAGGGGGCACGCGCCATAGAATGTTTCCTGTAATTTTAATTACAGATAAATTCTGTCTATCTTTGGCATTTTAGGCTGCGCTTAGATTATATATATCAAAATCCAAAGTCATTTTGGCTAAGAGTTGCCACTTTTTGAACGCCACAATTATAGAAGGTATTCCCCCAAAACGCCCGCCGTTTCCCACTTCCTACTGCATTCGCTGGAAGAAGTAGTGGCGTAGCAAACTCCCCTGTGGCACAGATGTTAGTTTAGTTATAAAACACCTGACTATATTCATATCAAAGGTTGTCTTATCTTCTTGTTTGTTATAGGAAACATAATAGCTTGTCATTGACCTTCGAATTTCAGTTTCATTCTCCATAGAAAAGGAGGGTTGCGGGAGTGATGATGATGACGTCATGCTATAGTTGTTGCACGAAGGCTGCGCTGACGTTCATGCTCGGGGTTACCAGTGTGGAGGCATGAGGAACAGAGAGTAAAGTTCACTCATCCTCCATAGAAAAGGGAGGATCCTCCGACCAGACGGGTGTTGTGCCTGACGGGTACTTGCCCAATGGTTGAAATTGAGAAGTTGTGTGTATGCTAGTTGCACGGTAAACTCTGATTGCGAGATGTAGAATTTGTGACGTCAGTATGACGCGTTGTTCCATGTGGCGTTTTTGTAGGTACCGTTATAGGAGGATCCTCCGACCAGTTGGGTGTTGTGTCTGGCGAGTACTTACTAAACAGTTAATGTTAAGAATTTTTACATAATTATGCTAGTTGTACGGTAAACTCTGCTTGCGAGATGTAGGATTTGTATGACGTCAGTACGAAGCGTTGTCCGCAAGTGGCTTTTGTAGATACAGCTACAGCACTAACAAAATAATAATCGGCTTATCCCACTGCAGAGCAAAGGCTCCTTTATTTCAACTCTACTCGATTTGAGCCAATATGGGCCAATATTGAGCGTTAAGTCCGACAGCCTCCGTGGCGTAGCGGTAGCGAACGCGGCCGCCGCGCAAAGACGCGCGCGTTCGATCCCCGCACAGTGCAAATATTTGTATGCATAATACGAATATTTGCACTGGTCTGGTTGTGCCTCGGAAAGCACGTTAAGCCATTGGTCCCGGTTGCCATATGACCACCTAATGGCAGTCATACAGGTTATTGGAGCCCTCAAAAATCCAACAATTGGTCTAACTGCAATGCTCTGATATCGCCTTCGGATTTTGGAGGTCAGACGGCAGTCGCTTCACGGAAAATATCGAAGTTTAGCCAAAATCAGCAGTTAGACTGGTAAAGCGGACTCCGGACTCCAAAGCTGAAAAAACTTCGGATGCGACTGGAATAACCGCTGAGATGATGATGGTGATTGAGTTTTCATTCCACATGCCTGGATATCCCGTGATGCCGTCGAATCCTTTTTCAAGGAACTCACGTTGTGGCAAACGTGTCCGGCCTAGTCCCATTTAAGTTTAGAACTTGAACTTGGATCATCAGTAAGTCAACTGTTGGGCTTGTTGGCGTCGTGGTTAAGATATGCAAAATCCTTTGTTAGACCAATTTCAGTTGAAAATCACGACTCAAATTCAATTTAAAGTTAACGGGTCTTAAAAATTACGTTTCCAAATATAGGGTTATTTCTTAAATCACAAATTTCTAATTTGAGAGAGCAAAATCTACTATACACTAGACAAGATTTTTTACAAAACATATTGTCCTATCCTACTTAATTATAGGCGAAAATCGTAGGTAAAATTAAAATCGCGTGCGTAGGAATGCAACAAGATCTCCGCAAGTACTTGTCAATTTCAATTAGAGAACCCACCAAAAAGTCTTATTGTAAGTGGAAACCTCGTAGCCCTCAGTCCGTGTCAGGATTTTAATAAATGACGCCACATCGCGTCGCGCGTCCGCGTCGCATTCCGCGCGATTCTTACTTAACTGCTTGATTGTACTCCGTTGTTTATTGTCACCAATATTGCAGAAGGGCTCGCCCTTTGTTTTGTGTTTAAAGTGTTTTTATAGCTTTAAATATTTATTTGGTTTGTGTTATTGGAAGTCTCTATGTTAAATGTGTTTTGCTTCGTGCGGGCACCGTTAAATTACCTACGCACGGGTGTAGCCGCGCGTACCTAAACGATTACTCTATATAGTATTATCTGACTTCTGAGAGTTCTAAAATCTATAATTAATTTTAATTGGTTCTCTTTCTGTACATTTTAGCATAAGTGTAGCCTTATCTTTTGTCTTCAGAAAATAGAATATCATAATTTTTTTTTATTATTCTCAACGAACACGTCTCTAAGATTAAATAGATTATTAAGTACAATGATTGTTTTATAGATATTTTTACCTAGAAGTAGGTATAAATATATCTTTCTTGAAGTACTTTTACTAATTAAAATACTAGGATGCTATTATTTGAAATAGGTATAAAGGCGATAAATGTGCAGAAAGAAGACGCAGGTATACCGCTCTGTTGTCCTAATTTAGTTAAACCTAAATCAGTTTCACATAAATT
The DNA here is from genome assembly GCA_017933935.1 of Sesamia nonagrioides. NCBI lineage: Eukaryota > Metazoa > Arthropoda > Insecta > Lepidoptera > Noctuidae > Sesamia > Sesamia nonagrioides. Next base: position 595,947 of record JADWQK010002354.1, read on the forward strand.
CAGGACACGTCACAAAACGCGCACTGACTTTAAAATCAGTAAGTCCGTCACCGTCTTACAGCTTGGGCTTTCCGTTCATTTGAATATCTGAGCCTTGAGGGTTCGGACACCGTCGGATATTACATTTGCTAACCCATTTGTACCCGTCGCTGGTCGTAGGACGATCATTATCCATGTCCGACCGTCCTTCGGGGACCGCCCTCATGAATTTGTGTCCCCGCTGTCCTATTGATTCCCTTCACATTCGCTCCTCTTTAAAATTGGGCCGATAATAGATGTTATTAGAACTGGGAGGGCTTCACGCGTTTTATTATACGCACAGATGTGACGCCATTATTGAGATTTCTGGAAATAAAGCTACGGTTTTACGTATGTTGCCTGTAGATACTGCTATTTACAATAATTTCGCAACATTTTAAAATAGCAGATAGCTAAGGAACTCGAATTAATCGAGTTACGTTAAATGAGTTTTTTCAGAACTTTCTAATTTCTGCAATAAATAAAGTATAAGTAGTTTGAAATACATACAAATACATACGGTCAGGAATTTTTTCAGAGCCAATTGACACCCCACGTCAAAACAATTGTCAAAGTGACAGATGTGATTTGAATATTGGTAGTATATCTGATTAACAATTATTTTTTTCCTGTCCTAAACTATCCCATCCCCTATATGATCTGCTTCCTAAACATATTCCTCGTCCTGTTAACCTACCTTTCCATTTAACATTGGCTCATACCCCATTAATTAAAATCTTATATACGTTTATTTCCCTTAACAAAATCAACATTTAATCTTTTCCAACCTTTATGTGTACTAATATTTGTGTCGTCTTGTGTTTGTTCTAGCCCAAAGAAGAACCATCGCTAATACTACCGATCAACAGTCGATCACTACGTATAATATTACATAACTTTTTTCTCTCCACCTTGACGTTGGCAGAATCATCGGTCATCGATGGAGCCATACTTCTAAAAAAAATCTCTAAATTTGCAATAAGCCTTTTGTTAACCAAAAACTCATTAATTTTGTACGCGATAACAATGGAAAGTAACTTCATATTAACAGAATAATACCAAATTCAAAAACCGAACGCAAGGCGTACATACTAACTTAATCGTGGCCCTAAAACAGTATTTTATAAAACAAAAACGTTTTCAAGTCCATCGGCGCGTAAGGTTTTTATTAAAAATATTGTCCGAATGTGTAGCTGGCGCAGTGAAACAGAAACGGCTGGTGTAATGTATCTTTGCCCCATTCGGGTTCCTTTGTAAAGGGCACGGGTAACGAGCATTATCCACTTGTAGGGACCCCCTACACGATCCTACATGCTTTATTATTTACGACCTTTACCCTTTATGCATGTTTTTATGCTAAGATTTTATTGTGAAGCTATTCATGAGCTAAATCCGGAGCGGAAGTAAAGCTGGGAGTGAGTTTTGATTGTTTAATTGTTTATCTTTGTGCGTTCATTAGATTGCGGACTGCTTATACTCAATACGATGTCATACAGATACAACAGATTGGCTGCTTCTTCAACTGCATTGGAGTCTGTAATCATTTCACTATGTAAATTTTGGTTTAGTGAGCTGTAATAGAATAGAATACTCTTTATTATGTACACCATATAGATTACAAAAACATAAATATAAAGATTTTACAAAGGGTGACACAATGGGCGGTCTTATCGCTAAGCCCAATTTAACTAATATTAGGACTTGGTTCAATTGAATTGTATGCTAAAAAAATAATTTAATGTCCATCAGATAGATTTATAAAAAATATTGAACACGTATTTTTATTTTTTCTGTCATTTAAATACTCAGGAAAATACATAATATTGATTTGAAATGTCGCATGACGTCACGTCGTGGTATATTTTGTACCACGGCGTGACGTAATTAGCCCCCACTCCGTAACTTTAATACGCTATATCTCAGTAGTTTTTGCCTTTTGGTAATATCGACAAAATAAAAAATACGGGTCTACTATGAGTGGATGCACTACGAGTAAATGCACACGGGCCGTATTTTGTATAATAACTCTTGGTTCATAATACACTGCATGGTTAGCGCAGTGGTTAAGCTATTGATTACATATGTTTGTACCTACAATGCAGGAGAACTTCCTAGTGTGGGGAAAAGTTTTATTTTAAAAAAATTAAAAATTTAATGTTAGGTACAATTTATAAGTTTTAAAAAATTTATAAATTGTACCTAACTTATTAGTCATAGTTGTATAATTATAAGCTATAACTACACTATTGTATCTGTTAAGGCTATGATGATAGTTGTGTTAATACTCTAAATGTTGAAGTTGGACCCGAGATTTTATTGATAAAGTTGGTATGCATTTAAATCGGAACAAGAATATCGATATTTAATTTTACTTTCGTCATGTTTATTTTCGCAATAAATTAAGAATTATGAACATTAAGGTTCATTGTGGATCATTCCTTGTAGGACCAATGTATTAGTTCGAGCTTGCTCAATGTCATCAATCTTCTACGAGGCGTTATTATTTTATAAAGTCGATTTTATTAACGGTTGTACAAATATAAGATTAATAAAGTAATCATCATTATCATCTCAGCGTTAATCCCAGTCGCTACTGCAGCTTTTTTTTTCAGCTTTGGAGTCTGAGGTCCGCTTTACCAGTCTAACTGCTGAATTTGGCTAAACTTCGATATTTTCCGTGAAGCGACTGCCGTCTGACCTCCATAACTTGAAGGCGATATCTAAGCATGCAGTTAGACCAATTGTTAGACTTTTGAGGGCTCCAACAATCCGTAACGACTGCCACTAGATGTTCGTATGGCAGCTGGGACCAACGGCTTAACATGCTTTCCGAGGCACGACCAGACCAGTGCAAATATTCATATTCATGCATACAAATACTTGCACTGTGCGGGGATCGAACCTTGCGCAACGGCCGCGTTCGCTACCGCTACGCCACGGAGGCTGTCAAGATTAATAAAGTAATATATTTGGATAATTTCGCACAAGAACTCTTGGTCCACATCCAATTTATGAATAAACTCAGAACATTCCTGACAACCAACATTAATAAAAAAAGTTAACCCCACAGTTGCGTTGTTTATCTCTTCCATCAGATCAATCCGCAATACTTTTACGAGTTTGAATCAAAGCGAGCATTGTAAAAGACAGTAAAAGGCGTGTTGTCGGCTCACCCCTAACCCGAATTAAGTTTAACATCCCAATCGACATATCGTGTTTCGCGAACGCATAACAGGCTATTTGTACGCCTAGGGGATGTGAGGGCCCATCTTTCTAAGTATTATTGTCAGTTTATTATTAGACAGTGGCGCCGATTCTGTTGTTAACAAACTATACTAATTTTAAGCTATGTGCAACTTTTTCTTTCCATTTCGTTAAGAAAAGGTTAGAAGATAACATTTTAATTTAATCCTGTCAAATTAAGATACTCCATAGACAGTTTAGATGCGATTATAAACATGGCGACTAAAAATACGCCAGTTTACGTCACGAGCGCACTAATTTGACAGGTCTAAACTGACATTTTATCTTCTGTCCTTTTCTTATTGAAATGGAAAGAAAAAGATGCACTGAACTTAAATTTAATTTAGTTTGTGAACAAGAGAATCGGGGCCAATGTCAGATTATGAAAGGATTAGGATTTGTAATATTTTAGATAGATTTTTTGCGCGTAGGACGTTTAAATATCATCTATTTTAGTTGTGTGTGGTGAAAACAGCAGGTCTTTTTTTCATAAATTATAAACTAGTGCTTGACCGCAATCCCGCCTGATGGTAAGCAGCGATGAAATCGTTGCTGGTAAAACGCGCTAGTTTATTAACAGTCTAGCGGCCGCCAGCGACTTCGTTCTTTCTCAGTCATGCTCAGCTCCTATTGGCAATATGTACGGCTGCGTTAGCTCCCGTTTTCGCAACATTTTTTGTTACTGTTCTGCTCCTATTGGCCATAGCGGGTAGGTATATAGCCTAAAGCCTTCCTGGATTAATAGGCTATCCAACGCAAAAAGAACTTTTCAAATCGGACCAGTAGTTCCTGAGATTAGCGCGCACAAACAAACAAACAAACTCTTCAGCTGTATATATTAGTATAGATTATTCACTCTAGCCTTGAAGACACTTAAATTATAGACTTTACATACAATCTGGCCAATTCCATGGCACAAACTACTCTGTTCAGATTCACAGCATTCTACATCATAAGTGGAATGGCGTGAATTTGAATTGAGTAGTTTCTCAGGAAGCAATAAATAGGATTTTTCTGTCAGTGTCATGACACTGAGAAATCCATAGAGTGTATCGTAATGATTCACTACATATTTTCAGTGTCAAAGATCAAAGTGCCTGTGAAATACGCACATACATTATTATTTGACAGGAGTAACAATCGCAGCGAGGAGTTAACCAACCGTGTCGCGTGTAGGGTGATGCATCTGAGTGTTGATATTGAACGGGAATGTCTATTGAAAATAATATGACTCAATAAGCGGGAGTTGGTATTTATTTGACAAAATATGACCGATAAAGGGTTATTTTCCTAATTTTAAGAACGTAGTCACATTCTAATGTCGGCCTAAATCTGTCAAAAATACTTTCAATTTCCCTACATCTTGACAAGTATTTGACATTTATTTGTCGCCGTGATGAGATTGCGACTAGATTGTGCACATTTAAAATGACTAGAATTAGCCTTCAGGTTCAAAAAGAATCGTCTTAAACTTGATGGTTGCACATTCTGTAACCATCTTACCATGGGTTGGGTAGAGCACCACAGTGTCTTCGTGGCACTGATCGGTGGCGATCGATGACGATGACGATGACCGATGCCTCCTGAGCCAGGGTTGTGGGTTGGTTAAAAAAGAAACCGTGGCCCTGGCGCACAGGCAAGTGAAGGAACACCGGTGGGTTTTAATCAGTAAAAGTCTGACATGCCCTTCCGCTCCGCCCATAAGGAGAGAGGTCTTCTTCTCTCTTTTCTTCTTCAGCCTATAGATGTCCACTGCTGGACAAAGGCCTCCCCCAAGGCTTTCCACGCCGACCGGTCTTGTGCTGCCCGCATCCATCGGCTTCCCGCGACCTTCACCAGGTCATCGGTCCACCTTGTTGGGGACCTCCCTACGCTGCGTCTTCCAGTACGTGGCCGCCATTCCAGAACCTTACTGCCCCCATCGGCCATCGGTTCTACGAGCAATGTGCCCTGCCCACTGCCACTTAAGTTTAGCGACTCGCAGAGCTATGTCGGTGACTTTGGTTGTTCTGCGGATCTCCTCATTTCTGTTTCGATCACGCAGAGAAACTCCGAGCATAGCTCAGAGTTTCTCTGCGTGATCGTCTCTAGGAGAGAGGTCATTTGATGATTTTACATAAAAAAAGGTTGGAAAACTATCCGTCCATTGTCTTAACCCATTTTGTTCAACATGTGTAGGTATAGTAACAATACATTTATTACGCAGCAGGAAATTCCCCCTAATATCAAAATCGCCGCGAGCAAAGCAAGTAAACAACATATTGCAATAAAACGCAACCCATTTTAAATTTCCTGCGTAATATAATACCTTGGAGTCAATATTAGCGAAGTACAAAGTCGTATGTTACGAAAATACTAATATTTTATTCTACTCGCTTCATTTGTCACCCTACCCGGTCTGATTGTGCGTGCTTGCGCCGCGCGGAAGTCACTTTGATGCCTCACACACCATTGTCAATAAGTAACCTGAACGAAGTTCAAAGGCCCGAACTCACTCTTGCGACTCGTGATTTTATGGCAGTTTCGAGTGTATTACGTTTTGACAATAGGTAACTAGGTTTAAAGGAACTTTAAAGAAGAGTCTCTAAGAAGTTTTGTGCCATCTTGTGGTAGTTATTTGAACAACTTGTAGATCATTAAAACCAAATCAGACGTTCTGGAGTTATAAATGATAGTAACATTACCCGACTTTATGTTATTTTAATATTAGCTGACTCAGCAAACTTTTTTTCGCCGTATACATTATTTCTAAGCAATATGTTATTAGAATCGCTATAAACAGGGCTTGATGGTAGAAGTAAGATGTGTAGTATTTTTAATGACACATTATTAAAAAATGTCCAAAAATAAATGGTAGAGGTGGACAACCCTTATCACTTAGGAGTATGAAAAATAGATATTACCTACTGAATATGCATACATGCATATGCATATAAAACTTCATGCAGACTGTTTCGGAGTAGGATAACTAACATTCTGATAAGACAATTTTAAATATAAGATACATATAGATTAGTAAAGTAGTAAATGAGTAATGAGATATAACGATGAAAATAAGATTTCCGATTTACCAGTAGGTAATAAGGTTTAAAAATGTATTAAGGTTTATGGAGGAGAAAGTGTTGTCCACCTTTCTTTACTTCTTAGTGAAGAAGAAGTGGCGCCAAAAACTCCCCAGCAGCGCAGGTGTATGTTCGGTACAAAAGAAACCTGCTTCTTAATAATAGTAGCAAAGAAATTAATATAACGAAACAGAGAATATTAAATTAAACTATTTGCCATTGTTCAATGCTACCTTTGAACATTGATTCAGCATTTAGGCAGCTGACGCGCGGCCTACTTCAAATATTGTTAAAATTGCAGATTTCACGCATAGAATACCAAGACGTTTGAAAATTTGTGTGTGTAGGGAAAAAGTAGTATATACGTTGTAATATTGTGTAAATAAATCAGATTAGAATGTATTCTTGTCTCATTACCCCTCACTGTGGCCAAGACACCCTTAGCCATCACTGATCAGTCCTGTGAGTCTGCTGGACTGGCAGTGAGTTTGCCCTTCACCCTTACCTGGAAATCCTACCCAATATCAGTCTGTTACCTTAGGTCTCTTGGTGAAAACATCCCGCACTTATTTATATATCTATTTATTACGAACTATATGGTAGGTCAGGGCTGTAGGGCTTATAGGACTTAGGGTCGTTGGGACTGTAGGGCTTACAGGTCTTAGTTTAGGTTCTGTTAATTTGCCATATAGGCGCATTTACTACCGCTACCTTTATTAAGGGTGATCGTACAGCCATAATGTCAGCTAGCTGTGCTAATATATCAATAGATGTAATAAAATGCAAACATCACTATAGTGGGTACTGGGTACTAACAAAAGAGATTTAAGATATTTTAGATACTGACTTATAAACAACACGAGCTATTTAGGAATCTTCGTTTAGATTTAAAAGGAAACTGACGTCCATAACATCCAGAATAAGGGATACATGCAGTAATGAAACTATTTCTTTTCAGATACAATCATGAGCCCACAATCCTCAAGACATTATCCTGTCCAGTTGGTTGATAATTCAAGCTTAGACCAGCCCGTGACCGTCAGAGTCATGTGACAGTTGTGAACTCTATAAATCAGACTTTAATGACGTATAAGTATAATGTGTAAGTGTGTGTAAATGGACTAAGGTCAGGTTGTGGTCAAGAAGTGGTTAGGACGTGGTCAGGACGATGCATTTATCGAGTGAAGTGAGTTCGACGACTAGCGGACTTGGCCATGAGGCACCGTCGTCAAGCTATGGAAGCTCAATGCCGAGTCAGCCCCTGACGGCAGAGCTGCTCGCTGAGAGGACATTGGAAGGTCTTTTGGCGGATCATCCTGGAGAGTTGGTGAAAACTGGCTGTCCGCATGTGGTAAGAAGAGGCTTTCTCTTTTACAGATAGTAGTTTTAACGTGCACGTCATTTTGCATTGTTCTCATGATAAGTTCAACATGAATGATGTAATCAAATATTTTGTAACAATGTTATGATTTTAAAACAGTTTCCGTGGAGATTCTTTCCTGTTCTTCTCCATAAATACCTACGCTTTGGAATGGTCGAGCTTCAATTTACTCACTAACCGACACTTTGACAAATCAAAAGTACCTATAATTGGCTTATTTGAAGTAAATGTTTTGATCTTGATTTTTATTTTGAAGTAATTAATCTATCTGTACCAATTAACTTGTTGAGATCTATTTCTAAGCAATACTACTGTGTTAAAAATCCTTTTTCTTTACTCAGTTTAAACATTTTTTCAAAGCCAGATAATCCAAGGAATCATTTTGAATTATTGACAGTTCTTCTATACAAAATCTCCCAGACTATACTTTTATTCTACGAATGAATATCATCCTTAAGTGGAGTGGATAAGAGTGATATTTGTTATATCTTACTAAAAGTAAAATGGTTAGCTGTATCATAATCTACTACAGTTCACTGTTCGATTAAGATTTATATCATAGAATGAACAGCTTTAAAATGTGAAGCAGAAAGTTTTAGCAAATTCCTTAAAAAATGGCAAGAGGAAGTCAAAATGTGCTAGAAGCAAAAAACAATATCAGCAATAATATACATATTCTCTCCTTTATGTACATATTTCCTAAATCTATAACTTTAGTTTCTTCTTCCTAGGTGTGTACAGTACTACCCCCTCACTGGCGGTCCAACAAGACCCTCCCAATGGCTTTCAAAGTAGTGGCCCTAGGGGAAGTGGGGGATGGTACCCTAGTCACTGTCAGAGCCGGCAATGACGAGAACTGTTCTGCGGAGTTGAGGAACTGCACGGCAGTGATGAAGAACCAGGTCGCCAAGTTCAACGACTTGAGATTCGTTGGAAGGAGCGGGAGAGGTGAGTTTATGAGAATGAGGTATTAAGATAGCATTTGTATTGAGTATTGGGACACAGGCTTTTTCTTAGTGAGAAGAATTGGGCTGTAATCTACCACACGGGTCTAGACCGAGTTATTAGATATCGCGATTCTTTGATTTTTTGAGTCTAAGATATGCCTCATGATTTTTCCTTTACCGTTTAACTTGTGGAGGCATGAGGAACAGGGTGTAAAATTCACTCATCCTCAAAAGAAAAGGGAGGATCCTCCGACCAGGCGGGTGTTATGTTTGGCGGGCACTTGCCCAACGGTTGAAATTGGGAAGTTCTATATATGCTAGTGGTAAGGTAAACTCTGCTTGCGAGATGTAGAATTCGTGTGACGTCAGTATGACGCGTTGTTTATTTTTGGCGTTTGTAGGTACCGCTACAAACTCATTAGAGTATTGAGCATTGTGTACCTAATAAAAGGTCATACAGCTAGTATATAGAATTATAACAAAAAAAAAGAGGACGCAGCTCCAAGTCAAGCGGTCAGTATAGTAAGTTAGGTTAAGGTGTAAATTAAGATTCACATAATCGTCATTATTACTAACCTATAAAGGTTTATCTAACATCGACGCACAAACGAGTACCATGGATCCAGTACATGATTCTTAAACCCCAGTGGTGGAACTTTGCGTCGGCTTTTGCCCGATTAAAAAAAATGCAGTTTTTTTTAACTTTATACATAATTGCTATACTTTTATAACCCAATACGATTTAAAGTAAAAATTAATTGATTCGTTAATTACACAAAAAAGTGCAATGTGAACAATACTAGAAAAATTATCCTATCAGCTGATTTAATAGAGTTCACATCAGGGGTCAACGTCATACCTACAAACACGCACGGCGGCACGCTTGCAACGTTCAAAGGCCGAGCCGACACTTTTTTTAAACACTGTTATTCCTGTAATCGCTCATTAACGACATAAATGACTATCATAATTTTGTTAGTGGCATGCGGTGTAGCCTTCTCGCGAATTTTGCGTTACGATTTCAGATACACACTGTATATCGCGGTTAAATAAATAAGGTTACACGTAAGTATGATTGGTTGGGTAATAAAAGACCTACTTATTTTGCCTAGGAGTTAGGCAGAACACTATTTAAAAGAAAAAAATATATACTAGGTATTATTATCCTTTGGATGGTCCACGCGTTAGGTTACATTGTGTTATTTTATTATACATAGGACGCATGTCTCGTCTGTCTTGGTCAACAAAATTAATATAACAAACAAAATAATTTTCATAATCTTAACTACAAATATCGCAAATAACTTCCGCGCCACGTTATTATTTAAGAGGGTACTTCGGAACATACCCACCTAACCTATTTAAAGATTTATGGCATAGATTTTCGTAGCGGGGCCTTAACAGATCAATTACCCCCATTGACTTAATATTCGTACAAAGAGAAGACCTGTTGAAATATTCAGAAGGCAAGGCGCCCGGGGCTTTGTTTTTGAGTACGCACTCGGGGGAGAGGGGGATTTTTTATGAGTAGACGTCTGCATTATCGTAAACATTCATATGTATATGCATAAAGTTTTTTAGATAGAAAGAGCAAAGTCTAAAATGAAAATTTAAAGAATATGTATACTTTTTGCTTTTTTTAGTCTGTTTATGGGTAGGTACAAATAATATTTATACCACAAAGTTACTAACGATCTTTAATTTTATATTATCATTAAGCTATTCATGCTATGGAACAGTATTCTAGGCATCATATTGACCGTATTCGCAAAACCACAAAGTGCTCTTTGGACCAATGTTGGTCAAAAAGTGGTTAAGCTGAAGTTCGACTGGGCTGGCCATATCTGCCGTATGCGCAATTAGTTGTGGGTCAAAATACCACTACGTGGAACCCCAACACAGAAGGCATCGTGGAAGATCCCGTAGAAGTTAGCGGGAAGAGCTGATGAAAACCAATGACCACTAGACGTCTACTTTAGCTCTCACGGAACGGAAGAAACGGTCATGGTGTCTTTGCCCACCAGCGGGATTATGCAGGCTAACAGTAACAGTATCATTTAGTGATTTTCCACATTACCGATGGTCAAATCCTTTTATCTCTAAAACGCTACATGTCATAGAGTTCACCGTACTTGATATCATAGTAGGTGCTAAAGTAATTGCGCGGTCAACCGTCTCCACATTGTCGCAACGGCGACACTTGAGGTGATTCAGATGTGAACGACTAGTGGCCGATTAGTTGCATGTAGGCAACCTCTTGGGTTATAATCTAGTAGGAAATTGTTAAGGGTATTAAGGTATTCATTCTTATTCTTGAAGTCACGGCACGACACTTCACGACAGTTATTTAAAGTTGGCACAAACTTCACCACTTCCATGGCGTTATCGGTGGTCGCGCAGAGGTCACTTTGGTTGTATGTTCTGCGGCTCAGAAAGCAGGATAAGGCTATAGAACAGTTTGTAGCACAGCTTCAGGTTGAGACTCTGATGCCATACAGGTGAAGTGATCTCATTCTACGAGATTTACATAAAAATAACCTTTAGATACTCAGCCAGAGTGTCGATAGGTATTTAAATGTAATACACAAGCATGAACTCTTTAAAGCGGTTCGTTCTCGGCTTCAAATGTGATGATTGGGTCAGATAAGTGCATCGGACTTCAACATCGTGGTCGCTTTTCTTCTATTTTGCCATTTTGTTTCTATCATCTTTTATTAGCTTTCCAAGGGTGTCGAGTTTTCCAAGCTCTAGACCAATAACTCATGAACCTGCTGAAGGTAGGATGACAATTTATTTGTGACTTTGATTTATTTGGTATTGACGCAACCGTCGGTTGTACTGGTCACTGAATTTTGAACACTCTTTTCAGACACCACGACATAATGCTCTCGATATCTATATGAGTGAATCTTCGCTAAAAATCGCTTTCTTATTTTTTTTCATTATGAACTTTCTCCGGCGTCACGCAATCAACAACTTACCGAGGTTTAATATCAATCACTCAAGCTATTTTCGAGGTTTTGCCAGACTGACGCACGGCAAATTATTTTTGTACTCTTAGATGAGGAGTAGAAAAAAATTTTGATTTATAAATTACAGCCATCCCTACAAGCGATAGACACTATCAAGTTCAGTGGAATAACTATAATCGTATGCGCACTTATAGCACTTCAGTGTGGATCTCTTTACAGCTAAAATTGATACTTTGGTGTTTAACCCCTATTAGCGAAAAGACACGCAACTTAGGCGGTGATATACCTACTACGAAAGTTACATTTAAGTTAAGCAATTTGTACAGTTTTGACCTGTGATATGTTGTTAAGTATTTCAGCAAATCAGGGGTTGAAACATGTATAAATTATTATTTAGGTACTTTTTTTATAATTATTTATAAACTAGTGCTTGACCGCAATCCCACCTGATGGTAAGCAGTGATGCAATCGTTGATGGTAAAGCGCGCTAGTTTATTTAGCCTATTTACTAAAAAACACTTAGTGAATAGGAAGGAAGACGGCAGTTGAGCGAGATGATGCAATGTTAAACTCAACACGACCAACGATGCTGCGCTACAGGGAGATTGACACAACAACATTTGGCGCATTATACCCGGCATACATCGCAAGCGCAACACAACTGCTCAGACCCGTCCTCTGCACGGCTTCACCAGACACCATGCCGGAACACGACGAATCGCTTGGCGGCAAGACTTTGTCTGGACACTGCACATAGGTTTCGATTACTTCAATATCGAAGATACTATACAATGCCTTTTATTCTAATTTTAGTATCTTATCTTGTCTGTTCGACATCCGTATGTCACTGTAGGAATCTAGCAGAATATCAGCGTATATAGGTACGCTGCCTGACACACACTGCAGGCTTACTATCAGCTCTTATAGCAGGGATGTCGACCGGAATTGCTTTTTTCTCCCTCATATAGTCTAAGTCTCATCTCGGCAACAAATAAACGTCAACACTTGTCAAAATGTAGGGAAAATTAAGGGTATTTTTGACAGATCAGTTATATGAACGTGCTCAAAATTACGAGAATTACCGCTCTGCTATAAGAGCTCGTGATAATCCCCTTGAGCTGGACTCACATTTACTGCAACCTTGAAATGCACACCGTACTTTGGGTTCATCGTTGTACTTACTTATTCCATAGGTTGTTTTTTATTTGAATATTTTTTTCTTCGTAAATATTGACACGATCTTTCTTTTACGTGCGTTTGTTTCAAATAGTATTATCATGAGCATGTGTTTTTATACAAATCTTTTAGATATAACTTCCTTGATTTTGTATTATTTTGTTTTTTTTTTACTTATGTCATCTTTGTGTCTTGTTTCTTCTTTTGTGTTGAACTAAACAAATAGTATGTTCATCTATTGATCCAAAACTCTTTGTTGGTAAATATCTTTCTGTATTGAATGACCAAACAGCTAGACGTAAAATGCAAATCTCTATTCCATTTTCGCAAAATATCCCATTACATAAAGAAAATCTCGTTACCATCAACGTAACGTAAACCAGAATTAACGTAAACAGTTCGGATCCATGTAAATGAACAACGGAGCGGAAACAAACTTAAAGTTAGGGGTCGCAAACAGGAGCATACGAACTGTAAACTTGCCTCGCGTCTCATATTCAAATAGTGCAGGGGAGCTAACGAAGGAAGATGGGGTCGCGAACCTTCGGTGTGACTTAAGAAAATATCACTGAATATGTCATGCGTGTCGCAGCTTTCCGTGTCGATGACGGATAAACGAGCGAAGACGGGATAAATTGTTTGTTTTATATAATCATGTTAATAGAATGTGTTCTTGTTTGCATTTTGATTTTGAGGAAGTGTCATGTTAGTAAATTATTGTGAAGTATACTTTCGTTGTGATATCAATTGTTTCTATCAAATCTTAATATTATTTATAGATGGTTTTGTTATAATACCGCCCAACAGCGTGCTATTTGCTCGCCGATGGGCGGACCCTTCACTGAATGAGTTAAGATAAGTATTAAAGTCATAGTTATAGGTATCGTTTATTAATTTAGAAAGGCTTGATAGATTTTTATGATCCTTAAATTAATTGTTGGATTTGTTCCCGCCCCGAATAAACAATAAAAAAAAAAAATGAAAAGTAATTTAGTATTACGAAATGTACGACTATTTTGAATGGCTTTCTGATAATATTTGGACTGACTGTTTTCTATGGCGGTACGAAAGTCATCTGTTATTCATATTTCAAAGTCCTTTTTTTGTTGTGTTGGTTAATCATCAAATGACATCTCCCGCTCTGGGCGGAGCGGAAGGGCGTGTTGGATTTTTCCTGACTAAAACCAACCCGTGTTTCTTCACTAGCCTGTGCGACGGCCAGGGCCACGGTTTCTTGTTTAACCAACCTGCAACCCTGACCCAGGAAGCGTCGGTCTTCGTGGACCCCGTCACGATGTGCTGACATCTCTTTGAGGCGTGCGTGCAACGCGCCGTCGACTCGGGCCTGGTTCTTACCGGGCGGCGAGCTGCCCACTGCTCACCGCCCGCAGGACCGCGCCTACGGTGGCTGTGAGTTCGGTGTCGTCTCGCGACCAGGGCGTCTCCTGCGGCGGCTAGTGGCGTGAGAGCGCTGGGATTCCCGCTGCCACACGCGCTCCGCCTCCTTTGCCAGTATCACTGCTTCGCAGAAAGACGTCTGCCATGCACTCTCACTCAGGACCAGGGCCGCCGCGAGAGATCGCCGCCGATATTTCAAAGTCCTTATTTTCGGTTGTCATCAACACTGCACTTCTTTCCAGTCGCCTTAATAGCTAATTGAACAGTGCTAATTTCCTCTGAATGCAGTTGATAGACGCGTGAAACATTAAAGTGGATTTCATCCCCGCAGTACAAATATAACCCTCATTAAAAATTCCTTAAACAAACAAAAGCTCTCGGCTAGCGTGTACACGAAAAAAACCGATACAGCCCAAAGCGGCGAGAAAGTGGAAAAGAAGTTAAGAGCTGTCTATTTGTCACGTTTCTTGCAGAATAACGCTCTGCTTTCCAATTAAGGGTAAGCGCTCTCTTTGTTTATCTTAAATTGCGAGGAAATCTCACTCAAATTATCGGGTGAAAAGGACAAAGGGGGATCGCCATGGAACATAACTTTTGCTTCGTTCCGGGATAAAAAGTTGCGTGTATAACGTTAAGGGAGGGGGCGCGGGGAATTTTTAATAAGCGAAAAATTTAATGAGGGCCCCCAACCACTTTTTTTGCCACGGTTTGCCGTGTCAGCTAGCCGGGAAGGACTCTTCGTATTAGAAAAGAATTATTAATTACTTGTAAGATCTTTTCTTTGTTTCCGAATTATGTTTGAGCTTATGTAATATCCAATTACTTGTTACGGAACATGATAATGCTTATAATACTGGCCAAAAATATTTTCTTAATTTTTTCTCGTCGACCTTCTAGTACATAAATCAGCGTATCAAGCTACTAAAATATTTAATAGATTTTAATTTCCAACGTTATCACTAAAGAATTAAGTTCAAGGTTGGTTGGGAAAATTTGTCATTTTCGGGTAGCTTGATGAGGGCACCTGTAAGTACCTAATATTTTCGTTTACCATTTATTTAAACCTACATTTTGTGTAATAATTCCAAATATATGTATTTTTTTAGAATTAAATAAACAGTGTTGTGTCCAATACTCAGTGTTCTGTAATATCTAAGCAACAAAATAAAAAACATGACTATACAATTTACATTCATGGCTGATTTAAATTTAACCTTACCTTATTATACCCCCGAGTGGTGTAGTGAGGGGGCAATTTAACGCACCAGTAGTCAAGCAGCGACATCTGCTAATCGATTGATTGACCCCCACCTTACAGCTAGATTCGGTAAAAAATACGCCCCTAGTCTCATTTGTCCCCTGTCCCTGATCTTCCACGCAGTCTCTGTAATTGCCTTTTTATATCGCGCGTTAGAAGATTTTGAGTGGAAAAATCTTTGAAAAATGTTGGGTTAGGTTAGGAAATCGTGATTACTGAAATTTAACTTAGCATTTTGATTTTCTCTTACTAAACAGGTCATAGTTTAAACTTCTAGAGTGTAAATTATAATTTAGAAAGCTCCATTATTATAAGAGAAGAATTCCACAGTACATTTCAAATGTAAATACAATAATATTACAATATTACATTTTGCCAGAAGTCTCGAATCAATGACCGCGCCGAAGGCCTCAAAATCGATAAACTATAATTACAAAATGTCAAAATCAGATGTAAGCCATAATAACCAGCCAAAAGGTCCAATCAGTAACGTTCCTTTGTTTCTCAGTTTAAAGCAGAATAGTTTACTTTTTTTAAAACAACGTTTGCAAAACAAACCTACCTCTACTAGGCATTCCTAATCTTTGAGCTCTAACAAAGGTCCATAGTGCAGTTAACCAAACAGTGTTGGTAGGACACAATGGGCTCTCGAGCTCAGTCTTCACCCCATCTGCACCTTGTTTCACCCCTGGAAAAATTATTTTTGTATAGCGGCGAAAAAGATCTCGGGCCTCACCTTTCGTTATTAACTCGACCCCCTTTGATGCACTGCCCATGCCCCTTTGCGAACTAATGATTTCAATTTTGCCCCGTTATTTTGAAATCCTCTCGCTGTATGTTATGGGATGATGGAGGATGTAAATTAACGTTTCAAGGGTATGTGATTTGAATAGAATGAGCTTTAATATTGTAAATGGGGATTCAGGACGAGTGTGGTTTTGTAAGCAGTTGCTTTATAATGTAAGATACCTTTATGAATGTTTAGAAATTGAATTTAAGTTGGTTGAATTTTTGAAATCATAGGTTATATGATGTACATTCGAAGATTTATGTAGCCAGCTGCACCCACGGCCCCGCATAAGTTTCGATGCCGTGGTGGGAATATTCGAAGGATAAAAACTCCTACATATAATCTTGGTTATAAACTTTACGGTTTATGAACGGATGTAGCACATATAAGTGTGACAAATATCATCCAAATCCGGCCAGTAGTTTTTGGGTAAAAGAATCACAAACATACATCTATCCACAATTTCACGTTTATAATATTAATATGATAGTAGAATATTAGTATGATAGGAGGAGGAGGTAGGTACTTATATTTATAGTTTTACTAGCCGTGCCCCGCGGTTTCACCCGCGTAAGCTTCGAACCGAAAGAGCTCAGTTGATATAAAATAAGCGCCTGTTAAAATAATGGGAACAATATGTAGGTCGCGTTTGCTCCCGTTTTCGCAACATTTTTTGTTCCTGCTCTGCTCCTATTAGTCATAGCGGGATGTTTTATATGCTGTGTCCTTTCTCAGGCTTTAGACTAGACTATCTGTGTACCAAATTTCATTACAATCTGTTCAGTAGTTTTGGCGTGAAAGCCGAACAGACAGTCAGAGACGCTTTCGCATTTATAATATTAGTATGGACTAACAGCCGCCAGCGACTTCGTTCGTGTGGAATTAATTATGCTTCGCTCCTATTGGTCGCAGCGTGATGTTATATAGCCTAAAGCCTTCCTGGATTAATGGGCTTTCCATCGCAAAAAGAATTTTTCAAATCGGACCAGTAGTTTCAGAGATTAGCGCGCACAAACAAACAAACTCTTCAGCTTTATATATTAGTATAGATTAGGTTTAGAATTTGCACCTACTACTTTTAGTCTGTATCATCCAAAGGTTAACTGGTGATTGGTATTGTATTAAGTCACACATGTGGTATATTTATGAACCTTTTTTATGCTTTTTGTGGTGTACAAAAGTGTAGGTACAAGGTATTTCTTATATCCCATAACTTTAGGGTATGAATGAGACCATATCAAAGACCCAGCTCGCATATTGTTTTTTAATTACATTTTGTTTAAATTTTTCTTACAAAATAATTTGAAGTTTTGAATTTGAATTTAGTTTTATGATTAGTTTTAATGAATGATTAATTTCAAACTAAATTAAATTTAAATTTTGTGCATGTGCAATAGGACAGAAGATAAAATGTTAGTTTAGACCTGTCAAATTAGTCCGCTCCTGACGTAAATTGGCGTATTTTTGATCGCCATGTTTGCGTTACATGCGTCTAAATTGTCTTTGGAGTATATTAATTTTACAGGATTGAACTAAAATGTTATCTTCTATCCTTTTCTTAATGAAATAGATGTGCACTTAACTTAACATTAGTTTTTTTGTGAAGAAGAGAATCGGCGCTAGTGTAGCATTTGATGGAATTGAGTTGTAAACTAAAAAATAATTTAATGTCCATGAAATAGATTTACTTATAAAAAATACTAAAAACGTATTTTTTTATTTTTTCTTTCATTCAAATAATTAGGAAGATATATTGATTTGAAATGTCGCATGACGTCAAGCCCCCACTCCGTAACTTTAATACGCTATATCTCAATAATTTTTAGTAATTTCGACAAAATAAAAAATACCGGTCTTAATTATTTTTTGTTTTCTATAAGACGGACTAATTATTTTTTTTTTTGATTTTCATACCTTGGATACATCCCTATTAGCTTACTTCACATAAGTTGAAAAACCCTTGTAGCAATAAATCTTAACGTAATTGTTAAGAGCATCGCTAACTAACACCACAATTTAAGATGAGCATCCATTTAAATTTTATTAATTTAAACGAACCATTGGGTGGGTACAAAAAATTCATAAGCGAAATTGAGACGGTCGCGCGATAAGGATGGAGATACGATATTCTCCAAGCTAAAGTAGGACAGGGCAAGTTTCTTTTCATTTCGGTCCGTCTTTTTGGAGTTGTTCTCTTTCCGTTTTTAATTATTGAACCACTCATTCCTAATTATTGTTATTAGCGTTGGGGAGAGTGGTGAAAATTGAGGGTCTCGTCTCGAAATATTGACCGCTCGGGTCGTCGGTAGGTGCTTCCTAGGGGACTGGTTTTAATTGTGCACGCTTTTGACTTTTCCTCTTGTTCTTTTGAGACGCCTCAATAAACTCGGATTTTACGGTGTCTCGTTTATATTAGTTATTTTATTGGTTGGGGAAGAAGTTTTATATTGCTTCATGTAGATATTATGTAATAAACGTAGGTACGTATCGTAGATTCTTGTTCCGCGTCTTTTGTATACTTAAAATATTACCTAATACACCAGGTCAATAACAAGACAGCCTCCGTGGCGTAGCGTTAGCGAACGCGGCCGCTGCGCAAGGAGGCGCGGGTTCGATCCCCGCGCAATGAAAATGTTTGCATGCATAAATATGAACATTTGCACTGGTCTGGTCGTGCCTCGGAAAGCACGTTAAACCGTTGGTCCCGGTTGCGATACGAACATCTAATGGCAGTCGTTACGGGTTGTTGGAGCCCACAAAAGTTCAACAATTGGTCTAACTGCAATGCTTCGATAGCCTTCGGGTTGTGGAGGTCAGACGGCAGTCGTTTCACGGAAAATATTGAAGTTTAGCCAAAACCAGCAGGTAGACTGGTAAAGCGGACCCCAGACTCTAAAGCTGAAAAAAGCTTCGGATGCGACTGGGATTAACGCTGAGATGATGATGATGAAACTAGGTCAACAACAATATCTGCTTACGCTCTTCTGAAATATCTTAGGATCGGTTTCCAGTTTAACCAGAAGCAGCTGAATATCAATATTTTACATGGAGCGACTGTCCATTTGACATCCACAATTCAGTTACCTATTGGATATCATGATACCCCGGTAAAATTGATTGTCAAACATTCAAGTTCAACTTCAACTCTTGATCAATGGCATGATGAGGTCATTATTTTGCAATATTTCAATGTTGCTGAATGCACTTTTTACTACGCATGCGCTTAGATTTAGTAAACGACACTATAAATAATTATAAAGTCCAATGCTAAATGAACTTTCAAGTTTCTAACGAAACGTAACGCCTGTCAAAAATCCAAAAATGACAGCCGGGACTCCCATCCACTGACTATCCGCGGCAAGCATCGCTTAACCCGATCGATCGACCCCCTGCGGCTGTTGCCACGAGCCCCTCTAGTTTACGATGTATATATGAATAATAAATCTTCCGCATGTATGAGGACTCAATTTGCTAATGACCCTAATGCGTATCGGTTGACTTTAGGTATTTTATATCTAAATTGCTTGCTCCTCTAAGCCGAAAATCCTCAGTAAGCCATGTAACCGAGATCAAAGGAGCTCTCCACCATTGCCATTGTGGCTCATTTTTTATTTAGCTGGCGAGAGAGAACTCTTATCTTAACGTGCCTCCCGTCTACTTTATGACGTTATAAAGCTGATTTTTAATCCTACGTGAACGGGAAATTGCCGAATTTGAATTTGTAGGTAACTGAAGTTGGATTTGGAATAATATTTTAACTGTTATCTTTGGGAGTGTACTTTTGGGTAGTTATTTATGAGTTAACGATTTAGAATACGTAGTTTCTATTCCAAAGTTTATAGAATAAAATAACCATAGTGAAAAGTATAAGTATGAATTCAGCATTAGATTTTTTGGGACAGCTACGTAATATTTTTTTTAATAACTGAAAAAATCACGCTCTGAATACGTAGTTACAGTTTTTGCACTGGTTATTTTTACCTGTATTACGATGTTATTCTATATCATCATCATCATCATCCCAGCGTTAATCCCAGTCGCATCCGAAGCCTTTTTCAGCTTTGGAGTCTGCTTTGAGTTTGGAGTTTTTTTTATTCTATATAACCTGCATAAAAAAAAAACTTTTTTTACAAAAAAACAACCGACTTCCAAAAACCACTACAAAGTGAAAAATAACTAATTTCGGAAGTCGGTGTCTTTGGTTTTGTATATTCGTTTTTTGACACCGACTTCCGAAATTAGTTATTTTTCACTTTGTAGTGGTTCTTGGAAGTCGGTTGTTTTTTTGTAAAAAAAAAATTATTTTACACTTTTTAGTTGTTAAAAGTACTATGTATTCAGTTGCATCCGGTCAGACTGCAAGCTGACGCAAATATAGTTGGGAAACGACGTAATTTTGTTTACTTTAATTTTTACCCGTAAGTATTCCCTCAGCTGCCTTGGTCTTTATCATCAAATTTACTGCAGACCATTATTTTAACCCAATGGGTGCAAGGGTCTCATCAATATAAATGAATGAAGTCCAACCACAAAGTAGCTACTGTAAACCGTTGAGGAGTTCCCGGAACTGGCATTTGTCTTCATCATCAGAGCTCTTATGACAGTCACAACCCATCTAGGTGTAAAGTTCTTATCAATACAAATTAATCGAGCCCAAACACAAGGTAGCTGCTGTGAATTGTTGAGGAGTTCCTTCGACTGTCTCCCGGCTCCATCATCAGATCTACTCCAGACCTTTATTAAATTGCAGTGCTTTAAAATACTTAATGAAAATGCTAAGAAATGCACTAGTCGCCCCTGCAATTTTTGAAAGTTCCCCTTGTTTTCTCTGGTCTTCCACCATCAAACCCTGATATCCTTATCATGGGACCACCTTGGGAACGTCTTCTTTCCAACAGAAAAAGAATTATCAAAATCGGTTCATAAACGACGAAGTTATGCGCGAACAAACATAAAAAAAAAAAAAAGCATATATACGGTCGAATTGAGTAACCTCCTCCTTTTTGAAGTCGGTTAATGATCTGTTTTGACGGTGCACGAGTAAAATGTCCACTATAGACGTCTGCACCTTTCATTTCCGTGCCAACGTAATAAAAATGTAGCTCTGATTCGATAGATGGCGCTCGGTGTATGATAAAGCTAGAATTATTTATTTATTTCCAAAAGGGCCGCTTTGTACAAGATTTTTATATTTTATTTACCAATTCATAAGACTCAAGGTACTTTCATATTGGTTTATAGTTATATTCAACACAAGATTTAAAATTAAAATATCAGTATCACCCCTTCAAAAATGTTTCAATATCTGGAGCTAAGCACAATATTTTTATGAACAATCAGTGGCTCCCCTTGCCGGGATCACACAGTTTATGAAGTGAGTAGGCGAGTAGCACGTGCTAGTGCAATATGTTAGCACGCGGCGTTGGGGGTCGGCAGAAAGGCTTTTTTATGAATAACTAAATGATTTATGGAGTTAGGCAATAGCTTTATGTTTGCTTTTCTGAAGGTTTTTGTTGGTAGGTTTTATGTGTTTTTTTTTTGTTGTAATATTCATGATTCTCTAACAATACAATTATCACAAACTGAAAATGAATTAATTCCGATACTTACTTGACAAAAAGAATCAATTCTCTTTGATCACTGAAACAAGAGTTCTTATTTGTCGTCCTCCGTGGCGCAGCGGTCAACACGCCTGCCTGCGACGTGGAGGCCCCGGGTTCGATCCCCGGCCAGGTCATGTTGGAAAACGATCTTTTCCGGATTGGCCTGGGTCTTGGATGTTTATCTATATATGTATCTATTATAAATATGGTATCGTTGAGTTAGTATCCCATAACACAACTGTCGAGCTTACTTTGGGGCTAGTTCAATCTGTGTGAATTGACCGTATACATATATTGTCCGTACACATATTCTTTAATTAATATCTAACGAGTTCCTGCTCGCTAGATCGATAAATGTTCGTAACAGTCAATTTACAGGTAGTTTACAGGATATAGGCTTCTCCCAGGGTGCGCCACAACACACTGTACCTCCTCCGCATCCAGTCTGTTCCAGCCACTTTCTACATTTAGGTACCTTACTAGATCCTAAGTGAAAAGCTAAAGAACCATTTTGTTTGAAGAGGTACGCCGTACAGTTATGCACGAACGTACACTCAGTATGAACTGAGATAACACATTTATATGAGTATAAACAAAAGAGATTTAGTTATAAGAAGGCAGAAAACAAAAAAACTATGTTCAATTACAATAAGTACGTAATTATTTACCCTTTGACAACATTTGCCAATAACTGGATACTCCAGAGAGACATGGCGGCGAAACATGTCTCATGTAGATTCCTGTTTCCATACCACCCATATTACATAAGTAGTCGGAATGGGTAATTCGGATCTCCGTCCGGGAGACAATAAAATATTTCTTTTTGCGTATATTTGCGCAAAAACAATTTCTTGGTCTCTCTCTTAAGTTTTCGCCGAGTTTATGCGGGTTTTATGAAAATAAGCGGGTGGCCGCTCATTTCGGGTCGAGGGAGTGCGGTGGGGTCGCGGGCCGCGCAGGGGGGTGTTTATGTCGTTTTCATGGCTCGAAGGACTACCGCCGCGGCTTTTGGCTTCAAGCCAGACGCTGGGAATACTAGTCTATCTTTTGTTTTGCACGGAATTGTATCTTGGTACGTTTCTTTTATTCAGAATATAATTTGGGATCTAAATATGGAATCTTCCGTTGTTTGGGATGCTGGAAGAAAGAAAATAGTATTTGTGACCGCTGTTTGTTTAGCGTCTGCTTTTGTTTACGAAGTGATAAATCATTTTCAAGATTTTTACGATAAAATTTTACTGTGTGTTTATTTATTTCCCGAGTTACTATATAATTCAATTATGTTCAGTTAATAATTGCTGCACAATTACATAAAACGCATTTCAACAATACTTTTCGCGTAATCGTTCAACAATTAATTTCGAAAAACACCACATCCAGTTGGTTGTACAATTTATTCAATTAGCACCTATGATCATTCATTATGACGGGGGTGTAGACTGTCAACCGATGAACTTTACAAGAATTACCATTCGGTATGTGTGTCGATACATCCCTGATTGTTCAAACGCTTGCCGTCGTGTTTGTGGTCGCTCTGCGGTCGATGTGTTACGATGGCATTTCGACTACACCACTCCTCAATTCCATCGCTATATAACACGCTAATACTCGATTGTTAAGCATCCATTGCTTTCATTATCTAGCGCTGTACATAGCTGAATGGCACATTTACGGCGATGGTTGCTGTTTAGGATATTGCATTGTTACGTGACGTCATTGTCACGAGTTCCAGCACTTATTAAGTGATAGGATGGCCACGACCACATTTACACATAGCGCTTATCATTTTGTGCGTTGAGCGGTTGGGCAATAGCTGTGAGTTGCTTCTTGGGCAGAAAAGCTTAAAAACATACAGTAGACTAATTCGAAAAACGAGTATGTTTTAAAATAAGAAAAAGAGTTTTAGGAATGGTCATAGAGGTTTTAACCCGTACTGTCTCTTGAAACTAGTAAGGACTTTTTGAAAATAAATGTCACGATGACGCCTCCACAAACTAATAAAATAGTTGGTCTACAGTTTAATCATATCAAGTTCTTAAGTTCTGTAATGCGTTGACCGGACTGTCAACTTACATCTGAGTGATTCTTTCATCAAAAGATCAATTCAGACACGCAATAATCTACATGGTCCTGACATGATATAACCAACTGTGTCTAGACTATAGAACAGACTTCGACCTCTGATTTTATGCGCTACTTTTTGATCTAATTTTTGGTCACCCCTTTTCAGTGTCTCTAAACAAAAACCAAACGACATACCAACACTTCTCTTCAAAATATTCAACATCTTAGTAAATCGTCCTCCTAGTAATCCGTGTGTTCGTGTCGGCATCCGAGGAA
This sequence comes from Sesamia nonagrioides, assembly GCA_017933935.1. NCBI lineage: Eukaryota > Metazoa > Arthropoda > Insecta > Lepidoptera > Noctuidae > Sesamia > Sesamia nonagrioides. The sequence goes on from JADWQK010002354.1 coordinate 620,135, forward strand.
CGATTGCACGGCCGGCGGGGTTCCACAAATCAACCGAGTACGCCGCCGACGGCAACCGAGCGGGTTGACGACGCTGCCGCGAATTCTTTATACATTCCAAGGTTGAAACTTGCTAGATGGTTTCTGTACGTGTCTCGGTGGGCTTTGTTTTGGCTATGGAAATAGGGTTTGGTTTGTAAATAATGTCACGGCAGAAACACCCTCAAAAAAGGACCTATATTTTGGATAATGGTTTTTAATAATGATTCCTGAACACTAATTTCATAATATGTATAAGTACGTATTTGCAATCAATCTGTAACATTTTCAAGGTTGTTGTTAATTCACTGAGTCATATGTTTTAAAAATTTGCCTGCCCAACAAATTAAATAACCCAATGGCTGTTCAAATGAATGAAAACCATGAAAATGAATGCTATTGCTAATGCTAGCGTGCAAGACAATTATCCCACTGAACTGAGATGCATTTCTTGGTTGTTATTATGTGAATACAGATCCAATATAATGCCTATATAGACTACAATCTGAAAAAAAGTTGTTAAGTAAATGGCTTCAGAGCAGTTAATAATAATAATAATTTATTTGCACAAATTTTACAGTACATTGAAACATGTAGTGCATACAGTTAAAAGGATGTAAACAATAGTGTGGCGACACAGTTGTATCACTTCTTATAATTTATTTATTTACTAGCTTTCCGCCCGCGGCTTCGCCCGCGTGGTGTTCGGTTATTTATTTATTTATTTATTTATTAATAAAGGTACACCAACAGCTTCTGTATAAAAATTAACAAATAGAGTAGATATGAGTAAAAGGCTTATACAGTTGCCAATGACAGGTGAACCAACATTCACCAACATGAGTGATAACTTAAACTAGATAAATGTAAATACTAATATTAACTGGATATAAACTATACAAAGACAACAACAAGGATAGAGTTGTACTTAAGTAAAAAAAAAAAAGGAATACAAAGCTAAAATTAAATATGAGATCAAAAATTAGAATAAAACTTAAAAAACTGAAACTAAGAAACTTACAAAATTAAATACACAGAATAACTTAAATTATACAAGAAAAAGATTGCAAATGTATAGGAATAAACAGACAAAACTATTATTTAAGAGCTTTTTGACTTAGAATAAAACGCTTGAAGGTTTTCATAGTGTTGTGGTTTATGTCAACATCTGGGTTTGATTTTATCAAGCAATTTATCTCTTTGCTGAGCCTATTGAGAGGTGAATTTTCTCCTATATTTGTGTTGGAAGCTTTAGTATGGAATAAATGGGTAATGGGATATCTGGGTATTCTATTGGGGACTTTTATTCCAATTTGATTAATCAAGTTAATACAATCTAATTTATTGTTAACTAATTTATAAAAAAACATAATATATTGTACCAGTCGCCGGTCGCGCAGTGTTGTCATTGCGTAGTGTTGAATACGTTGCTCGTATGGACACCGGGGTGATACACCACCGAAGGTATATGCTAGGTGTTTAGTGAAGGCCCTTTGGATGCTTTCTATTCTTTGTGAGCGTACTGCGTAGTGCGGGTTCCACACTACGCTGGCAAATTCAAGGTGACTACGGACTAATACGTTATATAACACAATTTTTGTTCTTACCAGCCTAAATCCCTTAGTGCTTCTCTTAAGAAATCCTAGTAGCCGTGCCGATTTCGTAACAATGTTATCAATATGGCTTATGAAGTTAAGTTTACTATCCATAGTGATACCAAGATCGCGAACCTCATCACAGTTTCTAATAACACTCCGTTTATGTTATATGAGACGGCACTGGATTGCTTTTTCCTTGAGAAACGTATATGGCTACATTTACGTATATTAAGTTTCATGTGATTAAGGTTGCACCAGTGTTCAATTCTATCCAAATCCTCCTGAATTAGGGTAGTATCTTTATTTGAAGTTATAATTTTATAAATTTTAAGATCGTCAGCAAACATTAGATATTTACAATGATAGATTTGGGCGCTAATGTCGTTGATGAACAATAAGAACAAAACGGGTGCAAGATGAGAACCCTGAGGAACTCCTGAGTCAGCATAATATGGATAGGATTCGTAACCGTTAACAACAAGAGTCTGCGATCTATGAAGCAAATAAGATTTGAACCAGTTTAGAAGTGCACCATGTATGCCGTTATACTCTAACTTGGACAGTAATAGAGAATGGTCAACCCTGTCAAACGCACTGCTGAAGACCGTGTACACGGCATCAACTTCTAGTCTTTTGTCAAGAGCTAGAGTCACATCCGACACAAACTCGACGAGGTTTGTTTCTACACTGCGTCCAGCGTTAAAGCCATGCTGACTTGGTGAAATAATTCTGTCAATGTGGCGAGTAATAACTGGACAGACAAGAGACTCGAATATTTTAGGAAAACACGATAATATTGAAATTGGGCGGTAGTTTTGAACATTCGCAGGATTACCTTTTTTAAAAACCGGGACAATTCTTGCGCTTTTCCATACTTCAGGGAATATTCCTTCAGCAAGAGAAGAATTGAAAATAATCTGCAATGGTAGGGCAAGTTCATGATAGCAGCGTTTTAAAAACAAGGGTGGTATACAATCAGGTCCAGCACCTTTGGAAGCATCTATGAGTTTTAGCTTGTTAAGAATTTGTTTTTCTGTTAATTTAATAGTGCTTAAGACCGAGTCAGTACCAGAAAAAACATTAGCAGTGTTATAAGAAGTGGCTGGAATTTGATTAAAAACCGAAACAAATTGATCAGCAAAGAGGTTAGCAATTTCTGGACCATTGTTAGCCACCTTATCATTCATATACATGTCTGCAGGTATGCAAGATTCTCCGCGACGTTTATCTTTAATAAATCTCCAGAAAGCTTTAGGGTTTTTGTGAATATCGTTTTCAATTTTACATTTGTATGTATTGTAACATTGATTTATTAGAGTATGGCAACGACTACGAAGTAACTCAAAAGTAAGTTTATCACGGGGATTATCGTATTTACGGTATTTTTGCCTAAATTTCTCTTTTTCACTTAGGGTTCTAATAAGTGAGTCTGAATACCGAGAGGGATACTCAGACTTTCTACTTACATATTTAGGTACATAATTGTTAATAGCGATCTGTAGTATACCGTAAAAGGCGTTAACCATTTCATTAGCATCCATACATTCATGAAAGGTATCATGCCAATTTCTATTTTTAAGATAGGTTTTGATTTGGGTGTAATCTGCTTTAAAAAAGTTGTAGCCTGAACGATATTTTGTTTTTAACTGTTTTAAGTTAGAAAACGGAATAGAAATTAGGATATTCGGGTGGTGGGAGTCTAATTTGCTTAGCAGATCGTTGGGCTTAGTAACTGTTACATTCGATATGTTACTCAATACTAGATCTAAAATTCGGCAGTCAGCATTTAGAAAAGAGTTAAACTGATGAAGTGCATTGATTGACAGAAAGTCTACAAATTCGTAGCCCAGCGAATTGTCGTAATTAGACGGCGATAGATGCAGATCGTCGTTACTCATGTTCCAATCAATAAAACCCAAGTTAAAGTCTCCAAGAATCACAACATCGTCGACATTATTTAGTGTGTTGTTAACATTATTCAAAAAGCATTGTAGATTGTCTAGTTTAACAGGCGGTGGCATATAGATAACACAGATAGCTATTTTCTTGATATTATTGTTAACATTTAACTCAATAGACAACCATAAATCTTCAAAATCACTTTCCAAGTTTTTCATTCTTACAGATTTAATTTGATTACTAACTGCGACCATAACCCCACCGCCATCTTATATCGCGCTTTTTAGATTTCCCTCGGGAATATCAAATTTATCCGGGATAAAAGGTAGCCTATGCCTTTTCTCAGGGTCTAAAGATTGTCTATGCAAATTTCATCAAAATCGGTTGAGAGGTTTAAGCGGGAAAGCGTAACAGACAGACAGACAGACAGAGTTACTTTCGCATTTATAATATTAGTATGGATTTAATCTTTTTACACACAGAAAAGGCTTAAAGGTGAACTTAAAAGCCTTAGGCATTCTCTCACAATAATGTTTCTTTTAAACCTACCTAATAGTATTTCTGTATTTCTTATTCGTACAGGTAAATCGTTTACCCTGACGATAATGCTGGCGACGTCACCCCCTCAAGTGGCGACATACCAAAAAGCCATCAAGGTGACGGTGGACGGTCCCCGGGAGCCGAGGTCCAAGACCAGGCACCACGGCTTTCATCCCTTCCACTTCGGACCCCGGTTTCCGCCTGATCCGTTGATGGGGTCGCTACCTTTTAAGCTATCAGGTAAGTTATAATTATGCAAATAAATATGTTCGTATTTTATATAAGTAGTCCGATTCCAAAAATATATTATGTATACATCGACCAGCACCCTGATTGCGTAACTGCTATCAATTTGAATCATTTTGAACTAAACTGCTAATCCATTGCTCCGTATGTTCTAAAGATATGTCTGCTCAACAAGGTAAATAACGCAATGAATGCTGCTGAACTATCGAATTGAAACCTATTGCTACTGATAGTGTCTTAGGCAACTGCGTAACACACTAACTGTATGACCCAGCTACACCTCAATCAAATTCATTCTGTAGGCTATCCTACAGAATGAATTTGATTGAGGTGTAGCTGGGTCATACAGTTTTCAAACAGTATTTTATATCGTCATTGCAATAGGGTATTCGACTAAAAAAAACGAACAATCTTAGCCAAGGCTAAGATTGTAAACTTACCTTAGGAATGAGCCTTTAATATTACCTGGCACTACATTAAATTACAGCATTGCCACAGTCCCACTCATCCCCTCATGAAATAATACCCTATGGTATTTGACTAAAAAAAAAACTAATTAGTCCGTCAGTCAGATTTCCAAAAAATACTAGACACGTATTTTGTCTTTTTTCATATAAACAAAAAATGAAGATGACACAGCGTTTTGAAAACTCGTGTGACGTCACTGCACGCTACACTTTTTAGCGACCAGTGACGTCACCAGCCGCCACTCCTGATCTTTGGTGCCTTTTATATTTGTCAATTTTTATTGATTTGATAAAACAAAATATATGTATCCAATATTTTTCTATAATCTGAATGACGGACTAAATAGAATCAATTTTTGTAACCCAGGATACATCCCTATTTAATAATTATAACATTAATATTGGGTACATATATGTATAGTATTGTCCAATAATAAGCTTTTTCTTCTTATTCCTGTAATATTCTTACTGCTAAAACACAGCGAGACCAAGTGAGAGTTGGTATATATCAAATGTCTTCGGTTTATGGTTCTATATTTATAGACAGAATATTACAGGGTATTTACCCTGTAATATTCTGGCTAAGTACAGAAACTGTATTACGGGATAAAGGTTGTAGACAATTATTTTGTTGGTTGACTTCTTAACTTCAAAAGTTCTGATACATATTTTAAGTTTCGTAGAATCGGCCGTATAGCCATCTAGTCTAACTCCTCAATATAAGACTAGAAACTGTTTTCTGTGAAGGAAAATGTACCTGGTTTAATATCCGATACGATCAACCAGCTCTACTTTTGACCAACTGTATCTAAGTAGCAATAATTTATTAACATTTGCCTAGCCTTTATGTAACTATATTGGGGTCAGCCTCCAGTCTAACCGGAGGCATCTGAATACTAGTTTATCGGATTAGCCAAGGCTAAGATTGTAAACTTACTATAGGAATGAGCCTTTAATATTACCTGGCACTACATTAATTACAGCATTGTCACAGTCCTACTCATCCCCTCATCACCGCGCCTTGCAAGGTGTCTTAACTTTATTTTTATTCCATAACACGCTTTTCGATATTGGGGTGCTCCCCATAATCAGCTTGTGGTGTTTCTACTGCTGAGAGACAGACTTCCTCTCGGTGAGCGGGAGTGGACCGTAATCCACTAAGGTTTGGGTCGAGCTTAAGGTGAAGAATTATGAGAAAACCGGTTTGGTTTCCTCACCATGTATTTCTTCAGTGTTTTGAGAGCAGTGATTTATTATCGTCGTCGTCCTCCGTGGCGCAGCGATCAACACGCCTGCCTGCGACGTGAAGGCCCCGGGTTCGATCCCTGGCCAGGTCATGATGGAAAAACGATCTTTTCCTGATTGGTCTGGGTCTTGGATGTTTATCTATATATGTATGTATCTATTATAAATATAGTATCGTTGAGTTAGTATCCCATAACACAAGTCTCGAACTTACTTTGGGGCTAGCTCAATCTGTGTGATTTGTCCGTATATATTTATATTTTATATTTATTATTATTTAAACAAAGTGACTATGTGAGTTTGAACCTACGACCATGAGCTCGGGCAATGTGAATATTTATAGTTCAAAACAGCTACAAAACCAGCGTGAGAGAATAAAAAAAAAAACAGTCAAAAAAGTGTCATGTCCAAAAAGTACTGTCTTGATACAACGCACCTGCTTATATAACTATCCATTATGAGGTTTCTCAAACTTGAGTTCTGAGATTCTGACCTATCCCCTGTCCCCATTTGGCACGATGTTTCTATCCGAAAGATATTAAATTGTCAGCCGGGACCGTTGTCACTCCTCGTCTGCGCCTCAAAAGGGGATTTAATTCGGTCCAGAAGTTTCGCGTGACAATTAATTATCAATTTGAGGGGCCTCAGTTTGACACCTGCGAGTACACGAACTGTGTTTTAATATTCAAGAAACATTAACAATTTTGAAGTTTCTAAGTTTGTTAGTAACGCGTTGAGAGGTTATTTTATGGCAGTATGAGAAGGTTAGCATTAAAAAGAATGAGCCTATTTTTTTCAAAATCACCACTTTTCGAACTTATCACGACAAAATATTGTAAACCATTTCGAATTGAAATTACCCTTTGGTAGAGACGACTAGACTGAAATCTATTTTATTGTAAATTTCTGTTTTGAAGATGAAGATTTTTTGTGATCAAAATTTATGCCTCTTATTTCCCTGTTTGAATGAAATACTTTCGACTTCTAACTTTGATATGATTTCAGTCTTTGATGAAAGTAATTTGGATGAAGTCAAAGTGTTTTAGACTTCTGCTGTAATAAACAGGGACGTAGTTTAATCTAAAAGTGTAATAGAATTAAGACAGAAATGTACTTACTATTTAGTTGTGCTTGATTCAATAAAAAAATGGAAATGTTTGGCTCCTAAAATAGATTTTCAATTGCAGCATAAAACTTGTAAACTTACACACCCCAAAATGCCTCAAAATTGAAAACAGCGTAGCCGAAAATTTCTTCCGCCCGTAAGAAACATGGCAGGTGAATAAGATTTCTCCAATATTGTGCGAAGCGTCGCGACGCCCACTCAGCAGGGAGTCTCGTCGCTAGGCGCCGGCTCCTTTCACTTGCACCTAATAAACACCAATGTGATTATGTGCCGCATTATTAAAAAGGGCCCAAAATAAAAAGATTTATATAGTATATTTTTGCAGATTTTGTTGTTACCTATGTTATTCTTAAAAAATCTAAATATCTCCCTTTTGGTCAGTTACTTACATCATTTTAGCCCAGTTAAAATGTGATTAGGTTTAATAGAATAATTTGTGCCTTAAGCCTTTTTTTAGGTGGTTAATTAGAAAAGAATGACACATCTTTTGTACTTAACCCCTAAGCGAACTATTTTGTTTATAACAGTTTTTGTTTCCACTTCTCAACGCCACAACAAAAGATCACCATCTACCTTATGTTACTTCTCAAGCTACCTTTATCACTGGCGTACTTCAATCTCATAGTACGCGTTTGTCGTTCTCTCGTAGTACGCAAGTGTCGTCGCAAACCTCGTTACGTCGGGTGTCAAAGGGCTGTAACTCAATTACACAGCACGTAGGTACAGTCGGCGACACCAAGCGTGCCAAGACACGGGAATTAATGGATGGTAATTTACTTAGGATTTTATATCGGATCTGTAATGAGGTTGAACTGGTTGACTCTTGATCGTGAAGTTGCGTATTGGATGTTCGGTTTTAAGCTGGGGTGTCTAGATTTTGGTAGTAGGTATCTAAATGATTAAAATGAAACAATCATTATTTTAAGCACCTCGTCTAAGTAGTTATTTTTCGAAAGTGGTCCAGTACGGAATTTCTAACCGGATCTTCGATTTCGGTCTGCGTGGTGTTTCAGGAACAGTCGCTAAAGGATATAAATAACTAGGGTCGTCGGATATAGTTGAAATTTAGTAAGAAACCGATTTCTGCTTGTTACTCCCTTTGATGACCATACCAGGCACCTACGGATTTCTAGATTGTCTTACGATTACGATCTATCAGCGTCTTATAAATAGGCGTACACATACGAATCGTCGTGGTGGCCTAGTGGTTAAAACACCAGCCTCTCAAGTATGAGTGTGCGGGTTCAATTCCAGGTCAGTCAAGTACCAATGTAACTTTTCTAAGTTATATGTACTTTCTAAGTATTTCTTCGACACCAATGACCGATTCAAAGGTGAAGGAAAACATCTTGAGGGAACCTGGACTTTTAAGTCTGAAATCGCCAACCCGCCCAGCAGTGGGACGATAAAATAGGTTGATGATGATATATGCGAAGGTATACAACAGCGCCATTTTATATTTAGGAAAATCATTGTCCATTCCAAGGATGCTTGAAAGAGGTCGCAGAAAGCGATAAGGCGGCCTATCCATACTAATATTATAAATGCGAAAGTAACTCTGTCTGTCTGTCTGTCTGTCGGTCTCTCTGTCTGTCTGCCTGTCTGTCTGTTACGCTTTCCCGCTTAAACCTCTCAACCGATTTTGATGAAATTTGGCATATACAATCTTTAGACCCTGAGAAAGAACATAGGCTACCTTTTATCACGGAAAAATTTGATATTCCCTAGAGAAATCTAAAAAGCGCGATATAACCGAACTCCACGCGGGCGAAGTCGCGGGCGGAAAGCTAGTTGTATATATATTTTGTGGTCGATACCTATTTGATGTACCTATAATTTTTTGAATAACTATTGTTATAATCTTCTAAAACATCTGACAGATTAGTTTATTTCACTATAAATCCATAGCGTAATCTGTAAACTTAACTTTGAACAATACCTAATCTCTTCAGTACCTCATTAACCCAAATCTACGCACGTAACACATTTACTTCAATGCCATCATCTTCCGCCAGGAAGCCTCTTTGTTTCTCTTTAGAAACAATTTAGAAAGTACTTCAATATGAGCATTCCTTGCTTCGCGGCTGTTAGAAGGCAAGTCTACTGCCCTCTTACCAATAACCCTTGTGAAATCATGATAAATTATCTTCACTCACGTTTTCGCGTTCCTCTTGTACACGCGAATTTGTTACACGCATATAAAAATAATGGATGAGACATCAGAGAGTATTTGTATGTCTGTCTGGCTGGAGTATTATTCGTGCATCGTTGACAGTCGTTACAGACCGAAGCCCGAAAGTCGGATGGCCAGTCTACCAAAGGGTCTTCCCTACTACCTAGTATTTGGGTTGTAGAGGTCAGATAAGGCGCATCCAGTTAGACTGGAAGCTGACCCTAATATAGTTGGAAAAAAGGAGCATTATTTTTTGTTTATGCGAAACCTGAAACACGTGTACAAAATTTCAAAAAGTTAAAATGAAAAACCACAAAGTTATGAGCTTGCTATTCTACTTGGTTGTCCCAACAAAAATATGGTCAAAGTTCCGCTCGGGCGGGTGAGCGCGGTCCCTTGACCTCTGGCGTCAGCTGTGGCGCACGCGCAAGTACTATGATCTATCGTAAGCTGCGTGCGCGCGCTCGGTATTCACACTGAAACAATTTCTAAATATATGTGGGAAAAAATATAACATGGCGTATAAATGACAGAAACCGATTCAGTTGCTTATTCTGAACAAACTATATTCAGGTTTCGCATAAACAAAAAAGACTTTTGTATATGGATCAGTCCATCCTCAGTTCCTTCGGCTGGGACACAGGCGTTCTCTTTTTGTCAGAGGGAGAGAGTTATAATCCACTCCGCGGATGCATTACGGGTTACTGAATATCACATGTGTCTTTGATTTTTTTGTCCTAGGATAGGTCGATTTCCTCAAGATGTTCCTGCAACGTTTTGACAGCAGTGGTTATGTAATAATGTACACAGTAAAGTGCCTCCTTTGGTTTTAACTTACGGTTCGTAAGTCGCGGCCATTATCACTACTGGGTCAATCCTCACATCGTACTACGATTCCGAGTCTTAATGGTCAAGTCATAGCCCAAAATACAAAACCAGCATACAAGTTTCATCATCAAGTCAGCTTATGCACTGTTTCAGCTGTCGAGAAAAGTGAATACACAAACACTTTTAATAGCGTATCACGGTTTGGTTGCATCGGTTCTGAGGTTTGGTATTATTTTTTGGGGGCAATCTACTGAAAGAGAGACTGTTTTTAAAGCACAAAAAAGATGTATTCGTTCTATGTGTGGCTTGAAAACTACCGAAACATGTGAACCTCACTTTAAATCATTAAAACTATTGACTATGCCAGGTGTGTACATTTACGAAACTGCTTTGTTTGTTAAGATCAATTTAAACTTATTTCAAAAACTATCTGAAGTAAAGAAGACCCCAATGCGTTCTCAGTATATGAACAAACTGTGTAACAGGAAATGCAGAACCGCTTTAATGAAAAAAAGCTTTTTTGGGATGGCCCCGAAAATTTATAATAAAATACCTGACAGCATAAAAAATTTGCCCTTATCAAAATTTAAGAAAAGTCTCCACTCTCTATTAATTAATAAATGTTATTATACTGTAGAAGATTTTTTAAGAGATGTTTTTTAATATTTTACATGCATGTAAGTTTCCTTTAATATTAAATTTATAAATATTTCTATGAAAATGTAAGATAGTATGTTTTTATTTTTATTTTATTTTTTTGTGATAGTTTCATTTCTGTTAAGTACTTTATTCATTTTTTTAGTTGTTAATGATTTTATGATCTCTATATTTGTATGCCTTCACGGCAAAACATAGCGCTCATTTATCTAATTGTAAGACCTTCATGTATGCACCTATGTTTTACAAATAAAATTCTGATTCTGATTCTGATTCTGAAGTTGACATTCCTAATTGGACCAGACATCCAGTTACAATCCATTTCCGTACATCTGTGTATCTCACGTCGCCGTGTGAGCGCCACTTAAAGTCGCAGGCTTCACAGGCTTCGCATTATTAATGAGGGAGTCTTAGAGAAAATTAAATATAGCATTAGGCCCGGAAGCCCGGGATTGTGGGGGCCAGGGGGGAAGAAACGGGGGCCACATAACCCTTCAGTGTTCGCGACAATGCGGGTGCATAATTACGCATTTGTAAATTTTAAATGTCCCACCCACCTCATACAGCCTTTTGTATGACGTGATTCGCGTTTTCACTGTACATTTTAAACGGTTTCAAATGGATTCATATGATGACTACTCCCGCGCGATTAACTCCAAATGTGACGTCATTTTTACTGACGTGACGTGTTACTCAACATTTACAGTGGCGTGATTGTTATAAATTCATGATGAGTCTTTTAAGGGTGATTGGCAGAAATGTATTTAATAATGTACGGATTTATTTGCCATGTTGTTGAACAGTGTGGGAGTTATACAAAACTAAACGTACAAAATAAAGGTCAAAGTTCCGGGAGAATAGTTAATTAATTGTATCTTTCAAATCGCAACCTTTAACCGTTAACTCCCTTGTCACAGCTACTTTGCTACACCGAAAGGTTAATTAAGCAAAACAAAAAGGGGTTAAACAAAATCAATAGAAGCAAATTCATTAAACGCTAAGCAGATTGAAATCCAACATGGCTTCCAAGATGGCGGCGGCGGGTTAAGGCGCGTTGACAAAGCGTCGTCGTTAGTTCACGAGCCCTCTTATTAACCTTATGATGTACGGAGGGCATCCGTCTTACTAACTCCGGCCTGTGACGTCAGCCCTTAGCACTAACTAGAAGCTTATGGTGTCATAAGTTACGATGTGGAACAAGCTGGTTCAAGACAGAGTTATGGAGAATACTAGGTCGTTCATAATTTACAACTGTATTACTTATAATTCTTTGTGCGGTTTTCCCACGGCGTTAGCAGTTCGTTAGATATTAAAAAGAAGGCACAATAGACAGTATAACATAAAACAAACCAAAATTCACACAATTTCTTGTTTATTTCGGCTGTTAAAAATTTCATATCTTAAATTATACAAAGTTAGTGTATAGACTTTACAACTCTTCAAACTTATCATTGTTTCCTTTCTAATGTTTTAATAGTCAGATAAGTATTTTTATAAGAAATACATATGATAGCTTCACAGTTTGTAAGTTAAAAATCTATGTCACTATAAGTAGGTAGTGTGGCGATTGAAAGTCAACCCATAACCAAAAGCCAAAGAATAAACAGAACAGAAAATGTGGACCTACATAGATAAGGCATTTTCAACTGAGAACTCTAAACAAGTATGTTTTAGTCTGCCACTTTGGAGTTGCCGACAATCAAGACAGCGAAACTCAAGGCCGACACATGACAAGAGAAACGTATGCGAAAATTAATTTAACTTGTTAGTTTCAGAGAGAAATCCATGACACATCCACACAGATAGTCTAGAACCTGAGAAAGGACATAGGCTATATAACATCCCGCTATGACCAATAGCAGCAGAGCAGTAACAAAAAATGTTGCGAAAACGGGGGCTAACGCCGACGTACTAAATATTTCTCCCATTATTTTAACAGGCGCTTATTTTATAACAGCGCTTATTTTTTAACTAGCGGCCGCCAGCGACTTCGTTCGCGTGGTTTAGTTATACTCCGCTCCGATTGGTCGCAGCGTGATGTTATATAGCCTAAAGCCTTCCTGGATTAATGGGCTATCCAACGCAAAAAGAATTTTTCAAATCGGACCAGTACTTTCTGAGATTAGCGCGCACAAACAAACAAATTCTTCAGCTTTATATATTAGTATAGATTAGTATTTTTTAATTTACGGGAACCACCGCGCGCTGTAAACTGAAGTCCACGCGGACGGAGTCGCGGGCAACAGCTAGTAAATAAATATTAACAATCCTCTCCTGTTGCAGCACACGGTAATCTCACGAAGTGATCAATATAAATGGCTCATAAAGATAAATAAAGAAGATATTTTTCACGTTATACCATAAGCTTACAAAAGCAATATTGTCCTCAATGAAAAAGTCATTTGAATAGAAGTCGTTCCAACACAAAAGAAAAAGGGAAGTCGCTCAACTAAGTGTTCTATAAATGATGTTCGAAGAAATGTAAAATAATTACTGTAAAGTGCTCCCAACCCTTTCTCTAATCACCGAAGGTCTCAGAGAGTCGTTAAAAAATTCCCTCCTAATCCCGGCACATTGGAATCACACTAAAAACGTAAATACTTTTATCCGTGTAATCCCGGTCGTCTTCGCGGATTAGCGCTGTAGTATCGGAGGCAGGAAAAATGCAAGACGCAATCTAGCAAATGGCATTAAAATGTTTGGGTTCAACCCTCTCGCGGCGCGGTGCGATTTTTCAAAGTCGAAGAAAAAACCCCTTTGTTCGGGGCAACGTAGCGGACTGGCACGTCTTCGGATGCGGCCAATCCACTAATACTGCGCGCCGTCAGTTTTGATACTTTATTTTGTTTTAGAAATAAGAGTGTGTGGGACTAAAGTCATCATTCTTGCCATTTTCCCTATTTATTTGGGGTCAGCGAAATTCTTTCTATTTTTTTTTTATAAATTATAAACTAGTGCTTGACCGCAATCCCGTCTGATAGTAAGCAGTGATGCAATCGTTGACGGTAAAGCTCGCCAGTTTATTAAGAGCCTTTTCACTTTAGCCTTGAAGACACTTAAATTGTAGTGGGAACTGGTAAAGCGGACCGCAGACTCAAAAGCTGAAAAAGCTTCGGATGCGACTGGGATTAACGCTGAGATGATGATGATGATGATGATGAATTGTAGTTCGACGGAAACACCACCGCTAGGAAATTGTTCTTAAAATTGTATAAAAGAGGAGGTGAAACGCTTCGTCCGGATCGTAGTGGTGTCTCCATGTGTCTTTTTCTTCCACACATCTCTATTAGACGTCACCTCCTTAGTTATGGAATATGTTAATGATGATTTGGTTAAGGAGGGGTCGCAACCATCTCATCATTCACACATTCCATTCCTCATTTCTATGGTCTTTCCCTACTCCTACTCCTTATACTCCTACTCCTACTCCTTATACTGCCTTAATAAGGAAAAAAGACGCATCTAACATTTTTATATGCGAAATATATAAATATTGGTGTATGCCATTTTTTTACTGATTTAGAATATGCATGTAACTCATTTAGGAAAAAAAATAATGTTAGATGCTTCTTTTTTCCTTATGACGGCAGTATAGCCATCGACAGTATCTAACTAATTTATAATACGTTTAATTTTAGTAAGTTTTCAATTCACACAAGTTTATTTCTAAGTCATTATATTTCACGCCGTCGTCTCTTTGTTTCCCTTTAGAAGTAACTTAGCAAGCTTTTCAATATGTAAATCTCTCTTGACAGTACTTAATTCGTATTTTAAAAATAAATAAATATATGTAGGTATTATAACCCTACACGTACTTTCAGTATTCAGTTTGAAGTTGTTTTAAGAACACTTTAAGTTGAAAAATAAAATAAAATAAATCCTTACCTTTATTTCTAAAACTTGTCTAGCTTATTTCTGACTTAAGCTGAATGAAAACTAAGATGACGAGGACACCGTTGTCAATCAGTAAAACTCACATTCTGTCAAGTATAGATCAACTGTTTGGTAAAGGCAGATTGCGTACTGCTTAAGACTTAACGGTACAATGTCGAACTGTCTGTCTTCAAGGGTCAATACTGCTAAATCGTGGTACACAGCGATTACGCATCGTGCACACAAGAAAGAATTCCAACATTTTTTAACGAATGCAAATCGTCTATTTCTATCCCTTTCTTTTGAATCTTTCAACAGAGAATACATAATGAAACATGGTCTTGCAATTTTTCATGTCGTGAACTAAAAACGTATTATATGTATTTCAGTAGTATGTTATTGATGGGTACATAAAATAGGGTACACAATGGCGCCCTTTTCTATATCAACAAATGTATTTTCATAACCTAACATGAATAAATATAAGTACGTGGTGGTATAGTCGTGGTGGCCTAGTGGTTAAAACACCAGCCTCTCAAGTATGAGCGTGCGGTTTCGATTCCAGGTCAGGCAAGTACCAATGTAACTTTTCTTTTCAATGTAAGTTATATGTACTTTTTAAGTATGTTTTAGACACCAATGAATGATTAACAGGCGAAGGAAAACATCTTGAGGAAACCTGGAATTTAAGCCTGAAGTCGCCAACCCGCATTGAGCAAGCGTAGTGATTACGCTCAAGCCTTCTCTGTATGAGAGGAGACCTGTGCCCAGCAGTGGGACGATAAAAAGGTTAATGTGGATGATGATGATGAAATATAGGAATTAATATAATAAAAGCCTTTTTTTTCTGTTAATTTAGGCATCGATGTATTTACTCTTACTCGGATAGCTGTCATCCGGAACGTGCCCAGAAGACTGGCAGGCAATACCACGTTGAATTAACATCATATTCGTCTTAAACATCATATTGAATCATCAATATTGAATAGATAAATAATAATGGGTAAGGCTTATAAAACAAGATAAATTAAGCAAATAAATAAATAAAGATAAATAACTTACTAACTTCTTACCAAAGTTTTTAGTCAAAAGTAGACTCTATTCCACAAGTTTTCTTCTCGAATCCATGAAGAATAATCCGGATTCGCAAGCTAGCGAATAATCTTATGCTTCAGTGTTATTTTTTGCTCGGAGCTATGCGGATATTGTCTGAGCTAAGAGCATTCGTCTTAGTTGGAAGAAAGCTTTCAATGCGAAGCACCGAGCCGCTCGCATATCGTCCACTAAATGCACTTATTAAATACTTTTTATGTTGCTCATTGATAGACTGCACTCGAGGGTGTTAATAGGTTAAATAGGCTTTACTATAGACATTAAATGGTCATTAATGAGACATTGTATTATAGAAAAGAAAACGTTTATTTGCGGTAAACTTGACGTAAAAGTGTACAAAAATAGTTGTGTGAAAATAGTTGACATGCGTCACATCCACGCAAAACGGCTATCGGTCAGCATTATGCTGATCACTTAGAATAAGCATATATTATAATCTACCCATTGCCGTTAAACAGGATTTTCTTCAAAGGACTGGAATCTAGCACGCAGGTAGATGTCATAATATGTCTGTGAATTTTTGATTCTAAGACGTGTCGGTTTTTTCACAATGTCAATGGTTACTTACCGATAAGTCATCATCATCATCATCTCAGCGTTAATCCCAGTCGTATACGAAGCTTTTTCAGCTTTGGGGTCTGGGTCCGCTTTACCGGCCTAACTGCTGATTTTGGCGAAACTTCGATATTTTCCGTGAAGCGACTGCCGTCTGACCTCCACAACCCGAAGGCGATATCGAAGCATTGCATCTAGACCAATTGTTGGACTTTTGAGGGCTCCAACAACTCGTAACGACTGCTATTAGAAATTCGTATGACAACCGGGACCAACGGCTTAACGTGCTTTCCGAGGCATGACCAGACCAGTGCAAATATTCATATTCATGCATACAAATATTTGCACTCCGCGGGGATCGAATCCACGCCTCCTTGCGCAGCGGCTGCGTTCGCTACCGCTACGCCATGGAGGCTAAAGGAGGTTACTTCCGATAAGTAATTATTAAAATAACCGTTAATAATCTTAATACAATTATAAGATTCATGTTTCAAGCACTTCTAAACTTTCGAAGAAGTTCTAACTGTTCGAAGTATTTAATAGATAGATAATGGTATATTTAACCCGCCAGCGGCGATCCGATATCTCAAATCATTATCCTAAAAGCTTTGAGGCACTCGGAGGTAAGATTAAGCCAGGCTTAATCCTAAAAAGCAGCTCTTGTTTAATTGCAACGAACTCATAAAGCACTACACCTATAAAGGCTAAGCGGTCGGATTCAAAATAATGTGTTTTACATTTTCGTACCGTCGGTATCTGCGACATAAAACGGCCTGTAATTTATTCTATTGCTGAAAGGGTTGGGTTGGCTCGGGGTGGGAATTACCCAAGGTGGGTGCTAAAGGGTTAAGCTGAATATACGGGGTCGCGGCGCCGGCAAACTTTGTTAATTTATGCGCTTAAAAATGTCAACTGAAAATTATGACGCCAAAACACATTTCCTATTTGTATGATTGTGATTGTTGTGATAATAGCTTATTTGTTTTATTTATATGTTATTGTTTTTAGCAAAGGGGATTGGATGTTGAAAGAGGAGATCAAAGTGTAGAGCCTATGTTAAATTTTAAAGGGTTGTAAATTCTCACTGACCTACATATGTTCAAGAATATTAAATTTGTTTCCGAGTTTCTTATCAGATGTAATTTTGGCAATATTATATTTAGATAAAGAAGAAAAGACCCAGTCTTCATCTTCAAATAAATGAGGACACATATTCTTACATAGGAAACGCCGATTCCAGTAAAAGATATCTGATACTACTTCTAGCATTCTGTGCACTTTTACCGCGGACCGCGATGAGAACGATTTTTTGGTGCTGTATGATTCTTTCTTTACCTTTGTTTTATTATATGTTCAAAAAAAGGTACTTATTTATATGTACATAAGTATTGTTATAAGGGCTGATTATTTCAACGTAGATAATTTTATAAGGAAATAATTTTCGAAGAAATATTTCTTAATTTTTCATCTAATCCAATAATATCAAATGTTCAATTTTATTCCTCGAAAAAGAATTAAGTATTATCTGTCGATTGAAAAATCAGGTCTTTGTTTGTTAGCTTATATTTTCTGAAAAGAAATGACACTTCTGAATAAAACTTCTTAGAATACGTCTTGAAATTGCACTTCAACAAACTTTTAACTCAGACTACAATATGAACAATCAAACTGTGCAACAATCGAGGAGTGCTTACGGAGATAAGGCGCGAAGTATACAAGCCGCGAGGGGGGAGTCCTACTCATTATTTAAATATTCTGATGAGTGCGTTAAGCAGCGCGTTAGCGTTAGTGGAGCGTTTCACGCGATAACTCTTAGCACCATTGTTTTGTTGATTGAATTTTGAGCAGTTGTAGGGTGGAAACTAGGTGGTGAGGCTCTGTAACGTTCAAATTCCTTCAAATGTTACTTTGGACTCGTTCAGCGGCATACATTTGATTACTTTACGAAACACTTGGTAGGTATACATAATTATGTTTATTGTAGTCGGAAAGACCCTTCGAAATGAATGTAATTTAGATATTAAATAATAATTTAATATCTACCTTTCCTCAACTATATATTATGTTGGAGTCGGCTGTTAGTCTAACCAGCCTCCTAATCGGCGAACACATTTTTGTGTGACAAAATGTGTTCGCCGATTAGGTGGCAGCTTCAACTGAATTGCAAAATTTTACATGGAGGAAAGGCCTATGTATCCTCAAACACCCAGTTACTGGTACACTGGTGGTGGGTGGTTACTGGCCCTTGGTATGAATGGCTGTTAGACTTTAGGGCTTCTTTCTGGCTCAGTAACAACCGTACTTATACACGAAAACCTCAATTCAATGAGCCTTGATGTATACAATGGTTAGATTATACAACAATAGTCTGAATTTTCTTTCTTTTTGTCCAGGTATAGCTCACCAGCTGGCTGGTCTACCGGGCGGAGAATGGGGTGCGTTGGCGCGGCATTACCCACCCCCCTTGCTGCCCACCCCCGCGCACTTCACACCGCACGTCTTACCTCCACATGCGCAACCGCAACATGTACCTCCGCCGCCGCATGAGACTGGTAAATAGAGTTAATACAGATAGATTTAAATAGTCAAAAGTCTTCAATTCTGTTTATTATATCCTGCACCAAAGAGCTGTTTTCCTTTGCAGATATAACTTCAGATAACCCAATTACAATGCACGCGCACAGCACGACGAGTCCCGCAAACTCGCGTCCAAGCTCACCCCAAGATGACGACATCTCCGTAACGGCATCCAGCTCACCACCACCAGATGAACGTCCTGGGGCGTTCACATCAGTCACCAGGTCAAGGAAACCGATGCAGCCACTGCCGGCACCTTCAACCCTATTCCATAGTGCACTAGCAGCTCAATTATTCCTCAATTCTCCGCTGCTTCCAACGCCACCAGCGTGGTTATACTCCCAACTTTATGGAGGGTACGACTGGTGGCTCAGACCGCCGCCGCTTCAAGAAGACTCTAACAATTCAAGTCCAGAAAGAGAAGAAGAAAGTTCAACAGCATCAGGGTCTGGAAAGAAACGTTCCGCGTCCCCGGAATGGTCAGAGCAGGGGATGAGGACTCGGAGTAAATCGCTAATCACGTCAGATAGACGGCCGGTCGATGTATGGCGTCCGTATTAGTGTCGCGTTAGTGACAATTACAGGAAACTTTACTGTCCACTGATATGTATGATTACGGATGAGTAGAACATACTTTTGTTCATCCAGTGGTTGAAGAGTATTTTGGTCTTCTTAGACAGCCATTGCAGCCCTTTAAAGGCTCTAGAGTCTGTCTGGAGTACGTTACTCCCAACGGATCATGGACAAAAGTGATTTAGATATCTAGGCACTTGGAAAGACCTATATTACAGTGAATCCATCAAGCTACTGTTTCGTAGAAGAGTGTTTCCATCATATTTACAACAGACGTCATGAAAATTTGTCATTGTTATGAGATTTTGACATCAAAGTGTGAAAAAACTGTATTTGGACATCACGGTCACAAGGGGCGGTCACTGCTCTTAAAGGAAACAGCTTTAGCGAGGCTAGTCTTTGCGTTATGCAATACGCTTATTTGGTTGTAAATTCAAGTGTTTTTGAGTGGAAGCCATTATGAGGCTTAGAAGAAGGTTACGATAATACGTGTAGTGGACAGTTTGAACTTTATACAATCACGTTCGACATTCCCGTCCGCAGACATTAGACACTTCAGAAAATTGTGCTCGTCTTAAGGATTTGGTTAAAATAGTGTTGATGTCGATCGATAGGTGTTTTTACGTTAGACAAATGAATGTGAATTTCAAATCGTAACGTTTAATGAATTGTTGACTGTATTATAAGATAATGCAAAAATCTGTAAATAAAGTTACCGAAATTTTTATTAATGTGTGTTTCATTATTATGGGGCGCGTGGCGTACCAGTGTCGTGGTGGCCTAGTGATTAAAACACCAGCCTCGCGAGTATGAGTATGGGGGTCCGATTCCAGGTCAGGCAAGTACCAATGTAACTTTTCTAAATTATATGTAATTTCTAAGTATATCTTGGACACCAATGACTGATTAGAAGATGAAGGAAAAGATCTTGAGGAAACCTGGACTTTAAGGCTAAGACTCACGGAGCGGTTTTCACCCGCATCCGCCGCGGTAGCGGGCCCGAAGCTTCTGTAGAATGCAGATATATATGTAAAAAGTTAAAGCACATTTTACCACGCGTTTTACTCCCGCGGTGTGCGCGGTTGTTTGCGGGTCCCGCTGCACTGGTTATCTTGTACCGGCGGGGGCGGGTCGCGGTCCCGTAGCCGCGGCGGTTGTAGTTAAGTGTTTCTTCTTAAGTGCAGTACACACCAAAGCCGCCCGGCGGCATATGTCGGCAACAATTTGCCGGCGGGCTAGGTTGGCGGCTTAGGTTGGCAAAAAGTTTTTATGCAGTTTTGAACCTGGCACATTCACAATTTCATTCAATAGTCTTTTTATGAATTTCGAACACAGAATTTAAAGAAACAAAAGACAATTTGGAGGCTGTTTGTTGATATCAAACAATCGAATACTAAGAAAACTTGATTTTATAACTGTCGGCGGCTCGAAACTTATTTGGCAGTCAGTGATTGCCGTGCGTCGAAAGAGCTTGTGTCATATAATTTTTGTGCCATTCTCAAGGATAATTCAGTAAATAAAATTAAACATGAACTTGTTATTGATGGATCGCTAGCCGCCAGCAAGCTGCCGACGTGTCGGTGGGCAACACACGCGCGCGTAGGTTGCCGACACGCTTCTTTCAACATAAGCCGCCGGGATGTGTCGGCGGTCTATGTCGGTGGGCTGTGTCGGCCGGTCGGCGATTTTGGTGTGTAGTGGGCTTTAGAAGTCAGAAAAAATCGCCGACCTTATTTAGTTTTTAAAATGCGATTCTGCGCCCTAGCCAATATCGTGATAAACTTCATTTTAACATGTTAATGATGTTAACTGAACTGCATGCAAAATCAGAACTCCGTAGGTATGTGTCTAAAAACTGTTAATTTATAATTCATTAAAACCAGAGCCACAAAAATAAATATTTTATAAAGCTGCAAGAGTAAAAAGTTTTGGATTGTGTCCATTATAGTCGTGACCACAGCGCGGGCTATTTGGCACAGGTCATTGCGTTCAGGCATTATCAATGTATGGAAATGAAATGTTTTATCGCCGTATATTTACCTACTGAGCTTTTCATTAATTCCTGTACAATATTTATTTCAAATGCGCTACAAGCTTTGTAAATCAGAGGACTTACGTTAATTCTCGCGGCTTTGAAAGAGTGGCTGCAAAGTTAGAATTTGGCGGCTTATTGTGCTCGTCTAGATTATCCAAACGTGGTTTGAACTTTCGCTTAATTCCTAAATAATCAAAGTAGTTTTAAGTGTTAGTGAAGTTGCTAAACGTTATATACTCCTTGTATGCGGGCCTAAAATAAAAAAGACCAACGACACATGTCGCTGTAAAATTGCCAAAAGCATTCCATTCCATCCCATTTCTTTTCATGAGCAATGGTGGCACAGTAAAACAAAGTGTTCGAATGTTCCCGACTTATTAGAGTTTCAGGTCGTAGGTTCGAATCCAGTCAGGTCATAATCTGTCGTAACATAATCAGAGTCAATTTGTAACTAAAGCCCAAATAGCGATAATTAGCCCATACCATGTTTACACTTCATGGCACGCCAACAAGCTCGATCCTGAGCAGTTCTCCACCAGCCACTACCAGCCGCCTTTTTGATGGACGCCTATGTCCAGCAGTGGACGAGTAGAGGCTGATGATGATGGTTCCACTCCTGGGACACAGGCCTTCTCTCGGTATGAGTCGTAATCTAGGACGTGTGCCCAGTGCGGGTTGGTTCAGGGTATTTACTTTGTGTAAATTATTATTATATTGCATCCCTGCTTAACAACAGGCGGGATTGCGGTTAAGCACTAGTTTATAATATGTAAACAAAATATATATCACCACTGCACTCAAATCGGTGGAGGAAAACATCATCAGTCGTAGTCATCGGCATGTCCTGCATTGGGCCCGTATGATAGAATACGGCCCTTTCACATAGAGGAGGCCTCTGCTCCAGCAATGAGAACATTATAATATATACTAGCTTTCCGCCCGCGGCTTCGCCCGCGTAAATTTCGGTTATATCGCGCTTTTTAGATTTCCCTCGAGAACATCAAATTTTTCCGAGATAAAAGGTAGCCTATGTCCTTTCTCAGGGTCTAAAGATTGTGTGCTTTCCGCCCGCGTCTTCGCCCGCGTGGTGTTCGGTTATATCGCGCTTTTAGATTTCCCTCGGGAATATCAAATTTTTCCGGGATAACAGGTAGCCTATGTTTTATCTCAGGGTCCAAAGATTGTCTGTGCCAAATTTCATCAAAATCGGTTCAGACGTTTAGGCTGGAAAGCGTAACAGACAGACAGACAGACAGACAGACAGAGTTACTTTCGAATTTATATTAGTACTAGCTTTCCGCCCGCGGCTTCGCCCGCGTGGAGTTCGGTTATATCGCGCTTTTTAGATTTCCCTCGGGAACATCAAATTGTTTTGGGATAAAAAGTAGCCTATGTTCTTTCTCAGGGTCTAAAGATTGTCTGTGCCAAATTTCATCAAAATCGGTTGAGAGGTTTAAGCGGGAAAGCGTAACAGACAGACAGACAGACAGACAGACAGACAGAGTTACTTTCGAATTTATAATATTAGTATGGATGGATTACAATTTCCATAATTAACTGTATTTATACGGATGACCTAATTATAAGAAAGGACAATAGTTTATGGAAGTAACGTGGTAACGTGGTCTAACAATGGGCCTTATAAGAAGGCTCAAAGTCACTCAAACGGCAATGGAGAGGGCTATGCTTGGGGTTTCACTGCGCGATCAAACCAGTAATGAGGTGATCCGCAGAAGAACGAGAGTTACTGACATAGCCCGAAGAATTGCAACACTAAAGTGGCAGTGGGCTGGGCACATTGCCCGTAGAACCGATGCTCGAAGGGGCCGACGGGTTCTCGAGTGGCGACCACGCATCGGAAGACGCAGCGTGGGTAGGCCCCCGACAAGGTGGACCGAGGACCTGGTGAAGGTCGCGGGAAACTGCTGGCTACGGGAGGCGCAGGACTGATAGTCGTGGA
Source organism: Sesamia nonagrioides (assembly GCA_017933935.1). Lineage (NCBI taxonomy): Eukaryota > Metazoa > Arthropoda > Insecta > Lepidoptera > Noctuidae > Sesamia > Sesamia nonagrioides. The sequence goes on from JADWQK010002354.1 coordinate 643,618, forward strand.
GAACCTTGGGGGAGGCCTAGGTCCAGCAGTGGACGTCTTTCGGCTGAAATGATGATGATGATGATGATAAGGAAGTAAATGATAAAAACGTATTGTCATTGATTAATGTATGTATATTGGGACAGTAACTTAGAAATACGCTGTAAACAGTACTTGATTGGTATAAATAAAACTGTAGGGGTAAGATCTTCTTCACATAATTTAAATTAATGCAATCGAATTCGTGCATTCTTTTTAGAAGGGCTAAAATTGTTTTTACTCTCTTTATCATGACTCATTTTGGACAGGGACAAGTTTGGATTCCTGTACATCGCTGGTCAATGAAGGCCATAAGTCTGAACACTCCTTTTTCTATTTCATTGGCAGTCGTAACGATTTCTTCTTTGGGTAGTAAGAATCTGTGTGTCTTGCTTCGGAGTTCAATCATGTAGGAATATGGGATGTTGCAGACTGCATAGCTCCAGTCTATGCTTGTACCGCAGGCGTAGTACATCAGGTCTTTTGTGCTACCTACTTTGTACGTGTGACCGCTTGTGCTAAAGATGGCCTGGAGAAAAGAAGATTTTATGAATTAATGCAAAGTTCAACGAATCATGATTGTTAATGCATATAACAATAAAATACATCAATAAGCAAGCATATACAAATATTCCCGCATTTTTCCCTTCAACTTCATTGCCTGACGGAGCATCCAATCAGCATTAAAGAATGGAGAACGAAGAAAACGCATGAAGTTTTTCCATTCACCCGTCAGTACACTTTTGCTCTCTCTTCGCAACCCTGGTTTGTGAACAACATTAAGCAACCGAAATTCATAACCACTACCGGTCGGTGAGCTTATCGGCAAGTCTATAGCGCTAAGTGAACATCTGGTGGAGGTCTTTATCCACTCTAGCACACCACGAGTACATCGACTGAACCTCTCCTGTAAGTCAACCTTTTCATTATCTGGGAGTGCTTGCATGCGGTTCCCGTAGTCTCCGTATTTAAATTTAAAAAATGTAAAAAAATTAAATCGTTGCTCTAATTATTTAGCTTAACATACAAAATGCTAAGTAGATTTAAAGAACAATAAGTAAGAAGAATGTGAAGGCTCTTGTCAGCTCTTCCCCATACGATACGAGACCAATAAGAATCCTGCACCTAGCTAGCTTCTGTCATTTTTCAAAATATCAGCCAACTCTTGGTCTATCTTCCCCAGTTTCCTTACCTTGGCCATAGCAGTTCCACCTTCCAGGAGATCTACGTAGTCGGGACAGGCATCACTGGTGTATCCCCAGGGGAAGATGATGACCTCGCCGTAGCTGTGGAACGACAGGAATGCCTTGAACTTGTTCGGCGCATATGATATCGCATGCTGAAATGTGCAAACAATAATAATAAAATAATGTGTTTATTGAGATCAAGAAGTAGTTACATTGTAGCCAATATTCTTTTTTTATCGACTTCACTTCATATTTTTTCCTGGAGCACAGGTGAAGAGTAGCCAACCTGTCGGTGTTCTATACGATGCATTTTGGTGAGTGTGCGAAGGAATTGCATGATTTAATTCCCCCATCCCCGTTCCACCATCGGACGACCCGTCGTACGGCGAGTTTCCACCCTTACATTGTTAACACCATTACAATCCGGACGAAGCGTTTCGCCTCCTCCTTTATACCGCGAATTTTCCAGTGGCGGTGTTTCCGTCGGACTACCATTTGAGTGTCTTCAAGGCTAGAGTGTATAGGCTCTTAATAAACTAGTGCGCTTTACCATCAACGATTGCGTCACTGCTTACCATCAGGCGGGATGGCGGTCCAGGGCTAGTTCATAATTTATAAAAAAAAACAAATTACTGTTACTTTTCCTACCTATGTTGGTGTCCAGCGTTAAGCCTAACTAGCCCAGTCATCAAGTAAAAGAGGGGGTCAACCTCGGAATTAAAGATAATAATAGCTGTAATTGGGTATAAACCTTTGTTTTGTCGTTCTAAATATTGTCTCAAAAGTCACAAATGATATCGTGTCCGCGTCTTAAGATATTGAAAGTTAAGACAAAAGTTGTAGAGAACTTTGTACTCTACAACTTTCATTAAAGGTGAAAATATCATTTAAGCAATAGAAACCGAAATATTCGCGAAAAAACAATTTTATGACCTTTGACCTTCAATATCTTAAGACGCGGACACGATAGGATTTGTGATTTTGAGACAACATTTAGAACGACAAAACAAAGGTTTATACCAATTAACAGTTTATTATCTTTCATTCCGAGGTGAAACCCCTAAAATTACTGGGCTAAACTGGATGGAGCTGCTATGCAGTACTTTTCACATCGCTCCGCCCGAAGGAAGGTTAGGCCCTACACCGAACGCGGCGTGATTGCGGCTGATGGGTCATAGAGTACTTGAAATACACTGCGAGCTTATTTAGCCGAACTTTTGGCGCCGTACGTTCCGTAGATGTGTCCCGACACTTAGGATACACAAAGGAAACTCGTATAAAACGAACGAAAGGTAACTTTTTTAAAAAACTCGAGTAACTTACCTTGACTGCAGTTGTCTCGGGTTCAGAAAATGGTTTCGGTCCTCTATAGAAAACATTTCCAGGATCATCTGATGAACCTTCTTCTCCTTTTTCACCGAAACCATAACTAGAAAACATTTCTTGATTTGTTAGTTTGATTTGAAAAATGCCATAAACTTGTTTTACCAAGAGGCTTAATGTCGACCCCATTATATACGGACTATATACGGGCAAATATATATATATATATACGGACAAATGACACAGATTGAGCTAGCCCCAAAGTAAGTTCGAGACTTGTGTTATGGGATACTAACTCAACGATAATATATTTACATCTAAGACCCGGGCCAATCAGGAAAAGATCGTTTTCCATCATTACCTGGCCGGGGATCGAACCCGGGGCCTCCACGTCGCAGGCAGGCGTGTTGACCGCTGCGCCACGGAGGTCGTCATTTGAATTGCTTAATCTACAGAACCGAAAGAAACCTCGAAAAGTCACACTAGAACTACACATGGAGGAAGTTCCCTGGTCTTCTGGCATGATGTATGCTGAAGCCGTACGTAGGACGAGTCTGAGCAGTTGTGTTGCGATGCGTGCCGGGTACGATGTGCTAAATGTTGTTGTGCCGGGAATTTGGTCGCGGAGGATCTCCAGATCAATCTCCCTCTGGTACAGCGTCGTTGGTCGTGTTGTTGGGTGTAACATTGCATCACCTTGCTCAACTACAGTCTTCTTTCCTATTAACTCAGTTTTTTTGAGGGAATAGGCTCTTAATAAACTAGCGCGCTCTACCATTAACGATTGCAGCACTGCTTGCCACCGGGCGGGATTGCAGTCAAGCATTAGTTTATAATTATATAACAAAAAGCGTGTGCTAAATTCTCCCTCAAATTACGGGATATATTTTAATAACATGATACAGTAAGAAAAAGCATCGGAAGGCCACGCGAGGTGGATAGATGACCTGGTGAAGGCCGCAGGAACGTGCTGGATGCAAGGACCATATAATCCGTCAAAATGGCGGTGCTTGATGGAGGTATATTTCCAGCAGTGAGCGGTTTTTCTTGTTTTAGAAACAGTTTGACCTTAACATCATTTCTGTCATTCATAGGTACATACCTCTCTGACAGCCTCTTTCAAAGTGTCATGTTCATGCATAGAGTCCGTTAAAATTTACATTATCTATGATTTGCATTACTCTTACAATGGTCTTTATAGACCTGTGAAACTGTTCTACCAAACCAAGTCTACCAAAGGCACCATGTTCTTTGCTCTCGTAACAATAAGATTGTTGCTGTTAGAGGAAAAATAATTGTGAACGGACTGCAGTGTCCACTGTGCAGTCCGTTCACAATAATTTTTTTTTTGGAGCATGCGTTTTTGGTACCTGCCAATTTCATTTGATCTTTATTAGCTCCTAGAATTGTCACATTGACAGTTTTCAGGAAACTATTCTCTTGGCGGGTGGACTATTAAGGTTACCAGCATAGGTTACACATTACATTTGGAGGTTGCCATACTCTCCAAGCTTGGCAGACGGGTTAGGGATCACAGTAATTTGGTATTCCACAGGAGAAGCGCTGCTGCCTGGTGAGCACGGGAGGATATGGGTTGGGACTATTCTAACTCCGGTACCTCATGGTGGAGGTTTGCTTTACCTACTGTATATTTCACCTACCTAAAATTTCTGTTAAGGTCTACGCCCACGACTTCTCCGTAACGCGCTCGATTTTTCCGCCACATCCTGTCGTGCGTGTGTGTATACACGTACCCATCCGGATTCATCACCGGTAGTATGTACCTTGAAAATAAAATTTAGTATATTAAAACTGCATCATAAGTGAGTATTAAATACATTTCGTCGCCGTTAAAAATGTCACATACATAGAATCTCGAATATTACAAGAATGTCGACTGGAGGATTAAAATGTGTAATAATCATCATCAAAACTATCATTTTCTTAACTAAATAGGTTATAACTTCGTTTTTATCTCTAAGGCAAGCGCTACCTGAGGCCAGGGAGAGGGGGGGGGCAATTCCTGCTCCCTCACGCCTTAGTGGCCACAGTAGATGCCCTGGAAATCGGAAGAACCATCTACCGGCGCGGGCTTGCGGGCGGTGAGCACTGGGTAGCTCGCCGCTCGGTAAGGATCAGGCCCGAGTCGAAGGCACATTGTGTTCCATGCGCGCCTCAAAGAGATGTCAGCACATCTTGACGGGGTCCACTAGTACCGATGTCTGCCAGGGCTGCGGGTTGTTTGAAAGCAATACCGTGGCCTTGGCACAGCCAAATAAAGGAACGCGAGTGGATTTTAGTCAGTATAAGTCTCGCCCAATAAAAGGCCAGACACAAGGGCCCTGCCTAATTTGAGTGATGGGCGGTCTGAAAATTTTACATTTTCTGCATTTCTTTGCAACAAACGGCTCCTACGTAAAATTGTTATAATGAAAATAGAACAGAAAGAAAATATAAAAGCTTCCTTACCAGTCTTTGTTGGTGACACACTCTGGCATTTCGTCGAATGACCTTACGATCCTGTTTGCTAGGTAGGTAACTACGGCTGGACTAATCCATTCACGCGGGTGGATAGCCCCATCCAACCATACTCCTGGGTTTGTCGTTTGACCGTTAGAAATTTTTAGTACCTGAAAAAAGGCAAACCCGTTAAAGACACTTCTTAAAAGATTCAACTATTAAACACCTAGTCAGTACATCAAGCTATCCTAAACTACAAATTTTTGCACATCAGCCTTGAACCTCATGCTTTGACGATAAAGTTGAAAATCTATTAAAGGAATTTGGCGGGTTGTAGTAACGCGCTGGCGTCATTTCATTTATTTATTCATTAACAATTTAAATTGTGTTGTACTTTACACATTACATAAAATTATGACATGCAGAACAAACATAAAATTAACATTAATTAATTAATTATATAAAGTCAAATAAATCACATTAATTTATAAAATATAAAAATAAACTAACAAAGGGAAGTAGAATAGGAATAAGGATAATCAAGTTGTCAAGAAAAATGTCAATGTTATTAATTATTATTCAAAAACCATGTGTTTTACAACGGCATGTGTCATTTAGATATTCATTGATGACATGCAGAACAATACACACAAAATAAACATTTAATTACCAATAGCAATAACAAAACCATGGTCAGCAAAACGATCCGTCACCATAAGCCACCTTACCCATACCTTTGCCATATATGAGAGACGGAAAAAACTCTAACGCGCGCTACCGCAAGCATCTAGAAGGTATAATTCGAAAATGTACTTTAAATATTTACCTTTAGATCCCTTCCTTCCACTGATTTCCCAATCACCTGGACAGAGCACAAGTACGGATATTCAGCCTGCAAGTTATCCAAAAAAGCATAGATCGTATCCAAAGTGTGGTAGTTTTTCCAATCCATTGTTCTCGCTGAAATGCGGACAGAATAATTGTATGTTATTTTTCTAACACTGTCTGCACTGCTATATTAAAGCTAACTCTACGTGTAATGATGAATGAGCTATCATTTTATGTACGACCACACGAATTATCGGTAGTATTGAGCTCGTTACGACTTTTCCAATCCATTGTTCTCGCTGAAATGCAGACAGAATAATTGTATGTTATTTTTCTAACACTGTCTGCACTGCTATATTAAAGCTAACTGTACGTGTAATGATGAATGAGCTATCATTTTATGTATGACCACACGAATTATCGGTAGTATTGAGCTCGTTACGACTTTTCCAATCCATTGTTCTTTCGTTGAAATGCAGACAGAATAATTGTATGTTATTTTTGTAACACTGTCTGCACTGCTATATTAAAGCTAACTGTACGTGTAATGATGAATGAGCTATCATTTTATGTATGACCACACGAATTATCGGTAGTATTGAGCTCGTTACGACTTTTCCAATCCATTGTTCTCGCTGAAATGCAGACAGAATAATTGTATGTTATTTTTCTAACACTGTCTGCACTGCTATATTAAAGCTAACTGTACGTGTAATGATGAATGAGCTATCATTTTATGCATGACCACACGAATTATCGGTAGTATTGAGCTCGTTACGACTTTTCCAATCCATTGTTCTCGCTGAAATGCAGACAGAATAATTGTATGTTATTTTTCTAACACTGTCTGCACTGCTATATTAAAGCTAACTGTACGTGTAATGATGAATGAGCTATCATTTTATGTACGACCACACGAATTATCGGTAGTATTGAGCTCGTTACGACTTTTCCAATCCATTGTTCTCGCTGAAATGCAGACAGAATAATTGTATGTTATTTTTCTAACACTGTCTGCACTGCTATATTAAAGCTAACTGTACGTGTAATGATGAATGAGCTGTCATTTTATGTATGACCACACGAATTATCGGTAGTATTGAGCTCGTTACGACTTAATTTGTTAATAGCACTACTTAACGTTATATTGTTGTGCCTTTAAGTGTATGTGAGGAATGAGCTAGGAAGAAATTTGTATTTATTTGGAAGGTAACTATTTTGATGACTTATCATAGACCTCTTTATTCACATACGTTGTTTAAAAACCGTTTTACTATACAATATGTAAAGAAAACCCTGTCCGAACCGTGAAGGTATTGTTAGGTATCGATAACTGATTCTACTAATGGATACAAAGCCGGGCTAAACTTACAAAAAAAAAAAAAAAATCCCGTAAAAAATTAAATATTATTTCGCAAAAAGAGGTAACTTAATACATGTGCGGTAAGCAACCCTTCAGCGGGTAGCGGGGGGCAGGGCACGCGGCTCCTGTGACGTGATCGCGTCGCTATTAGCTCATAATAATACCGGTGTTGTCACTTTTTTAAAAATTACCATATTTCGGTGAAATTGGATTTTATTCCAGGGAAAAAAAAGATTATTTCAAAATTCATTACTATTGTTAGTATGATGATTATGTAAAATTTCATATCATATTTAGTCAAGTGTTTACCTAACCTTTATTATCCTTATGGGTCGGACAGGGTTTTCTTTACATATTGTATATTTACGATGTCCTTCTCACCGCTCTGGTTTTCTTAGGTCTTCATTTCTAGTCCAGGCGGTTTTCCTTTGGAATGATCTTCCTCAGAATAACAGGACGTTGACCAGTCGGTATACATTTAAAGTTAAAGCTCGGGAATACTTACGCAAGAAATTGGCAGATTCATCAAACATATAATTTATTCTTTTTCTCTATCTATATTTTTTTTATCTCTCTCTACTGTTTATATTTTCTATGTATGTATTTAATATAATATTTTCTTTGTGTTTCCCTTTTAACTTCTCTTTTATATCTTTGCACCTACCATGTTTTGTTTCTGCATCACCTTAAGGTAGACTGGTAGAAAATGCCTAAGGCATTAAGTCCGCCATTGTGCAATGCTTTTCTTTGTGCATAAAGTTTTAATAAATAAATACTTTTGTCGTTTAAATTTTACTTAAATTTAATCATCGTAGTATGTGTGTCTAGTCTGAAGTTACGCGTATAACGTGTTGCCATACATACTTGTTATTGGATTTTACTAATAGTTCGATGGATGTATAAATGTATAACTTATCAACTGACTATATTTATAACGCAAATGTGCCACGAATATGTACCTATATGAGAAAAAACACTACAAGTCGATCCAAAAAGCTAAAAATTAAGCCAGCTAACTGATGAATTTTGTATTCTTACGTTTAGATTTAGATAGTAGTGAATTAATTGCGATAGGAGTGTTCTGCTCTTTTTGCAGTAATGCGGTCATGTCTGCTATTGCTACGGTATATGGAATATCTCTCTCGTGCAATAATCCCGCCACCTGGCCGGACTTAGAGCCTTCGACCATAATTTCCATTGTGCTACGTTCCTCTTTCCATATATTGATTGCTGTAACCACACAATATTGAGCTCAGTTTCAAAAGGTTTGTGCAGTTATGTATCTAATAGAACATAAGAAATACTGACGACTGCTCGCCGCTTGTAGAAACTGTACTATGAAGAAGAGAATTCCGGCTAAAATGTTATCATTTGTTACCACTCTCATTTGATTTTTCTCGGGAGTCCCATATTTTAGATTCGAACAAGACATTTTCTTAAAAATATTTGTTCGGCTTTATCTCCTTTAGATTTTGTGGACCACGCCAGGCCAGGTCCAGTAGGTACGCACCTCCTAAAGTGTCCAAAGTTTTCACAAAATGTCTTTGACCTTCTTCGGGGAATTTTATTTCCCACAACTGGGATCTCTGCTCTGAAGGAGCCACTTTGACAGACTTACGTTATTTTTCGATAGAAATAATTGGTTTTTCTGGATTGAGGTATATGAACCACAATGAAACTTGACGAGTTATTTTTTAAAGACACCTAACATTACTGAAAATTTTGATTGGTAATGACGCACTGACAATCTGAGTCAGTGTGTTTAATCAGTGGTTGTCATAAAGCTATGTATTTTGACAGTTATTTTATCTTTGAATCTTTGCGAAGGTCGTGAACTTTTTACAGAACACACAAAAACCAAAGACACCGACTTCCTTCATATAATGTTCTCACTTCTGGGATTCAGGACTGCTGCCTTCGAGAGACAGTGTCTACATAGCTAGATAAAATGTTTTGAAGTTCCTAAATCAAATTAAAAGTTTCAGTAAATTAGTTTCCATTTTAATACTTATGTATTAATAGTTCAAATGTGACTCCAAAACCAAAATATCTGGGTCTTTGCAACGCTTCTCGAAGGTCCTCTCTTATCTTGCATTGGTCTTAGGTCTCACTCAGTGGTACCAACGGCTAATACCGTAACACACGTACTTTGATAGTTTAATAACATACGTTATATTATTTACGTTCCAGAGCAGATCTCATAATCTTTCTGACCTTATCAAACGATGATTTAGCACTTTTGGACGAAACTTCCAGTCACAGCAAAAAGACCCCTCGGCGGTTGCTACTAGAGGCAACACTGTCATCCTTTTCATACCTAACACGAGTGTTACCGTTTACTCGCACTAGTATAGAATCTAATATAAAAAGTAGCGGATATAAAGGCAGTCTAATCCATACTAATATTATAAATGCGAAAGTAACTCTGTCTGTCTGTCTGTTACGCTTTCCCGCTTAAACCTCTCAACCGATTTTGATGAAATTTGGCCCAATTTTAAGACCATGAGAAAGAACATGGGCTACCTTTTATCGCGGAAAAAATTGATGTTCCCGAGGGAAATCTAAAAAGCGCGATATAACCGAACTCCACGCGGGCGAAGCCGCGGGCGGAAAGCTAGTACCTACATAAGTTGTACGCTCAATGCACTGTTGGTGCTGACTGCCGTCTATAGAAGCACAGCAATTTCGTACTGTGTGCTCTCAGTAAGTTGAAACTTGTCTAGGGTTATAATCATCAATCTTTCATATTGGTCTTTTAAGCAATAACAGCAGGGTAATTGTGTAACACACTATTAGTAATAATGGATTTCATTTTGACAGTTCAACAACATTCATTGCGTTGTCTACGTTATTGAGGAGATACATTTTTCAAACATATGGAGCAATGGACTAGCAATATACTTCAAAATGATTCTAATTAATAGTAGTAGTGCGTTACGCAATTAGAGTGTTGATCTTGTTGTTTTATGCAGCGCGAGATACATTCAACCTTACGGTAGTAAAATGTATGATCAACTACATAGTTGATCTCTTAGTGGTTGTTTTTTGTATGTATATACTTAGATATACATATATATAAGTATATAATATGTAAAGAAAACCCCGTCCGACCCAAAAGGATAATAAATGTTAAGTATACACGTGACCAAATAAAATATGAAATTTTACGTAATCATCATAGTGACAATACTAATGAATTTTGAAACAATCTTTTTTTTCCGGGAATTAATTCCAACTTCACCAAAATTTTTAAAAAAAGGGCCAACACCATTTGTGACGGAGCGAATAGCGATGCGATCCCGTGCCGCCAGCCCTGCCTCCCTTCACCCGCGCATGTATGCCTAACGTGTTGCCTACCGTACATTACCTCGCTTTTTCGAAATAATATTTATTTTTTAGGGGATTTTTTTTAAGTTTAGCCTGCTTTGTAGGTATTATTAGAATCAGTTAACGATACCTTACAATACCTTCACGGATCGAACAGGGTTTTCTTTACGTATTGTATACATACAAAAAACCAGGAACATTGGTTTGATAATCATCTATCTATATAAAATTAAAGATAAAATAACACATACCATTGAACGTTACTTGTAATAAAAGTACTGCTAGTTTCTAATAAACGTTGTCTCTTTTCTTGAAAACAGTTTTTTTGGTCGTAGAAATTGTCCCAGATCTCGAAGGAATCTTCTCTGTCTGTAAGAGAGTCGGTCTGTTTCACGGAGGAGTCGGTTTCAAGACTTGCATCGTTTAAAGAGTCGGGTTTCTGGGTGTAAGAATCGTAATATAAGGGTATATTATCGATTGAGTCTGTAATTACTCCGTTAAATTTCGTATATACATCTGTTTCCTTATCCAAAGTATTGTCTTTCCTTAGCACAGATATATCTTTGTTGTTGATGCAATCTGGCCACTCAGGATCACTTGATTCTTCAACAGGATCATACCTGACCCCAGGAAAATGGGTCAGTCTAACGAAACTTTGTGTTTTTAATAGAGAATCACTCTGTTTTAAGTATGAATAGTTTGGTTTATTGTAAGACGCGCATTGCTTCATGTGAGATTTGGCTGTATTTACAAAAGAACAGTTCCCCGTAAAAGAGTCGTTCTTCTGAAGTAGTAAATCGATTTTCTGGTCAATTTTATTTTGACGCAACATGGGACGACTATCAACAAATTCCATCAACGCTAGGACACTGTGGAGGATTTCATTGCCGGTGTCCTCTATTTCCTCTTTTGGTAGTTTGAATTTATGTTTTTTGCTTCTTAGCTCGATGAGGTAGCAGTATGGAATACAAGCAGCACCATGTGCAAAGTCGTTGCTGGTGCCTGCGGCTGCGTACATGACGTCTCTTGAAATGCCCACCTTATATGTCTCGCCGTTGGTGTCATAGATGGCCTGGTAGTAGCCAACAATAGGATTGTTAATGTACGTTCCCAGTGAGGAACCATACTTGAATTTCGAGCTGTTGAATGCGTTAGCCTTTAGTAAGTACGGCCTGTAGCTTGTAAAACCACTCAGACGTTAGAATCGGTTAATGGTCGGTTGTGGGTGACAGGCATCTATGTATATCTCAAAACCTAGATAATATTTTCAACTGACGAATGTAAATGAAAGACTTCTAAAACTACTTTGAATATATCAACCTTTGCTGTTCATAGAATAACAAGAACTGTCGTGGGGATAGTGTCTCCTTAACAGATAAAGTGTCTCCTTAACAGAGTGTCGATTTGACGTTTGTGCGAGTGAGGTGGTTGTATAGTTTATGGACGCAAAAAAATTAAATGACAGATATTCAGTGCCTTATAGTTTTTAATAAGCTGTAATAGTATTTAATACACAACATACATTATAGTGAGGCTTCGTGATTAACCCTATATTGCGCAATTTTAAAATATTTAATATCCTAGTCACCACAGGATATATATGTACCTCCAATAGAAGAAAAAAAAACAGTGTTTGAAAATTAACTACAGCAACTAACTAGTTGACTGAAATTCAACTGGAGAGGTTCAGGGGGTCCTGATACAAGAATGGCGGTAAAGTGTGGGGGTTGTGGCAAGTTTTTGTCAGCTATTGACACAGCGAGGTGCACAAAGTGTCCCGCCGTGTATCACCGAGTGTGTGTTGGCCTCCCTGCGAAGGGCCCATTAACGTCCGTCTGGCATTGTCCCGAGTGCAAGAAAAATGTTCGGAGGGACAATAAGGCCGAAACACCAGTACGAGGTTGTGCGACGGAGGGGCAGAACGAGTGCCTGGTGTCCATGCCTACGCCTACAGCTGTGGCGACGGTGGCACCCGCGACGCCTGCAGCGGCAACAATGTTGGTGCAGCCGACGACGCCGCCGTCAACCTACGCGTCACCGACGCTTCTGTTGACTGCTGCATCCCACTCTGGGATCATATCGCCAGCGCTTATGGAGGCAGGGGCGCCTATGCAGGAGTCAACGCCTTCCTCGAATACTGAGTGTCCACTGGACGTGGGATCAGCTTTGAAGCTGGTGGTGGAGGAGCTGCGTACCTTGCGGTTGGAGGTCATGGAGCTCAGGAGGGATGTAGCGGAGCTAAAGTCCTGTAACGACTCCTGTCAGAGCCGTATGGAGGGAATCGAGTCCAGACTGCAGGCACTAGAAGTGGGCCGCGATGCCAGTCCGTCAACAAATTTGAGTGCGGTGGAGAGTGTGGTCCAACAGCTCAAGAGGGACCTCAATGACAGGGATCAAGAGCTCATGGCTAATGACCTAGTATTAGCCAACGTACCTGAGACGCAGTCAGAAAACCCAGTACACCTGGTACAGTTAATTGCCACCAAGCTGGGAGTCCCATTGGAGGACCGGGACATTGTGAGCGCTGAGCGAGTGGGGGGCAGACATATAAGGGCTACGAGCCCCACAGCGTCAACGGAACCTCGTCCTCGTGCTATCATAGTGAGCCTCGCTCGGCGTGACCAGCGTGATGCCGTGTTGAGCGGAGCCCGTGTGCGGCGTGATGCTACAACAGAGGGTCTCGGAATCTCTGGGAAGCCTGTGCGCTTTTTCCTCAATGAGAGACTGACGAAACTGAACCAGCAGTTGATTCGGCAAACCAGGACGGCAGCGAGTATGCATGGCTGGCGATTCGTGTGGACGAGGCGTGGTCGTATTTTGGTTCGACGGAGGCCTGGCGACTCCACACAAAGAATCGCATCTGAGGAAGATATACAGCGGCATATTGGTCCAAGCAATAATATATAAGCTTCTGTATTATGCTGCATGTTTTCTTTCTCTGGTTGAATTTTTAGATAATAATGGTTTGTTACTTGACAATGAATGTATGGCGTCTGTGCGCCGTATCTGTTGTGATCCGAGGACGTGGGGATATAGGAGTGAGTACTGCAATAACACGAGGAACATATTACATATATACATATTTACACATGTTATCATAAACACACTACCAATAATGTTTACAAATATTTACAATACATATATATTATTTCCAACTCATAATGATACTAACGCAATTATACTACAGCTATCAGAATTAAAATCTATAAACAGGAATTACATATTTAATTTTAATTAAAATGTAGGCATTAAAAAAAAAGAAACAAAAATAAAAATTCACGTAAGTATAGGTAAGTACTTGGAAGATTTACAATTGTTCAAGTACTTGTACCATCTTGGATTCACGCCCGTTTGTAAAAGGAGTTGTTCAAAAGCTACAATCGATTTAAGATGGCCCCTCAATTAAAATGTTCGAATTTACGTAGCTTTCGAAAGTTAAATAGACGATTGCTATTGTGTATCCTTTAGTATTTTTTTTTACTAACGATTATTGTAGCATTCTTTTATTTAACTGGCAATTCAAGTGATATCTACGCTGCCACCGACAACGCCATAGAAGTGGTAATGTTTTGCGCTTTACCATCAACGATTGCGTCACTGCTTACCATCAGGCAGGATTGCGGTCAAGCGCTGGTTTATAATTTGTAAAAAAAAAAAAAAACAGATTTACAGATATAGTTGTGCGACACAAAGCGACACGGAGAAGAAAGAAACTGAGAAGAGTGAACTTAAACATGACTATTTTAGGGTTTCTATGACAAGTTAATTCAATGCGTCATTGTGCGTCAGACATGTCAAAACGAAATAGAACCGTGACCATCTCTGGGGGTATCTAACAATTTATACCGCTGTTGTAGCGGTACCTACAAACGCCACAAATAAAAAAAGCGTCATACTGACGTCACACGAATTCTACATCTCGCAAGCAGAGTTTACCGTTCAATTAGCATACATAAAACTTCCCAACTTCTACCATTGGGCAAGTACACGCCAGACATAACACCTATACTCTCTTTTCTACGGTGGATGAGTGAACTTTACTCCCTGTTTCTCATGCCTCCACACTGGTGACCCCGCTATAGCTACTACCTACTTGAAGAAAACAAATAATTTATCATCAATGACAGCCGTCAATGTGGTTAATTTTCTTCGAAATCGTAGCTTAAGTACCTAATCATTACCTTTGACATAGCAGTCGCTCCTTCAAGCAGATTAACATAGTCGGGAGCCATTTCTGTGGTACAGGAGTACGGGAAAATTATAATTTGCCCATAGCTGTGCAGTGTTATGTACACTTGGAAGCTTATTCCTGAGTTGAGCAATACGTCCTGAAATTGGTAAAAAAACAATTACTATTTTGAGCCTGAGGCCACAGTAGTCTATTGTGCTGAGGCCTTATTTCTACGTTCGTATGTGATGTAATTATGTTATTTAATATGTTTTTAATAATTTATAATTATAATACTTATTTTGGAGTATAATTTGGTTATCGTAAGTATACGTACTACCTTAAGTTAATAGCATACTTATTAAGTTTAAGTTCTTAACTGTCGTATTAAGGAAAATCAGCACCAAATAAACAGTTTTAACTATTTAAGTTGTCATAAAAAAGGTGTGCATTTTGTAAACGTCCTAGAGTTCTTATATACACTACAGTCATTGTAA
The DNA here is from genome assembly GCA_017933935.1 of Sesamia nonagrioides. Taxonomy (NCBI): domain Eukaryota; kingdom Metazoa; phylum Arthropoda; class Insecta; order Lepidoptera; family Noctuidae; genus Sesamia; species Sesamia nonagrioides. Next base: position 658,789 of record JADWQK010002354.1, read on the forward strand.
CATGAAATTTATTTGACAATTTTGATCGTCAAGTCAAAGAAAGAATATGCTTAAATTAGATTTCGTATAAAAATGGCGATATTATCTATCACACTTTCAAGCACCATATTCTCTCATTCTTCTTGTGTTAGGTATAATAAAGCATTGTTTAGCAATGCTAAGCTCTTCATACATATTCGAAAGTTAATAAAATTACTGTCATCATGAAACATTATTCGCAGGTAACGCTCTAGAGTGCATAAATCTATTGTAGCAGTACCTAAAAATGCCACAAAAATTAACAACGCGTCATACTGACGCCACACGAATTCTACATCTCGCAATCAGAGTTTACCGTGCAATTAGTATACATACAACTTGCCAATTTCAACCAAGTGGCCCACCAGACATAACACCCGTCTGGTCGGAGGATGCTCCCTTTTCTATGGAGGATGAGTGAACTTTACTCTCTCTGTTCCTCATACCTCCACACTATTGGGTTGTATCCTAAAAAATAATTTAATGTCCATCGGATAGATTTATAAAAAATATTGAACACGTATTTTATATTTTTTCTTCCATTCAAATACTTAGAATAATATATTAATTTGAAATGTCGCATGACGTCACGCCTTGGTACAAAATATACCACGGCGTGATGTAATTAGCCCCCATTCCGTAACTTTAATACGCTATATCTCAATAGTTTTTGGTAATTTCGATAAAATAAAAAATACGGGTCTTAAATTTTTTTATTATCTATAAGACGGACTAGTTATTTTTTTGATTTTTATACCTTGGATACATCCCTATTGTTACAATATGGTATAAAAACATTGTGAAATTGATTTACGGCTAAACCCTGTTTGTTGTTTAATCTCTGCACGGAGGGGCGATGACACGGATTCGGCATCAGCGGCATATTACGTCAAATGATCGCGGGAACCCACTCCAGTGATCATTTGGATCTAAATGTATTGAATAGTTCGCGTTTTCCAATGCTTTTGGTTGGCTGATTAGATTGTGCGTCAGTTCTATTAATTTTCATTGTATTGTGATGATTGTGTTTTGGTGAATGATGGCGGTAAATATGTCTATATAGTAAAGCCACTTACAGCAATTTTCGTTATTTATGTATAAATGTGTTTGCTGATAATTATGCATTGTAGTTACGAGTATAATTGGCATTAATTTAAATTAAAAATACACTTTGTTTTTGTTCGCTATATGTAGAAGTATGGCCAGCAATTAGTTGTATATCGAATTTTGGGGTCACCAAGATACAGGCTGTACCTAGTTTGAGACCCGCTGTTTAAATGACAGTCATTTTCAATGAGATTTAAAAATAAAATTGAAGCTTATTCTGCAGTTTTAGAAGTGCATATTTTAATGTAAATAATTAAAAACATTTTACCTTCATAGCCGATGACTCTGGCTCTGAAAATGGATGAGGTCCTCTGTAGAAATTATTATTGTGTTGATTTGATGAACCTTTTCCGCCCCAACCAACTCTAAAAACACATTATGGTTTATTCGTAAGTGTTGCTTAAAGTTAGATGATTGAACGTTAAAAATATTTCGTTAAAGTAAACGGCCCAGTAACCGTTAAGTTATGAACTTCGCCGAATTTGCATGAGAACTAGGCTGAAACTAGAAGACTTACAAAAATAATTTTTACTTGACTGTTTAGATAATTTAATATACTTTTAGTATATTATGATTCTATTAAACTAGTGTAAAATTTAATTAACTATAATACAATAAAACTACAAAAAGGGCCAATTGTACCAGTACCCGGTAGAGTTGTACTAGTTAACGTTAAATTGTCCCGGTAACCGGTAATTTTTGCCGCGAAATTGTACTCTATTGCTTTACGTTAAAGTTCATAGAAATACAATATATTCAAATAAAATATTACTAAAAAACATTAGGGTCCGTATTTAACCAACAAATAAACACGATTTGTTTTAACTTTTTATAATGTATGTTTTATAAAGTACCTATACCTATTTTATATAGGTATAGGTACTTTATAAAACATACATTACACTACATACACAGAAACAAACAAACTCTGTCCGTCGTGGATTGTCATTCTTTCTGTGATTGAATGTGATGAGATGTGTCAATAGTCCATCACTTCTTTAAACCACGCCCTTAAACTGCTTTCCTGAACTATAAAGCACGGGTGTGCATCAGATTTTGAGACACTTGCTGGCCTACTACAGGCGGCAGCTTCAACCAAATGACCGAGTCTGCCATTGTTAAAAGCATTTTCTCGCTTAATTTTTTTAATAAATAAACTAACACTATCCAATAACTGCTCCTTAGTGACATCTGAAATTATTTATTTATTTATTTTACCATTTAATATATTAACAAAAAGAAAAAACAGAACAGATAAAAGGTACAGAGATGATTATATAATAAAAAGCTTTTTCGGCATACCTGCAATAAGACAGCGTGTAAAAAGTAAAGGACAGAAGACGTGCACTCTGAAGGAGTAGGAGTAGAAATCGGTAGAGTGGGGAGGCGACTTGAGAAGGTTTTTAAGATGCGACCTTTTGCTTTTTTATCGTGGATAAATCCGATAAAAAAAGTTTCCCCCTTATTTCGTCTGGGAATAAGGGAGGGTTATGTCGGCCTCCTACCATCTAAACGTCCACTATTCCTTCCAGTACCATGAGTTGGGGACCCGGCAGATACTTGTACATTCGCCCCACACACGTGGGGACCAAGTGCGGCCGATCCCTCGACCACACATCCTTCCACTAAGCTTCGCATACTGCATGTCACGCTCGAGCGACGATACGGCCCCAATTTCGTCGCCCGCATGGTCCTTCTTATGGTGGCCAAAGATCGTGAAGCGCCCTTCGACGCCTGGCTACCCTTCTCATGCGAGTGGAGTGAGAGTCTTGCTCTTTTTCCCTTTCTGCAGCCTCCATTGCATGCACTACCATCTCGCAAAAAGAGGCCATAGCATCCCCCACGCTCCTTCCTTCTTCGCTTTCGACCATGAACTGTACTACGGCCGGGAGTGAGATATCACCGGCACCAAGTGTCGCGACTATGGCACAGCGCTGTTGGGTCCAAGCTGAGCTTTCCTCCAGGCTAGGTAGCGCTTTGTGCTCAATTATTTAAAAGAAAAGTCCACATTGAGCGGAGCGGAAGGGTGAGGGTCTGTTTTAACCCACCCGTGTCCCTTCATTTGCCTGTGATCCAGGGTATCTCTTATTATGGCGGCACACTCAAGCAAGCAAGTCAGTTCGAAGGTTTTTACGGCACCAGAAGTTTGAAAACATGGAATGAGTTAGATCTTTCGAAAAATAATTGAAGGTAGATAAATATGCAAAATTACCTTTAAATAATAATAATCTCTAGAAAGATTCAATTATGGCAAATCAATATTTAGTACTTATTAATGATTTTTAACACCTGTTCCGACTGAGACTTGCTCCTAAATCAGAACTCACGTGAGTGACTTAATGAGTACAAATGAAAGCCGTGCTGGAAATATGGGAAAGTACGGGCGTAAGAATATGTAGACGAGAGTTCCAACTAATGAGGCATAGTCATCAAAAAATAAATAAAAGAAAGACATATGTTAGGACTCGAACTGCATTATGTAAATGAAATAGCCAAGAGCTTTTCGCCCTTGCTTCAGTTTCAGCTAGGAACTACCATTTTCTCCATGGTACTCCAAACAGTACGGTATACTACCATATATCGTACTGTTTGGAGTACCGTACGGTATATCGTACCAACACTACCATATACCGTACTGTTTGGAGTACCATGGAGCAAATGGTAGTACATGGTAGGTATACCACGGTGTACGTTGCATGACAAAATACTTGGCCACTATGCTGTTAAATCCCAAAACCATGTTTAAATAATTAAATTACCATCTGCTAAGAAATAAACATGTTTAATTTTTTGATTTCCAAAACAAATTATTCACATTCTAGTCGCAGTAGGCTTTTTTATATACTTCATAGCTGATTCAAGAAAAGCTTGTAACGCAACCAGTACAAAAAGTGGTAAACCATACAAAAAAACGCAACCAAATTCACGTGGTACCAAAACAAACTAAATGTCTAGTAACTACATCCTTTTGATTCAAAGGAAAATAATGCTTAATTCAAGACAATAAGGACTATAAACGGATTTAAATGCAGCTGTTAAGGCATGCCCCAGTATCCGGCAGAAAATATTTAATATAATCTACAGTTTCAAAGGAAAATGAGATCTATTCCAAAGCAATAAGAATAGAATAACGAGTTTTGGTGCAACGTATGTAACTGGTTTGATAGTGTACCAATATCCGGTAAAAATCGCACATTTTTACCGGGTACTAGGTCAAGTAGGGGTTTGAGTGTACCAATAGATGTAACATGTAAAATTATTTACTTTTCGATGAGATTTACCTCAATTTATAGATTAAATCGTTAAATAATATACACAATTTATTAAAAAAATTAACACTTTTACCTTAATTTTATCCGTCGAAGTATGGCTAGATAATTTCTGCGACCGGGTGGGTTCGTAGTTCACTGACAGAACTTTGTACTTATAGATAGTTTTACTATACCGTACTTTTATTTTCTCATAGTTTTTACATTATTAAACTTTTTGGTGAGTGTCGCCATCAGAATTGTATAAAATAGTACCAAGAATAAATTGCTATTTGCAAATTTTAATTTACTTTTGCTAGAAAGACGCTAATATTAAAAAACTGACTAGTTAACGGCTACCGGGACATTAACGGAAATAGGTACTCTTACGTTAGTCGCTAAACCTTCCTATTTAAAGCAACTTGTTTCTATACAATAACATATTTTATAGGAAAGTAGACAGCTTACAGGATACGTGCACATTTACTACAGTAGAGATTTTTCATCGCCAGATAACGATCCATTAAGAAAAAAAAAATTGACGTTTGGGAGATCTCGAAAGAAATAAAAAATTATTATAAAATTTGTAAAGCCGAAGAATAAGAAGCTTCCACCACAACTGTAAAAAAGCATATTATTCCTCGTATAAAGTTAATCAATTTACCCGAAATTCCTATTGAGATCGACTCCACAAGGATGACCATTGTGATATGCACGATTTTTACGCCACAAGCGATTTGTCGTGTGCGAGTAATGGTATCCATCCGGATTGACTACTGGAAGAAAGTACCTGAAATGAAAAAAAAAATCGACAGTATATGTATATGTATCAAAGGTATCGCCGGAATGGCAGAGACTCTGGATCGGTTAGACCAGATGCTGCACAACCTGCACGGAACCTCTCGGTGGACTCAGCATGAAAGACGAGTCGTTCACGACAAGTTCATACGTGTTTACCAGACTAGTCCTTATGAAAAGGTCTTGAAGTTGTAAAGGAGTATATTTAATTACCTAACAATTAAATCAAGTTGTCGAGTATGACAAGGCATTGAGAAATAAACCGATAGTTTGGAACAGTTTGTCAGGTTTAGTTTTTTAGTCACCTGTCCTGTAATATTTGAAGATTAAGATTCTCCAATGAGTGCTCTACCCTGCCTGCCCATGTCCATGTTTCGGCACCCTAAGACATAATGTTATTGCGGCCCGAGCGCCGCCTGCAGGCGGCTCTACATGGTGATCGTGTGATCGTTGGCCCTGTATGGGGCCCTTGTGTGGGCTGACGGCCGGCAGCATCACAGTACTACGGAAACGAAGCGTCGTAAGGGTAAGGGGATATCACATGATCTTCTATAAGATAGCCTGCCTACTAGCTGGATCCCCGCCCTGGGTCCTGAAGGCGGAGGTCCTTGCATCATTGTATCTATGGTGCGAGGAGGCGCGGACGCGGGGAGAACGCCAAATGCAGCGCCAGCTTAAGCAGCGTCGGCCGTAGCTCCGCGAGTTCCTGGTGGCGGAATGGCAGGACAGGCTTTCACGCCCTACCGTCGCGGCCTCACCACGGCTTGATTGCTTAGAAAAATACCTGTGTCGCATAAATAGGGAGCCGGACGGACGGTGTCACCGTTGCATTGACTGCCGGGTGGACAAGGCGCGGCATACGCTGGCAGAGTGTGCCGCTTAGGAGGAGCTGTACTGTGGCCGTAATTAAGTAGATTATGGTCGGCAGCGAAGAGTCCTGGGACGCGGTGGTTTCCTTTTGCGAATCAGTCGTCTCAGAAGGAGGCTGTAGAAAGGGGGAGGGAGATCTTGTCCCCCAAACCGCGCCGCAGCATGCACATCGGGCGCGGAGATTGGATAACGCCGTCTTCCAACCCCCCTGGGTCCAGCGACCTTGGCGACAAACGGCCCCGAGTCTGTTGCCCCAATATCAGGACTCAAGGTGGCAGTGCGTGCGAGATGTTTTACGAGTGCCTCTCTTAGCCATCGTGGGCGAGTCAAACACCTCATTCCGCTTCGGACTGGAGGAGGCCCAGCGGGCCGTCCGAGGGTTTCGGAAATATCGTTCGTACCCGCGATCCACAAGCATAGGTGTGAGATGGAACATCGGAGTGTTTTTTAGTCAATAATAGTCTGACAAATCCCGCTGCCAACCCCTGGGCGGCGGACATCCATGAGGATACAAGCAAGCTGAAGTGGCAGTGGGCTGGCCATGTTTGTTGAGAGACCGATGGGCAGTGAAACAGAGGAGTCCTGAAGTGCAGACTACTTATCGGCAAGCGTAAAAGTATGGAATGTGCCCAGTTAGATGATCCGACTACTTTAAGAAGGCGGTTGGGACAGACTTAGTATAGAATGCGGAGGACAGGTTGTCGTGGCGCAGCCTGGGAGATGCCTGTGCAGCAGGCTGAGTTGATTATATTACATACTTAATGGCTAGACTATTTTTTGTTCATAATGGGGTTATTCTTATATCTTGTTTCCCTTGATCTGGTCCAGTGAGAAGCAAAGTTCTATCATGGATATTTTTTCTGTGAAAGAGTGGCATCATGTAACACTATTTATGGCTGCGCTGTTGTATAGGAAAATAAGATATACATATTATAATCATATTACCAGTCCTTATTTGTGACACTTTCAGGCAGGGTCTCGAAGTTTCTGCTGATGAAGTTTGCGATGTACGTGTTGACAGCGGGCGCGATCCATTCACGCGCATGTATGCCTGCGTCTATCCAAACTGCTACATTGCTTGCGTCGCTGTTCGAAATCTTTAGAATCTAGCATGTGAGCAAAGATAATGAGGCGGAATTGGTGGACAGGATCAAACTGCCATATTTGACTACGGGATCAATCTGGATTGAGATTTCACTTCAAATTGTCTGTTTTTACATAGACATACAATAGAATATCTTTTTCAGAAGCCCGAAAGTGAGACCATCTCAAGCTATCTCAGCTGTTTCACATTCGGGCTTTCGCTAATTGAGTTGTGGAAGTCAGATAGCACTAGGCCTGTGTCTTTAATATTTCGCTGCATCTCTTTTGACTATGAACCTTGTATGTGTTGTAACAAAAAATAGGGAATCGAATTTCGTCGCGAAAAGAGTTTTGAAGATTTTTGGGTCTAATAACACGGTTTCGTAATTTTTTTTTAAATTTGCCACGCATTAAACCTATATAAATCGATGCTGATATCAATTGTAAACAAAAAAATATACGAGACCAAATCTTGTTAAGCCTTTTATTATATTCTTGTGTAATTGGGTGTACATAAATACTAAATTAAATAAGGTGTCACGTCCCAGAGATATTACAAATTTAAATTTGAGCACAGACACTTTGCTCAAACTTGACACTCATATTTTTTTTAACCCTAGAAAGATAACGTTATTTTTTTGTACTGAAAAGATAAACATGCGCCTCAGAGGCGCACCGTTTTAATAGCATATTTTTTTTTGAATGTTAATTATTTTTGTTTCATTTACTACTGTAAATTGCTGAATTATTAATAAGTAAATAAAATACATACGTATTATCATTACTTTTTATTTATAATTTTAAAATTTGTAGGATTTTATAAACCCTTAACAAAAATTAACAAAAATTAGAAGTCTTCTGTACTTAGATAGAAATTCTAAAAAATAGGCAAAATTTATAGTGTTTTTTTCTTATTACCTAATTAATTATAATATAGTCAGTCTCAAATTTTAAAAAATACGGCTAAAAATAACGGATAAAGACAATTGTTGCAAACAACTTTTTTATGTTCTCCGCACAATGTCTTTTTACATTTTATGGACGTTATTTTGAATAATTCTTTTCTTTTTTTAGTACATAAGCGACAGTACCATCGAATTTCAGTTAGTGGTTCCTCATCAGCTTCTTCAGACATCTTTTAGTTACTTTGTGGGGGTTTTCAATACTTTCTCTCAAGCGTCTTGATAAAGTAGGAATTTCCAACCTAGTTTTCAAACACGGTGTAAAAATATTTCGACACATGCAACTAGGCACAATTTGAATGAACTATATTGATTGTAGACGTATTTCTGGTATTCTGTCCTTTAGCAGTAGACCAAACATGCCTATTCTTGCCCCTGATCACATCATTAGGCGGAATCACTATGCGTTGGTCATGTCCAGTATTTTCAGTGACATTCTGCGATGAAGTATCCTTCGAATTTTCATAGATATTCACTCCTTCTTGGCCATCAACATTAGTCATTGACATGGTCCTCGATCTCACTGTCACTGCCCTCATCAGCGCCCTCATCTTCTTTAGTCAATAAAGAAACAATTCCTCTTTTATCCAACACTCTTCTGCTGGACAGAGTTTTAAAACACTCCTAAAAACAATTGATGGCAATAAGTATTCACAATAAAAAACCAACCTTTATTACTTACCTTACATTAGTAAAAATAACAAAAACAAATTCATTGTGAAAGTGGCAAAAGTTACACAAAAGATAAACATGCGCCTCCCGAGCGCAACACATCGCTCTAACAGCAAAACTATGGTACTTACCGAACAGTAGCAGCCGTCTCTTGGAAGTGTTGACCAACGACTGAATTGGCTAGGAAACACAAGCTTGTACACGCGTCGTTAAAAAAATTGCAGCGAAATATGTATTTTGCGGGCGCCTCTGAGGCGCACGTTATCTTTCTAGGGTTAAAGTTCATCAAAATAGGAGGTTCTCAATTCGGATTCGGATTTTTTCTTTTTTTCACCTGTTACTCCAAAGGTGATCCGATTTGCAAAATTACTTTTATTTGATAGTGGTGGTCCCATACTCATTAGATCAGGATATGATGTTGGAAAACCAGAGAAATCAAGGGGAACTTACAAAAATCGTTTTTCGAGTTTCGAGTTTGAAAGTTTTTTCATTAATTATTTTAAAGCACTACAATGTAATAAAGGTCTGGCAAAAATTTGATGATGGAGCTGGGAGACAATCAAGGTAACTCCACTTCTATTCACAGCAGGTACCTTGTGTTTGTTCTTGATTAATTTGTTTTGATTGATATGAGCTTTACACCTAGATTGATTGTAATTGTCACTAGGGATCTAATGATGAAGATGAAGGACAGTTAAGAGAAGTTTTCAACGGTTTACAGTACCTACTTTGTGTTTGGACATAATTCAGTTATATTGTTGAGAACTTTGCACACATATGGGTTATAATGAGTCTGCTAAAAAAATAACAGACTACTTCCAAAAGAAACACTACAAAGGCGAAAAAAACCAATTAAGTATTATTCATTTTTGTCACAGACTTCCGAAATTGGTTATTTCTTTTTTCTTTTTGTTGTGGGGGTTTTTTTGGAGGCAGTCTGTTTATTTTTTTTTTTTTTTTTGTAAAGAAGTTTTTAGCATTTGATTACGTATGATTTATACGAGTTTCATCCATGGTGATCATTTAGAAAATAATCAAAATGGCGAACAAGTAGGTATGCAATGAATCAATTTCTTCTCTTAAATCTTCAAAACCCTTTAGCAACCTAATGATATTAAAGTTAAAAGAAAAAATTAAAGCCGCCTTCGTTTCTTTATGTTACACATAGTTTAAATAGATAAATAGTTTGTTCCTGATTTCCCTACTTTCAGATTTCGTCCTTCTACTGAGAGGCCGAGGGAAGCGGTAGTACATATGGAGGGGAAGTCTGCTTCAAGATCATCCATGAATTTATGTATTACTTCGAGTCCATGGTAATCTTTCCAGTCCATACGTTCATGGCCCAGAAGGTCTTTATTATCTATAACAAAATGTGTCAAATGTGAAACAGTTCTATTTGGCGAAGATTTTTTATCCCTGTAGATTCCACAGGTTTTTGAAAGTCAAGTTTCTAAAAATCAAACAACTTACTTGGTATAGCAAAGCTTATCTTCTTTATAGGAGTCGATTTCTTCGCGGTACCCCGGTTAACAATCTTGCCCGTTGTGTTTATATTATAACAGTGTAGAAAGGATCTACTCGGGGTTTTTGATTCTTGAATAATTTTACTTTGTACGGTTTGGGGCGTTTTGATATCATATTTTTTACTTTTAGCTAAGTGATCTTGATTAATTTTTTCATTTCGGCCGGCTATACCATCACTGTCATCATCACTGTCTCCATATAACTCAATGTATTCGTCGTACTTTTGACTTCGGGGACCATAAGAATGTGATTCTCTTATAGCTTGAGGTATGTACTGGATGCGAGGTATGTAAGGTAGGCGTGGTTTTTGGTAGAAATTCCTTCGAGTCGGCGAGATGTAAGGTTTTTTTGCTGATCTTGACATGATTGGTTAACAGGTGAAGCAACGAAAAAGTAGATCTAATGGATTATCGGCCGCGCTGCAGGGCTTGTTTTTCGAATCATCGTCTGCTGGGGGGTCCATTATTAAATCAACTATTTTATGGATTGTTTTTTTTTTTAATTAATGTAATGGAGTTAAAAAAAGCATGGTAAAAGAAACGATGTGCGAAATATTAGTGACATATATGACAATTCAAACTGACAGGTTTTTTATATTATAAAAAAATTAGAATAGAAAACAGTTTATACTGATTTTCTTAGTTTCCTTTTCTGGTAAACATAAAAGAGTATCATCCAAGGCACTTATATCTAAACTGGAATGAGAACTGTAGCCCTCTGTCCCTGTTGTGTAGGGTGACTATTATAATGGAATTTATAAGGAATGGACGTAAAATATTTTTTTTTCACTTATATTACCTGTGTTTTAATGAATATTTAGATCATCCAGACCTAAATATTCATTATTCGAACTTTTTAATATTATTATTGAATTTTAAAAATGGGTGATAAAATTGATGATGTACGGACGACAGCAGGTCAATTATCCCGAATCTGTACCTTTAGATAAATAAAATATCTACAAGAAAGCGGAATTTAATGTCACTCTAAATACCTAATAAATGTCACTTATTGTGCACACAATGACTAAGTGCACATTTATTAATTATTCCGAAATTTATGGTCACACTACATACAAACAAAATAACTTGTATATGATTACCGGAGAAAACTTACTAAAAGAATGATATTCCGCATCCAGAGTATGACTCACTATTGCAGCGAATATTGGCACCCTTTTTCACCATATTTTTTCTAATCGGAATTGTTGGTTTCAAACAAAATTACAAAAAATAAACACGGGTAACACTTAGAAAGAGACAGAGGGCTACTGGGACGCTTTCTCCCTCGGACCGTGTTATCTTCAAATGAAGTTATATTTCCGATCGACCTTATTGCTCTTGCGATAGTCTTCTTTTAAATAAGAGACATAAGCAAGTTCACATTCCAGTTTAAATATATGTAATTTCCTTGGTATCATCATCTTTATATATATAATTCTGCTGTACGTGTGTATGTCATTGAACTCCTCCTAAACGGCTTGATCGATTTTAATGATTTTTTCTGTATGCGTTTGAGTGGCGACCTGGATCGTTTAGATTCACAAATCAACCCGGCAGATGGCGCTAATCGCTTGAAGAAGCATGTGATTTCGGAAACGGCCCTAACGATTTCGCTGAAAATTAATATGTGGTGGTTTTCGGGGACGAAAAATCGATCTAGCTCAGTCTTATGTCTGGGGAAGCGCATAATTTCGAGTTTTCTCTTTCGCAATATTTCACGCATAATATGGGCGCTAATTTCGCGCGGCTTGACAATAGTCGATATTGGTATGGTTTACTCGCGATGGCTGGTGTTCCTCGGTTCAAACCCGGTCAATCACAAGTTTTTTTTTTTTTTGTTTTTAGACAAGTTTATAGTTTTTTTTAATTTTTTTAGTTACTTAAAAATATAATTGTACATAAGAACTAAAAGGCGAAAAAATAAAAAAGATATTTTTTTTTATTTAACTAAATTTTTACTTATGAACTAAAAGAGAAAAAAATAAATAGAAATAAATAATTATTTAAGATTTTTTATTTTACTTAAAGAGACAGAAACAAGAGCTCTAGGGGTAGAGAGAGGTATGATATCTTTGTTACAAATGTAGATGACAATGCTTTCCATGGGTTTCTTCTTTCCATCCTAAATCTGCTGTACGTGTATACGTCACTGAATTCCTGGCTGGTCCGATTTGAATGAAGTCTATGTTTAAGAATGAAAGTCGTGTTAGTTACTATATTTATAACTCAAGAACCGCTTAACCAGTATGGCTCAAAATTGGTAGGGAGGTAGATAAGAACTGGGAGAAAGACATATCACATAGGATACTTTTTATCCCGTTCCCGCGCTTCCTGTCGTTCCCGTGTGACTTGACTTAAGACATGGTTTAACAAAACGCAACTGACATGGAATAACAAAACAACTCAGTCAAAATATAAGTTAGCTGTTCATTTGTTAAAAATGGTACAAACACACTCCTACACTACTCAGCATATTAAAAAAAAACCTTACCGGTTGAATGTTGATGCATTTATTTAAAGCAAGGAATATAAATGCTCTCTGCCGGTTTAATTTTTTTTAATAAATGCCCCAAAGCAAACTTCAACTTCAAAATTTCTAATATTGTATTGCTGTGCCATTTACCACTTCACTACATACTATAAAACAAAGTTACTTTCTCTTTCCCTATGTTCCTTTGTATGATAAAATCTTTAAAACTGCGAAACAGATTTTGATAAGGTTTCTTTTAATAGATAGAGTAATTAAAAAGAAAAGTTTATATGTATAATAACATCCATTAAATTGTGGAGAAACACTATCCCTCGCCCACATGTGGGAGTGATGAGAGGAGGCATAACTCTGTTGCCGCGAAAAATCGCTGTACAGCGGACAGAGCTCCGGCGGGGTCTCATGGCGACATGGAAAGTGTGATTGTCGCAATCCAGCACTGAGCACGCCGCAATAGCGGCGGTAAGTCCTCTCTTTGAGGAGTAGCTAGAGAGGCGCCACGGCGTCCTCGCCTTCCGACTGACGTAGGTCCTCACCGGACACGGCTGTTTCGGGAGGTTCCTGTTCCGTATAAGGCGGGAGGAAACGCCAGGGTGACCACTGTGTGCATCGCCCTGAGGACACGGTGGAGCATAAGGTGGAGGTCTGCCCGGCTTGGAGAGAGCACAGCCGTGGTCTCGTGGCGGCGATCGGCGGCGATCTCTCGCGTCCGACCCTGGTCCGGGCCATAGTCCGGAGCAAGAGTGCATGGAAAGCTTTCACCTCCTTCAGTGAAGCAGTGATACTGGCAAAGGAGGATGCGGAGCGGGTGAGGGAGCGGAAATTCCACTACACTCACGGCTCAAACCGCCGCAGGAAGCGCCCTGGTCGGGAGACAACATCGGACTCCCAATCGCCGTAGGCGCGGGCTTGCGGGCGGCGAGGGACGGGCAGCTCGCCTCCTTGTAAGAACCAGGCCCGGGTTGACGGCCCATTGTGTTTCACACGTGCCTCAAAGAGATGTCAGCACACCTTGACGGTGTCCACGAGGACTGGTCCACAGGGTTACGGGTTGATTAAAAAAGAAACCATGGCACTGGCTGTTGCACAGGCAAGTGAAGGAACACGGGTGGGTTTTAGTCAATAAAAGTCTGACACGCCCTTCCGCTCCGCCCAGAGCGGGAGAGGTCATTTGCTGATTTCCCATCCACAACAAAAAAAGAACTGAAGAAGAGCAAGAAATTGCACTTGAAGGCGCAGCCTTAGTATGGCTCGACTTCGTGCTTCTCACTCACCAGAGCAAAGAGAGGCAGCCCGTGAAATGGCTCGGTTGGCAATGCGAAATCGTCGAGCAAACCTCAGAGATCAAGCGCTAGATAATTTACGAAACACAAGAAGAAATTCATCAAATACTGATTTGAATCGGGCCGCGTTTCAATACGCTTATAATATAGCGCAATGGCGTTCGCATTGGGCCAATGGATGCTGTTTGCGAGTATTGTAGCACATTAAAGATTTCCGGAGAATCGCCAGGATTATGCTCCCAAATAAATCCCAAATAAAATTATTGAATAATAATATTCATTTATTTAAAATCATCCTAATTTAAAAAGTAGTCATGTGATATTGCCTTTAAGGCGGAACGAAGTTCGCCGGGTCAGCTAGTATATATATATAACTTGTTTGACATTGCGAGATTGGCAGTTGAGAATTGTCATGTTCACTCAAATGTCTTGCTGATGGTGGCGCGTGTTGTTGGGTCATTTGGTTCCCTTCAATATGGTTGAGCTAAGTGGGGCTGATGCGCGCGTCATGCTCGTTGTTGGAGGTTGTATACCTACCTTGGCAACCAACACATAATGCGCTGTCTGTCGTCATGACAGAACTATAAAATAAATGGTGTGAAGCTGATACGGTCTATAATTTAGTAAATAATATAAGTACTCGGGGAATGCGCTAATGCTGGATAAGTTAATTTTTTGAACAGGTTATGGTTCCCATTCCGTACCTGAGTAAATATTATTAAAAGTGATCGTAAAAAATATTTCCTTTATAATACTGATTGTCACGTTGTTGACAGTGAAAAAACAATACTGTCAAAAAGTAAAAAATGTGTGATGAAAATTCTGTTTCTGGTTCCTAATGCGGAATTAAAAAACTGCAAGGAGCGAATGATTTTACATCGTGGAAATTCGTTGTGAAAAACCTCCTCGAATCCAAAAACTTGTGGGATGTTGTGGAAACAGAAAATATCAGTGATTTACAAAAAGACAGTGATAGGAAGGCACGATCAACTATATGTCTGCTTATTGAGCCTACATGTTTTGCGCACGTGTACCAAGCAAAAACCGCACGCGAGGTATGGCAAAACTTGTGCAGAGCCTACGAGGATCAAGGCTGGGGCAGGCGAATTTTGCTGCAACGTAAATTATGGCAGTGTCGTTTGGAAAATTATTCAAGTATGGAAAAATACATCTGCGATATAGTACACCTGGCACAGCAGCTTAATGATATAGACGCAAAAGTATCAGACGATTGGCTTATTTCAATACTATTGGCTGGCTTAACGAGCGAATACAACCCGTTCGTGATGGCCATCGATAATAGTGGTAAAGAGGTAACACTAGAGCAAGTAAAGACCAAATTACTACAAGAAGGCAACAGACAAGCCGAAGTGTGTAATGGGGCTGGTGAGCAAGCTTTTACCACTCAAAACAGGAAGAGCAACAACAACACTGCTCGGAAACCAGCGACATACAAATGTTTCAAGTGTCACAAATTTGGACACAAAGCATCAGAATGCAATGGCATCAAGAAAACTGCGAATATTTGCATGGGTACTGCCGATACCGTAAATAAAAACGCCTGGTATGTTGATAGTGGCTGTTCTACCCATATGACGAATGATGCGAACAAACTAGTGCAATATAAGGCACAGAAAGGCGGCTGTAAGATAAAAGTTGCTAGTGGTGATGAGATATCAGTAGTTGGAAAGGGCAATGCAGCACCGATTGTGAGTAAAAATGAGAAACTCAAATTGAATAATGTCCTGCATGTTCCCGAATTGTCGATGAACCTAATCTCAGTGAGTGATCTCGTAAGAGACGAGTACAAAGTTGAGTTTGACAAGCATGGATGTTTGATTAAAGATAAAAATGACCGCAAAGTTGCCACTTGCAAAGAAGTTGGTGGAATTTTTAAACTGATTGAAAACAGCAATATTGTGGTTAATTTAACAACATCGAATGAAGTTTTGTCGAATTTATGGCACAGGAGACTAGCTCATCTAGGACAAAAGTACATGATCACCCTGAAAAACATGGTATCTGGAATAGAATTCAAAACTACGGACAAAATAGAGCCGTGTGTTCCATGTATAAATGGAAACAGATGCAAAAGTCCATTCAAAAAACAAGGCACTCGAGCAAATGATTTATTGGAGATTGTGCACACAGATTTGTGCGGCCCAATGGAAGAGCCATCTTTTGCTGGTTCGCTGTATATGCTTTCATTTATTGATGATTTCTCGCGAAAGACGCACGTCTATTTCTTAAAAAAACAAAAGTCAATGTCTCAACAAGTTCCGTGAGTATAAGGCGGAAGTAGAAAATGAGACTGGCAAGATGATCAAGTGCTTGAGATCGGATAATGGCAAAGAATTTTGCAACGATGCCTTCGACAAGCATTTGAAGTTAGCTGGTATAAAACATCAAAAGACAGTTCCATACACGCCGGAGCAGAATGGCGTGGCTGAGAGAGCGAATAGAACAATCATTGAGAAAGCGCGAACATTACTTTTTGAAGCCAATTTGGGCAAAAGATTTTGGGCAGAAGCAGTCGGAACAGTTGTATATTTAAAAAACCTAAGCCCAACGAAGGCTGTCACTGGAAAAGTACCACAGGAACTCTGGTCTGGTAAGAAAATAGATCTGAGTCATCTGAGAGTATTCGGATGTTTGGCATACGCTCTGAAACCAAAACAAAAGAGAAAGAAGCTAGACACAAAAACTGAAGCTCTGATATTTGTTGGCTACTGCGAGACCACGAAAGGTTACAAACTGGTAGAACCAAAGACTGGAAAATTTTCAGTTGTGAGAGACGTCCAATTTTTAGAAAATGTTTTTCCTGGAGACGATATGAAAGTGACGAAGAACTCAGTCGTTCCTATTTCAACAGAGGAGGAACGTGTTGAACCTGAGGTTGCATGTGAGGAAATTCACAGCGTTAGTGAAGGAAGCAATGAAGACGTTTTTGAAGAAACTATTGATGAAATAAGACAGGAAGCTCAAGAAGCAAGTACCAATCCTATATTACAATCTGAAAACAACGAGTGTGAAAACCCGCCCAGATATAACTTACGTCCAAGGAATAATGTGGACTACAGATGCACATGTGCGAAAGCCGAAGCTGAAAGAAAAGCTATCGCAGATATTGATGGCGATCCAACGACAATGGATGAGGCAATGTCAAGGCCTGATCGTGAGCTATGGCAGAAGGCCATGAACGATGAGCTCAACTCGTTGAAGGAGAACCAAACGTGGACGTTAGTTAATCTACCGTGCGATAAGAAGCCTATACAGAACAAATGGGTATTCAAAATCAAGCGAGATAGTGATGGTAACATATTGAAATACAAGGCGAGGTTGGTAGCCAAAGGATTTGCACAGGTACGTGGAATTGATTATAATGAAACCTATTCTCCCGTCGTGAGGCACTCTACGCTTCGCTTGTTATTCTCACTAGCTGCAGAATACGAGTGGACCATTGACCAGTGGGATGTTACCACTGCTTTCCTGTACGGAAAATTAAAGGAAGACATTTACATGCTTCAGCCAGAGGGCGCTATAGCCGAAGGTCAGGAAAACAAAGTTTGTAAACTACAACGGTCATTATATGGATTGAAGCAAGCCTCTAATGCTTGGTTTAGCGAATTAGATAAGGAGATGCTTAATTTAGGTTTTATACAATCAAAGATAGAGCCCTGTTTATATCAAAAGATAATAGGTCAAGATAGGATAGTGGTAGTTATCTATGTTGATGATATATTTGTATTATGTCCTCCAAAGCAGGATAAAGAGAAGCAAGCTTTGAAAAACGGGCTGCTCAAAAAGTTTAAAGTGAAAGACTTAGGCGAAGCTAGGCACGTACTAGGTATGAGGTTACGACGAGATAAGAGAACTATTTATCTCGATCAAGAACAGTATGTCCTGCAGACTGCAAGTCAATGGAGGTAGGCATCAAGCTGAAAAAGCTGAGCCTGGTTGTAGGTTGCCGTACCAAAGTTTGATAGGATGTCTGAATTATCTGGCTCAAACTACTAGGCCTGATATAGCACATGCTGTCAGTTTACTGTCTCAATTCAATTCGTGCTATGATGAGACCCACTTCAATTGTGCTAAACGGGTGTTGCGATACATAAAGGGGACATCTGATTTTGCGCTTGTCTTCCGAAAATCCGGTAACTTAGAGATGCGCGGGTACGTTGACGCTGATTGGGGGGGATCATTCGATCGAAAGTCCTTCACAGGAATGCTTTTTACATTAGGCGATAATTTAATAGTATGGGAGAGTCGCAAGCAGCGATGTGTAGCATTGTCTTCGACTGAGGCAGAATACATAGGACTCAGTCAGGCTGCTAAAGAAGCAATTTACTTGCGAGGTTTGTTGTCTAGTTTGACTAAAAATGCTTGCGACAAACCAACGATTATTTTTAACGATAATCAGTCAGCACATAAAATATCGCAAAATAAAATGAACCATAATAGAACAAAACATATAGATATTAGGTATCATTTTGTCCGCGAAGCCTTGATTAAGGAGGCGATTGATATACAATACTTGTGTACTCAAGAGATGTTAGCAGACATGTTAACGAAGTCTCTGCCAGGCCCAAAACTTAAACAGATTGTACAAAAATTACCCATTAAGAGGGCGGGCAAGTACAGTTAGGTTTAGGATTTGTAATTTGAGTTTTATACCTATCTGTTGTAATGGTTATTTTTAATTTTGATATCGTTTTGCTTTGTTAATGTGACGCGTTGGATTTATTACTTCTATATGTAATCAAGTTAGCGTTTTTGGTTCTAATTTGTGTAACTCATCATGTAGTAGATTGAGGAGGCGTGTTGGAGGTTGTATACCTACCTTGGCAACCAACACTCGCGCTGTCTGTCGTCATGACAGAACTATAAAATAAATGGTGTGAAGCTGATACGGTCTATAATTTAGTAAATAATATAAGTACTCGGGGAATGCGCTAATGCTGGATAAGTTAATTTTTAACACTCGTGAACGGGGGCCGTCAGTGGAGACTGGTCATCTCTTAGCTGCCAGTGGGCTTAATTCATTTTTATATTTTAATTAATTTTACATTGTGCTCACATGATAGAAGCAACATAAATATGTAACGAAGAAATGTAACCCATACATTATGATTTTAAAAGAGTGTCCATGGAGTTTCTTGCACGTTCTTCTCCATAGAGATCTACGCTTTGGAACATGCAATTTAGCTTCACTTTTCTTGAACTGACCGACACTGACTATTCAAAAGTACCAAGTGATGGTTAATTTGAAATAAACGATTTTGATTTTGATCATGTCGTTTTCTAACGTAGAGTAATGTAACATGCTGATGGAGGTAGTAACTGCAATTAGCTGTGTTGTGATCAGGTGTTAGACGATTTGGAAGTGGGTACTTATCGGTCAATGCACGAGGGTTCCAGCATGACGGTGCCTCACGATATTTTTTCCGACCTGTACGTGAGTACATTATCATTATTCTCCATTATCAGTTCGGCGAGCAGTGGATTGGTAGGGGCCAACTGTGGCCAGCGCGGATTTGACACCACTTGATTTTTATTTGTGTGCATGTCCGTGCTAATCTCGTGCGACGAAATATGGAACATCTCCGCCACAGCCATTGTGCTCATCCAATGAAATGATACATTCGGAGAGTCAGACGACCTTCCTACTTAAAGAAAATTCTTTTCTCGAGCTGCCTAAGTATCATTGTTTCTTTCGAGAGTCGATAAACGTGAACAAGCTACCTATACCTACAAGCATGAGGTCAACTGCGGTCATGACCTGTGCCTGTGTTGCCATGAAATTACCTATTTATTTTATTTAAGTTATTTATTTTTTAGGGGGTATTTTTTTTTAAGTTTAGCCAGGTTTTGCAGGCATTAGTAGAATCAGTTATCGATACCTAACAATACCTTCACGGATCGGACAGGGTTTTCTTAACATATTGTAGAAAAGTGATGCTAATAGATATGCATGCACATTGCAGGCATTAAAGAATACTCTAAGCAGCCCGTGCTGTATCGCTGTGAAGTAACGTTCAGCATCATCATCAGCAATCTTTTTTTTACCGTCCCACTGCTGGGCACAGGTCTCCTCTCATACAGAGAAGGATCACTCCACGAAGGCTGAAGAGATAGTGGAGTATTTGCGTGTCGAGGTGTTGGAGCCGCGCCACAGCACGTACTTCAAGTCGTTCGTGGTAAGTGTTCCGACGCATGATCTCGACAAGTTCCTGAAAGAAGAGCTATGGCCGAAGGGTGTTGCGTACCACCGGTTTCGTAGCCGGCTGCGTGACACCAGTCAGCGAAACACGACGCCGATGATCCGTGTACAGTAGTTTTAGTAGTTATGTTATATGTATTTATAGTATTTTTAAGTTTTAATAGTATAGTATTGTATTTTTTGTGATATTTTTTATATATTAGTTTACAAGTATTTTTATCTTATAATTTGTATTGTATTTTCTATGAGCCCTAATGGCTTGAATTAAGTAAATAAATCAATAAATTAATTGCTGGTTGGCGATTTCAAAATTGTCCAGATTTTCTCAAGATGTTTTCCTTCACCTTGTAATCAGACATTGGTGTCCAAAATAAACTTAGAAAGTACATATAACTTATATAAGTTACATTAGTACTTGCCTGACTTGTCAACAATCATCTCATGTCTCATGCTTGAGAGGCTAGTGTTTTAACCACTAGGCCACCACGATTTCGTTCAGCATAAATTAGCATAAAACCGCGGGTGCGCGGTTCAACTCGCTACCTCGATGTCACCTCCATATCAATGACAACCGCAAAGTATCGCAGGGTTGCATCATTTATATATAGGTAATTACCCCAATTTGGTACAGAGTTATTTGTCGACGTTAAGAGAACCCTCCAACACCACAGATCCCTAAGCAGTGCTAAGATAGTTTGCAAACAGCTGTAGCAACACTTGCATTTTTGACAAGCGTAGATGCGTTGAGTGGTTCCTGGTTAAAACTACCACTGGTGGGCGTTTGACACCAAAAGAATATTATATTATCCTAACTTTAACGTCTATACAATATGCAAAGAAGATAAAATGTCAGTTTAGACCTGTCAAATTAGTGCGCTCCTGACGTAAACTGGCGTATTTTTAGTCGCCATGTTTATATTCGCGTCTAAACTGTCTATGAAGTATCTTAATTTGACAGGAGTAAACTAAAATGCTATCTTCTATCCTTTTCTTAACGAAATGGAAAGAGAAAGATGCACTTAACTAAAAATTAACTTAGTTTGCGAACAACAAAATCGGCGCCATTGTTAATATTATTAAGTTATCCGAATGAGTAGATATTTAACGTAAATTATACAATATGTAAAGAAAACCCTGTCCGACCCATAAGGATAATAAAGGTTATGTAAACACATGACCAAATAAAATATGAAATTTTACATAATCAACAAAGTAACAATACCTACTAATGGATTTTGAAATAATCTTTCTTTTCCGCGAATTAATTCCAAATTCCCCAATATTTGATATTTTTTAAAAAGTGACAATAGCATTTCGAAGTATTATAGTGCCCCTTCGCCCGCGCATGTATTGCCTACCGCACAAACTACAAAAATAACATAAAATGGGCAAAGTAAAATTGAGAACCTATGCGTAAGCGCAATCGTCTCCACATGCCCTGACGTGTACTGTTATCGAGAATAATGAGAATACGTGCGCCACAGAGTATGATGCATGCGCTGTTGCCAGCGAATTTAAGACATTTGCAACTGCCAAAAGTCAAGGTCATGGTTGTATATTAACTACCTTACGATACTGGTGAAGGTCGTGGAAAGCCGATGTATGCAGGTAGCACAAGACGGGTTGTCGTGGAAAGCCTTGGGGGAGGCCTTTGTCCAGGAGTGGACCTATATAAGCTGAAGAAGAAGAAGGTGACCCGTGTGAAGTATTCGCACATTGCCTAATTTTCGTAAAACCACTAAAATGTGAGTAATTTGCATATTTCTCCGGTGTAACAGTTCAGAAAATCTTTAAAATCATGCCTCATTTTTATACATTGATAAAGTATGAAGGAAGTTATGACGTACCGACAAAAAAAGAGAGGAATAGTATATAAGTACTAGCTGACCCGGCGAACTTCGTTCCGCCTTAAAGGCAATATCACATGACTACTTTTTAAATTAGGATGATTTTAAATAAATGAATATTATTATTCAATAATTTTATTTGGGATTTATTTGGGAGCATAATCCTGGCGATTCTCCGGAAATCTTTAATGTGCTACAATACTCGCAAACAACATCCATTGGCCCAATGCGAACGCCATTGCGCTATATTATATGCGTATTGAAACGCTGCCCGATTCAAATCAGTATTTGATGAATTTCTTCTTGTGTTTCGTAAATTATCTAGCGCTTGATCTCTGAGGTTTGCTCGACGATTTCGCATTGCCAACCGAGCCATTTCACGGGCTGCCTCCCTTTGCTCTGGTGAGTGAGAAGCACGAAGTCGAGCCATACTAAGGCTGCGCCTTCAAGTGCAATTTCTTGCTCTTCTTCAGTTCTTTTTTTGTTGTGGATGGGAAATCATCAAATGACCTCTCCCGCTCTGGGCGGAGCGGAAGGGCGTGTCAGACTTTTATTGACTAAAACCCACCCGTGTTCCTTCACTTGCCTGTGCAACGGCCAGTGCCATGGTTTCTTTTTTAATCAACCCGTAACCCTGTAAAACTGTGAATTTGAACAGTCCGCACATCACATCTTGTGGGAGTGTATTCTTTGGCAGAATGAACGCAATATTATGTTGGATAGTGTACAAGTTACATCCGGAGTTGTTTATTATACGGACCTTGTTGAAACTAGAACTAATTGCCGTGCGTTCAGGCGCTTTTGCCATACCTATTATTGGAATCAATTGTAACAGCAGATACCTACTTAGGACCCATTAACTTGATCAAATGTTATTCCGTGGTGCTTGGCAATCTGGGCTTCTCCCAGTTGCAATAATGTCCCTTTGTGCCGATTGGCCTAGTTCTATTCTGTCTCCTGCTTATTATGGAGGGAAGTGGAAAAAATATCTTTTTTCTTACTCCTCCGCTATTCTTTTCTGATTAATTTCGTTGCGGGACCCAAGACAGTTGAAACATTTCTCCGGGACTCGTCGAGCTTCATTGCTCGGCGTTTTTCTGGCGGTCTCCACTGTTGATTCTGGCTTTCAGGAGTTGCAGTGGGTTGGGAACAGTGTGGCGGGTAACCCGTAACCCTGTGGACCAGTCCTCGTGGACACCGTCAAGGTGTGCTGACATCTCTTTGAGGCACGTGTGAAACACAATGGGCCGTCAACCCGGGCCTGGTTCTTACAAGGAGGCGAGCTGCCCGTCCCTCGCCGCCCGCAAGCCCGCGCCTACGGCGATTGGGAGTCCGATGTTGTCTCCCGACCAGGGCGCTTCCTGCGGCGGTTTGAGCCGTGAGTGTAGTGGAATTTCCGCCCCCTTACCCGCTGCGCATCCTCCTTTGCCAGTATCACTGCTTCACTGAAGGAGGTGAAAGCTTTCCATGCACTCTTGCTCCGGACTATGGCCCGGACCAGGGTCGGACGCGAGAGATCGCCGCCGATCGCCGCCACGAGACCACGGCTGTGCTCTATCCAAGCCGGGCAGACCTCCACCTTATGCTCCACCGTGTCCTCAGGGCGATGCACACAGTGGTCACCCTGGCGTTTCCTCCCGCCTTATACGGAACAGGAACCTCCCGAAACAGCCGTGTCCGGTGAGGACCTACGTCAGTCGGAAGGCGAGGACGCCGTGGCGCCTCTCTAGCTACTCCTCAAAGAGAGGACTTACCGCCGCTATTGCGGCGTGCTCAGTGCTGGATTGCGACAATCACACTTTCCATGTCGCCATGAGACCCCGCCGGAGCTCTGTCCGCTGTACAGCGATTTTTCGCGGCAACAGAGTTATGCCTCCTCTCATCACTCCCACATGTGGGCGAGGGATAGTGTTTCTCCACAATTTAATGGATGTTATTATACATATAAACTTTTCTTTTTAATTACTCTATCTATTAAAAGAAACCTCACCAAAATCTGTTTCGCAGTTTTAAAGATTTAATCATACAAAGGAACATAGGGAAAGAGAAAGTAACTTTGTTTTATAGTATGTAGTGAAGTGGTAAATGGCACAGCAATACAATATTAGAAATTTTGAAGTTGAAGTTTGCTTTGGGGCTTTTATTAAAAAAAATAAACCGGCAGAGAGCATTTATATTCCTTGCTTTAAATAAATGCATCAACATTCAACCGGTAAGACTTTTTTCATATGCTGAGTAGTGTAGGAGTGTGTTTGTACCATTTTTAACAAATGAACCGCTAACTTATATTTTGACTGAGTTGTTTTGTTATTCCATGTCAGTTGCGTTTTGTTAAACCACGTCTTAAGTCAAGTCACACGGGAACGACAGGAAGCGCGGGAACGGGATAAAAAGTATCCTATGTGATATGTCTTTCTCCCAGTTCTTATCTACCTCCCTACCAATTTTGAGCCATACTGGTTAAGCGGTTCTTGAGTTATAAATATAGTAACTAACACGACTTTCATTCTTAAACATAGACTTCATTCAAATCGGACCAGCCAGGAATTCAGTGACGTATACACGTACAGCAGATTTAGGATGGAAAGAAGAAACCCATGGAAAGCATTGTCATCTACATTTGTAACAAAGATATCATACCTCTCTCTACCCCTAGAGCTCTTGTTTCTGTCTCTTTAAGTAAAATAAAAAATCTTAAATAATTATTTATTTCTATTTATTTTTTCTCTTTTAGTTCATAAGTACAAATTTAGTTAAATAAAAAAATATCTTTTTTTATTTTTTCGCCTTTTAGTTCTTATGAACAATTATATTTTTAAGTAACTAAAAAATTAAAAAAAAACTATAAACTTGTCTAAAAACGGCTGTCTTTTCAAAAAAAACTTGTGATTGACCGGGTTTGAACCGAGGAACACCAGCCATCGCGAGTAGACCATACCAATATCGACTACGCTACAGCCGCTATGTCAAGCCGCGCGAAATTAGCGCCCATATTATGCGTGAAATATTGCGAAAGAGAAAACTCGAAAATATGCGCTTCCCCAGACATAAGACTGAGCTAGATCGATTTTTCGTCCCCGAAAACCACCACATATTAATTTTCAGCGAAATCGTTAGGGCCGTTTCCGAGATCACATGCTTCTTCAAGCGATTAGCGCCATCTGCCGGGTTGATTTGTGAATCTAAACGATCCAGGTCGCCACTCAAACGCATACAGAAAAAATCATTAAAATCGATCAAGCCGTTTAGGAGGAGTTCAATGACATACACACGTACAGCAGAATTATATATATAAAGATATAAAAAAAAACAAACTATAGTCCATGGTGCCTCACATTCACAAACTTGAAAAGTGCTTTTACATTATACAATACTATTGCAAAATATTGTGCACAACGTTGAAATAAACAAATAAAATAAAAAAGGAATATTTAGAAAACAACAAAAACGGGGAATGGCATCTCTTCCAAACCTACAAAATTGTCTGTGGCTGTGGAGCAGGACTGGCATTTATCCAAGCATTTTTATCAAGGATATAATCTTCCAGTTTATAATATGCTTGCTTACACAGCGTGCGTTTAATGCATGTTTTAAATTTGGATTCATTGAGCTGTTGAATCTCTAGCGGTACTTTATTATAAAATTTTACACAGTACCCCATAAACGAACTATTTACTTTAGCTAGTCTGAACCGAGGTTGATCTAAATTGTTTCTATTCCTAGTATTAAAATTGTGCCTGTCACTTATCTTCTTAAAAAGATCAATATTTTTCCGAACATACATAATGTTTTCATAAATGTATTGACAAGGGACCGTAAGGATGTTTATTTCTTTAAACAGTTCCCTAAGAGAATCGCGTCTGCGGAGATTGTATATGGCTCTGATAGCTCTTTTCTGCAGAATAAAAATAGACTCTATGTCTGCAGCCCGTCCCCAAAGCAAAATACCGTATGACATGATACTATGAAAGTAGCTAAAATAGACTAGTCTCGCAGTATCTACATCAGTAAATTGACGGATTTTTCTGACAGCGTATGCTGCTGAACTAAGCCGTCCTGCCAGAGATGTTAAATGAGGACCCCATTGTAGACTCGAGTCAAGCGTGATCCCCAGGAAAACCGTGTTTTCGACGAATTCGAGTTTCTCCTTGTTCAATACAATATCGGAGTAAGTACTTTTAACATTTGGTAACGCAAATCTTATACACTTTGTCTTTTTTTTCATTTAGTACTAAATTATTAGCGGTAAACCAATTTTGGACTTGCTGTAAAGCATTGTTTACGTCCTCAAGGTTTGAGCAACGTCTATTGATTTTAAAAATTAACGAAGTATCATCAGCAAACAATACAATATGTGGTTGTTTTTTTAATAGATGCGGTAGATCATTTATGTATGCCAAAAAGAGGAAAGGACCCAAAATTGAGCCTTGCGGTGCACCCATTTTGACTTTCAAACCCGGAGAATTGACACCATTTATCTGAACTTGCTGTTGTCTATCAATTAAATAAGATTTCACCAAGCTGAGCGCAAGTTTACCCAGCCCATAATGTTCCAGCTTTAAAAGCAAGGTTTCATGATTGACATAATCAAAAGCCTTTGACAGGTCACAAAAAATCCCTATCGCATCTTGGGCTTCTTCCCACGCTGCAAATATATGTTTTAATAAAGTGACACCAGCGTCGGTCGTACAACGTCATGATCACACAATACACGAATAGTGTGTACACCAGCAATGTTTACGCGCAACTAATAATTTAAAGTAAAAATTATTTTTATTTTATAAAAATAGGTATCTACGCGGCTGGCGGCGGCATGCTTTGATAGAGATGTGTAA
Source organism: Sesamia nonagrioides (assembly GCA_017933935.1). NCBI lineage: Eukaryota > Metazoa > Arthropoda > Insecta > Lepidoptera > Noctuidae > Sesamia > Sesamia nonagrioides. The sequence continues at coordinate 685,746 of JADWQK010002354.1, forward strand.
GTAATCAAAATATTGTTTTTTTTTTTATCGATTGATACTCGACTATTTTTGGTATCGATTTAGTATTGTAGTTTCTCATTCTTATTCTCGATTTAACATCGCATGGAATTGTTTAGAACTTTTACAAAACTCAAATTAGCGAGGTACACTGCTGTAAATGAAAATCATGGCAAAGTATTAATTTCAGTTTCTGTCTTAATATCGATGATATTGACCGATAAAATATTTGTAAAACTTTACTAAAATTGTGTTTCATAAGTCTTTCTCGTTTCTGTTTACTAATACTTGTGTTATAATAATGTTATTAGTAATTAATCGATAAACAAACAAAAGTACTTTTACCATTGGGTAATCTGTGTTTTTACAACAAATCCTTCAACCAGATATAAGTTTCGATTAATAGCGATAAAAAAACGTTATTACGCAAAAAATAGTACATCCCTAGTTTCACGTACTTTTTTCTTTGAGGACACCGACAAACTCGCTGCGCGCCGGCATCACAAACGGGACCGCCAAATATTGAACATAAATTTATACATTTAATATCCAACAATAAATCAAACGATGATACCGCCGAAAATGGTGTTGTCACATTTTAAAAATTTACCTAATTTTGGGGAAGTTCGCGGGAAAAAAAGATAATTTCAAAATTCACTAGTATTGTTACTATGATGATTATGTAAAATTTCATATTTTATTTGGCCATGTGTTTACCTAACCTTTATTATCCTTACGGGTCGGACAGGGTTTTCTTAACATATTGTATATTGTGCAAATACACCGGATTAAATCTATAGGTACTAATATATAAAGCTGAACAGTTTGTTTGTTCGAAAGTGCTAATTTGAGGAACTTCTGATTCGAATTCAACCAAAAGTTCTTTTTGTGTTGGGTAGTCAATTTGTCAAGGAAGGCTTTCACATGACAACCACGAGAAAATGAAGAAAAAAAGCGGCCAAGAGCGTGTCGCATCACGCTCAGTGTAGGGTTCCGTAATTTCCCGTCCATCACAATAAGTGTACCTACTAAGAGTAATAAAAAAGGGATGTTTGTAACATTGAGGACGACGGACGGTGATAAGTAAAGAAAGAGTTATAGATTTCAACTGCACATGGTAAGGGGTTGTAAGTGTAACATGGAGTGATAACCAGGCAAGGCCACTGCAAGTTTCTACGGCTACGGCTAAATAAACGTAGCCTAGATAGAGCACAGCCGTAGAGTAGCCAGCCTTTCGGTGTTCTATAGGATGCATTTTGGGGAGTGTGCGAGGGAGGGTTCGCCTCCTCCTTTATACCGCGTACATCAAGGGACTGGAATAACTTGCCGGCGGCGGTGTTTCCGTCGGACTACAATTTGAGTGTCTTCAAGGCTAGAGTGAATAGGCTCTTAATAAACTAGCGCGCTTTACCATCAACGATCGCATCACTGCTTACCATCAGGCGGGATTGCGGTCAAGCACTGGTTTATATTATATATATAAAAAAAAAAATATGCGCGTTGTCTGCGGATCAGTTACTATAAATAGTAGTAGTCCTGCAAGTATTTACGCTGATATTATATGTTATGGACAATGAACAAATTTAAATGACAAAAGACCAACTGAGCAATTCGACAATTTAACAGCTCATACGTGTTCCATAAAAAATATTAAAAGCGCGAAGTAACCCAAAGTACAGCACCATCTCTCGGGAAATTGGGTTACTAATAGAAAGTAGACGGGTTCATATGTTGGATTTTCAGTGGTAATTTGGGACTGCGTGAACCGTTTTTCATAATTGTTTTTCCTGTCCCCTAAAGGCCTACAGGCTAGGCCTGTATCTTAGGGGCAGTTATATTAGTATACATAGATTAGCATGCATTGTTTGACATGGATGTGGCATCAACAAAACGGCGGCCGCGATGTATAGTGCCAGTGAGGCATCTTTGTAATGTAATTTATTCCACATTTCAGTTGACAGTTAACAATCCCACTAATAATATAAATGCGAAAGTTTGTGAGAATGTATGGATGGATTTCTGTTACTCTATCACGCAAAAAATATTGAACGAATTTGGATGAAATTTCGCACACAGGTGTTGTGTAACCAGGAATAACACTTAAGATACTTTTTATTCCGATAATTCCACAGATTCGAAACTTACGTAGGAGAAACCGCAGGGCGCAGCTAGTATGTAACGTCTTTTCAGATAACAGACATCTAAAGGAACACTCTAGTCACGTACTCATGTATGAATCTCTTGTTCTTAGGTCTAAGAACAAAAGATTCATCGGATTTCAAAGAGATCGTTTAAACGTTTTTCACATTGAATACTAAGTCAGGGACGGCAGTTAAGTGCTTAGCGACGCGACGACGGTGCCCCATAAGCAGTGTCTAATGAAAAACAAAGCAGAGTCATCACGCAGATATTAACAGAAGGACCATTTCGTCAACATTAGGAAATATGAAGATTTTTTCATCATGAACTAATCACGACTATAATTAATAGGCGAGCGAAGCCTATTATAGTCGTGATTAGTTCTGCCGTCATAAGGAAAAAAGACGCATCTAACATTTTTTTCCCAAATTGAGTTACATGCATATTCTAAATCAGTAAAAAAATGGCATACACCAATCCTTACTAATATTATAAACGCAAAAGTAACTCTATCTGTCTGTCTATCTGTCTGTCTGTCTGTCTGTTACGCTTTCCCGCCTAAACCTCTCAACTGATTTTGATGAAATTAGGCACAGACAATCTTTAGACCCTGAGAAAGAACATGTTACCTTTTATCCCGGAAAAATTTGATGTTCCCGAGGGAAATCTAAAAAGCGCAATATAACCGAACTCCACGCGGGCGAAGCCGCAGGCGGAAAGCAAGTATTTTTATATTTCGCATAAAAAAATGTTAGATGCGTCTTTTTTCCTTATGACGGCAGAGTTGTAATAATATCATCACATGCTGATACATCAATCTGCTTTGTTATTTCCCAATTATGTTGAGGTCAGCTTCTAGTCTAGCCGAAAGTAGTCGTACTCTACATGGTAGCAGCAGTAGTATTTTAAGTTTACCGACTGCCTGTTTGACTTTCACTATCTAGTCTGTGAGTAATACGGTACCCCATGATAAAACTAGTTGTCTGACTTCGACGTCGACGATCGAATCCAACGGCATAAGCTTTATGCAAAGAACCACGTCAGGATACACAGGTGCTTACAGATATAGCAAATAAAATACCGTAGGTTTCTACATACTTTGCCCACAGGCAGAGCTTTAAACTTTAAACTACATAAAACTTTTTAACATCACTACTGCTCTCGACAAATAAATATTCGAAGACATGTGACCTCTACTAACGCGTACTGGGTGGATTTCGGCTCACTCCCTCTCACCTAGAGAATGGCTGTGTCTCATTGTTAGGAAAATTTTAGGCCAATAATGTTGGTCTAAATTTGATTGTTTATTTTCCCTACAATAGCTATTTTTGACGTCAAGTGATTATTCCAAAACAAACATTTCATGTGATTCTTCTGATCTGTTTTGGATCGTGGTAGGGTCTGCCGATTTACCACCCCTGAACTCCCACTAAGCGTTGGTGCGTACATTTTGCGACTAATTGTTAATCCTTGTTTATTTCAACTAAGTCAAAGGAAAATAGACCTTATGAGAAAGAAAAAGTGACTACAGGAACTGCAGTAACGTTTTATGTAGTATTAGCAGGAGTGTGAGGAATGAACTTGAAAGAATATTTCTTTGTAGGACTTTTTGAAGCTATTTCATTTCGTATCCAGCAGAAAGAAATAGATCAATGATAGGTAATAGTTGCAGCAAGAAAATCAGCTAAATAGTAGAGATGAAACGGATAGCAGTTTAGCCGAATACCGGAGATTCGGCCAACCATGTCGCCGAACAGTCAAATGTCCGGCGGAACTAAACCGTTTGGTACAAACGACACCATATCAAGCTATTACAATCTGTCAGATTTCTTTATCTGATTTTCAACTTTATCTCTAAAGCATTAGGGCTCAAGGTTGATTGGGAATATCTGACAGTTTCGGGTAGCTTGACCTGCTGTCGTCAGCACATCATACACACACACACTTGCGTAGGCGCCGCGCGAGCGATCGGGTGGAGCTAAAAAGAATAGAGTAGGGGAGACAAAGCCAGCTGTATCTCGCAAAACTTATGACACGTTTTGGGATTGCTTTGATATGATTTTTTTTAATTCTTCGGGTTGCGTTTCCGGCCTATTCGGCCGAATAGATACCTGTTGGTTGGATACCGGATAGTTACCGGATATTCGTTTCATACTAAATAGTCGACTACAGTAGCAAAGTAGGTACTTAGTGCATCGTTCTAATTGCGTAAATACATTTTACATCTCTCATATTCGGTAAGTAGGTCCTTATTACCCCCAGATTGGGCTTGTAAGTGACCAATTAACGCCCTAGGGTATTAATGTAGCTAGAAAAGCCCTAGGGCGGTAAGTAATTTAAAAAAAAATCTTCACTCTTTTAAAAAGTTCGCGTACATCTAACCGTCATACTGGCAATAGACATCTCAGGCATTCAGCCCAATGACAAAAGAGGTCGCTTCGCTATTCAGCCTTGTCTTCGTATGGGTACCCAGGTACCCAGTCATCAATTTTAAATATCGAACGGCAAAGCTCAATTTCGTTCTTGAAAAAATAATTACATGTTTTCAAAAGATGAAAAAAGGCGGGAATAGAACATTTAATATTTTTTGTTTTTGTTTTTTTTTATCTAATTATGTGCTAATTAGCAAAAAAACATGAGTTCTTTAGGGCTCATATCTTCATGAAAACGGAAGCTGAAGCAGCAATTAACAATATTTTGCCTGAAAATTCTAAAGAGAGATATTTGAAAACTTGTAAAAACAAAATATTTTATTCTTGTAATGACGGTTTTTTCTACTTACCTCATAATCGAGATGTAAAGCAGAGTAGTTAGCTCGGGTGTAAGCATAAATTGCACCCTCGAACTAAATAAATATCCTAAATAAATACCTAAATATCTTGGGCTGCAATTGATGCCTTACAGCCCTCGGCTACTAATCTACTATTAAACTACGATCAGAATAATTACAGGAATAAAAAGTTAAAAAAAAAAAAAACTTTTTTCCACACTAAGAATGTTTCCTGTATCCGTTGCTCCGTGTTAGTCCGTTGCTTTATATGTTATAAAAATTGTCTGCATTACAACGCAAACAACGCAATGAATGTTGTTGAACTGACAAAATTATAGCCAATATACAAGTTGGCTTATCAGGATCCAAAATGTTTGGGGATTCTAATTTTTTTTTTTAAAGACTTAGGTAATATGAAATCTATTTCGAGGAATAGGGTTGCTCGACGTAGTATTCTGTAATCTATGGTTGCTAGTGACTATTGAGCGTTTAAAAAAGTAAAATATTCACGGATTATTGTTATTTATCGCTAACACCGGCCTCTCAAATATGAGTGCGCAGGTTTGATTCCAGGTCAGGCAAGTAGGTACCAATGAAACTTTTCTAAAGTTGATGTATGTACTTTCTAAGTATATCTTGGACACCAATGACTGAAGGTGAAGGACAACATCTTGAAGAAACCTGGACTTTAAGTCTGAAATCACCAACCCGCATTGAGCAAGCGTGGTGATTACGCTCAATCCTTCTCTGTATGAGAGGAGACTTGTGCCCAGCAGTGGGACGGTAAAAAGGTTGTTGATGATGATGATGATGAACTTCTAATTATGGCTTCTTTGGATCTAGGGCAACAATTCCTTTGCCATCAAATACAACGTTAAGTTTTGTTTATGCGAAACCTGAATATAGTTTATTCAGAATAAGCAACTGAATCGATTCCAATCATTTTTATACCATGATATATTTTTTCCCTAATACATTTAGAAATTGTTGCAATATGGATACTGAGCGCGCGCACGCAGTTTACGATAAATCATAGTACTTGCGTGCCCGCAGCAGCTAACGCCAGAGGTCTACGCACTGTGCTTGCCCGCCGGTGTGGAGCTTTGACCATACTTTTGTTGGGACAACCAAATAGAATAACAAGCTCATAAGTTTGTGGTTTTTAATTATCTTTTTTTGAAATTTTCTACATACATTACTTAAAAATACTGCATACATGTTTTGGTTTTCGCATAAATAAAAAAATATTGTTATATACATATGCTCACACACACTTGTTTGCAACTATCAAGACTGAAAAGATATATACACAATAAATATAACCTCAAAGTCTGTAAACATTCGATGACATAAATTTCAAAAATATTCAAATTAGTTTCTCAGAATGCATAGAGCATTCTGAAAAACTAATTTGAATATTATCGGAATCTTAAATAAAAAATGAGGGTAAAAAAGATGTCCCAACAAAACGCTGAAACTAAGGCGATTATTTACGGAGATCTTAATAAGGAAGGCCTTTTTTTAGGCTTTTGTGGCCTTCGTTTAGGAGTCCTACTCATATTTGGCCGCATATTTTGGAAAACCTTCACTTACAATGAGAACTTAATATATATATTAAGTTCAATTTGTATAATGTAATAAATATTGAGTATTGAAATGAATTCCAACCACAGACAAAAACTCAAAAACTACACAATGAACCAACTTTTAAAAAAATGTGCCTCGTTTTGGCATTGTTTTCCACAAAGAAAAAATCACATCAAAAAGTCTATAAAGAAGCGAAACAGCGAACCTAAATCTTCTTTAAGAAATAAATAAGTAGACGTATGAGTGATTCGCTAAATCTAACGAGGTAGTAACAAGCGCTGGTGTGACGCAGTCTGCGAGGGGGGCAGGAGGTTTGGGGGAGTACAATTAAAAAGATAAACGCGCGTAAGACCGAGCTGAGGTGACAGTCGGGCGGGTCGCAGTTTGGGGTCCACCGGCTGGTTAGCGGGATACTGACAGATCTTGTCTCTACTTATTGTTTTCTATCTCAATAATGGCCACTGTTTTATTATTATTTATTAAATGTAAATTATCCTTAATAATTACATGTCGCGGAAATGAGAATGCTCAGATGGGCTGGTGGGGTAACAATGCTGGACCACATCTAAAGTATCCACATTCGCGGCAGTTTTAAAGTAACACCTATACAGGAGAAGGTTTTGGAGAGCCGCCTAAGGTGGTACGGTCATGTCATGCGGCGACCATCGGACCACATGCCAAGAAAAGTATTTGAAATTGGTACCCAGCCCAGAAGACGCGGAAGATCCCGCCTCACATGGGTGTCCGTTATTGACAGAGACCTAAAAAGGGCGCAATTAACATCTCAGACGACCCAGGACAGACCGTATTGGCGAGGATTGACCAGGGCCGACCCCAAATCATCATCATCATCATCACAGCGTTAATCCCAGTCGCATCCGAAGCCTTTTCAGCTTTGGAGTCTGGGGTCCGCTTTACCAGTCCAACTGCTGATATGGCTAAACTTCGACATTTTCCGTGAAGCGACTGCCGTCTGACCTCCACAACCCGAAGGCGACATCGAAGTATTGCAGTTAGACCCCAAATAAATGGGATCAAGGCCAGGCAGAAGAGAGAAGAGTAAATTATCCGTAATTATGCAAAATTTCTTCTATTTTTAAAGAATAATAATTTAAAAGTGGTCTAAATTCTCATAGAAAAAGATCCATCTTGTTTCCAATGCTAAAATAATGTGGGTCTTTTGTATGAGAATTTAGACCACTTTTAAATTAGTATTCTTTAAAAAAGACAAAAAAGAATAATTGTCTGTATTTATGCAAAATGGAACCTCCATTTTGCATAAATACGACAATTATTGCTTGACTGCAATGCCGCATGATGGTAAGCAGTGATGCGATCGTTGATGGCAAAGCGCTCTAGTTTATTAAGAGTCTAGTCACTAAAAAACTGAGTGAATAGGAAGGAAGACGGCAGTTGAGCGGGGATACAATGTTAAAACCTACAACACGATAAACGATGCTGCGCCAGAGGGAGATTGATCTGGGGACCCTCCACGACCAAACTCCCGACACAACAACATTTGGCGCCCCGGCATAAATCGCAACACAACTGCTCAGACCCATCTTCTGTACGGCTTCACCAGACATCATGCCGGAACACGACGAATCGCTTGGCGGCAAGACTTTGTCGGGTGGGTAGTAACTTCTGCCGGCAGCCGATGTTATAGCCTACCGCCGATTTAATTGCTTTCAGCCGATCGATTCTGTAAAATTCTCACCGTGGAAAGCGACGTCACGTGAGCTTAGAGTGTGCTGTCCCTAGCATTAGTAAGAACGACAACTCACTTCCAGCTCACATTAGTTTATAGAATTGCTCTAGAAACTGGCAACCCATCCCCTTTATTGACCTCTTAAAATCGAATACACACCATTGGGTTATTTACTTAGAACACAGGTGGGATTGCAAAGATTATATTCATGTGGCACTAAACAAATGGATTGACTCACCAGCTGCACACAAGTAACCTAGTTTACTGGTACAACATGTTATGAGCAGGTGGCAGGTACTACGGTTTTAGTATTCTTTTTATGTATGCCATTTGTATTTCAGATACGAATGGCAAATACTATTCGAAATGATATTTGCTTTTTGTGCCAATTTAAAGCGCCTCACTTGAGCGTCTCCGGAACTTTTTGTGATCGTAATGTAATGAGAGATTTAGAACATTTTTATTATAAGAGCTTTTGTAAAACTCGCTAAAAATATTAGTTCTTTGGACGCTCACGTTGCTGTCAGTGCCAAAATGGCGAAAATCAAAGTCTTCATACATACTATTATGTACTTGTGTGTCATAGTATAAGTACGCACGGTTACATATCAAGCTATACATAACAAGTATGACCTGACTTCTGATTGTACGAAAACCTATACATTACGAGGTCTGCTAAATCTGGAAATACATTACTTGATGTGTAATATCTGCCGTCATAAGGACAAAAGACGCATCTAACATTTTTTATGCGAAATATAAAAATATTGGTGTATGGCCATTTTTTTACTGATTTAGAACATGCATGTAACTCAATTTGGAAAAAAAATGGTAGATGCGTCTTTTTTCCTTATGACGGCAGATATAAACTTACCAGTAATTATCTTTTCATGATGGTCAGCCGATTTGTTCTGTAACCATCTCACCGGGAAAAATTGAGTGAAGTGAGCTGTTATCCCAACTAATACTAGGAATTGACACTTGACAGCTACTCTTAGCTCTCTAACTTTTTACGGTGAATTTTTTACAGACTTACTTAACTTTTGCAGAATTAATTACTGCAACGGATTTTTAGCATTTCGAGGCATTTTTCACCATAATTTCATAATTTAGCTAATTTATTCAGAAAGGTTTAAGGTGTTTAAAAGGTTGTGTATGTTATATTATTACAGAATTACTTAACATTACAGAATTACTTAATATCACAGAATTAATTAGGTACTGCAACGGATTTCTAGGATTCCTGGACAGTTTTCACCATCATTTAGATAATCTATTCTGATAGGTTAGGAGTGGAGGAGTGTTTTCGCGGTTGTATATGATTTACACAACGTAAAGCGCCTAACGAGGTTCAAAATTACGACCATAGAACTTATAAGTCACTGCCGTTACCAATAGACTACCATATCTCTCTATCAACTACATATGAATGTGTTATTCTTGACTGATTATTATTCTGTGTGTTTGTATCTTGCATGATTCTACCACACTCATATGATCTATGTTAACTTCGATCTAGAATCATATAAAATTAGCTAACTCCGCAGAAGTGATACTTACCTATGCATGATAGTGAGTAAAGGAAAAGTAAATTAATTTCATGATTGTTTCGTGGGGTCATCTATTTTTGTTATTGTATTAACTTACAATATTAATTTAAAAAATCTCTATAGGACCTTCTCATACATGATTGGTTTCGATGTCACATACCACGCGTCATACTGACGTCACACGAATTCTACATCTCGCAAGCAGAGTTTACAATCCAACTAACATACATACAACTTCCCAAAACCAATTCTTGGGCAAGTGCCCGCCAGACATAACACCCGTCTGCCCTGAGGATCCCCCCTTTTCTATAAAGGATAAGTGAACTCCCTGTTTCTCATGCCTCCAAATTACATCTGGTATTTTTTCGACTTTCAGGCTTTGAACTACCCGTAACGACTGGCAAATATAGCCACTAAACCTTGCCGGGATCAACGGCTTCACGCGCTTTCCAAGGTACTGAGGGGTCCCGCAAATCTGAACTTTTACGCGTCTTGAAATCAGCTAAAACAGGTAAATAGCCGGGACCTGATAACATACCCATTGAAATTCTAAAGCTACTGAAGGTGAATCAACTTGACGTGCTGACACAGCTCTTCATCTACGAAACCGGTAACATCCCAATGGATTCATTAAAATCTATTTTTACCACAATACCCCAAAAGCAAGAATAAGACCGAAATGTGACGAACAACTGGGAGACAGTCAATTAGGATTACGCTCTGGTATCGGTACTCGTGAAGCTCTTTTTGCCCTCAACGTTCTCGTCCAAAAATGCAGGGATATGCAAACCGACGTACTACTGTGGTACATAGATTATGAAAGGGCATTCGACCAAGTCAAGCACCAGCATCTCCTGGGTCTATTAACAGATATTGGACTCGATGGCATGGACGTCAGGATTATCCGTAATCTGCATGAGAACCAAGTAGCTACAATCAGAGTTGAAGGTGAGGAGACCGAGGAAATCAAGATCTGTCGTGGAGTTCGGTAAGGCTGTGTTGTGTCTCCGTAGCTCTTCAATATTTATTCCGAGGTAGTGATGTCGGAGGCTCTTGAGAGTCTGGAAGCCGGAGTGAAGATCAACGACAAGGTCGTTAATAACCTGCGTTACGGGGACGACACGGTTCATATTGCATCCTCTGAGCAAGACTTGCAAGCCATTATGGATAAAGTCTTTCAGTGCAGCGAGAAGGCCGGTCTGTCGATGAAAATCATCAAGACAAAATTTATGGTGGTCTCTAGAAACCCAGACTTACACCCTAGCATATCAGTGGCAGACAAACAACTTGAGCGGGTACGACAGTACAAGTATCTCGGTGCTTGGGTAAGTGAAGCATGGAAGTTCGACCAAGAAATTAAGACCCGGATAGAACTTGTCATCTTTTAACAAAATAAAGTTCTGTGATGTGGTAAACTCCACATAAAGCTCCGAGTCAGGTTACTGATGTGCTACGTATGGCCTGTCGTCATGTACGGCTGCGAAGCATGGACTCTGAAAGAGGAGACTACACGACGCTTGCAGGCTTTTGAAATGTGGTGTTACCGTCGCATGCTGCGCATAAGCTGGCCCTAAAAGGTCAGAAATGACACCGTCCTTCAGCGCGTTCAAATGCCTCGAAAGTTGTTGCCCACCATAAAGAAATGCAAAATAGATTATCTCGGCCACATGCTCCGACACGGTAGATATGCGCTACTCCAATTCACTATGATGGGCAAGGTAGAAGGAAAATGGCACGCTGGACGAAAGAGAAAGTCGTGACTGCGTAACATCAGGGGGTGGACCGGCATTACTTCCGTCGAAAAACTGTTCTGACTCGCGATTGACAAGACCGAGTACAAGAAGCTGATGGCCAACCTTCAGAATTGAAGAGACGCAGGAAGAAGAAGAAGAAGAGGGGTCCCGGTATGTATATATGATCACCGATCCACAGACCAACTGATTAATCGTCCTATACAGCTATTATTATATAACTTATATATAACTTCTGCACTTGCGCATCACTTGCAAATGCTGAAAAAATAAAATACTTGGGAGTCATCATTGACAGCAATCTGCAGTTCCAAGAACACATACATACACTGAGCAGCAGATTGCGTAAGTTAATATACATATTTAAGACGCTTAGACTTGTGGCGGACGTTAAGCTACTAAAAACTGTTTACTTTGCACTTGTCCAGTCTTTGTTAACTTACTGCATCACGTCTTGGGGTAGGGCCTCAAAAACTATCATGATTGATCTTGAGAGGGCTCAGCGAGCTGTTCTTAAAGTGTCTTATTTCAAGTCTTATCGCTATCCCTCGTCACAATTGTACAAAGAATCGAAAGTCTTAACGGTCCGCCAACTATTTATACTAAATACACTTCTAAAGCAACATTCCTTATTAACGTATTGTCCTTCGTTGACTCTCCAAAAACGACGCTATAACCCTGTAGGACATCGTCCCCGCTTATCGAAAATGTTTTCTAAGCATTTCTTTTGTCATCTTGGTGGTTTCTTGTATAACAGGGTCAACAGCTCTCATGAAATATACAATTTGACTAAATCTGCTTGCAAGAAGAAATTATCGATCTGGCTACAAGACCTTAATTATGACGACACGAAAAAACTACTCATCAGCCCAGTATGACACATATCTTAGCTTACGCACTCGCATATACCAATGCGCACGCACTTCTACCCAATCACACTCACGCACACACATCCTCACATACACACACACACACCCTCAGTCCCTCACACACACACACACACCTTTACTGCATTTATATTTTGTTACTTTTTTTTTTGTTTATTTTATTCTTGTAATAGCACAATCATTTAATTACTTGTCTTATTGTTAATACCCATCTATGGTTTATTATATATAATTAGGGGTGGAGACCTGGTGTCCTGAAATACAAGCATATAGCTTAGCTTATGCACCAGTCTCCCACAATACGAAAATTGTATGCCTTTTTGTTGGTTGACCTTCCTCTGTAAAACATGTATTGTGGTTAGAAAATAAATGAATTATTATTATTATTTAATTACGGGCCCTATGTTTACTACATTTATTATAAGTCTTTAAAATATGGTTCACTTACGACCTAAAGCCCGAGTCTTTCTTAAAAGATCTTAGATTGACATGAAATGAAAATATAGTGAGTATTTCAACACTAAACACCGATGGTAGGGGATTCTGTTTCATTAGTGGGGAGTGCATAGGCGAGACAAGGGAGAGCGGAGCGCTTACAGAAAATATCTGATTACATGTAATTATCGAGCCACCTCGCCCGACTAAGCGTGTAAGCATTGTACCACCATTCTTCATTACAATAACACTGTGCTGTACAAGGTGGATCGACACGTTTTAAGGATTACCACCAATAAAAATAAAAGATATCCAGGGAAATTATTTTATCTTCGTACTAAAAGCTTTTGCTCGGGAGTTCGTTTATGCAGGAAATTAACCCGCGTTAATGTCCCACCATCCAAGTCTGTACAGCCGGTTTGTTGAAGTGAACAAACATTGAAGCATATCAAATATATAAATAATGTATGTGTATTTTCACATTACAATATTAGTAGGGTTACCATCTATTCTTTTCATAACATTATCTGCTGTAATGAAACATTACATTACACACTCTGTGAGGTTGATTTACTTTTTGCTTCTTGACTAAGGCACTTCCTCTTGAGAACATTATCATGACAAAGTAAACTGCCCACTGGGCCACTACCACTTTTGTGTTCTGAGGATTCTGAGCAAATCATTTTGTTGAGAACAAACTACGAATCATATTAACTTCATGCAAGATCTTGCGTCGCGCAAGTAGTGTTCTAATTTTGCATAAGTAGGTACATAATTATAAAGTCCTGACATCAATCGCCAGGCAGTTGCTCACTAGACATAAGGACTGTTGCAGGCCTGCTAATAAGACGTCATGGTACAGAAAACTAATTTAGGACTGTTTCTGCCCTGCTATAAGAGCTCATGGTAAGGCCCCTGGCCGGAGGAACCTCCCTTGTCTATGACGTGTTAATAAAATCATTGTTCCGTTGTGAAAAGGGGACAGTGTTATCACCTGTTCTGCTTCATCTTTGTAAGACACTGGAATAATGATGGTTTCAGCACGTCATAGTAACCAGGGGGGTGACGTGCTGAAACCATACCTCTATAATTTGTAACCAATTTGCCAATTGGTCATGCCCGTGGTCATGAAAGCGAATAAAGGGGTATCTGTCTCTATGACTACGTCGTGTACTCGTGTCAATATTGTGCCAAATATTTTTTGAAATGTCAAGGGTGTGGTAAAATTTTTCGTTATAGTGCAAAAATAATTTATATAAAAATCAAAGTGTAATAGTCAACATATATCATTCAAAGTGGCACGAAAGGACGCTAGATATCAAATATGGGAAGTACATTGCTCGAGAGAAGGTCAAAGGACCTTTTTGAAAAACTTGGACAGCAAAGGCGGTAAGTGGCCCTGTATTTTAGTTTCTGTGTGTGCCTTTGGGAAAAATGTTACGGTATCCCATCTTCTAAGACCTTCACTTGCACGAGTGGGTGCTGGTCAAAAAATATGAAAGTAGATGAAGAAATTGCCTACCTATTTTTAATCCTGTGACAAACCGGGACTGCACACAGCAACATGACAGAACTGTTTATATCTATATACTAGCGACCCGCCCCGGCTTTGCACGGGTGCAATGTTGATACTAAATACACTACAGAAAAATAATGAACGTAGTATAAAAAACATAGCGGCCCGCCGCTCCCAGTTGGCCCGGACGCGACGCCCCGCAATTTTTAAATCTCGTGGGTTTCAGCCTGCGTTTCACTGCAAACCCAAAAAAAAAATTATTTAAGACATCAGATTAGAAACTTCAAAAATAATAGCATTTTTCCACGATTTAATGGATGTAATTATACTGTTTATACATATAAACCTTCCTATTTAGTCACTCTATCTATTAAAAAAAAAATCAAATCAAAATCAAAAAGCGGACTTTTACAGATTTAATCATACAAAGGGACATAGGGAAAGAGAAAGAAAGTGACTTTGTTTTGTAATATGTAGTGATGTGTGATATACATAATTATATAAAATGTGAAATGTAAAGTACTGATTTATGTAAGCGGGGTAGCTTCGGACCTGCTTTACACAGTTTTTACGACATCTATGTATAAGTTTTACACTGACAGATATACAATATACCTAATATAGGCATAAACATTACGGAATCAATTCTCCAGTCAGTCGGTCAAGCAAAGAGACATGAAATGCGACTATTGAAGTACAGACGACAGCACATCAAGTTATTACAATTTGTTAAAAATCCTTTTTAGATTAGCATCTTTATCGCTAAAGTATTTAAGTTCAGCGTTGATTGGGAATATTTGATAGATTCGGGTAGTTTGAAAGAATCAAAAATGAAGAGATCCGATACAGCTCGAAGAATTGCTAAACTAAATTGGCAGAGAACAGGGTACATTGGCACCTTGACCAATGTACCCTGCTAAACAGATGGTCGTTGGGACTGAAAAGATCTGGAGTGGCGATCGTGTATCAGCACTCTAATAGTAGTGTAATCGTAACACACTATTATAACTATCAGTTGAAATCATTTTCTAGCATATTGCTAATTCATTGCTCCAAATGATCGAACGATGTTTTTAGGAAATGAATGTTGTTGATCTGTCAAAATGAAACCCATTGCTACTGATAGTGAATTACGCAATTACCCTGCAGGAAACATAGCGTTGAAAGGACTTCCACTTGGTAGACCAATGACCTTATGAAGGCCGCAGGAATTCGCTGGGTGCAAAGGGCTCGATTGCGATGATACAAAGGCGATGCCTGAGGTCTATGTCGAATAGTGCAGGTCTTTCGGCTGAAATTATAACAGATTCATCGTTCACTTGACTTTATCTTAAATTTTTAACCATACCGAAATTATTTAAAGTTACTTAGTAAATACTGTCTGTTTCCGCAGCTATAATTATCAACAAAGAGACTCAAAACTCTATGGAAATGCTGGTGGAGGGCCAGCGCGCTATGCAAGTGGAAAAACTCTTTCGGGAGAGGAGTATCGCTTTCGAAGTGATAGTGAGCGATTCTAGCTACTACTCTGGCGTCCCCCGCCGTGCCCGTCCGGTATCGGGCGGCCGTGTACGATCTCCAATAAGTACGTATATTATTTTTTTAAATTCAGGTTCGAGAAATTTTCTTTTCCATTCGTATGGGCACAAACTATGTGACGGGTCTGAGCAGTTGTGTTGCGATATACGTGCCGGGGACGATGCGCGAAATGTTGTTGTGTCGGGAGTTTGGTTGTGGAGGGCCTCCAGATCAATCTCCCTCTGGCGCAGCATCATTGGTCGTGTTGTTGGGTTTAACATTACATCACCGCGCTCAGCTGTCTTCCTTCCTATTTACTCAGTTCTTTTGAGTGAGTAGGCTTAATAAACTAGCGCGCCTTACCATCAACGATTGCATCACTGCTTACCGTCAGGCAGGATTTAAAAAAAAAGAATAGGAGAAGGTGGCGGGCTTGTTTTTTTTTAATTTTCTTACTTCTGTTTTGCCGCGATCCCGCCTAATGGTAAACAGTGATGCCATCGATGACTTTTCAATACATTAAAGCAGCGTGAATATATGGATATACGTTAAAGTTAACGAAACGACCTAATATGCTGGTCTCATTTCTCCAACCAGCATGTAAAGAGCTACCCAGTATCTTGGCAAAACCTGTATTGTTTTTAACCGACTTCAAAAAGGAGGAGGTTACTCAATTCGACCGTATATATGTTTTTTTTTTTATGTTTGTTCGCGCATAACTTCGTCGTTTATGAACCGATTTTAATAATTCTTTTTCTGTTGGAAAGAAGACGTTCCCAAGGTGGTCCCATGATAAGGATATCAGGGTTTGATGGTGGAAGACCAGAGAAAAAAGGGGAACTTTCAAAAATTGTAGGGGCGACTAGTGCATTTCTTAGCATTTTCATTAAGTATTTTAAAGCACTACTACAATTTAATATAGGTCTGGAGTAGATCTGATGATGGAGCCGGGAGACAGTCGAAGGAACTCTTCAACAATTCACAGCCGCTACCTTGTGTTTGGGCTTGATCAATTTGTATTGATAAGAACTTTACACCTAGATGGGTTGTGACTGTCTTAAGAGCTCTGATGATGAAGACAAAGGCTAGTTTCGGGAACTCCTCAACGGTTTACAGTAGCTACTTTGTGGTTGGACTTAATTCATTTATATTGATGAGACCTTTGCACCCATTAGGTTAAAATAATGGTCTGCAGTAAATTTGATGATGAAGACCATAGGCAGTTGAGGGAATACATACGGGTAAAAATTAAAATAAATAAAATTACGTCCTTTTCGGATGCAACTGAATACATAGTACTTTTAACAACTAAAAAGTATAAAATAAAAACTTTTTTACAAAAAAACAACCGACTTCCAAAAACCACTACAAAGTGAAAAATAACTAATTTCGGAAGTCGGTGTCAAAAACGAATATACAAAACCAAAGACACCGACTTCCGAAATTAGTTATTTTTCACTTTGTAGTGGTTTTTGGAAGTCGGTTGTTTTTTTGTAAAAAAGTTCTTATATTATAACAAAATCAATTTAAATTATAGTGTAACACTTAACAGTTTTGATGGATAATTCTAAATATAATTTAAAAACTATATAAAACTAAGTAACTGCCAGCTCCTGTTTACCAAGTGACCAGTTATAATTACTAGAGGTTATGGATTTATCATTTTTTTAGCGCCATTACTTGAAGGTAGACTCATCAAGCTTCACTAGCTTATTTAATTTAACTGTGTATAAATATTATTTTTCAGAACGTGCTCTAGATTGGAAAGACTTTTATCCACTTCATGTTGTCTACCAATTTCTTTCACAATTAGAAACGGCTTTCCCATCAACATGCACAGTGTCCATAATAGGAAAATCTGCAGAAGGAAGGGATATAAAGGTCTGTACACCATAGTTACTGCATGTTTTCTAAGAATATTTTATTCATCGCAAGTTGACGTCAATCAAGACGAAGTGAATAACGCTTTTAAACGATACAGCAAAACAAATAGTTGGATCACTTTGGGGTCCCACGTGATTGGTTACGGCCACTCCCTCTAACCGAAAGGAGAGGCCTTGTCTAGGTATGTTAGTCGTGGAAAGATTATAGGCAAATTTTGCAGAAACAACTTTAGTAATAAAATGAGTTTGAAGAAAAAATTACCACACCAAGAAAGGAGATGTTTTATTTTGGGCCACCACTTTGTACGATATATAGATAAAAAGGAAAAAATTAAAGATTTTCATAAAAATACCACTAAATTATTTTGAATAAAAATACTAGTATATGTAATTAATTATTTGAAACGTTTTTTTAGTGAGATAACCCTTTATTAAGGTAGCCCCATGTTTGATTGGCGACTTTGACAGTTCTATTTTCCCGTTGTGTTCGTGTCGAGTGTTGATTTGAGCTGATTGTGTTTATTTAATGGGGCGTATGTTCTGAATTCATGTTTTGTTTTTTTCGCAGTCCTAAGATAGATTTTTTTTCTTCCTTTTTGGCAACTGAGCCGGTTTTGACTATTCTGCCAGTGTCACGTGGTGACGGCAGCAAACAGAGGCAGGCCGTCGAACTTTTCCATTCGTGGTAGGTGTTAGTATAGCTGCATGGACAAACACATGGGTTAGTAAAACAAGTAATCTAATTTACAGGGACACATTAGCCAATAGTTACATTTACTATATACAGACTATTTACACATTAGCTTATATTATATACAGATTATATACAGACACATAAACTACGCACCAATTAAATTTTTAAATCGTTCTCATTTAGGAATCTGGCCAAAAGGTTTATTATTTTAGGGGAGAAGTGGGAAAGTAGGGTATGAAAATTAGTTGGGAGAGGGATGTTAACCCCGTCGGACCTGAATTTATATAAAGCCTAAATAAAAATATTTTTAAGGTTTTTCCGCGAGTTAGAACTACAGTTAAGGGATTTTAGTATAAATATTCAATTTATTGTTTTTAGTTTTTTGGATATTTTGATGTCCACTTGAGTGGACATGAGGTTTAGAGTGTTGTGTTAATACGTATTTAAAAAATAAATTATATGTATTTCTATTTTGAAGTAAGTAAAACTATATAATATTATTATAATGATTTATTTATTGTTTAATACTATACACTATTAGGATTATTCTTATTTTTGATGAAAATTTCGAAAGCAATTTCGCTCACTAGTAAAACATAGATGTATTTCACATTTCAGGCAGTAAACATGCGTCTTTCCTTTACATCCAGGATTTTTACATCTTGTAGCTTCTTTTTTCTTGTCATATTCTGGCAGATGATCGACAGTGTCGTACTGGATTTCGCTCGCTCGTCTTATTTCAGTTCTGAATCTGTGACGTTTTTGAGAAACTGGTACATTTACTGGACTGCTACCACCAGATGCTGGCCGTCCTCTTTTTCTACTAGGAAGTGGATGCCCCATTTTTATTAGAGCCTCTGCAACACGCTGCCGAAAGTGCAACAGATCTAAAACGTCTGTACTTGGTATATTACAAGTTTTGCAATCTTCTTTGTATTCTAGCCAGCTATTGGTTAGTGCTAGGTCAATGGCATGAAATATCATACGCAATGTCCATTTTTTTGATCTAATAAAGATACGATACAAACTAATCAGATGATCAGTTTTATCTACACCACCCATACCATTGTTGTATAATTGCACAAGTTCAGGGCGCGGTATAGTTTCGTATTTCTTACCTATTTTATTCCATCGTCGAACTTCATCTCTGTTTCCTATTCCAAGAAAATTTGAAGCAAGTACTACACCTTTCTTATCCATCCACTTGATAACAACCACATCTTTGGTATTATTTGTAACTTGATCGGTATATCCCCTATCTTTTTTTGATCCTTCCTTGTCGGTTATGAGTGGTGGTTTTCCAAAACGGTTTATTCTGATCGTTCCTCCTGCATAAATTTCCCTGTTGCGAAGATCCTTCAGTAAAACATAATTGGAAAAATAATTGTCAAAAAAGAGGTAGTGACCAGACCCATTTATTCTTTTTGACAAGACGTTTACATAAGCAGCAGATGTGCCATATTTCAAAACGTCATTTTTATCTAGATTTGTAGTTGCGCCTTGATAAATGATAAAATCATAAACTAATCCACTCTTACCGCAAATCATAAATATCTTTACACCCCATGGCTGTGGTTTTCCTTTGACATATTGTTTGACTTCAAGTTTTCCTCTAAAAGGTACAATTTGTTCGTCAACGCTCAATATTTGCTCTAACTTTAGTTCTAGACATCGTTTTATAACTGAATCATATAAAGGACGGACTTTGATAAAACGGTCAGTGTTATTTTGTGGAATAGAATTATTATCAATGACATGAAAATTATTTCTCATCTGAAAAAATATATCTCTAGCCATATTCTCTAAAAATATTTTCATGTCTAAACTAGAATCCCAATACAAACGAAGACGAGGAAACTTCAGGTTACCCATTATGATATGAAGCCCCAAAAATATTTTCATTTCTGTTGAAGTACACGGCTTGAAATTACGGACTTCATTTCTCACCGCATATAAATTTGTATTGAACGTAAAATCTTCAATTAGGGACTCTGATATATATTTGGAAAAATAATCGATTGGAGCGCAAGGTGAATCTATATCTGAAGGTGATGGAGTTGACCAACTGAATTGTGGTGATTCGAACTGTAAATGTTTTCTCCAAATTATTTCAATTTTGGGCTTACCACTTGATTCGGGTCTTGGTTCTTCCTCTTCTAAGTCTTCTTCCTCTATTATATCTTCCTCCTCTTCAGAATGTTCAGCTATCACGCTTTCGGTTGGTAATGTTATATTACTACCCACACGAACATTTTTTTCTGGTATTACCTGTACAATTTCATCGTCACTTTCTTCGTCAATATCCGATATGGTCCCGTTTTCTAATAAATTCAGTATATTATTCACATCTTGTCTTTTGGATAGATCAAAACCTAAAAATAAATGAAAATTCCATATATAATGCAGTACACACTTATCATAAACACGAACATTCTACAACAATTCTGACCCTATGTCCACTGACATGGACATAGCTTCATCTGCAATATTTTATGGCAAAAACTACATAGTTTGTAATTTTTGCAAATAAACATCTTAGTAAATACGATCAACTATACAGAATAAAAAATATCTAAGGAATCGATTAAATCGTTATAGAGTAAATAAAATAAAACGAAAGACTTACTTGCTTTGTGTGAATCCATGGCGAATGTCAACACTTGACTAATTATTTCATCCCACCCACAAAACATACGATTGTGTTTTGTTTATAGTAACGTTTCTCGGTAAGTCACCGGTACAATCAAATATGTACACTAGCATTTTTATTATTTTGTTTCATATTACACGCAATAATAAGTTGTGTCCATTGAAATGGACTCAGGGTCCGAAGGGGTTAATTTTAGGAATATTTGAATAGAGGTCAAAAGATTTATTATTTTGGGAGCAAGAAAAGAAAATATGGTCTAAAGTGCCATCCTCAAGACCGCACTCGCACCGGGAGTTATCCCGGACGTGAATCTTTTTCAGGAACACTGGGCTACAACAGTGTCCGAGTCTAAGTCTACACAGTGAGGAAACAGTTCCATATGATAGATAATATAGATACGATAGCCTTAGATACATGACACTTCAATCAAATGTCACTATCAAAATCTTATTTCGCTTATTGCTGACCACCATATTTATTAGTAGTTGTGTCGCACTCCTTGGCCGAGCTAAATTGAATCTGTATAAAAACTAAGCCAAAATATAGGAAATTAACATTAAAAACAGTTAACTATAGTGTATACCTAGCATTAAGTGTACATTGTGCTGGCCCAGGCTCCATACATTTCTGAAACATCTCCAATCCCATCACCTATTCATTAAACCAATTTTTTAACGAAAAAAAAAAATGTAATATATTCTTTCCAATGGATGTAATTTATACTGTTTTAGAACAGCTTTTAAATTTTCAGATGCTTAAAATTTCAAATAGCGACGCAGAAAATACAGGAATCTGGATAGACGGCGCAACTCATGCGCGGGAGTGGATCACCACATCAGTGGTTACATACATAGCTGATTACTTAGCAAGACACTTCAATACAATAGGCTCAAATTTCACTAATAAAGACTGGTAAAATCCATTCCAAATCTAAAATAAACAGAAAAACTGTGTTACAATTAAAAGTAGAAAGGATGAAATGAAAATTAAACTTTTCAGGTATTTTGTGCCTATAGTAAACCCAGATGGATACAACCATACTCATACTGTGGATAGGATGTGGCGGAAAAACAGAGCGCGATTCGGAAATAATATTACTGGAGTTGACCTTAACAGAAATTATGGGTAAAATTCCATTAGTATTATGAAGGTTCTCATAGATTTTGATGTATGAATTCCACTTCTTGATTTGTGTTTCAGGTATTTCTGGGGACGTGGTGGTAACGACCATTCATCTAATGATCCAAATCACATTAATTATCGTGGTTTAGAACCATTTTCGGAGCCTGAAACTACTGCCGTTAAGGTAGGATAATTTTATCGTAAACATTTATTAACTGCTATGGTATTCAAGAATCACTTTTAAATGCTTTTATAGGATATTATTCTGTACTCAGGGACGCCGTTCAAGATCTTTCTGACTTTTCACTCTTATAGTGAAGCTATCGCTTTTCCATGGTGTCACACAGCGGATCCATGCCCTGATTATGTCAATTTACTAGAAGGTGGAACTGCTATGGCCAAAGTAAGATGGAATACTATTTTTATTCTTTGTGATTCTATTGGTGACGATGGAATCTGTTTTGTTAACAGATTAAAAAAAGAATTTTTCAATATGGTTCTAAATATGTACCAATATTTTTAATACATGTTCGATATGGCGCGGGAGGAGTTCCTGAAGGAATTGGAAGAGGCTTTGCCCAGTAGAGGAGCAAAAAAATGACAAGGTGTATATAGGCTAACACAAAAGATAGGGCATAATTCGGTCATATATGGATGGATTTACAATAAAATTGTTTAGAAAGAGGTTTGTTTCGAAATAATACCATTAAAATTTCGTAAAGACGTAGAGATTAGTTTCGGAGATAGACAACTAACAATTATGTTGTCCCACTGCAAGGCAAATGCCAATGGGGCCTAGTCGGGTACAGCAAAGTTATTTTTTTAATAGGAGAGAGAGAGAGATGAAGGCACTTTTTGTTTTCATTCTTTTCTGTTTGTCTCGAGCTAGGGGTGGACCACTCCTGTCTGTAGGCGATAAGCTCATTTTGCCATCTTCTCTCTTGAATCTTATACTTATTAACTATTTTCTTTATCTTCCAGGCCATCTTCGATACAAGTGGCCGCATGTATAAAGTTGGAAACTTCAAGGATATTATGTATTATGCTTCTGGAACTAGTATTGACTGGAGTTATGGCACAGCTCGCATTCCATTTTCCTATCTCGTCGAACTGAGAAGTAAACAGAACAAATTTCTACTACCTAGGGACGAGATACTTATCTGTTGTAAAGAAATACTAAACGGTGTCAAAGCTCTTATTGAATTTGCTGATAAAAGATCTTGTATGAAATGTGCTGTTAATGCCAAAAATCTCCGTCAGTAGTTTTGAAGTGAAGTTTTTGTTTTAGAAGTATTGATATAGTGTTTTTATGAATTATATAAATAAAAATGCGAAAGACATATTTGATATTTATTTTTAATTTGACACTTACATTATGGTAGCCGTACAATCCTAAACACTATACCAGAGTTGAAGACAGCACATTGTAACAGTTTACGACTTTGGATTTTCTTAATGTTCATCGACATAATCCATTAATTTCTTAACAGCATTCCAGGCTTCTATGCAGTTGTCCAGTATTTGGTCTTTTGGAAGTTTGAATTTGTACTTCTTACTTCTTAGCTCCACCATGTAGGAATATGGTATATTCGCAGTGGAATAGCTCCAGTCTATGCTGGTTCCGCATGCGTAGTAGGTGAGGTCTTTAGTGCTTCCGACTCTATAGGTCTTTCCACTTGTTTCAAGTATTGCCTGAAAGATAATTAAATCTGAATATTTCGCTACAACAATTTTCATAACTACTCATGATATTTACGTCTATGTACTTATGTCTGTTCTAAAAATATCTGATGAAATAGACTGTTCTTGCAGGATCACTCACTAAAGAGAATTTGTAGAACTTTTATCTGCTAGAAGGCTTAACTAAATATTTGAATAAAATAAAGCGAGTACAGTATTTCATTTCTGATTTTACTTAAGTAACTGTCCGTATCATAGTGAACTTTAATTCATTCTAATAATGTGGTTGTTGGGTTGCTGTCATGGACAAGTCTGTTAAAACCATTGTCATCTTTATTTTCGTCACAATGAGGTTGCTATTAGAATAGAATAGAACACTCTTTATTATGTACACCATGTAGATTACAGAACATAAATAAAAATATTTTACTTTTACAAAGGGTGATCTTTTACAGACAACCTTTGGATGGAATTCTAAGAGGAAGCATAAAGAAATAATGTAGGTAGTTATTAGCTATTTGGTTACAGATTTATAGATATTTCTGGAACAGGCTATATTACTAGTTTAGTCCGGTCTGTAGTAGCTACTACTAGTTTCTTACGTGAAGTTACCCTTGCCATAGCAGTACCACCTTCCAGTAGGCGGATGTAGTCTGGACACGGATCCGTTCTGTTGCCCCACGGGAAGATTATCAACTCGTAGTAGCTATGAAATGACAGGAACACCTTAAAAGGCGTTACTGATCCAAGTATTGTATCCTAAAATAAACAAGGTTTTCAGTCTAAATGTTACTTAATTGTAACCTACATTTTTAGTGGACGAAGTGAGACGCGCTTTACTTCCCAGGGTTGAGCTGCTCACCCCAGCAAGCTCCGTACGGTCAGCATGTACCACAGGAAGAAGGGCGAATCGATACGCTCTCACTACAGTCATAACTTGTGACTGTAGTCAGAACTGCGTGATTATCATCGACCGGTAAACCGAATTGCCTGAAGTCAACAACTTTTAGTCCGGGTATAGCCACACGTATGACATATATAGATGCAAAGTGCCTACACATGTGATACTCAAGTGCACAACCACGATCGAATTAATGTGTGAAAAAGTGACAGCACATAACGCACACACACACACACTTCTGACTTAGTCATTGATTCAAACGGTACCGAGAGATCCAGCGCTCATCATACTATATAACCAGTCATCAACGACATAAATGACTATCATAATTTTGTTAGTGGCATGCGGTGTAGCTTTTCGCGAAGTTTGCGTTACAATGTCAGATACACCCACAGAAATCGTAATAATTACGATTTCTGTGGATACACCCAGTATTTTCGCGAAAAAGCTACACCGCATGCCACTAACAAAATTATGATAGTCATTTATGTCGTTGATGACTGGTTACAGAAATGACAGTGTTTAAAAAAAGTGTCGGCTCGACCTTTGAACGTTGCAAGCGTGCCGCCGTGCGTGTTTGTAGGTATGACGTTGACCCCTGATGTGAACTCTAACAAATCAGCTGATAGGATAGTTTTTCTAGTATTGTTCACATTGCGCTTTTTGTGTAATTAACGAATTAATAAATTTTTACTTTAAAATCTTATTGGGTTATAAAAGTATACCTAGCAATTATGAAAGGTCTAAAGTGAAAAAAATCGGGAAAAAGCCGACGCGACGCTAAATTCCACCACTGGGGGGTTCAGAATCATGTACTGGAATCCATGGTACTCGTTTGTGCGTCGATGTCAGATACACTTTTTATGTATATTCACAACATTTTTGTATAAAAAATTTGATAAAAATAAAAATTATAAAAAATATTATTATAACTATGGTAAAGAGTTATATTTTATTTTCGGTGTGAAATGAAGTTATTATAATTTATATTAAATAGTTTCAATGACGCTTACCCTTACTGCAACCGTTTCTGGTTCTGAAAATGGTGCCGGACCTCTGTAGAACACATGTTTTGGTTCGTCAGACGAGCCTTCTTCTCCTTCTCCCCATGCATAACTGAAATACCAATAAATACATTTTGACATGTGTCACATTGCATTTTTTTAAATATAAATTATAAACTAGCTCTTGACCGCAATCCCGCCTGATGGTAAGCAGTGATGCGATCGTTGATGGTAAAGCGTGCTAGTTTATTAAGAGCTTATATCAAGATGTTAAGATGACAAGCGAATTTGGTTGTCATCGTGGCGTCTTGGAGTTTAGTCGTGGCTTTTTATCATATTATTAGCAGTATTGTGCATGTTCTGAGACCAGTGTTAGCTTGGCTACTGGGCTAATACTGACAACCGGTTAGCTGAAGGTTATATTGGCTCCGACCCGGCCTCCTTCTTCAGCCTATAGAGGTCCACTGCTAGACAAAGGCCTCCCCCAAGGTTTTCCACGATGACCGGTCTTGTGCTGCCCGCATCCATCGGCTTCCCGCGACCTTCACCAGGTCATCGGCCCACCTTGTTGAGGGCGTCCCTACGCTGCGTCTTTCGGTACGTGGTTGCCACTCCAGAACCTTACTGCCCCATCGACCATCGGTTCTACGAGCAATGTGCCCCGTCCACTGCCATTTAATTTTAGTGACTAAAGTCACTGACATAGCTCTTATTAAATTAAGAGCTATGTCGGTGATTTTGGTTCATCTCCTCATTTCTGATTCGAAACTTCGAGCATAGTTCTTTCCATCGCCCTTTGTGTGACTCTGAGCCTTCGTATGAGGCTCCGAGATAAAAATCCGAATCGCTGGGAAGAAACAAAAAAAAGTATCTTAGGGTCGACTTTTTGATCAGTAGTCAATCAATTCTTAGAAAGGGTAATGCTTAAATTATTGCAAAATGTGTTTTTCCTTTAAAATTTAGTTTATATTTCTACAAATTTAACTGCAGCTTTAAGTTTGATAAAGTCCTCCGGCGAAGGCGGTCAATCTCAGTGAAGAACAATCTCCAGCGCAGGACATAGTTTAAGGTACCTAAGCATATCCACAGACACGGGTGCACCGTCTCTATGGGACTACAATATGCCAGACTGGAGAGAGAACAGGTGCAGGGCCAATGGATTAACGAGCTTTCCGATACACGGTATTACACCGCCAAATTCTTCATCTTCTTCTTCAGCCTATAGAGGTCCACTGTTGGATAAAGGTCTCCGCCAAGGCTTTCATTACATTTGGGGTTTGTTATAATCCCCACGCTTGGCAGGCGGGTTGAGGATTGCAGTAATTTGACATTCCACAGGAGAAGCGCTGCTGCCCGCTTCCCTGGTGAGAGTTCACTTAGTCGCCTCTTACAATACCCACGGGGTGATATGGGATGGTACAGATGACAGCACACCAAGTTACTACAATCTGTCAGATTTTTTTATCCGATTTTCAACTTTATCCCTAAAGCTTTAAGGCTCAAGGTTGATTGGGAAAATCTGTCAGTTTCGGGTAGCTTGACGTGCTGTCGTCCGTACTATTCTAAGCCCGGTACCAACTTCTGAGTTCTTGAAAATATTAAGTATACCTGATGTTGTTGCCTACCTCGGTGGTAGGCAACAACATCAGCCGCCGGCATAAGTTACCACCCACCAGACAAAGTCTTGCCGCCAAGCGATTCGTCGTGTTCCGGCATGATGTCTGGTGAAGCCGTACGGAGAACGGGTCTGAGCAGTTGTGTTGCGAAGTGTACCGGGTACGATGTGCCTAATGTTGTTGTGACGGGAGTTTGGTCGTGGAGGGTCTCCAGATCATCCTCTGGCGCAGCATCGTTGGTCGTGTTGTTGGGTTAAACATTGCATCACCTCGCTCAACTGCCGTCTTCCTTCCTATTCACTCAGTTTTTTTGAGTGAATAGGCTTAATAAGCTAGTACGTTTTACCATCAACGATTGCATCGCTGCTTACCATCAGGCGGAATTGCAGTCAAGCACTAGTTTATAAATAATAAAAAAAAGAGTTTTAAAGGTTCGTCTAATCTAAAATGACATACCTAAAGTTTCTGTTCAAGTCAACACCAACTCGTTCTCCTCCGTACGTCGCTCGATTTTTCCTCCACATGCGTTCGTGTGTGTGCGTGTATTCGTAACCGTCTGGATTTAACACTGGTACGATATGCCTGAAAACAATGGCGTGGTCATAGACATTGAAAATTGCATTGTTATTCGATTTATGGCTATAAATGATAAATTTTGTCGCGTATTGAAACACACAGAGTAGGTATATTTCATGGCGTCAAAACACATTATTGGATTTTAAACTCTCGATGCTAAACATTGTGTAGAAAATCAAGCGAAAACATCTTCGCGTAAAAAACGCGTTGGTACCATTTGGGCTAAGGCTTTCTCAAGTATACTTAGTATTTACGATAACCTCACTGGAACTGGATTACGATATGTTAGTACTATTCGTGATGATGTGTTAAAAATTGACTCATTACCAATCCTTATTCGTAACAGCAGTTGAAAGAGTATGAAAATTTCTGACAAGCACATTAGCCATGTACGTGACGACTGCTGTAGTGATCCATTCCCGGGAATGTATGCAAGCATCCAGCCATACGCCGGCGTTGCCTGCATTACTGTTCGATACCTTTAACATCTGAAAAAGCGTGGTCATCGTCATTTAGCTGTCCATTGTTTTTACTGTTGCACTGAAAGACATCAGTATTTACGTCTGTTTCAACAAGTTGCTACACGTTTACTAACAAAGGCATGTTATTTTTATGTTTTCCTTCAGTTTTACAAAATACATAATTTACGTTAAATATCTACTCATTCAGATAATTTAATAATATTAACAATGGCGCCGATTCTGTTGTTCGCAAACTAAGTTAATTTTTAGTTAAGTGCATCTTTCTCTTTCCATTTCGTTAAGAAAAGGATAGAAGATAGCATTTTAGTTTAATCCTGTCAAATTAAGATACTCCATATACAGTTTAGACACGATTACAAACATGGCGACTAATAATACGCCAGTTTACGTCTGGAGCGCACTAATTTGACAGGTCTAAACTGACATTTTATCTTCTGTCCTTTTCTTAATGAATAGAAAGAAAAGGATCCACTGAACTTAAATTTAATTTAGTTTGTGAACAAGAGAATCGAGGCCAATCTATACTTATGCAATATTGTGAAATTTTTATTTGAAGTAATACGTATGTATTTATTATTCATTTGCATTTTCTAATACAGCCATTATAGCTGCTTTTTGTGATGTTTCGTCCTAGTTAGGTCGGTTAAATTAACTTTGTGACAAACCCCAGTACATCAAGGTGTCTCTCTTTAATAGATTTTCAACTTTATCACTAAGGCATTAGGTTCAAGGTTGATTGGAAAAAATTATAGTTTCGGGTGAATTAATATGCTTATGTATAAGAAAATATTTCGTTCTCAGATATTTTAATATTTACTAATGAATAATTAGTAAATAATCGTTAGTAGTTGTTGTAATTATTAGTATTCCTTTTAATTTTATAATTGTTATTTCTGTATTATGGTGTTCGATTAATTTTTTGGTAAAAAAAAAGGAAAGTACTATATAAATGAATAATTATGTAGCTACCTTAATATCTCTTCCCTGCACAGATTTTCCTATCACTGTTACGGTGCAAATCGCTGGAAAGTCTTTTTCTAGATCTTCAATAAATGAATATATTACGTTAAGTCTGTGGTATTTTTTCCAATCCATAAGTTTCGCTGAGAATTAAAGATTACTTTGTTGATCATCTTTAGGTTTTTCATAATCAATTAAAATGCCCATTATGATCGTGAGCTTAAATTGGATTTGTGCTTATACACACTAGCGAAACGCGTCAAAGACCGCAGCGACAATAGGGTAGTTGACTAAAAAAAACTAATTAGTCCGTCAGTCAGATTTCCAAAAAATACTAGACACGTTTTTTTTTCTTTTTTCATATAAACAAAAAATGAAGACGGCACAGTGCGTTGAAAACTCACATGACGTCACTGCACGCTACACTTTTTAGCGAGCAGTGACGTCACCAGCCACCACTCCTGATCTTTGATGCCTTTTATATTTGTCAAATTTTATTGATTTGGTAAAACAAAATATACGTATCCAATATTTTTCTGTAATCTGAATGACGGACTAAATAGAATCAATTTTTTTTAACCCAGGAAACATCCCTAGTTTACCCATCGACTCGTGGTCGTGTGTCATAAATCATCATATCATAATCAGCATATAATGTTCCCATAGTTGGGACACTGGTCTCCTCCAAGCCAAGCGTCCTCTTCCTGGCAGGTTGGTAGATGTTACATATTTCGTAGTTTTATTTTTTACTCTAGGACATGTCGGTTTTCTTACGACCGTTTTGAGAGCAGTGGTGATGAAATAACTTACACAAAGTAAAGCACCTGATGAGGTTCTCGTGATGTAGTCTCTGCCAATGCCACTAGGCCACCGCCGGCATTAGCACTAAGATTGGCCAGTGGCCATTGTTTTTTTCTCGACCGGTCATCATCAACATGTGCTTAGCCTTTTCCTATATTAGGTCGGTATTTCTATTTTTCCATACGACAGTTATCATTGTTATCATCATCATCATCAACCTTTTTATCGTCCCACTGCTGAGCACAGGTCTCCTCTCATACAGAGAAGGATTGAGCGCAATCACCACGCGTGCTCAATACAGGTTGGCTAGACTATACTAGAAAATACGATAATACTATACTAAAACATACAATAAAAACAAATATAAAATACTATACATATTTAACTTTATAAACAACCGAAGTTACCAAAAGTAACCTCATACACGATTATTTTGCAGTATCGGCGTCGTGTATTGCGCTGTGTCAGGTATCCGGCCACGGAATCGCCGGAAAATCACGCCTTTCGGCCAAAACTCCGGAGACAAGAATTTCTCGAGATCCTCAGTTGGCACTCCCACCACAAAGGAATTAAAATTCACGGTGTGACGAGACTCCAACCTCGCAACCCTCAAAGTCCTTCTCGCCTTGATCTACTGAACGCGTCATGATATATGACAAATATGATCTGAGAATTCTCCAAAATATTTGGCAGCAATAAAGAGAGGGATTAGCTTGGCCAAAATGCCGTAAAATATGTTCTTACCTTTTTTTCTCTTTAGTTTCTTCCTTGGCGTAATTATACATGTTTCAAGCGTGTATGGTGAGTGTAGCCCTGAAATGCAACATAAAATAGTTTTTTTTTTTGGCAGAATTTCTTGCGACATATCTTTCAAGATAGATTTAACTGGGTTTTGCAACATCATCATCTTCGTGGCCTCTTCCCTACAATGAAGGCATCTGCTTCCAATTTAACTGGATACAGCTAAACATTGGTCTGACTGCAATGCTTCTATATCGCCTTCGGGTTGTGGAGGTCAGATGGCAGTCGCTTCACGAAAAATATCGAAGTTTAGCCAAATCAGCAGTTAGACTGGTAAAGCGGACCCCAGCAAAGTTGAGGAAGCTTCGGATGCGACTGGGATTAACGCTGAGTGAGGAGAAGAGACAGCTAAACATAAGTATTTTACATGGAGTGGCTGCCTATCGAACCTTAACAACCCAGTTACTGAGTAGCCAGATATCCTTTGATAAGAGTGCTTGTTTGGCTTTCAATATTCTGATTACACAAACTGACTGCACTACATTAGGGCCTCTAGACAGACATGTGATTCGGCTATAGGTATTGATAACATAATCAGCCTATAATTTTCCCACTCCTGGGACACAGGCAGGAGGCCTGTGTCCCAGGAGTGAGTGGGCCGTAATCTACCACGATAGCCCAGTAGATGTCACATGTCTTCAAAGTGTTTGACTCTAGGACATGCGGTTTCTTCACGACTTTTTCCTTCACCGTTTTGATAAAATGATTCTGCAATCATCAGATCGCTTGCCAAGACCGTATGGACTAAAATCCCTATTTTTGAGCAGATATAAGAGGGAAATTCTACTGAATTGAGAATACAGAATTAACTACTTTACTACTACTACTACTATACATAGCAGTATTCATAATCTCAGATATAATTTACGTTCCATCGCTAGCGTTAATTATTCATCTACTTTAGTGAAATATATTCTAAGCTGATTTTTGAGCGACTATTTGTAAAAAAGGTCGTAATAATTTTTTGGTTGGAATGGAGTTTCAACTTTGTCAAGAATTACATTCAGTTTGTTATTCTATAACTTGAAAATGATCCCAAAGCCTTCATTCAGTTAAACCTTCTATTTCTACTTTAATAATTTTTGACTCGTATTTAGATATATAAAATGCTATTTACTGTGATCAGACTTGGTTTGTGTGCCGTTATTGATGCATTTAGTCTTCTCAGATTCGTTGGTATCTGCATCATCAAAGATATAAAACCTGTCGGCTCTCAGCGTAGCCTTTACTCGCCGTGAGTGAACAGATTTCACGGCTACGCTCATTTTACACGGTGTTCATTTAACTTGAAAAGTAAAAATATATTAGATTATTATTTGACTTGACCACAATGCACGGAGGGGTCTTGGAGGCCACTGCTGCAGGCATTGTCAACACTGTCAACGTTTACTGGCACTACGCCTCAAATGCAGTAAAAAACTGGCGGCATTGAAGACGATCCGTGACATTAGCGGGGGATCACAGATGACGAGTCATCTTTTCTGGACGGCGTATCTTTATTGGCGAACCTAGAGAGTAGAACCTAGAAGTAAATTAGTTACTTATTAGCATTATCGTCTCCGGATACTGCTGCTACGGGAATTCCTTGCTCTGTGGACTTTACGAAGAGTAGAGAAAAGCAATAATCGCATCTAAAAGGAAATTAAGGAAATGATGATAATACTATGTGTTCAAAGTATATGAAGTTTAGGGTATATTATAAACCAAGGTTCCGAGTGACATTTAAACGTCGAAAATGTATGTTAAACTACGGTGATAAACAGTCTCTAAACACAGCACCTTTTTATATAGACTTCGACATAATAACGTAAAGTTTCCTTAGAAAGGTCTTCTTTCAAAGGTTATACTTACAATTTTTTCCCTATATGTACCCAACCAAGTAACTCTTAGGAACGTCGATTGAGTGAGAAGAGCCTTGATCAGCTCAATCTAGCTTTTAAGACATTGCGGGGACGTATAAACTGCCCAGAGCTCCATGATCTTTTCTGCAGACTGTTTCAGGCTGACAAATACTTAAATTGGTCACCGTCACAGCCGCTGCGCATAGTTTCCGCAACATCTAGCGAAAACTGTAGCCAGAGCCAAATCCCCGACCTGTCATACTCTAAAGGTGGGCATTCAGCACCTTTAGAGTACGGCAGGCCGGGGATTTTCTTTTCCTCTTTATTTATTTAGGGACTTTTGTATATAAATACATGGCAGTCCCATTGTACCGGGCCGGCGATTGATGAGATGAAATAAGATTATGTAAATATGTCTGGTGTTCTGTGAAAGAAACCATGAGAGGGTATCCGCTGTTTAATGTTAGTTGTTAAGTTATATTATTGTATAGATAATTGATGTAATTGGTGGCGTATCGTTTTAATTAAATATCAATAATTAAACACTGATATTAGACACAAGTGCTCAAGTTTTGTGGCAGGATCCCTTAACTTAAACAAAGTTGACAAAATGGTGGATAACATTATGCTGAATTACATTAATATTTCCAGTGGGAGGGATAAATCGAATGCCAATCATTGTGGTCAATTCAATTGCAACCGATTTGAGATATACATGTATATATCGGCATTTGTTACTACAATCTGAGCTGTTCAGAACTGTTCTTCATAAAAACTTATTTGTTCATCACTGGAGAAGTTAACCAAGTGTGACTAAGTGTGAATAAGGTAGAAGGCCTTTGTAAGAACACCTTAGCTTAAGGTAACTTTTTTTTACACACGTACCAGGAAAATGCCTATATTTAGCAGCAGCATACTTAATAGTTTGTAATAAATTGCTATAGTCGGAGTACTTACTGTGTTTGCGATATGTTTTTGACAATATATTATATCCCACAAAAGCACTAAACAAATTATTCAAATTTGTTTAGAATTTCATTTACCGTTTTTTCTTCCATCATTTTAAATGATTAATGAAATTTTACTGTCACGAAAATTTACGAAGTGAATAAAAATAAACTTTAAATTTTGCGTTAAGTACCTAAATTACCTTATTGATATATTGTTTTTGACATGTCACAAATACTATAGACAAAACAAAGATAAATTGATGTGGACATTAAAAAAGTATATATGATGAGAACCTATTTTTAAACTTCTAAATTATTTAATTTGTTCTAGCCTCCATCGTTCAGCTTCATGTATTATTGCTACCAATTCGTATCGAAAATAGATTCACTTTGGAACTCAATGTCCTAAACAAAACTCCAATCAAACTATACTTATATAGATGGAGATAAAACATTTCGATGCAACTGTCGAAAACGCGAACGAATTTCGTGCTCAGATTAGAAAACCGCTAGCAGAAAACTCGGCGTGCTGCGGTGGGCAGCCAATCACACGGGCACAATGTCACGCTGCGACGGATTATCATGGACCTGGCGAGCTATCCTGCTGCTATATCGAGACGATGGAGAGATGGAGATGGATACTTTAAAAGTCTGAGTGAGACAGTTGTGTAGGGCGGAGTTAGTTTATCGTGTTTTTTTCCATAAATTGAACATAGAAAATGTTATGAGACTGGAAGCCAAGATGTCCATCGTCCAGCAGAGAAATGGGCAGATAAAATTGTTGCTATCGCGAGCATAACCTAGATGAGGCTGTTATAGGAGCATGAGGATTGCCACAAGAAAAGAGCGGCCTATGCCTAATTTTGTAGAAAATAAACTTGATTCGCCGAAGACGCCCAGAAAGATATAGTAAGAGGACCTGGATCCGTACCACGAAAGCTGGTTCGAAGGAAAACAGAAACTTTGTTCTCATTTGCTCAGTAGTGGGAGATTGAAAGTTAAAAAAAAGTCTTGGTACCAAATAGGCTGCAACTCTTTTACCTATCAAGTTCCTCAAGTAAAGCCTAGGAATCGATACTATTGACAGCTCACTTTAAGGTCCGTATTACAGAACGTTACTTAAGACTCAAGCATTACTTAAAACTAGTTTCAACCAATCAAAAGGCTTCAAACGAGACTTAAGTAGAGCTTGAGTTTTGAGTGACGTTCTGTAATACGGACCTAGGTTCAGCAGGACTTCTCAGAATATGCAGACATGTTGATGACCATCCATAGAGCTAAACATTTTAAGCTCAGAACTCACCACTGTAAAACAATATCGCATCAACATCGCTATCCTCCGCAGTAGCTCCAAACTTTCACGGTCCAACTTTGACGTGGACACGGTCACACAGTTGCAGGCGCAGTATCGCTAATTGCAACAAATGAGATTGATTGTAACGGACACGCGGCTCCGCCATCCTTACCTCATGTCATTTGTTACTGATGTATACTTTTCACAGCGTAATGTGACAAGAAAATTGTGGTGCCATAGACTTTTTTTATTGAAATGATAGAGCTGATGTGCCGCATAGTTTCATAATGCCGATGGTGTTATTTTAAATTATGTACGTTTGAAAAAAGAACGTCATATTCTATTTTTCTCTATGGTAATGGTGTCGATGTCGACAATTCTGCCAATGTTAGATGTGGTGTGTGCAAAATCACACCAACGCCGTCGCTGCTAATCTCAGGAACTACTAGCCCGATTTGAAAAATCTTTATGCGTTGGATAGCCTATTAATCCAGGAAAGTTCTTGGCTATTTAATATCACGCTGCGACCAATAGGAGCTGAGCATCACTAACTCCACGCGAACGAAGTCGCTGGCGACGGCTAGTAAATGATAATTCCTTGATAACACTGAATTTAATTTGAAACCTGTCGATAAGTGAGAACAATTATTATTTATGGGTGTGTCACATAATTTATTTATGTAATTTTTATTATTTTGTAGGTATCTGCCCCTTTATTTTGCTTATATTTATTTCCATTTTGGCAACTGTTATGTTTAAAGTGTGCCTTTGTATGCCGAACTGTGTCTTTTGTATGCATAAAATGAATAGTGTAAACATAAAATCCATTTTCCTTTGTTTTAACATTTCGTTTCGACAATTCTACAACCTAACAACAATAGAAGTCAAAAGTGAAGCTATGAACACAAGAGATCGTAAAGATCACAATTCGACAGGCAATCTAGTTAAGATGCAAGTATCCGGGGGGCAATAACTTCGGTAACCGTTTGGCGATAATTAACGCGATTGCCGTGAAGATAGTGGTGCGAACCTCTGCACCCCGCCTAATTGATATGTACGGTGGAGACGGAGACTGTAAATACGGCTTTTACTAGAAAAGTAAATAAAGTGGGGCTTAAGTTAAGTTTTGGATTACGAGTTTATTCGTTTTTAGAAGACATTGGCGTGCATTCTCTTGTTTGGAAACTAAACTGAATTTACGTTCAGTGAATCTTTTTGTTCCGGTGGACAAGGTGAACCGATGACCTGGTGAAGGTCGCGGCAAACTGATGGATATGGGCAGCACTAGACCGGTCATTGTGGAAAGCTTTTGGGAGGTCTTTACTCAACAATAGACCTGTATACGTTGAGATTTTTTTTTTTCATAATTATAAACTAGTGCCTGCAATCCCGCCTGATGGTAAGCAGTGATGCAATCGTTGAAGGTAAGAAAGGAAGACGGCAGTTGAGCGAGGTGATGCAATGTTAAACCCAAAAACACGACCAACGATGTTGCTCTAGAGGGAGATTGATCTGGAGACCCTCTACGACCAAACTGTCGACACAACAACATTTGGCGCGTCGTACCCGGCACACATCATAACACTCGGACCCGTCCTCCGTACGGCTTCACCAGACATCATGCCGGAACACGACGAATCGCTTGGCGACAAGGCTTTGTCTGGTGGGTGAAGAAGAAGCATCAAGCAAGCTTTTGGGAGTTGAGATTTCCTCGAACCTTAACTTTGGGCGGTTCATTGAGTCCAAGGCCAAGGTGGCTGCCAGGAAACTTGGCGTTATCGCAAAGGTCCGGCAGTACTTCACACCTGGGCAGCTTCTAATGTTATACAAAGCACAGGTCCGTTCGTGTGTGGAGTACTGCAGCCACATTTGGGCTGGTGCTGCCAAGTGTCACCTGGCCACTTTGGATTCAGTGGAAAGACGTGCAAAGAGGCTGATTGGTGACCCTGATCTAACTCGAGTTGGTCTCCAAAGCCTAGAGCACAGGCGTAGAGTAGCCAGCCTTTCGGTGTTCTATAGGATGCATTTCGGGGAGTGTGCGAGGGAATTGCATGATTTAATTCCCCCATCTCCGTTCCACCAGCTGACGACCCGTCGTACGGCTGGTTTCCACTCTTACGTTGTTAACACCATTACGATCGGGACGAAGCGTTTCGCCTCCTCCTTTATACCGCGTACATCGAGGGACTGGAACAATTTGCCAGTGGCGGTGTTTCCGTCGGACTACAATTTGAGTGTGTTCAAGGCTAGAGTGAATAGGCTCTTAAGAAACTAGTGCGCTTTACCATCAACGATTGCGTCACTGCTTACCATCAGGCAGGATTGCGGTCAAGCGCTGGTTTATAAAATGTAAAAAAAAAATCTTTTTCTTTCTATGTCATTAAGAAAATGACAGAAGATAAGTGTTAGTTGAGTCTTGTCAAATTATTCAGCGTCTGACGTAAAATAATGTATTGTTAGTAGTCATGTGTTTATCGTGTTAAAGTCTCTATAGAATATCTGAACTTGATAGGGCTGGTCGGTAGATGCCACACGTCTTCGAATTTTTGGTTCCAGGACATGTCACTTTCCATACGTTTTAAAAGAACATAATTGTTTTTTGTATGAAGGTGTGGTCAGATTCCAGGTCAGGCAAGTACCAATGTAACTTTTCTAAGTTATATGTACTTCCTAAGCATATCTTGGACACCAATGACTGATAACAAGGTGAAGGAAAATATCTTGAGGAAACTTGGACTTTGAGTCCGAAATCGCCAACTCGCATTGAGCAAGCGTGGTGAGTACGCTCAATCCTTCTCTGTATGAGAGGAGACCTGTGCCCAGCAGTGGGATACTAAAAAGTTAGGTTGATGGTGATGTATGAAGGTGTATGATACTGAATCTCTTACTTAACCCTTCGTATCAAACGCGAGACATAATAGCTATTTATAGGTATTTACCACCAAAATTGGTTTACCAATGAAGCAATATGTTAACAAATCGAAACGATAACATCCCTTTTTGACAATATAATAAAGTAATCCCTGACAGATCCGAATAATGCCTTAAAGCGACTAGGGTATGCTTTTGATGCGGGCCCAGATCGTGTAAACAAGGATTTTGTAGGCTTCTACGCCTCCGGCGGTTGTTCTCAGCAAAAAGTCTACTAAAACCCACCAAGGACGACATTTTCTCCTATTTCAAAATACATTGCGTGTTTCATTTAAGATGTTTTGTGTTAGACGCAATAAAATGAGCAATCTATGTTGATATAAAAGAAACCTCATAAAATGTTTTACTTGGGGTGCGGGATGGAATCAAAAAATGGTGGCTCCAATAAAGGACATCATTAATTCCTGCCGGTTGCGATGTCGGCTCCTTGCTCGTTGGGAGATTGGCTGCATTACCGTAATAGCGCCTGAGAAAAATATCCGATCAATATCCGAAAGACGCTGTTTGTTGTGGTTGATTGTAGCTTGTTTGAGATGTTTTTCGAAGAAAAGAAAATGATTAATTAGAGAGATTATTTTAACAGTCTATGAAAAAAACATTTTAATCTCGGAAAACGAATTCTAAGTTTTTCTACTAAGCGGACAAACACTTATAGCATTTGTGTATATGACTTATAAAGTCACATACCTACACAAATGCCCCACACTAGGTCTTTTCTCTTGTGTCGTGAGTGCGTTTACAAACATATAATTTCACATACCTACATAAACATTCAGTCCCAGAACAAACACTTGTAGGTTTTTTTAAATGTATTATAAACTAGCGCTTGACCGCAATCCCACCTGATGGTAAGCAGTGAGGCAATCGTTGATGGTAAAGCGCCCTAGTTTATTATGAGCCTATTCACTCTAGCCCTGAAGACACTCAAATTGTAGTCCGACGGAAACACCGCCGCTTGGCAAATTGTTCCAGTCCCTTGATGTACGCGGTATAAAGGAGGAGGCAAAACGCTTCGTCCGGTCGTACTGGTGTTAACAACATAAGGGTGGAAACTCGCCATACGACGGGTCGTTCGATGGTGAAACGGAGATGGGGGAATGAAATCATGCAATTCCCTCGTCCACTCACCAAAATGCATCCCGTAGAACCATGGGCGTAGCCAGCCCCAGGCTCAGGGTGGGCAGCAGTCAACCTATCCCCCCTCCCGGATTTTTTTTTATTTAATAGGTACCTTTTAGATCAGAGCCAGGGTGGGGCAAGAGCCCCAGCTTGCCCCAGTGTGGCTACGCCCTTGCGTAGAACACCGAAAGGCTGGCTACTCTACGCTTGTGCTCTAGGCTTTGGTAAATCGTTTTGAGATAAATCTGGGTCGCCTCTTCGCACGCCTCTCCACTGAATCCAAATTGGCCAATTTATACAGTGACACTGACTGAAAAGCAGACATTTTTTTTGTGTGACATTGTCTTGCATTGATATTCGTATGAAACAAAAAATTGTGACATAGGGTAAACGCAGGTATTAACGACCCCCCTAAGGCAATTTGAAAATCAACCATGTTTTTTTAGTATACTGGTTCCTCTAAAGATTAATAGTTTCATTTTATATGCTAGTGTTATGTATAAAAAATGTATTTACTGAATGAAATACATATAAATAAAAGATAATCTTGTAAAAAAATATTTTAAATGTGGCTTAGTCGAATGTTGCTATTACCGACCCATAAAAACGGCTGTGAAGCTATTAACGATTTTTATGCAGCTATTCCCGATCGTGTATGAGAGGAGGCCTTCTTCCAGCAACAGAATGTGGATATGTAAGCTAGTGATGATGATGATTACCGATCTTAATCAAATAAAACAAAATACACACATCAAAAGTGTCTAGGGATCAAGCATTTTTATGCGGATTTCTTGAGATTGAGATGTGGCTTTGTAATAAATTTATGATTTTATAAATTTATATGGATCCTTTTTGGTGCATTTCATAATTTGAATCAGGAACTGTGAATCAAATTCGAGTAAAAGATGAAAATCAGCTGTCAATATTTTCCCTATAAAAACATACAACGCATTGAAGACATTATTAGTGCTACTGTTTCCCTACTACTGATTAAAACCAACGTTATTATGGAGCGGCGACGTCATTTAAGCAGGGAAGAAATGCTCAGAGCCGTGGGAATGATAGAAGCTGGTTCCCGGCAACGTACTGTGGCTTTAGCTCTGAATACAAGTCAGAGTGTTATCAGTCGACTTTGGACACGTTACCGAAGCACTGGAACCGTGGCTGAGCGCCATGGAGGACGGTATCGCTGCACCACACGGAGACAAGACCGATACATTCAAATCTTAACTCGAAGAGCTCCAACAATAACCGCCATGATGTTAGCCGTGAGGCTTCATCACTCTTCAGGGAACTTAATTAGCGACCAAACAGTCAGAAACCGCTTGCATGAAGTGAACCTTCATTCCCGAAGACCGCTACGGGTACCACCTATAGCAATGCACAATCGTAGGATTCGATATCAATGGGCTCTTGAACACAGAAATTGGGCAGAAGAACAATGGCGTTTCGTGTGCTTTTCTGATGAGTCTCGTTTTGGTATGAGACCGGATACAAGACGTATACGACACTGGAGAACCCCTGGACGCCAACAGCGATTAAAATCCTGCCAGGAAGTCCATCCTTATAGTGGTGGAACCATCATGGTATGGGCGGGTATTTGGATCGGCGGAAGAACTGAGTTGATTTGGATCAGAGGCAACCTCAACGCTCAAATTTATGCTGAAACGATTGTATCAGACGTCATCGTTCCTCTACAAGTGCAAATCGGTCCCTTATTTCAGTTAATGCATGATAATGCACGACCGCACACCGCAAGAGTTGTAAGACAGACTCTCGCCGCAGCTAACATCAATGTCCTGCCCTGGCCTGCTCAGTCGCCAGACTTGAACCCGATTGAGCATGCATGGGATATGCTACAGAGAAGAGCTCTGCCGAATATGGAGGGTATCCAGTCGCAAGAAGACCTTTTTTTGTTGTTGCAACGAACATGGGCGGCCATTCCACAGCGTGATTTGGATGAACTCATTTTGAGTATGCCAAACCGATGTTCTTGTGTTGTTAGTGTTCGCGGTAGAAACACGGATTATTAATTGTTTAAGTTACCCAATAAAATTTTAGAGAAAACTGTTATTTCAGTCTTTTTTTCGAACTTTTGTGTTAGTGGTTCAAATGTCAAATATCCCTTTATTAGGAAAATGGCAAATTTCTTTATTAATGCAAAGGTGACTTGGTTTATCGTTACTGTGACAAACGAAAACACTTTATTTGATGAATCCTTAAAGAAAATTTTAATTAATATCAATCAGGAGAAAAGTTATTGCAAAAATATATGTTGATCCCTAGACACTTTTGATGTGTGTACTTATTCGTATTTTTTTATTTTCATTATTTTTAATAAAACAAATTAGTACATCTTAGTAATGAACTAAATAATTAAAAACTTTTAAATTAATCAACATAATACTATTAATACACATATATATTATAATTTAAGGAGTTTAAACTCTAGGATATTTCCTTAGAGTCCATAATCAGTTTTCGAAAATTATATTATTAATCATCACAGTCATTGGTTGAGCTCCTTTTGGAAATAAATTGGAACTAATTAGTTACATAAAATATGATTCCCTCCGTGGCGCAGCGGTAGCGGACGCGGCCGCTGCGCAAGGTGGCGCGGGTTCGATCCCCGCACAGTGCAAGTATTTGTATGCATGAATATGAATATTTGCACTGGTCTGGTCGTGCCTCGGAAAGCACGTTAAGCCGTTGGCCCCGGTTGCCATACGAACATCTAGTGGCAGTCGTTACGCGTTGTTGGAGC
This sequence comes from Sesamia nonagrioides, assembly GCA_017933935.1. Lineage (NCBI taxonomy): Eukaryota > Metazoa > Arthropoda > Insecta > Lepidoptera > Noctuidae > Sesamia > Sesamia nonagrioides. The sequence continues at coordinate 727,673 of JADWQK010002354.1, forward strand.
CCTCAAAAATCCAACAATTGGTCTAACTGCAAAGCTTCGATGTCGCCTTCGGGTTGTGGAGGTCAGACGGCAATCGCTTCACGGAAAATGTCGAAGTTTAGCCATATCAGCAGTTGGACTGGTAAAGCGGACCCCAGACTCCAAAGCTGAAAAGGCTTCGGATGCGACTGGGATTAACGCTGGGATGATGAGTTACATAAAATATGATTTGGTACAACTGGTGCTTACAAACGAAAAAATAGAAGACTGGTATTTCATTTGTTACAAGCCACGGATAGAAGCAGTAACATATTCATAAAATGCTTCAGTGTTCATCCAACTCGATTACCTTGTAACCAAGTCCCCATCCACGAGGTAATGTAGGCACAAGTTTTTTTGGCAAACGTTTATACGAAAAAAGTATAATTTGGAGGTGCTACATTTCCGTCAGCTGAAACGTTCACAAGCACAGTCAAGCACTCTTTTCCGTCATTAGCAACTCGATTATAGACTCGTGTGCTACCTCTGCTGACCAAAACTTCTTTCTCTTTTGGGCATAAAAAGAAAGCAGTTTCGTCACAGTTAAACACTCGTTTAGGATCTTCTAAAACATGATGCAGATTATTAATTGTCATAAAATAATTGTTCACTCTGTCGAACCACGCACGTATAGCCACTTCTGTGACTTGACTTCGACTTGAAGGAAGATTTTGTGCAACGCGTTTAGACACTGTTGGATGTCTCTTTATAAAATTCTCAAACCAATATCTGCCAGGCGCACCATTTTTAAAAGGATTTGGACGATTTCAGTTATGGACTAGCTTAGCCACTGCTCCTAATAATTGTTCTTTTATAACTCGAAATCCCATCTTGCCAAGGTTGTGAATCCAGTCAAAAACTGTTTTTCGTCACTTAAATTAAGAACCGGTTGAACTCCGCAAATTTCATTCTTATATTTCCCGTCCCGTTTGTCGCGTAATGTAGTTTTTGGGAATATAAAACCATTTTGATGCCTGATAAACACTTGTACCGTCATTAATTGTTTTGATTGCTTCGGCGAGTTGTATTTCACTGTAAACTTTTTGCTGCTTTTATGACTCCATACTTCTGGAAAAAACATAATTGTATGTTTTATATTGCTTTAGACAAGAAGTACAGTTTATTAATAGAAATTATATCATAAAAGTAGGTGAGAAACTAAATAATCTATATACGATCGCTAATAGCTTCTTATTCTTGCTATTGCCGACCCCCATGGGTCGGTAATAAAGTATGGTTAGTATAAACATAATTGTATTACCGACTCATAAAAAAATGATTTTTTTAATTCAATTGAGCTTTGGACTATAAAATATATTGTAATTGATTAATGTCACAGAAAATATAAACAAATGCACACTGTTTTAAACATAAAAACAATGATTTATTACAGTAACTATTCAATATGGATCCTCGATAAATATCATAACTTTGGTTAAATTGACAACGCTAAAAAGTAAAAAATAGGCAAAAAAAGTTTAGCCGCTAATAGATTTTTATAAAGACTGATAACTTAGATTTAAACTGGTGCATAAAAATACTTGTGTTAGTGTGATATAATAACATAATAGAAAAATAAAATGAAAAGTTACGTCGCTGCCATTGCCGACATAAGGGTCGTTGATAGCTGCCACGACTAAAACTGATGAAGCTAACACCGTCCCATTTTAATTTAAAGTTTTATCGTCTTAAATTTCTTTTTATTTATTAAAAGTCGTAAGAAATCAAGAGTTGACACTTAAATGAATACATTTAGTAATATAAGATAAAGAATAGACGTCATTTGTTTGTATAAATGTCTTAAATAGAAAAGTCATGTACTTACTTGAAGCAATAAGGGAACAGTAGGCCACGTCCTGCGTCTACGCTGCCCCGCAGTAATTGACGTATTTTATGTCTTTTTTGCACAGATCCTTATAGTAACGTAAAAGTATACGATGCTCAAGAAATAAACGCGTGTGAAACTTTGCCTACCTATAGCTAGAATAGTTCTGGAAACGAAAGATTTCGAATTACTTTTATGGGTCGGTAATAACTACAGATTTTCAATGGGTCGTTGATAGCTGCGTTTACCTACCTCTGTACAAATCGAGAAAGATTCCAAGGTTTCATTTTGACGTGAAAGATAAGACAATTTGATTTTCTAGAAATTTTAATACATCAGAAGGGTAATACACACTATCAGTAGCAATGGGTTTCATTTCAATAATTCAATAACATTCATTGAGTTATTTACGTTGTTGCACAGTCACTTTTTCAAACGTATGGCGCAATGAATTAGCAGTATGTTTTAAAACGATTCAAATTGATAGAAATAGTGTATTACGCAATTAGACATCACTCACATAAACACGACAAATTAAATGACACCTCGTATGTCAACATCCGTTAAACAGTTCAGGCTGTGAGGCGTGCCAAAGACACCGTAGACGCGGGCTGCGGGCGATGAGCAGTGGGTAGCTCGTCGCCCGGTAATGCCAAGTCCAAGTCGACGGCGCGCCGTGTTTCACGCGCGGCTCAAAGAGATGTCAGCACCTCGTGACGGGGTCCACCGACCGATGCCTCCTGGGTTAGGGTTGCGGGTTGGTTAAACAAGAAACCGTGGCCCTGGCCGTCGCACAGACAAGTGAAAAAACACGGGTGGGTTTTAGTCAATAAAACTCTGATACGCCCTTCCGATCCGCCCAGAGCGGGAGAAGTCATTTGATGATTTCCCATCCCAACAAAAAAGAAAAAGCCGTGCCAAAGACGTGGATATACCTAGGTACTCGTACATAATCTATGTATGTAATTGTATGCCCATTTCAGGTTTGTGCACCATTGCAGGTAATGTTTTCGAGCGTATGTATGTACATAATCAACGATAATGTTCCCACTGTTGGGATATAGGCCTCCTCTCGGTAAGAGGGAGTGGGCCGTAATCTACACGCGGCCCAGTGCGGGTTGGTATTGGTATGTATGTGCATAAGTTTGAAATATATTACCTTTCCTCGGCAGTCGGGTCATCATCATCTTAGCATTAATCCCAGTTGCATCCGAAGCTTTTTCAGCTTTGGAGCCTGGGGTCCGCTTTACCAGTCTAACTGCTAATTTTGGGCGACGGCCTCGGCAGTTGGGTAAATATACCTAAATAATTATTTATTTTATTTTATTTAATAATTACAAGTTGCACAATTAGACCTCTCTTATCATGCCATGGCCGGAGATTTGATTAACACGCTATTAACAACTAACTTATGATTAAAGTATTCGTTTCATTCTTAATTTATTCTAAAACGTCTTCTAATACGGATCACAAACATACCCGAACCTACATAATACAAAGTACCCAGCAAGTAAAACTAAGAAATTTTTCTCCGCTGTTTGTGAAGCGTCGAAAACAATTTCCCCAGTGGACGCAAGCCCGGTGCTCCTAAGTATTTCTTTCAAATAATTATCCGACAAAAACATCCCAAGATTCTTGTGGAGTTCGTTAGGATGTTACGGGAGCTCTCCCTAAGCAGAATTAATGATTCCCTTTATTGAAAGTTCAATTTTTTGATTAGGAGCCGGTGGGGGACGCCCTACACTGTTTAAACACCGGATAACATGCCATTTATTTACATTGGGCCAGTATTGATTTGATTTATTTTTAAGATGCTCTTTTTGGAGGTTTTTATATTTGGTGGGATCACAAGTAGGGCTACGTTCATTCATGATAGAAGCGTCCAGATTCTTGACAGCCAGCTCGATCTCTGACGTTATTTTTTGTGTCTCTAACCTAACTTTTACTGAGGTCACACATGTCAGGGTCAGATACGCTGTATCGCGAAGTTTTGAATCGATCCCAGAATAGTTGAGAAAAGGCTTATTGCTTGAGTATTCGTTGCTGAGTTGTACCACGGAATCAAAAACCTGGGCCACAGTGACTTCCCGCTTCTGCCTGACTGAGACTACAAAGTCTTTCTCCTAAAGTTTTAAAATTATTGTCAAGACTATCTTCTAGTTGTATTGTCCATAAGACGGCTATTCCAATATAAAAAAAAAAAAACTAATATTCGCCATTCCAATACCAACCCCACTGTTCCCTAATCCGATTCCAAAAGGCATAAGATCTATTTATCGAGACGATACAAATTGCACCGACTCCGGACCCAAGTGCCGTAATCTGTTGGCGAGTGGAGGCGATCCGGCGACGGTCCGCCAACGGCGCCGTCCGGCGGTCGACCGGCGAGAATCTAATTTGGTTCGGTAGTCGTCGCTCATTTGTTCAAATTACACCCCATGCAGCCCACGAGACGTGTCCGAGATACCGGGAGAAGCTGCCAAGTTTATAAGTATGTGCTGTGTTCATGGCAACGTTCGGAGGGTAGGTAGAGGTTCAAGTGTGTTGTTCACTTTATGAAGTATGTATTAGAGATCGTTTGCAAGCGATGTCTGCTTTATATTTGATGTATTACTCCTTAGCTTATAGCAAAATAAAACTGTAGGTATGAAACCCAGAATGAACCGCCCGAGTGGATTAAGTAGGTGCCATATTAAAGTACACTATACTCCGACATTATACTTTGCTTCAGTGCACTTTAATACATACCTACACTAAAATGTGATAACAATAAACATCTGTGAAAATCTACTTATCCGTTTTCCAAAGATTGTGCACGGTTAGCGCAGTGGTTAACATATTGACTGCCGCGCTGCGTTGCCCCGTTGCGTGCCTTTCCTGTCCTTGAGAGTATTATATATCTAACAACTTATTTAATTAGCAAATCATCTTTCATTCCTTTTTGTTTTCAATTACACACAAAAAAAACAACCTTTAATCTACAAGTATATATAAATTCTTCCGATCCTTCTTGACCTATTTATATATTTGGAAATAAAAGTAATGTCTAAACCCTCCCCTTCCCTCTGACCTCGGAGGTCGGAGGACTCAAACTATTCAACCCTCAGGCACTTCCGGGTCCTCTCTTTGTTGTGAGTGATCTTTCCTTCCTCTATCAATTGAAATATTCTTTGAAGCGTCACGTTTTGCATTATATGGTGCTAAATTATGTTTAATGAATTACTTGGGTGTAGCGGACGGTAGTGAGTATTGTTCGGTACCTACATATATATGTAGGTATTATGTTAAAAATGTAATAAACACAAGCTATATGTTTATGAACCCTTCTTTGCGCATGGGAAATCATCAAATGACCTCTCCCCCTCTGGAAGGAGCGGAAAAGCGTGTCAGACTTTTACTGACTAAAACTCATCCATGTTTCTTTATTTGCCTGTACGCCAGAGGCTACGGTATCTCTTTCGTGGACATGTTTATGATCCCTAAAAATTTATTTTGTCTCGTTTAAGTTCATACATTAGAGGGGGAATTCTTATCATTTTAAGAAGTTCACAGTTTGATCTTAAGTTGTTGTTAATAACTACCTCTAATTTCTCTACATTTTTATAACAATTTATTCATTGATTATCGCAGCAGAGATTTTGATTGTGTTTCTTCTTCAGCCTATAGAGGTCCACTGCTGGACAAAGGCTTTCCACGATGACCATTCTTGTGCTGCTCACATCCATCGGCTTCCCGCGACCTTCACCAAGTCATCGGTCCACTTTGTTGGGGGCCTACGCTGAGTCTTCCGGTACGTGGCCGCCACTCCAGAACCTTACTGCCCCATCGGCCATCGGTTCTATGAGCAATGTGCCCCGCCCATCGTCACTGCAAATTAAGTGACTGTGTTTAATTGCGGTAATTTGGTCATAATTACATTCGATGATCATGACATACTCAATTCAATTTATATGAATTGTAAATTAATTGATGCGCACAAAAAGCAATTAATTCGCAATCGATAGAAATTATTGACGTTTTTTAATTTTTCATCTGGAGGTACGATAAATCAATCATAAGTAGGTATAATTTATTTATTTATTTATTAACATATACAGCCATCATTACAGGTAACCTTCACCCAATGCAATGGTTGTACCATTTAATATACTTATATCTAACCATACACACACACACAATACAATACAATACACACATATACATCAAAAATAAAAGGAAATAAAAATACATTAATAGGTACCTACAACACAAGTAAGTGATCATGTGTATGCAACACATGATCACCCACCTACTGCAATTCAAACACAACAGAATACATGGCCTTTGTGAACACACCAACTGAGCATGAAAATAAATGGACCCGAGTGGACACCGTGTTGAGCACACGCAGCGTACGCGTCAGAGTAATAAGTACTCTCTACCGTCTTATTCAGCCTTATAAAAACGATTTAATGAATTACATCACATTTAATGCTGTATAATAAAAAATAAAAAGCATTTATTTCAGACTAGCTGTGTCCCGCGGTTTCACCCGCATAAGCTTCGAATCAAAAGAGTTCAGTTGATATAAAATAAGCGCCTGTTAATATAATGGGAGCAATATTTACGTGCGCGTTTGCTCCCGTTTCCGCAACATTTTTTGATACTGCTCTGCTCCTATTAGTCATAGCGAGATGTTTTATAGCCTATGTCCTTTTTCAGGCTCTAGACTATCTGTATACCAAATTTCAATACAATCGGTTCAGTAGTTTTGGCGTGAAAGCCGGGCAGGCAGACAGACAGAGTCACTTTTGCATTTATAGTATTAGTATGGATGGATTACCATACACAACACAACACATATGAAAAAAGTTATCGGACACAGCTAGCAACATGCCTTTACACCAACGTTCGATATACAGACAGCCAAAACTCCCGGCAATCATCGCTAGAACTGCATTAAGGGATCGCGGAGCTAGTTTATATCTAAGATTAGCTTCAAACCATCGCCTACCCGCGCTGTTATTTCGTTGATACTTAGATTCTTTCCGACTTTACTCTTCTTTCATTCATAGTAGTCATGCCCTTATTTTTTGTATATGCGAAATCCGAAACACGTGTCCAATATTTTTAAGTAAAGAATCTATACAATATGTAAAGAAAACCCTGTCCGATCCGTGAAGGTATTGTTAGGTATCGATAACTGATTCTACAAATGCCCACAAAGACAGGCTAAACTTTAAAAAAAAATCCCCCTTAAAATATAAATATTATTTCGCAAAAAGAGGTAACTTAATACATGTGCGGTTAGCACCCCCTTCCGCGGGCGGCGGGGCACAGGGCACGCGGCTCCTGTGACGTGGTCGCGCCGCTATTCACTTATAATACTACCGGTGTTGTCACTTTTTTAAAAATTACCAAATTTCGGGGAAATGGGAATTAATTCCCGGGAAAAAAGGATTATTTCAAAATTCATTAGTATTGTTACTGCGATGATTATCTAAAATTTTATATTATATTTGGTCAAGTGTTTACCTAACCTTTATTATCCTTATGGGTCGGACAGGGTTTTCTTTACATATTGTATACAAAATTTTAAAAAGATATCATGAAAAACCACAAAATTATGGGCTTGTTATCTTACCAGGTTGTCTCAACAAAAATATGGTCAATGGACTGTTCGCCCGCCGCGCTTGTAGCGGCGCGGTTCGGGGGCCTGTCTTCGCGCCTAATGTTGCGCGCCCGGTAACCATGCTGCAACAATTTCTAAATGTATTTGGGAAAAAAATATAAAATGGTGTAAAAATTATCGGAATCGATTCAGTTGCTTATTCTGAGCAAATTATAGTCAGGTATCGCATAAAGAAAAATAACGTTGTAACATATACCCTTTTAGTTACACGTTGTAGACAACTTTTAATTCAACATCATTGTTCATCATTATCAACCTTTCTATCGTCCCACTGCTGGGCACAGGTACTGGGCACAGAGAAGGATTGAGCGTAATCACCACGCTTGCTCAATGCAGATTGGCGATTTCAGACTTAAAATTCCAGGTTTCCTCAAGATGTTTTCCTTCACCTTCAGCCAATGGTGTCCAAGATATACTTAGAAAGTACATATAACTTTAGAAAAGTTACATTGGTACTTGCCTAACCTGGAATCGAACCCGCGCACTCATACTTGAGAGGCTGGTGTTTTAAGCACTAGGCCACCACGACTTACCTATACAATTATTAACATAATTCTTAATTCAACATAAATCCCAATAAACACAATGTCCAAAACAACTCAATATTCCACAATAATCTTACCGTAAAATAGGAGTCGTACACACGGCAGAGGCAGTGGTTGATGAGGTTAAGGTAGCAAGCCAGGTGTCGTTTACGCTTCGCACGTCGTCACACAGCGCCGGCGTTACTACGCGACGGATGCTCCAACAATTACGACGCCATACCGACGGCGTGCTCTTATGTAGTAATTCCCCTTTCGGGTAAAATTTCGGGTTCAAGTTTCAGGTTTATGAAGTATTTTGCATCGGTTTTTTGTTGAAAGTAAGGTTCTTTAGGAACGAACAGAAGTCCAATTCCGTGATTAACAACGTTCAAAATCTAGTCTGAATATTAACTCAGCTACAATTTATGTCAAAAATGTACAGAAATTAGAGATATTTTGACATATTGAGACTGAGTTTAGCCGATCGATTCTGAAAAAATATTACTGTAAAAAGTTAGTTGAATTGAGCTTGGATTGAACTGTCAATACTGAGAATACCAATAGTTTACTCCACGCTCCTTCTCCAATGTTTCCACGGTGAGATGATTACAGAATTGCGATCCAGATTGTGAACGTTTTTAATATGACGAGAATTGCTTCTAGTCCAGTCATTTTAGGTTTTATCTGCGCAAAAATTCCTAGTGAGCTGAATTTTTGTATACACTTTTACTATGGCATTGTAATGAATATGTGAAAAATCGAGGTTGATATCGTAGCGGCTAAAAAGTTATAAAGGTTGAAAAATTATGTTTGTCTATAAATGAAAGAGTACCTACTCACTTTTCTAATAACGCGTCTGTATTTTTTCTTTTTTTCTCAATTACTTCACTCGCTTCTTTTCCACAAAACAAATATATTTTTTTAAAATCAAAAGTGCTGATTCTTTTCTTACGTGGATATATTGATGTACTCGGTTCTTCTTGGCGTCGTTTAGAAGCAGCTATAATGAAATTGTTCGTCTATTTTTTACGGCAATTGCTATAAACATTTACAAAAATCACAGTATTCAAATATTCAATATTATCACCACCTCTAGCGATACTAGCATTTTTAATGTCTCAAAAGTACGCCTACGGGTTTAAAACAGCTAAAAGGACTGGATTATTCTCAGATTGTTCTTCAAAATAGGTGCATCTATGTTTCATCATCAACGTTTTTATTGTCCCACTGCTGGGACGATAAAAATGCTCAATCCATCTCTGTATGAGAGGAGACCTGCGTATCTATGTATTGACAACGTACTCATAATTTGGATGTAAATACTTTCATGTGTTTTTTCCGATTACACAACTAAAGTTCATAATACCTTTTTATTTCCTAATATGGGCTTTTTCATTATTTTATTTCATCATCATTTCATCTGAAAACCTCTGCTGGACACATCACCAGATTGTGACCGGTTCTGGCGATTCTGTTCTTCCCGTATCCAGCGGATTCATGTGGCCTTCATCTCTGTTGACCTAATCCGACCAACTGGTTGACCGGTCCACCTTGTTGGAGGCCTTCGAAAGATTTTTAATGCAAAATCACGGCCAAAATTCTGGGATATATTTTGATAACATTTCAAAATATATCCCGGAATTTTGGCGTGCATACGTTTCCTCGATATGTTTTATTTTACATTCGTTAGAATTTACTTTAAAAATTGAAATTGTATCTTTAGTCTTTATTTTAATTTAAGCTAAAAACGATCTGTTTTCATACTGTAACTGGAAATTTAATAGCAGAGATCACTTTGTAGAGTTGAAGCTTAATTTCGGAACTTGTTAGTGACAGAATGAACTCCCTTTATGTAGGTCAGTCGTATTTAGTTGTGAAATTTTGCTGATTTTCTAATTAGCTTTGTCAACGAATAGATATTTTTTTTAATTTGTTACTAGGATCTTGGTTACCCCTATAGGACAAAACTGAACGAGACAAAGTATTTAGGGAAAAATCTGAAAATAGTTTTTAGATTTCTAGACTCTACAGCGTTAGGAAAGGCCCGGTTCGTAGAATATATTACTTTAACGGTATTTGCAAATGCAACATGGGAATAACGCGTGACATCAGTATGTCACGCGTATCTTGCATCTCACAAGTAAAATTTACCGTGGAACACGCATACATACGACTTTTCAACATCAATTGTCACAAAACTTGACTCAAAAAAAAAATGCGGAGAATGGGTAATTTTTTTTACGTCAAAATGACATAAAACATTCCCCCAAAAACGCCCGTCCATGGCAACTTTTTAGTGATTTCACTGTCGCTATCGTCTGAAAAATTTAAAGAATCCCTCTAAAATACTATCTCGTATAAATTACACATTCAAATTCGCACATTTTGTTCATTCCACACAACAGCCTTTTTAAACCAATGTTTTAACGAAAATAAAAAGGTATTTTTTTTGGTAATTTGTGATACCGCAGAAGTAACAATACAAAGATATACCAGTCACAATAGTTACTTGACCTGCACATCTGGAGCATTCAGAGCCTTTAAACACGCTTCGTAGCTTACTTTGGTAACAGAAGCTGTTCTCGTTTACTTAGGTTTAGAAAAAACAAACTGAGTTTACAAAATATTAAGTTTGTTTAGTCTTAATTTTGAATGCAGTTTTGGGTATAATGATGTAGGCTGATAAAAACGGATTTGAACTTACCTGGATTTAAAATAAACTGACATGTAAAAATGTAAATGCGTATTGAAATACGAGAATTTAGAATTATGAACTAGATTTCTTGAAGCAACTGCACCTTCGTTAAAACACCTCACTAAATTCAAAATACTTGCGTTATTTTCTCATCTAGTTTGATTTCGTCCTCTAGTGCAATTTGTGAGTTTAAATCCAACAGTAGTGATATTTAGTCAGAGCGAGTTAGTGCGTGCTGGTGCGAATGTTCACGGTGATTGCTTTACACTAATGAAGATGGACAGTACTGTGTTACGTCGAGGAGAAACTGGGGAAATAAGCCCTCTTTAAATGGCTGTTCTGTTCTGAACAGCAAAGACATCAAACAAGACGCATTTTTATATTTATATCGAACTCAATTCTCAAACTCGATCAACAACACGCATTTTTATAGATCGAACACTAGGTAAGTTTATCTACCGCTTAGTGACGTCTGCCTTTCTTTCGTTTGCATGTTTCATGATTGAATTAACGTTTGACAGTTTTTGCCCTAAAGAACTGTCAAATATTTAAATTATTGTTGGGATAAAATTGTTAGGCGGCTGGAAAAATCCGCTCTTTTTTGTGACCGTTTAGAGTTCACTTTTTTTTTGGAAAATAATCATTCAATGGTATTTGTGTCTTTACCTACTAAGGAAAATGCTTTCATAAGATTTTTTATTCAAAATAATAATAAGAAGTTATGAGAATGCATTTGGGAAAACATCTTTTTCAGCTAATACTAGGAACACCAAAGCATTTTGTCATAAAAATCAAAACTGTTCATATAATAATAATCAGTAAATTTACCTAAATTCATATTCTTATTGATAAGGGTAGACACAGGGCGGGGCCCCGCTAATCAATATAATGGAGCACAGCATCAATATTTGACTGATACAACTCCATCTTATTACAGGCTAACGAGCGCAAACGTTAAAATTCTACAAGATTAACTTGTGCCACCGAGAGGACTTGATACTTTATTACTTTCTTTATTAAATAAAATGCTGATTCCATTTTTCAGGTTATTGAATATTAAAGCAGGTTGTAATATTTTAGCAATCTATACTAATATAATAATGCTGAAGAGTTTGTTTATTTATTTTTACTTGTATATCTAGTTTCTATGATGAATCCTTTACTGTACAAGCAGTTCGGCTAAGGAATGACTTGCCCATATCCGTAAGGCGTGCTTAAACACTGTCCACTTTTAAAACTATGATAGAGAAGCACTTCCTCTCTATTTAAATGTATAATTATTTTATTTGTTCTTGTATTTACTATTTGTTGTATATTCTATGTAGCTGTAGACTACCTACATTATTTCTCTCTCCTTCCCCTTAGTATTCCATCCAAAGGTTGTCTGTGAAAGATCGCTCTTAGCAATAAGACCATCCATTGTGTCACCCTTTGCAAAATCTTTATATTTATGTTCTGTAATCTATATGGTGTACATAATAAAGAGTATTCTATTCTATTCTATATCTCTGAAACTGCTGTCATTTCAAATTTTATCTAATTTATATTATTTTATTTTATGTTGATGTGTATAATGCACATGTGTTTATGGACTTGCTTTATTCAAGTATCAAGATTGTTTCTAAGGTTTTATCCGCCAAATCGGCATTCGGAGGCGAATATTGATTTACTTATTTTTAACAATTTTTATCCTTAGTAACATTTTATTTTAATAAATTAAGAGCTCAAAGGATTTTTGTTTATAAGGGTTTGTTTCATTTTTTCTTCTTAGTTAACATTATTTTGGTTACAAACAGCTCATCTGATGATCTTAAATTTTCCGCAGTTCAAGAAATATGGGCTGGCATCATCATCATTATCATCATGAACCTTTTTATCGTCCCACTACTGGGGACAGGTGTCCTCTCATACAGAGAAGGATTGAGGATTGAAGGGCTGGCATAAAATAACTAAATGTGCATGTGCTCCTATGTAGTGGTGTCCCCCTTTTTTATATTTATATAGATGGCTCAGAATATCAGCCCACTGCGGGTTATCCGCAAGAGATACCTTGGTCCCTGGCTTACAGGCAAGAGAAGGACCACGGGTGTGTTTTAGGCAGTAAAAGTCTGACATGAGCTTCAAAAGAAGAGGTACCGGCCTCGAGTTACGAATTGTAAGTAGTGGCTTCGAACCCAAATAGGCGCTTATCATTGAGTATTTCGTGACCACGGCTTCTAGAATAGAACGGTTTAGGAAAATATTGTGAGGAAACTGAATGTTTTGGTGAACCACAGCATCAACCCGTATTAGAGATTAAGGACCGCGTGGTGGATTATGACCCCCTACTTCTTATGAGAAGAAGAAGTCTGTTTCCAAACAGTAGGAATACCATAATATTATTTTGTAGTCAGCTCCAGTAAACGACGGATTACGTTGGACATAATTATAAAGACGGTCTCAATATGTTGAGGAAGGAAACTTATATAAATTCTGACACTATAATTCACAACAAACCAAAGTTTTTTAGTAGACAATTAAAACACGTTTAGTTTCACTAGTTGCTGATAATGAGAGAGTTGAAGATGAAGATGGAGATCCCTCTTTCCCTCTCTTCCCTTTCTCTATCTCTGTCTCTATCTCTATATCTCTTTCTCTTCCCCTTTCTCTTTCTCTTTCTCTTTCTCTTTCTCATCCCCTTTCTCTTTCTCTTTCTTTTTCTCCGTCTCTATCTCTATCTCTGTCTCTTTCTCTATCTCTGGCTTTATCTCTATCTCTATCCCTATCTCTTTCCCTTTCCCTATCTCTATCTCTATCTCTATCTCTATCTCTATCTCTATCTCTATCTCTATCTCTATCTCTATCTCTATCTCTATCTCTATCTCTATCTCTATCTCTATCTCTATCTCTATCTCTATCTCTATCTCTATCTCTATCTCTATCTCTATCTCTATCGCTATCTGTATCTCTATCTGTATCTCTATCTGTATCTCTATCTCTATCCCTATCCCTATCCCTATCCCTATCCCTATCCCTATCCCTATCCCTATCCCTATCCCTATCCCTATCCCTATCCCTATCCCTATCCCTATCCCTATTTCTATCCCTATCCCTATCCCTATCCCTATCCCTATCCCTATCCCTACCCCTACCCCTATCCCTATCCCTATCCCTATCCCTATCCCTATCCCTATCCCTATCCCTATCCCTATCCCTATTCTTTGACTTTATGGTCTCTTAGACTTTATCTCTTATTCTTTGGCCCTTATTCTTTATCTATATCTCTTATTCTTTATTCTTATCTCTTTATCTCTTTATTCTTTATCTCTTATTCTTTGGTCTTTATTCTTATTCTTTATTCTTGTCTTTATTCTTATTTTATTCTTTATTCTTATCTCTTATTCTTTTGGTCTCATTCTTCTTATTCTTATCTCTTATTCTTATTCTATTCTTATTCTTATTCTTGCCCTATTCTATTCTTTATTCTTTATTCTTTATTCTTTATCTCTTATTCTTATTCTTATTCTTTATTCTATTCTTATTCTTTATTATCTCTTTATTCTATTCTGTCTCTTATTCTTTATTCTTCTTACTTTTATCTCTTTGTCTCTTATTCTTTATTCTTTATTCTTATTCTTATCTCTTATCTCTTGGTCTTTATCTTTGATCCCTATCCCTATCCCTATCCCTATCCCTATCCCTATCCCTATCCCTATCCCTATCCCTATCCCTATTTCTATCCCTATCCCTATCCCTATCCCTATCCCTATCCCTATCCCTTACCCCTACCCCTATCCCTATCCCTCATCCCTATCCCTATCCCTATCCCTATCCCTATCCCTATCCCTATCCCTATCCCTAATCCCTATCCCTATCCCTATCCCTATCCCTATCCCTATCCCTATCCCTATCCCTATCCCTATCCCTATCCCTATCCCTATCCCTATCCCCTATCCCTATCCCTATCCCTATCCCTATCCCTATCCCTATCCCTATCCCTTTTTTTTTTTTTTTTTTTTTTTGTACGAGTGAAAATGCATTTACGCACCGTACCGTCGCTAGCTAGGCGAACGGCGTGTGTGGGACTCGCCCGGCCGGAGCCGGGAATACCCACTAAAGACATTTTTTTTTTTTTTTTTTTTTTTGTACGAGTGAAAAGGCATTTACGCACCGTACCGTCGCTAGCTAGGCGAACGGCGTGTGTGGGACTCGCCCGGCCGGAGCCGGGAATACCCACTAAAGACACTCGGTTCCCTCGAGCCCTGCGTTGAGAGTGACCCGGGCTCGGCCCGGAGATCTAACTCCGGGCCACTCTCAGGGCTTACCGGCCTAATTTAGGCCGGTTTCCGCGCCTAGGGAGGATTACCCGGGAACGGATAATCCCCAGACGTGGTGACCGGTGCAATGCGCGTTGGGAGCTACCCACACACGCTGGTCACACTCGGGGGCTAAAGGAGACGGGGGTACGTCCCCCGCCTTCTTCGCCCCGCCCGTCTACGCCGGAGGGGAGCGCACAGTGTTCGGCGTAGAACAAGCCAGGTGGACAAAAGTCATTATCGAATTTCCAGAAATTTGTACTATCTACCTGTAAACAACCCCCCTAAACCTCTGATTCCAATAATTGTTTACGTCTAACATTTCATATGTGTGAGTCATCGTATATCAAAGTAAGGTAATTAGGTAAGTGCAGTTAAATAAATAAATCAGTTGCATTTCAGCGACACTTACACTAACATCTCATGATGGTAGTTTTAATTTTTTGCAAAGTTTTAGTGAATTATTTTAATTCTGAAGGTATGTTCAATATTATTTTCTAATTAGAATCTTTTAATCTGTTATACACATTCATAAAGTAGCCTATCTCTGAGTACTCAAAAAATTACAATCTTTTTCTTTGTTTTTGAACTTAACAGGCTTAGAAAAGCCATGTATCCTCTTGTATCCACTCTGAATTTTTGATATGTTTTAACTACATGGCTATAGACTATTATGTGACCTATTTTATGTTGCACACTTGAGTACAACATTCTTTTTTCTTTTTTTTTTGTGGAAATGACATACTCTATTGGCAAAATAGTGTTTTCGAAGATGAAAGAAATGATCGTCTATTTCAATTTATTTTGTTTAAGTGTGATTTCTCTGATATCACTGAAGTATGTCAAAGGGAAATTAAGATGAAAATAGCCAGCATTTTTTCGAAAATTGCAACTAAGTGGATGTCTTCAGCAAAATCAAAGGTGCGTTTCCTGAGTAAGAATAAGTTGTGGCTGGAAGGCGAAAAGATAGAATTTTGCTTAAGATCGACTCAACCACAAACTTCTACTTCATCCGCTGATTGTTGTCGACCCGGAAGACCTAAAAAAAGGAATAAAGCTGCCAGAGTAATAAAGGACATTGGCGAAAATCCATCTTCTGCAAGTTCATACCTCCAACAACTAAGTGCTATGCAAACTGATAGACCGCTAAGTAGTGACGAGACATTAGCGTATTTGATTGATTCTAAATCAACAACCCACTCTTACAAACAAACTACGAAGTGGACCATGAAAGTTGGGCATCACGTGATCCATCATATGATTGCATTGTAAAATAAAAAAAAAACAATGTTATCCTTTAGAGAAGCACATTGTTGTTATACAATCTCGAGCAGATATTCTCTCGTCTCGCCATGAACAGAGACATGCTCTTGACTTGCTCAATATGTTGATTTTAGTGTTGCCCAAATGCAAGAACAAGACGAGACTTAGCCAGTCTTGGTCTTGGTCTTGCGCCAATACACCTGGTCTTGGTCTTGGTCTTGGTCTTGCGCTCCCAGTCTTGGTCTTGGTCTTGGTCTTGCGCTCCCAGTCTTGGTCTTGGTCTTGGTCTTGCAGCAAGAGTCTTGCAAGTCTTGCAATTACCTATTAGTCTATTACTATTTATTAAAGTTTACTTTAAATCTTAGAAAAACGTATTAGAATTGGAACACTGTGAGCTTGAATTAACATAACCATAGTAAAGATCAAGCAGATTAATAACTAACTGAAGATTTGATAAGAAATTCGAAAAATCAACTGACCTATATGTCGTTTTCCATGGAAGTAACTGTTTCTTAATAAACATTTATGATTTATAAGCTTACATTTGCTAAAACATGTAAAAAAACAAATTTTTATAGAATTTTTTTACACGTTTCAAGTATATTTAAAAGTGGCTACAATATTTATTAAACGGGTGATATTTGAACACTTTTTTGCTATTTTTTCTTGTAAAAACTTAAGAAATATAATGACTAAATGTACAATAATAGTACCTAAGTAATTAGTTTAAAACCATATAAGTAATCAATATTATAATATATACTTACTAGAATGAATTAATATGACATCTACTACCTATCCTTACCATTTTATCCTAATCATAATACTACTTGCGTGATCAGTACCTATAATGTATTCATTTTCATTCTAAGCACTCTGAAACTTATTTATTCTTTGGAACACCTGTAGGTACTCTTAAAATTCGAAATTATTTTGCATGAGTATACCTACGCCCTATGGTGGCAATCAAATAGTGTCAAATGTTATGATTTCGGCGTGGCGGCAACGATTGTTTTAGATTTCAAAAGAAGCCGCCGGCGCGTGTATCATAACCATGTACTTCCGAAAAGCGGCAAATATCTTTGAGAAGTAAGTACAAAACCTTTGATGCCGCATTATCAAAGTGCCGATGGTTAAAACATAACTATGCATGCACTCAGTTTGATTTTAATAGATATTTTTTTATTCGCTATGTTTATGGTATTAGTCGTAATGCGCATACGTCCAGTTTTTCATATTCTTTGATACAGTTTTTTGCGTCTCATAGAATTCCTAAGCGTACCTACCTATACACCGAACTGTTACACCTAACTACTCAGTGAAATAGCGCTAAGTCCTAGCTGCAAGACGCAAGAGTCTTGCAGGCTATGTCTTGTTCTTGCTCAAGTCTTGCACGGCCAGTCTTGGTCTTGGTCTTGCTAAAAATACGCGGTCTTGTTCTTGGTCTTGGTCTTGCAAAAACGCAAGAACAAGACCAAGACTGCAAGACCAAGACTGAATTTGGGCAACACTAGTTGATTTTAACGTCTGATCCTCTGATCAACAGCCTCCGGGAAATACGAAAAAAAAGAGTAGTAAATTATGCGCCGAGATCTTAAAGCTCATCATAGCTCCCACTTAAGAGCCTCGACTCCAATTACAACCAAGACCTTTACAAATTCAGGACGACTATTTTCAATTGGATTCATCGGATTCTGAATCAGATGATTCTGATATAGCGGATTAGTTTTAATGTAAATATATTAGTCTAGTGTTAGATTTCGATTTTTTGTATTTAATTTGTTAGTCTAAGGTTGTATATTTATATTTTTATACATACTTAAAATTATACTTTTAGATTTTTTGTATTTAATATGTTAGTCTAAGGTTGTATATTTATATTTTTATACATATATACATTTAGATTTTTTGTATTTAATATGTATGTCTAAGGTTGTACCTATATTTATATTAGCGTTGATATTGGCAGCGATTGACATAATTTTTTCCTTTTTTATAATCGTGTCTAGATGAAATAAAATATTTATACACAATTTCTACGCATTTCCTTGAAATAAAATATTATAGCAAAACTAGCTGTCCCGCGCGGTTTTACCCGCATCTTTGGTTACTGCTCCACTCCCGTGAGTTGCAGCGTGATAGTATATAGCCTTCCACGATAAATAGATTATTTAACCCTGAAATATTTTTTTAATTCGGCCTTTTTTTAAATTCGTCAAAGTACTTCCTGAGATCAGCGCGTTCAAACAAACAAACAAACTGAGTTTTTAGGTTTATAATATTAGTATAGGTATATAAATACTTAATTTATAGATATAGTTCCAAAATCATGAAAAAATATTTTTGTCCACCTGGCTTGTTCTACGCCGAACACTGTGGAGCGGCAAGAGCATCCTCTTCCCGCTCCCTCTCCGCTGCCTCCTTCTGCAAGAGGACGGTCTCGCAGAAGGAGGCGGCAGCCTCCCATGCACTCTCACTTTCAACCATGGCTCGCACCATGGTTGCCAGGGAGAGGCGTCCGCCTCCGAGCGCCGCAACGAGGTCGCGGCGCTCGTTTCGCCAGGCCGGGCACTCCAACAAGGTGTGCTCGGCCGTGTCGTCGCGAGAGTCGCAGTGGTGACACCGCGGCGACTCCTCCCGACGGGCGACACGGTGCAGGTAGTGACCGAAGCACCCATGTCCGGTCAGTACCTGCACCAAGCGGTAGGTGAGGCTGCCATGCCGGCGCCCAACCCATCCTTCCAACACCGGATGAATCGCTCCAATCGTCCGGTGGCCGGCAGCTGGTGTGCGGAGTGCCTCCCTCCACCGACTCAGGGCCTCCCCCTGAGCCGCTATTCGGACCCGCCTTACCTCCTCGAAGGCGGGTCGTTCCCCCCGTTCCCGGGCCGCGACACGGTGTCGATGCACCTGGGACAGAACCCGTGCATCGACCTCCCACGGCGGCGTGCCCGCAAGCACGCAGGCAGCCCCGTGGCTAACCGTGCGGTACGCCCGCACGGTCCGTGTCGCGATGACCCTCTGCGGCTTCCGCAGCAGGGCCACTGTGCGCCGGGATAGGCACTCCGCCCACACCGGGGCTCCGTAGAGTGCCATCGACCGTACCACCCCGTGGTACAGCCGACGGCACGCCGAATTCGCCCCCCCCCCAAATTGGGGAGGAGCCGTCCGAGGGCGGCTGCGACAGAACACAGCCGCGGGGCGAGGAGCCTAAAGTGCTCCTCGAAATCCCAACGGGGATCCAGGATCAGGCCGAGGTACCTGATGTGCACCTCGACGGGAACCTGGACCCTCTCCACCCGGATACGGAGCCCCGGTGGGGTCCTGCGTCGCGGGGCGTGGAAGGCCATGGCCCTCGTCTTCGCGACGGCCAGTTCCAGCCCCAGGAGGCGGATGCGTCGGACGACCAATGAGGTGCCGACCGACGCGAGGTGGACCGCCTCCTCCCACTCACGCGCCCTCACCGCGACCAGAGTGTCATCCGCAAAGCAGACGACATCCATCCGCGGCAAGAGCGCGCCACGCAGAACCCAGTTGTACCCCAGGTTCCAGAGCAGGGGACCAAGCACTGATCCCTGGGGTACACCTATCTTCATGGTCCACGACTGGACGCGACCCTCTGCGTCCTCGTACAGGATTTTCCTCTCGCAGAGGTAGTCCGACACGAGGGCGCAGAGGTAGAGGGGCACTTCGTGGAACTTCAGTGCCGCCTCTATGCATTCGTGGGGGAGGGTGTTGAACGCGTTCGCGATGTCCAGCGACACCGCGACGACACCCTCACCCCTTGCTGTGGCCGCCTCAGTCCACCTCTTGAGGCGAGCCACCGCGTCCATCGTGGACCGGCCGGTCCGAAAGCCGTACTGGCAGTCCGCCAGCTGCGGTCCCCTGCTTTCCAGGTGCTCCTGGATGCGAGCGGCGAGAATCCTCTCGAAACATTTGCCACTCTCATCCAGAAGCACGACCGGCCTATAGCCCGACGGTGAGTCGGGGGGACGTCCGTCCTTGCGAAGGAGGCACAGCCTGCCCACCCTCCATCTCCTGGGGAAGCGGCCCGTCGCGATACACGTATTCATGACCGCTCGGAGCCGATCCCCCAGGTGCTCCATGGCTAGTGCCAACACCTTCGCAGGGACGCCGTCCGGGCCCGGAGCCTTGTTCTTGGCTCGGAGCCTCTCCCTGACGGAGTCCAACTCACCGTCGGTTACGGGAGGCCCATCGGTCCACACCTCCAGAGTGGATGAGCTGGAGGCGGGCATCCTGGGGGGCGTGAAGGGCCCCGGGTTCGGAAACAAAGTTTCCAGGACCCTTCTCAATAGGCCTGGCTCCATACAGGAGGTGGAGGGTGCCGCTCCCTGCAGCTTCCCCCTCACCACCCTGTACGGCCTCCCCCAGGGGTCGCTGTCGAGGAGTGCCAGAAACTCCTCAGCGGCAGCGACCTTTGCCCTGCATATGGCGGTACGCAGGGCTCGATGGGCCTCTCTGTACGCCCGGCGAAGACCGTCCTCTTCGCCGGGCCCCCTTACGGCGCGCCTCCTGCACCTCAGGTAGGCGCGCCGTGCAGCCCTACTGGCGGCACGCAGGTGAGCGAGTTCCTGCGTCCACCAGTATGTCTGCTTCTTCCGGCGGTAGCCCTGGGCCCTCGGCATGGCGGCGCTGCAGACCACTTCCAGGTCCTCAGCAAGGAGGTCCGCCATGCCGTCCGCGTCTCCAGTGAGGTGGGCCGGTGGTTCGGCCCACGCTCGGAACACCGCCGCCTCCTCGGCGATGTCCCTTCGGAGGGGCGCAAGCGCCCACCTCGGGAACGAAGAGGCGCCTGCCGCTGGGCCCAGGTGGAGCGGGGCTGCAGGACCCGCCGTGGAGATCTCGAACCGGACGTACCTGTGATCCGAGATCTCCACCGCCGTCTCTACCCGCCAGTTCCGAATCCGGTTGGCCAGGGTCGAGGTGGCCAGGGTGACATCCACTATCGATTCACCCTGCCACCTCACGCACGTTGGGGTATTGCCCCGGTTGAGGACCTGGAGACCCAAGCAGTGGGCCCATTCCACCAGGTCCTCACCGAAAACGTTGGTGACGGGAGACCCCCAAGCACCATGCTTGGCATTAAAGTCCCCCGCCACCAACACGGGGCGTGGAGCCGCCCTCTGGACCGCCACTTCGACGGCGGCCAAGAGGCGCTCAAACTCGGCCCGGCTGCGATTGGGGGAGAAGTACGTGGAAATGACCACTAATCCCCCCCATTGCGCCGCCACGAACCACGGCCCCCTCTCCCTAAGAACGAGAGGGGGGCCAGTGCTCGCGGCGGGTCTTGCGATCGCAGCCAGGCCATCCGATGACCCCAGCCAACCGGTAGACGCCGGGATGGAATGTGGCTCTGCCACCACCGCCAGATCCGCCCTCCACCCCGCCATGTCCTGACACAACAGGTCCTGTGACGCGGCGGAGTGGTTGACGTTGACCTGCAGGATGACACCGATGGACCTACTGGGCATTAGCAGTGTCCATCGGTGTCCCCTCTGTTGCGGTGGCCGCAGAGCCTTCTATTGTTGTGGCCGCAGAGCTGGCCGCGGGTGGTCCCGCTACAGGGCGGCCCCGAACCGGTGGCGCGTTGCAGGAGGAACCGGCCATTTTGTGACCGCTGGGTAGACCCCTGTCCGCGCACAGCGCGCACTTTACAGGGGCCTTGCAGCCCGCGGCCAAGTGGCCCTCCTGCCCGCACCGGAAGCACTGGCGGCTTCTGTCCTTAGTGGACGGGCAGAGCGCCGCAGTATGCCCCCCCTCCATGCACCTGCGGCAGCGCATGGGGCGCTGATCCAGCAGGTGAATGGAGGCGGCGCTCCAGCCAACGGTCACCCTGCCCCTCTCCGCCAGCACTTTTGCGGCCTCTATGGGGCACGACACTCTAACAGAGCCTGTGCCCCACGCTCCCGGCGCTATGGTGCCCACCCGAAATTGTTCGGGAGGGCACTTGGCCACCTCTGCCAAGACGGCCCTCACTTCCTCGGGCGTGAGGGACTCGTCTAGCCCCCCTACGCAGACCTCCGCCATCTTGGTGGGCCGGGTTACCTCGGCCACCTCCCCGATCACCTCGACCAGTTTCTTGGCCAAGGTGTCGGCCTGGGAGGGGGAGGTTACTTTCGGGAGCTCCAATAGGACGGCTCCCGTCATCGACCTCCTGAGTCTACCCGACCCCACCCCGAGTTCGGTCAAATTGATGGCCGCCCTCGCCTTCCTGATGGCGTCCACGTAGGTGGCCCCTTCCCTCAGCGCCTCTGGCTTGAGGGACATGAGCACCGCGGGCCTTTTCGGTGCTTTGGGCCTTTTTGGCTTCTTCGGCCCAGCCGTCTTCGCCCCTGATTTGGGCTTCTGGCCCGGAGCAGGAGCCGGGGCATTAGTGGCCCTCTTTTTGGTCTTTTTGACCACCGTTGCCCACGACTCCTTTTCCACAAGGAGGGGTTGTTCCTCCCTCGAGCCGCCAGCAACCTGCTCCACTGCGCGTGCCGGCCCGGGGGCAGGACCTTCCCCTGTCCTTGCGCGCCCGCTCGGTCCATTGGCCTTTTGCGGCCTGGCCTTTTTAGGCAGGTTGGCCGGCGGCATAAGTGTCGCCGGCTCCTGCCCTCGTCTCTCCTTCTCTGGGGGCTGGCTCGCCCTCCTGTCAGCCGCCAGGGAGGGGCGGTGGGACCGCGCCGGCAGCAGGCGGCCGTCCTTCTCAAGGCTCTCCAGCTGCGCTTTGATGAACCCACCCAGGTGGTCCATCAGCGTGCTCCTTCTCCTTCTCCTTCTCCTTCTCCTTCTCCTTCTCCTTCTCCTTCTCCTTCTCCTTCTCCTTCTCCTTCTCCTTCTCCTTCTCCTTCCCTTTCTCCTTCTCCTCCTCCTCTTCCTCCGCCGCCTCCTCCTCCTCCTTCTCCTTCTCCGTCTCCGTCTCCTTCTCCTTCTCCTTCTCCTTCTCCTTCTCCTTCTCCTTCTCCTTCTCCTTCTCCTTCTCCTTCTCCTTCTCCTTCTCCTTCTCCTTCTCCTTCTCCTTCTCCTTCTCCTTCTCCTTCTCCTTCTCCTTCTCATTCTCCTTCTCCTTCTCCTTCTCCTTCTCCTTCTCATTCTCCTTCTCCTTCTCCTTCTCCTTCTCCTTCTCCTTCTCCTTCTCCTTCTCCTTCTCCTTCTCCTTCTCCTTCTCCTTCTCCTTCTCCTTCTCCTTCTCCTTCTCCTTCTCCTTCTCCTTCTCCTTCTCCTTCTCCTTCTCCTTCTCCTTCTCCTTCTCCTTCTCCTTCTCCTTCTCCTTCTCCTTCTCCTTCTCCTTCTCCTTCTCCTTCTCCTTCTCCTCCTTCTCCTTCTCCTTCTCCTTCTCCTTCTCCTTCTCCTTCTCTTTCTCTTTCTATTTCTTTCTCTTCCTCGTTTTAGTTTTAGTCTGATGGAGCCGGGAGACAAACAAGTGAACTCCTTAACGATTCACAGCGGCTACCTTTTGTTTGTGCTCGAATAATTTGTATTGATAATTATGAACTTTCTTTGATGGCTGATGATGAAAACAAAAGTCACTTCAGGGAACTTATCACGGGTTTACAGTAGACCTTGTGTTTGGACTTAATTCATTTATATTGATGAGAACTTTGCACCCATATGGGCTATAATGAAGGTCTGCAGTTGTTCTGATAATAAAGACTATAGCCAGTTGAGCGAAATCCTCAACAATTTACAGCATTGAACAACAAATATCTACGCGACATGCTAATGCGGCAATTAAAAAAAAAAAATCAAGAGACTTGCGTAATCGTGTCATCTCTAGCACTGCTCATACATTCAGTCAAGTCCCAGAGGAATTTTATAAAAATCGGTTCGAGTTGGTATTTAAACTTAAATTACGGATAAAAATTTAAGTAAAAGAAATACGCTTTTCCTAAAAAAAAAAAAAAAAAAACGACGGACCTCCGAACGAAACTCATATACAAAACCTAAGACACCATGACCATGAACATGTATATTCGTTTTTGTCTCCGACTTCCGAATATGTTAATTTTCACTTTGTAATGTTTTTTTTGGAAGTCGGTTGTTTTTTTTTATGTAAAAAGTATTTAGCAAATACATTTCAAAAGTTTCTATAGAATTTCTTGTGGAAGGGCAAACTGCGGTTCTACAACCAAGAGAGGTTACAAAATTTCAGTTCGTGATCGTAAAAACTTAAGAGATTACCGATTTGAGCGTGGAGTGAGCTGTCATTATAACTTATGCTAAGGATTGTCACTATTGACAACTTAGTCTAAGTTCACTTCACTTATCTTTTCAACGTAAGATATTACAGAATTGAACTCAGAATTATAGATGACCTTTTAATTTTCTTGGAATGATGTCTGGTGAAGCCGTACGGAGGACGGGTCTGAGGAGTTCTGTTGTGATATGTATCGTACGATGAGCCAAATGACACGTACGTGGTTGTGTCGGGAGTTTGGTCGTGGAGGGTCTCCAGATCAATGTCATTCTGGCGCGGCATCATCGCTCAACTGCCGTCTAGCTTCCTATTCACTTAGTTTTTAATAAACCCACCTATGCACCTATGCTTTTAATAAACTAGCGTGCTTTACCGTCAACGATTGCATCACCGCTTACCACCACACCGGGATTGCGGTCAATACTAATTTGTAATTATAAAAAAGAACTTTTTAATATAAGTCAAGCCTGAGATGAGTTTAAGCAGATCTTCTCAAATCGTGCATCAAAACAGACAAACACGATGTTCATTAAACCAAACGTGAACTGTTATAGTTCTACTTTTCATAGTTGTTATCTCAACATCCAACTAAAGTTCCTCGATTTCCGCACTACCATAACAAGATGTGTTTTATCCACCATGCCAGCTGAACTTCCTTCCCCTCCATGCTCCGTCAAAAGTAGGAAGATTAAGGGGTATCTTGTAGGAATATTGGCAGCTCATGTAAATGTGGTCGTTAGATATAACAGTGGTAATGCGTTGGGGTGAGTTTTTGCTTTATGCCGCGTGAAATTTTATTGTCGCGGCTCGGCGTCGCGCCAACATCGCTATACGATACAATATACACGCAAAATAT
This sequence comes from Sesamia nonagrioides, assembly GCA_017933935.1. NCBI lineage: Eukaryota > Metazoa > Arthropoda > Insecta > Lepidoptera > Noctuidae > Sesamia > Sesamia nonagrioides. The sequence goes on from JADWQK010002354.1 coordinate 753,020, forward strand.
GTAAAAAAGAAACTATAAAAACCGACTACTAATGCTTTAGAAAAAGAGGGCAATAAAACAACAAATTATGTAGTCAAACAAATTAAATATGCGCTTAGGTTTTGTGCACAGCAAAAAGGGCGACTCACTTTATGCATTTTTAACGTTGTCAAAAACTGGCAGGGAACATAATGCTTGCAAATCTACATATTTGCTCAGCATTATCCAAATAAGACGGACGAAGCTTTGCCGGACGTCTAACTTCGTAAATGAGAGCCGTACTAAGTAAACAGAGGACGACCGGTGGGTAAATAAATGTAACCTCTCGGATCCGGACCGGATAGGATACGTTGTTCGACGACAATGCTCCTGGATTTTATATAGAGTTGGATTATATTTGTCTACTTAATTGTAAGAACATGATGGTCTGTAGACCTTTGAATACTGACCTTTATATTCAAGCAGAATATGAGTAACTTAGGTATAATTATGGTCTTTGTGTCCATGTGCACATCGATGAAGGGTTCGACTGAAGTAGAGCTTTTCGTGGGTGTGTGTTGTCGGTGTAAGTTTGGTCGAAGCAATGAGATGTGCAATTATTGTTTTTCTAAATTGAAATCAAAGATCAGGAGTGGTGGCTGGTGACGTCACTGGCCGCTAAAAAGTGTATCGTGCAGTAACGTCACACGAGTTTTCAACGCGCTGGGTCGTCTTCATTTAATGTTTATTTGGAAAAACAAAAAAATACGTGTCTAGTATGTTTTGGAAATCTGACTGACGGACTAATTAGATTTTTTTAGTCAAATACCCTATTGTATTTTGGCGTGACACATTTTTATACTGTTTCAGAAATCTGAGTTTTGATAGTTCCTCTTTATCGTTTTTAATTATAAATGTTCAAAGTAGTAAGCATAAAACCTATTATCAATTATCATCACTTTCAGTTCGATTACATGCAAAACTATTGCAACAACGGTTAAAGAAGAAAATACTTAAATACTCTGTCAGCAGACAGAGTAAGTAGCATCGGCAAGATACTACACTTACAAATAAAATATAACACCAAAAATATCGTAAATACACCAACAAAAAATCCCATTACTGTTGACGTGGCATTTTTTCCCGTTCAGCCTGAACGTAACGCCTTGCGCCCAAGGGACGCTCGATCACCGTCATCTCGTGTCGGTAAACACATGACACGCCGTCCGCGTTGTCAGCTAAATTAAATCTTATTGTCGCTTAACTCGATGTGAATGACTCGGAAAATACTTTTGGGATTATAGCTTTCTGGTAATAGTTTTGGTCCGATTAAGAATTTATTTTATCGTGATATTTTCTCGTTAAACTTGTATCGGTAGGTTGATGAGATATTATCGTGTGTCGTGTGATGTGATGAATGAGTTTATAGTGAAGATGCCTTTCATTGAACAATTGAAATGTTTCATGAAAATGCCAGTATAAAAGATGTGACTTTAAATATTAAAATATGGTTTGAACATTTAATTTTTCATCATAGCATTTGGCTGACTGCATTAAGACCTAAATGGGTTCTATGAATGTCAATAATTTAAATATCATAGTTTCCTAGGTTTTTGCCGTCTTCATTCTACCGACACACTGCCCACTAACAAATTCGGAACCAAAAAACATACAAGTGATATTTTCAGCCTACCAAATATGTGTTCCTTTCTCCTATATTTACCTATCCAAACTTATTTGTCGTCGGCGTAATATGTTCTTCTCTTCCACACTTCCCTATAAATCGTCATCTCGTTCATCACCGTATTTCTTACCAAATCATCGATCTTTGGTCTTCCTCTTCTCTTACATCGGTGCAGGTACTTAAAACTTTCCTCACGACCTTTTCCTTATTCCTCCGTATCACATCATCAGGATTCCTCTTATTTGAGTCCACCAAACAATGCCGTAGCTTTAGGCATATATAACATATGATGATATAAATCATAGTCAATAGGTAATTCAAACAAATGAGGCTGTCTAACTAATTACTGGGTGACAGGGAGGTATTTACTCAGCATTAGGGGAGATTACTAGCTGTCACAGATAATTACATAGTCGAACCAGCATTAGCCGCTTTATGATATGTCAAGGAGATGGTGATGAGATATGGTATAAAGTACTCTTGTACATTATTAATTTAATATTAATACTTGTAGCTATTTAAACTGGACCTAAAAATAGATACGTATTAAGATATAAGTATGTAACTTCATATACGTTTTTTTTTCAAATCAAATCATTTTATTTCTTAACACAGGTAAATATTTACAGATCTTAAATAGAGTAACGCGCTGTGTTATGCCAGTAGGTGTAAAAAAAATTGTTATAATGAGCCACATGAACAATACCTATATGTGTTCATGGGGCTCATTATAACAACATTTTTAGCACTAAGAATATACTTTTAGAAATCATGCACAATTATTATTTCCAATGAAACTGACAGACCCAGATGAGGAACAATTTCTTATTAATTTGATGTCAAAAAATCCAAGTCAAAATAATCAAAATCATCAATATAAAATCATGCATAATTACTTTTTAAATTAAATGTGTATCACAAACGTGTATTACACAGGTAAATATACAACGGCCCCGTTGTTATTGTAACTAAAACCTAAGGACCTACTTTTATCTGTTAGGGATACAGATTGATCAAAAGATATCTCTTTCGATTGCGTGATCTCTGGCGTACAGGAAAGTAAATAAAAACCCATAGGTTTTGTCAGTAAAAGTCTGACACAACCTTCCGCTCCGCCAGGAACGAGAAAGGTCATTTGATGATTTCCCAAAAAAAAGGTTCTAGTTTTGTGAAGAGATGCTTTTATCTTAAAGTTATAATTGCATTAAAAGCCAGCATTAGATAATAGACATGAAATATACACAACAATTAATCCATATCTATACTAATATATAAAGCTGAAGAGTTTGTTTGATTAAAAGCGCTAATTTCAGGAACTACGTGTCCGATTTGTAAAAACCTTTTTGCGTTAGATAGCCCATTAATCCAGGAAGGCTTTAGGCTATATTACATCACAACTGCGACTAATAGGAGCGGAGCAAATAAATAAAACATATCGAAACTTACTTACTTGACAATATAATAAGCATTTTCTCTTGTAATAACAATGTGTGGATATTCAGGGGCATTTTAAGAGAGTTTTTACTTATATATCAACTTATCATATAAATTTTGCAATACTTCTAATTCATTAATTCGTTCTTCAAAGGTCATTTTCAAAGTTTTTATAAAATTTGCTTCCCCATTTACCAAGACATTTCGTCAAAAGTACAGCTTAGCAATGATAGCGAATTTTCATCCCATATAGTGAACACGTTTGGTCAAATTAATAAAAGTATGGTACCTCTGCTTACTATGTGTGTCCTTTCAGTTTGCTAATTACAATTACCAGTTACAGGCAAAGAAAGAAAAAATATGGCAGCCAATCAGAACTGTCGGCCAATTTCACACGAGACTGAGCTTCACCCGCTTCTTATGGCAATGGCGGAAACTTGTTCAATCAGTGTAAGTACTTAGTGATTTTCCGACCGGACCCCAGTTGGTTGGTTCAGGAGTATAATATATTGGACATGGTATTTAGTTTAGTCAATAACAGCTGATTAATCAACATTATTTTTTGTTTATGCGAAACCGGAAATATATGTATTACCAGTATTTTTAAGTAAAGAATCTATGTACAAAATTTCAAAAAGATATCATGAAAAACCACAAAGTTGCAAAGCTTGTTATCCTTGGTTGTCCCAACAAAAATATGGTCAACGGTCCGCTTTCTAAACGTATTTGGGAAAAAATATAACATGGTGTAAAAATAATTGTCTTCCGGTGCCATCATAGTTAAAGTAAATTCTAGACAGTTTGTCAACAAAACAGCAAAAGGATTCATTTGGTACTTTAACATCTGTCAGCATAATCTTTACCTGACGTCATGACGACGAAGATGAAGAAAATGAGGATAAAATTGATTACCAAAATTCTAGTACTGGAAACAATGTGCTTTTTATATTCGTAGATCCTTGAAACTTATTGAATTAAATGCCTGTCTGGTCTGAGGACGTAAACAGGCAACTGTAAGAAATATTCCCCGCTACAGGACTCGATGGTCCATAATACAACTCGACATTAGATTGCGTGGGTGTTGTAGAAATTATTGTTTTATTTTACATAAAAATATGTTGTATTTTTTGGTTTCGAGACATTTTGGGCGTTTCATTTGGGCGATTATCTACATCGAGTTGTTTATATATTTCTTTGTATTTATTTGTATATACTTTATTCATCATCATCATCATCAGGCTCTATTCGTCCCCTGCTGGACATAGGCCTCTTTCATAGCACGCCAACAAGCTCGATCCTGATCAGTTCTCCGCCAGCCACTACCAGCCACCTTTTTGATGTCGTCGCTCCATCTTGACCAAGGGCGTCCTACTCTACGTTTGCCGAGACGCGGTACATCAAAAATAAACAATATTTAGAAAATACATTGAGCACTACTAAATATACTATAGGAGGCCTTCTCGCTAAGGCAATCTCTTCCAGGCAACCATAGAATGAACAGAGATTTTCAGAGCTTTACTATTTTTTACGGTTCTTATGATAGTGGTGAACACACAGCGCTCGGTTGATCCTCAGTAACAGGTGATAGAGGCATATTTAACACTTTTAAAATGAACTAAATGCTCATACGACACAAATGTAAGCATTACAGAAGAAGACGATGGCTCTAAAGGTCGACCGTGACAAAAGCACTGCGCCCAACGAGTTTTTGGCTCCACGAACGTTATTCGTACTACCGTCTCTAGACGCTGCCTTTTGAGTGCATCTGTCGGAAAACAGGATCTGGATGGAGCACGGATGACAATTTCAAGCTAAAAAGCCACGCTCAAAAAGTTTAAAGGTCAGTTTTTGACCACCTGAAACACAAAAGGGTTCGTTTTTAGAGGCTTTTCTGGAAATAGTTAAGTACATTGAAAAGGAACTACCTTCACAATTAGTTCTCTTGCGTTTTTTAAATTGTTTGTCATGTATGTAAGTACAAAAAGTGTCAGGGTATGGTTTAATTTCTCTTAACGCTCCAATTAACGTAATTACGGCCATGTAATTAATTATGTTAAAGCGCGGATTATTTTTCATATTTTATTGCTTTAAGCTCATATTTTTGGATTATCGCAATGGTGTGTAAATATGTTGCTATTAAACAGAAAACATTATACGTAATGTTTATTTTTATTTATTTCTCCATTTATTTCAGGCATCAAGGCCCATATAAACATGTACTATACATACATATAAACATATACTATATAAATACATATAACATTATTAACTAAACCTAATGCATACGAAGTGTCGGCGTCCTATTTAGCTGACTGGAGTCATGTAGCTGGCCACGAAATCGGCGGTATACAAAACCTTTCGGCCAGAACTCTTCCTTGAGGAACTTCTCGAGATGATGTGTCGGTTTAAATTCCTGCTGTGACGCGCCTCCAACCTTTCGACCCCCTTTTATTTTAAAATTATGCTCATTAACAAATGCCGTACGGGTTGATTGAATCCATTATATACTGAGACTTACCTGTGTCTCAAAACCACGTTAAACAGTTGGTCGAGCATGTCATTTGTAAATCTTGGACAGCTATTACGGGTGGTCAAAAGGTCGAAAATCTGTCAGCCAAATGGTATTATTAAGCTAGTACAGGTAATGGGGAAACGATACTCTTTGGTCACGCGACAGCCCATCAATTCGTATTCCACAACCCAGTCGGTGTACAGATAGGCATTCACCCAAACTGATACTCATTAGTCTGGTGTGACTAGAAGCTGACTCCAATATGGTTGAGAAAGGTCCAGGCAAAGTTTGTTTGTTTGTTTGTTTGAACGCGCTAATCTCCGATTAGAAAATGTGTTTTTCCGTTGGTTTGCCAGGAAGGCTTTAGGCTATATAACATTTCGCTCCGACCAATAGAAGCGGAGCATATTAAAAAACAAAAACATTTTGAAACCTACGCGCGTGAAACCACAGGACGCAGCTAGCAAATCATAAAATAGTTATCGGAACATTTAAGGAAAAATGTTATTCTTTAAATATCTGAAATACAGCCACCCTATATATGACTCTTTAATGCCTTCCATCAAATTCAAATAACTCCAAAATCAAACTAAAACCCTACTGGACAGCAAAAAGGCTACTCCTTTAAAAGGTACTGACAGCTCATCAATAAAGTTTTGCAAACTGTGCGCCAGTTCCCATGGGTAGTGAAACATCCCATACAACTGGGGTCACGGAACGGATGTCTTAAGTGCCCCGAAAGGGCTCGGGGCGGGATATTTGTATGCCCCGTACATCCGAGAGGCTAAGTTACGGATAAGTTCGCTGAAGGGTGCCTGTCGGTTATGAGTGATGTTCTAAGACTTGAAGTTGTTTAAGTTTGGTAATTTATTGATTTGAAGAATGTCTGAACAGAGTAGTTGTGGCCTTGTTGACTTATAAGATGTAGGTCATAGGTTCGAACCCCAAGCGTTTTACTTTATGTATTTCATCACCACTGCTTTCTAAAATGGTTAAGGTAAACATCGCGAGGGAACTGGCACGACTCGAGTCAAAACTTCGAAGACATAATGTGAATTATACTACCCCTTAGTGGGCCTGCGTGGTAGATTACGGCTCACTCCCTCTTACCAAGAGGAGGCCTGGGTCCCAGGAGTGACAGCATTGTTGGCTGATTATGATAATTAAGTATGTCCAATTAAAATAAAATTTTATAAATAAATGTAAGTTTCTGAAATTTATGTGCCCTTTCTGGCGCATTAGGTCAAGCAACCTGTAATGGTAGAAAAGTATGAATAAATAAATAAATAAAAATTATGATATAAAAGAAGTACGTAAGAAAAGGTAATATTTTTTCAATGTTGTAAACTAGTTCATCATCATGAACCCTTTTTATCGTCCCACTGCTGGGCATAGGACTCCTTTCACGCAGAGAAGGATTGAGCGCCATACACTCATACTTGAGAGGCTGGTTTTCTAATCACTAGACCACCACGACTTATACTACGCCACCACGACTTATATACTAGTACTAGTGTAATATAAACTAGTCCTTGACCGCAATCCCGCCTGATGGTATACAGTGATGCAGTCGTTGATGGTTAAGCGCGATAGTTTATTAAGAGCCTATTCACTATAGCCGTGAAGACACTTGAATTGTAGTCCGACGAAAATACCACCTAATTGTTATAGTCCTTTGATGTACGCGGTATAAAAGCCGGTTTAAAAATTTTGCAACGACACCAATTAAATTAGGAAACAGACAATATTATTGAACTATTATTTACCTAATCTATACTAATATATAATGCTGAAGAGTTTGTTTGTGTGTTTGTTTATTTGTTTGTGCGCGCTATTATCAGGAACTACTGGTCCGATTTGAAAAATTCTTTTTGCGTTGGATAGCCTATTAATCCAGGAAGGCTTTAGGCTATATAACATCCCGCTATGACCAATAGGAGCAGAGCAGTAACAAAAAATGTTGCGAAAACGGGAGCGAACTCGGACGTACATATTCCTCCCATTATTTTAACAGGCGCTTATTTTATATCAACTGCGCTCTTTCAGTTAGAAGCTTACGCGGGTGAAACCGTGGGGCACAGCTAGTGACAGATATAAATTCTGCAATGTTTAATCAATTTACTGATCTGAAACTGTTACGGCCACTAAGCCAGGACATTTACCAATAGCATAATTATTCTACGCCCTATATAAAACTATGCCAATATATGGAAGCAATAAATTGATTGGTAATTTCGTCGTTTGGCATAGTATCCACCATAAACTAGCATAAGAACTCGAATCGAAATACATTAAGTACAACTCCAAGTCCGAATACATATGTACTATTTCGCCTTATTAGTGAAGCAATAAAACATACAATGAACGATACAAATGTCTATAAACGTGATGTCAAATACATATGTTTACGACAACTACCACGATCTGTCAAATGTCTTTATATGATTTTCAACTTTATCGCTACAGCGTTATGCTTCAAGTTTGATAGGGTTCACAGGTTCCTGTGGTTTGACCTGCACCCTAATTGCGTAACACACTTTTACTATCACTTTGAATATTTTTAAAGCTTATTGCTATTCCATTGTTTCCTATGTTTGAAAATGATTCTGCTCAACAACGTAAATAAGGCAATGAATGTTCTTGAACTGTCAAAATGAAACCCATTGCTACTGATAATGTGTTTCGTAATTACCCAGCTGGTGTCGTGTGTACATATCACGAGATGCTTGTAGCTGATTAATAACAGCGGCACTGGTCGATCAGGTAAAGCTATGCTTTATGAGAGAAGCCGCTTAAATATTTAAAGAGTATTATTCATTTTTGTGACTGGTTTCTGTGAGATAGTTTATGACATACTAGCTGCGCCCGTGTAGGTTTCGACATATTTTTTTTATGCCTCGCTCCTATTGGTCGCAGCGTGATGTTATATAGCCTAAAGCCTTCCTGGGATTAATGGGCTATCCAACGCAAAAAGAATTTTTCAAATCGGACCAGTAGTTCCTGAGATTAGGGCGTTCAAACAAACAAACAAACTCTTCAGCTTTATATATTAGTATAGATGATAAAATAAATCACAATTAACATCAACAATTTTTATAAAATCGGAATTAACTCCGCCATCTTGTTTTACCATACAACTTCTGTCAATGTCATTTAGACGTCAAAATATCATTATAACATTCAATGCGGAATTCACTACGCAGAGGATACAGCATTAATGTTTCCAACTACTAGGAAACAGACTTTAATCCGAGGCCGTAATCCATCACATGGGCCCATTGCGGAGGCAACTCTAGTGGTGCTTTCTCAATATAAACGTATTCCGCTGCTTTCTTCGTGGATAATGCTTTTAGAGTAATTATTTTTTTACTACAATTTTACACCGTGATTACACGTGCCCCTGTCATTTGATTTTTTCCGAAACTTAATTAATAAAAGAAATACAATACTTCAAAATCGCGAAAAATAACCTATATTTACAGTGATGTTCAGATGACTGTTAGACAAACGTTATAAGTTTCTGACAAAAAGAAAATAATAGCAGCATAGGTATACTTTTCCTCTAAATTTTGATATAAAAATAATTGAGATCTGTCGTGTTTTGTAAAAGAAAACAGCGGAATAGGAAACGTCTTTTGGTCAATGTTTTTGTAGGTAAAACCAGCCTTAGCTGCAACTGTCCTTTTCGCACTTTATCAGGAGAGGTTGGAAGCAGCGTGACGGCAATAGTTTCTTCAAATACCTATTTTCCAAATTCCTCGGCACTAGAGTCCTCTCTTGAAGTTGAGGTTCTTCAAGATTTTTTCTTCACTACGTACCTTCAAGATAAGGTGACTATCGAAGGGATCAACGAAACGAGATGTTCAGTTAATCTGCCACGATTAGCAGCTGTATTTGTTTTCCCCTTTGACTAACATTATCAGTATTTAACCCTTCCGTACTTACAAATTCATGGGCTTTTGTTATTTAAGTTCGTTCATTCTACTTTATGACTGCCACTGCGGTCACTGGTGTCAGACTTTCTATTTCTGTCTGTTGTCTGGCAGTTAACGTGTTAATATGTCACATTATACAAAGTTATTTTTTTGTCTATGCGAAATATTAATATAGTTTGTTCAGAATAAGCAACTGAATCAATTATAATCATTTTTACACTATGTTATATTTTTCCCTAATATATTTAGAAATTGTTGCACTGTGGTTACCGAGCGCGCACGGTAGATCATAGTATTGCAACAGCTGACGCCAGAGGTCAACGCCCCGTTCGCCCGCCTGAGCTGAGCGTGGACCATATTTTTGTTGGGGCAACCAAGTAGGATGCCAAGCTCATAACTTTAGGGATTTTCATGATATCTTTTTAAATTTTTATACATAGATGCTTTACTTAAAAATACTGGACACGTGTGGCTTCGCATAAATAAAAAATAATGATTTATAGGTAAATGTGAATGCTTGCACGATTTTTACTCAAACAATCATATAAGCTTTTACTTTTCGTCCCGGATCCCAAATAAAGTCGCAAGCTACGTATGTAGTGTGTTCAGAAATATATCTACATAATTTAGCATGACTTTATCGACAGGTTGAGGTATCACATAACATTCGATAGTGAGTGAAGTATGTGAAAGGGTGAGGAGGAAGGTATGCCGAACATGTTTATAGGGAAATATTTGCACGTCACGTGTCAGCATGTTGATAATATTATTATTAGGCGAAATACACACGACAAAATATCAAGCTTATGCATTTTCAGATTATATTATTGTCTTCGTTTTGTTTCTTGCCTTGTTTTTCGTATAGTTAGAAGTTCCCTTACTACGGAAATGTCGATATTTGATATATGTATATCGTCGTGCTTAGGTACTTATTTGAAACAGAATTTTGAAAGTGTTACAGAGAAGCTGTAGCACTTTCTGATGGATTGTTATAATTTTATAATTTTATAATTAAATTAGGTATGATTCATGAACTTTAAAACTTTAACTTTGTCGGATTATAGTTTAATTATAAAACGACTCGATGGATAAAACCTAGGCTTAAACATACAGAATATGGTTTATTTAAATCACATTTTGTGGACCATATTTTTTATACCAGAAGAAAGTTTGTTTTCAAATACCATAAAAAACATACGCTCTAAAACAGCTTCCCTGTTCAAACCTAGGTGTATAAGTACCTATGAATTGTCTATGAAGTCTACCTGTATACATAGGTATACAGGAGGATAGGGAAACTCAACATATTGGTTGAAAGGTGCTAGCATTAGCGCTAGAAGTTATTAGTAACAAATTTAGTCCAGTTAACTGAGGTTCTTATCTAGATGGTTACGAGCTGTGTCTATTCTTCGATCTTTTTACATAGTCTCAGAAATGAAAATCTTATAATTTTTTATGTTTTTAACCATTTTGTTTTGATTCCTAGTTTAAATAAAAAATCAAATGTAATTTATTTAAATTAGCTGCGAATCAGCACTTTCTGAACGCTAATATTACATACGTCAGCCCCCCAAAACTCTCACTCTTCACCATTTCCTAGTGCTGTCGCTGAGAAGAAGAAGTGGCGGAACAAACTTCCTAGCAGGACAGCTGTTTGTTCAGTTAAAAAAACCTGACTTTATACAATACTATGCAATCATGCATAGTATTGTATAAAGCCAGGTTTTTATCCAGTGAACATATCAATGTTCACCGGACTTAATTTGTTAGTAATGACCTCAATTTAACCCCTTTTAAGGAAAATGTCGACGCCGGTGAGCAGTGGGCAGCTCGCCGTCCGGTGAGGACCAGGCCCGAGTCGATGGCGCGTTGTATTTCACGCGCACCTCAATGAGATGTTAGCACATCGTGACGGGGTCCACGAAGACTGATGCCTCCTGGATCAGGGTTGCGGGTTGGTTAAAAAAGAAACAGTGACCCTGGCGCACAGACAAGTGAAGAAACACGGATGGGTTTTAATCAGTAAAAGTCTGACATGCCCTTCCGCTCCGCCCAGAGCGAAAAAAAGGCAAATGTCGATATGTGTGTGTTACATATTTATTTAGATCTACCCTCACTATGAGGCGCGATAGTAAACTCGTGCTAGTGGCTGTAGGGCTGCGTGGTGAGAATGTGGAACGTGCGCACTGTGGCATATTTACGAATATTCGCATTCCACCTGTCGATCACACTGTAAATGTATATCCGAAATATGTTTTTTGAGTAATGATCAATCTATAATGTTCCCACGGTTGGGGTACAAGAAAGGTGAGTCGTAATCAACAGGGCTAGTGCAGGTAGGTAGATGTCCTCCGTGGCGCAGCGGTCAACACGCCTACCTGCGACGTGGAGGCCCCGGGTTCGATCCCCGGCCAGGTCATGATGGAAAACGATCTTTTCCTGATTGGCCTGTGTCTTGGATGTTTATCTATATATGTATCTATTATAAATATAGTGTCATTGAGTTAGTATCCCATTACACAAGTCTCGAACTTACTTTGGGGCTAGCTCAATCTTGTGATTTGTCCGTATATATTTTTATTTTATTAATAGGTACGTGGGACACTCAGAAAGTTTTGCTATAATTAAAAAAAATGTTACGTGTTATCATTTTCTTAGCCTTTTCTCAATTTATGATATCGACTGCCAATCTAGTCGGATGCAGCTGATTAACAGTATTAAACAACATTATATTTCATTATACAAAACTAGAATATATTTTGTTCAAAATAAGCAACTGAATTGATTCCAATAATTTTTAGACCATATTATATTTTTTCCCAAATACATTGAAAAATTGTTGCAGTGTGGTTACCAAACGCCCAACACAGCTGACGGTAGATCAGAGTACTAGGCGCGTGAGTCAGGCCCCCGCGCCGGTGAGCGGGGCATTGACCATATTTTTATTGGGACAACCAGCTAAGATAACGCGCCCATAACTTTGTGGTTTGATAAACCACAAAGTTATATCTTTTTGAAATTTCGTACATAGATTCTTTACTTAAATATATTGGGCACGTGTTTCGTGTTTTACATATATAAAAAATAAGGTCGTATATAGAGCACAGTTACTGGGTAAGACGATACTCCTTGGTAAGATTGATTGTAAGATTTTCGAGTTCCTGACCATCCAATAAGACTGACAAAGATCGATGAATGACAGCTGGCACCAAGACTTAAAATGAGGAGTTTTGACGGGAAAGCTAAGATGAGTCACACGCGCATTTTTCATTGGACTTTTAAAATTATTTATAGTGTGGTTTACTAAATAAAATAAATAAATATATATGGACAAATCACACAGATTGAGCTAGCCCCAAAGTAAGTTCGAGACTTGTGTTATGGGATACCAACTCAACGATACTATATTTTATAATAGATATATATATAGATAAACATCTAAAACCAAGGCCAATCAGGAAAAGATCGTTTTCCATCATGACCTGGCCGGGGATCGAACCCGGGGCCTCCACGTCGCAGGCAGGCGTGTTGACCGCTGCGCCACGGAGGACGTCAAAAAAGCGCGTGACTTATGTAGTAAAAAGTGCATTCGGTAAATTTTCTTAAAGAACATTGAAATATCGCAGCATAGAGGCCACATCATGACTTTGCTTCAAACCGTCCTCATAGACGGTTCACGCGGCCGTCTTTTTCAACTGTCATTGGCGATATCCGCCATTAGGTATTGTGAAATAAAATTTTCAAAGAATTTCTATGATTTGTTACACGCGTTATTGGCAAAATTGTGGTATATGTATATTCCACAGAGGCCACTGATCAAGAGTTGAGGTTGAATCTCACGTTGAAAAAAGAAGAATAAGACTTAAAATGAGGTTTTCAAGACATGGGACCGTCTTGATATGTAACGATCCACGAACTAACCAGCGAAGAGTAGTCTGATCGATCAACCCGTGTGCTTATTATTATTGAGCTGACCAGCCAAAACTTATATATTATTGCAAAATATCGTTAGAGCATAAAATATAAAAGTAGGTAGGTGTGGAATCCGTCTACGGTACCTACGTCAATCGCATCGAAAGTATCCAAAGAAAGTTTTGAAGGTGCATATTCAGTTTAGATCCAGAAATTATCTGCTTAATTACTACAACCGATGCAGAAAGTTTAACATTCTTCCACTAATTGAGCGGAGAAAAATTGCCGACATGGTATTCCTGTTCAATATGGCTAATGGTTCAACCGACTGTTCCGAATTACTGAGCAAAATTGGGTTGCGTGTTCCATCCTTCAATTTGAGGAATCATCAGCCTCTGTGCGGTGCGTAGGTATACCGGCAAAACTCTTATATGATACTCTTATCGTACACTACTTACTACTACACACACTACACTAGCACACTACTTACTAGCAGAGCATAAACCTTAAAATAAATAAAATAAAATACACTGCAAACGAACAATAAATATGATAGTTTGACATATTTTTTATATGAAATTTATTTGATTATCAAAAAAATTGTAAAATAAATCTAATAATAGTTGTAGTGGAATTTATCTTTCTAGATAAATTCCTAACTGATCAACAGCATGTATCGACATTTCATACGAATACAATTTACAAATAACCGGACTGATACGTGAAACTTAGGAAATCTTCGGAGCAAGGCGAACGGGCAGACGTCGGCGAAGTTCGTCGAAGCTTTCGTGTCAACTTACTGATCACGCCAATATCGCCTCACTCACTATACTAAACGCCAGTCACGCAAAAACTGACCTTAACCCTTAATCATAAGGAGCAAGGTAACCGCAAAAAGGTGATCATTTTTGAAGAATAGACGGTTGAGATTTAACGTACCAACTCTGTTATGCATCAGACAAAATTTACTCTTATTGCATAGTGTTAAGGTGCAAGAGGCCAGTATTATGTAAGTTGAAGAATAAGCTGAGTTTCACGTGACTGGACATGCATTTGCGAGTTGCTAATACTTTTTGTGATACTCTGTGGTCGATATAATGAGTATGTGTGATGTTGTGCCTCTTCGTTTACTTACAGATTCATTTATATCTGAGTTACCTCAGACAAGGTGATATTATAAAATATTCAAAATCTAGTCCAAAATTTATTGAAATACGAGTAGGTACTATGTATTATTCAAGCTTCTTGGGTAAGTTATTGGTAATTAGAGTCTATATTTCTCTCATTAAATGGAACGTTCCCCCTCCCCCTAATAAAAATCTACAATCTTTCACACTTATATAATGAACTTTACGTTATAACAACGCCCTGTATAAAATGAGCAGTGGCGGTGGAGTGGTCACAGGTGTGCTTTACGAGTTGTACGATAAGCTCTTTCTCTTTATTTGGTGTCAATTATTTCATGAGCACTGTTCTCAAAATGCCGAAGAAAACCACCATGAGGAAATCGACATCTTCGAGAGCCAGAAATTCAAAGACCAACCCGCACTGGGTCCGCGTGGTCGGTTTCTACCATTTACCAAATCCTATCACATAGAGAGGTTCTGTGTCCCTGCGGTACAAAAATTATAGGCTCATAGTGACATAATTAAGCATAAAGTGTGTAATTTGAAGCATATAAATTAAGAAGCTCCAAAATTTATAAAAAGATTGTTCAAAAAAGAGGTAAAAATCTTTTGAAACTCTATAAGCAAAGAACAAAACATCGATGACCTAAAACGTTGTCCAATGTGTAAAATTTTGTCAATAATTCAGAACAACGGCCTCTTTTGTTTTTCCAACTCATTGACATAAAATTTTATAAGCATAACTATTTTAAATACCCATCATACATAATAATTTGCGCTGTGATTGGAATGTGCCAATAATATTGCAGGTTGGCGTCAGAATTCGGCATGCCGAGCGTGCCGTCGCTGATGTCCGGCTATGCAAGATATGCACCAGCAGAGCTGTTGGAATGTGCTCGTGTTTGGTCCTGGTACATCATTGTTCGAAGGTGAAAGGGTATAGTGTTGTCTAATTTTCGGGTGTTGAGATGGTCTTAATATAAGGTTAAGTTTAAGTTTTCGACGGAATTAGATTTAAGTATTTTTTTTTTTTTGGGATGGATAAAAAATGTTAAGTTCGCGTCAGAACATGTCATCATCATCAACCTTTTTTATCGTCTCATTGCTGGGCACAGGTCTCCTCTCATACAGAGAAGGATTGAGCGTAATCACCACTCTTTCTCAATGCGGGTTGGCGATTTCAGACTTATGTTTTCCTTCATCTTCAGTCATTGGTGTCTAAGATATACTTAAAAAGGTCAGAACAAGTGATCTGAACGAAAATTCGTAAGATGGAGGGAGAGTACACCACTGGGGCGGCGAAGGAGATGTAGTAATATCCCCGTGTCTTTCTACCGCGTCACGTAAATGTATGGCGCTCCTGCTGTTTCGTTTAAGCGGTGCAGGACACTTGCGCGAGTGCACCTATGTTCTTGTACCTACTACGCATATCCATGGATCGTGTCTGCTGAGGACTCGACAGGCTGTATGCATACCTACTTATGAAATTCGTGTATATGAAGTAATAAAGCGATCCATGCGAAATTGTTCCCTGAACATTCCAAAATGTATTACGTTAGTGTTCAAGTATTCACTTCTGCCGCCACCCGTTGTTTTTTTGTTTATCTTTTTTCAAGTCAACCAGAGCACCTATAGGTAAGTAAATGACCTAAGCATCAACCAGCCAGTTCATTAAATGTTCTATTAGGCTTATTGGCTGAATGTCATTCAAACCGCCCATTGAACGACGCCGTTCAGTTAAAAGGCTAAACAGTTAACTAAATACATGATTAACCCAGTAGGCTAAATCATTAACAAACATTATTTTCATAGTAAATAATTCTAGTTTCAATAAAAACAATTCAGTTCTTTTGTATCTTCAGTTTAGAAGCTAGGTACGAATACGTGTTATCTGCATATATTCGTACCAAACTTTCCTCAAAGCTCTAACATTCTGTAAAGTGACGTGAATATTTTACAGGTATTTGGCTGAATATTATAGACATTTTAGTCCTCCACATGAATATGCAGACGGGCAGTGTGTTCAGCTGGTCTGAATTAATAATTAAATGCGAGAGCAGGCTTAAGAGCTCACCAGAGCACGATATGTAGGTGAGTACCTACCTACAGACAAATGTACTTAAAGGCTTTTTAATTAACAATCAGGCTGATGATATCTGGACATTGTTTTAAAGACTGTGATAGTAATCCTATTCGGTAAGAACATAAGTTCTGTACCTTACTACACTCACTGCCTACGTCGAGTTTCTTTTTTGTAGAACTAGTCTTTACTATCCTTCGCAAATCTGAAATAGCTATAGCCACTTTTATATTTAAAAATTTCATATTATAGATACATATATACATATATCTCACCTAGCAATACATTGACACATCTATGTGTTTCATATTTTACAGACACAAAGATCAAATATCTTATAAATTTTTGAAATTAACTTATGAGTCAAGTTTTTTTTTTAATAATTATAAATTTGTACTGGACTGCAATCCCGCCGCCGTTGATGGTAAAGCGCGCTAATTTATTAAGCCTGTTAATTTAAAAAACTTAGTGAATAGGAAGGAAGACGGCAGTTGAGTGAGGTAATGCAATGTTAAGTCCAACTACACGACCAACGATGCTGCACCAGAGGGAGATTGATTTGGAGACCCTCCACGACCAAACTCCCGACACAATAACATTTGGCGCATCGTACTCGGCACCCATCGCAACACAACTGCTCAGACCCGTCCTCCGTACGGTTTCACCAGACATCATGCCGGAACACGACGAATCGCTTGGCGGCCAGACTTCGTCTGGTGAGTGGTAACTTCTGCCGGCAGTCCATGTTATGGCCTACCACCACCAGTTTACCATTTTTTACAGATTCATGATTATACTACATAGTAACCACACGCAGTGATCAACGGGTTCGAGGTTCTAGCCATCATCATCATCATCATCTCAGCGTTTATCCCGGTTGCATCCGCGGCTTTCGCGTTAGAGCCCGGGTTGGATTCCGCTTTATTGCTAGGTTTTCTCCATTTCGCGCGATCTTTAGCATCCTGTAATGTGAGATTTTTGGCACGCATGTCATCTTTTACGTCAAGCCAACACTTCTTTGGTCTACTCCGCTTGTTCCGGCCCGGCGGGGGCGCCATGGCAGGACATTTGTTACCCACGTAACATGCTGGTTTTCGTAAGACGTGACCGTACCAACGTAGGTGACCCTGCTGCAGTTTGTCGACTATGTCACGGATATGGAAACTGCTACGGATGCGGGAGTTCATGACGCCGGCTTTCCGCGTAACTTCACACATCCGCAGCATTTTCATCTCCGTGACATGCAGCTTCTGCTTGTGTCGCTCAAGCACAGGCCACGCCTCACTGCCATACAGGAGAACATGTCTAATGATGGAAAATCAGCAGTTAGACTGGTAAAGCGGACCCCAGACTCCAAAAGCAGAAAAAGCTTTGGATGCGACTGAGATTAAGGCTGAGATGATGATAAAGATAATAAGTAGCCCCCCTAAAGCGTTAAAAATGGGCTATTTATTACACTGAGTTGACATACTTAGTACGGAATTCTAAAAATAAGCCCACAAAAGATGGTGATAAGTTTCTATTTAACTAAGGAACCCTAAAAACAGTAACTGTCTCGCAGGTTTAGGCTAGGTTTAAAGTTAAAACTCGGTTTGTTATAAAACTGTAGTAGGTTTCGTTTGCTATTGATTATGATAATCATGTATTCTTCCATAAATGACAAATAAATTAAAAAACCTTTACCACCAAAACTTTAATGTGTTTTTGCAAACGTACCTAGTTGCAAAAACACATTAAAGTTTTGCATTCGCCAACCCGCATTGAGCCAAGCGTGGTGATTACGCTCACTCCTTCTCGATAAAAAAAGGTTGATGATGATGATGATCATAGGTACGTAGCTGTGTATTGTACTGTTTTATCATTATTTGGTACCATTTTACTATGACCCTTTAACGTTTATACTATTTCACAAAAAAGTATCATAAAACAAAATGTGTATAATATTTTCATTAAGGCAACATTACACCAACATACCCCTTAACTTCTACTCAGCTACACACGAGACAAAGAAAAAAAATATCGAGAGAAAATCTTTCGCTTCCTTCTTTATCCTTTAAGAACTTAGTGAAAGCAAAAAACCTAAGCTCTAAAGCTATGCAAATGTGCAAAGGTCTTGAGGGTCTTAGTAGAAGGGCGGGGGGTGTGAGGGGTAAGGGGGTGAAACTAAGGGGTGACCGGACAAGGGGCAAGGCGAACAAAATGCCATCACTTTGTACTACGTTAATCCTTTAATAGCAATCGAGCCAGCGATGGAGCCATAGCTATGTTGTTGAGATTCTTACAGTGCTTAGGTTTTTCTTTGTCTTTGTTTTGATTTGTTTCGATATGATAACAAAGAATAGCCATTTCTATATCATTTGAAGTATTTGACCAGTGTGTGTTGCCAGTGATGACATACGGAACGGAAACGTGGTCGCCCACAATGGGCCTCATACGAAGGCTCAGAGTGACACAAAGGGCGATGGAAAGAGCTATGCCCGGAGTTTCTCTGCGCGATCGAATCAGAAATGAGGAGATCTGCAGAAGAACTAAGTCACCCACATAGTTTATCGAGTCGCTAAAATTAAATGGTAGTGGGCGGGGCACATTGCTCGTAGAACCGATGGCTGTGGGGCAGTAAGGTTCTGGAGTGGTAGCCATGTACCGGAATACGCAGCGTAGAGAGGCCCCCAACAAGGAGGATCGATGACCTGGTGAAGGTCGCGGGAAGCCGATGGATGCGAGCAGCACAAGACCTGTTACCGTGGAAAGCCTTGGAGGCCTTTGTCCAGCAGTGGACCTCTATAGGCTGAAGAAGAAGAATCCACACCCGAATTGCGTAATACACTATTTATTATTATCAATTGATATCCATTTGAATCATATTGCTATCCATTGCTACATACGTATGTTCAAAAAATGCACATATCTGCTCAACAATGTAAATAACGCAATGAATGTTGTTGAACTGTCAAAAATAAACCTATTGCTGATGATGATGTGTTCCGACCGATTTCGGCCACGGCGACCACTTCGACTCCTAGCCGATGATTTGGCGCTCATGCGCCCGAAGATGGCTTATGTAGCCTATCTTGGCGGCGAAACTTCGTGCACACTGAGGGCACGTAAGCACGCCGTCGACGTAGTTGTATGTGATGGCAGCAGGTGGGCGGGCCTTTAATTGGTCGCGTTTGGCATCGAGGACACCTTTGCGCTGCTCCTCAAACTCGCGCACTTGTCCGTACACCATTCTGCGCCATTCTGGCCATTTTGCTGCCAAACGCTCCCATTCAGAGGGTTCTATATTACATCTCTTCATGTGCCGTTTTAAGACTAGTACTACTACTACTCATCATCATCATCTCAGCGTTAATCCCAGTCGCATCCGTAGCTTTTCAGCTTTGGAGTCTGGGGTCCTCTTTACCAGTCTACTACTACTACTATTGCTAATGATAGTGTGTTACGCAATTAGCCTGCTGGTCGAGTTTGTAAGAATACGTGTAAAAGTGTACTAGACTAGCGAATAACACTATTGACATGATAAGGTAAACGGCCCAGTAACCGTTAAGTTATGAACTTCGCCGAATTTGCATGAGCACTGGGTTAAAACTAGAAGACTTACAAAAATAATTTTTACTTTACTGTTTAGATAATTTAATATACTTTTAGTATATTATGATTCTATTAAACTAGTGTAAAATTTAATTAACTATAAAACAATAACACTACAAAAAGGGCCAATTGTACCAGTACCCGGTAGAGTTGTACTAGTTAACGTTAAATTGTCCCGGTAACCGGTAATTTTTGACGCGAAATTGTACTCTATTGCTTTACGTTAAAGTTCATAGAAATACAATATATTCAAATAAAATATTACTGAAAAACATTAGGGTCCGTATTTAACCAACAAATAAACACGATTTGTTTTAACTTTTTATAATGTATGTTTTATAAAGTACATATACCTATATAAAAAGAAACAAACAAACTCTGTCCGTCGTGGATTGTCATTCCTTCTTCGAGAAGTGCCAATAGTCCATCACTTCTTTAAACCACGCCCTTAAACTGCTTTCCTGAACTATAAAGCACGGGTGTGCATCAGATTTTGAGACACTTGCTGGCCTATTACAGGCGGCAGCTTCAACCAAACGACCGAGTCTGCCATTATTAAAAGCATTTTCTCGCTTAATTTTTTTTACTAAATAAACTAACACTATCCAATAACTGCTCCTTAGTGACATCTGAAATTATTTATTTATTTATTTTACCATTTAATATATTAACAAAAAGAAAAAACATAACAGATAAAAGGTACAGAGATGATTATATCATAAAAAATCTCTTGGTGGTCTTGGTGGGGAGGCGACTTGAGAAGGTTTTCAAGATGCGACCTTTTGCTTTTTTAACGTGGATAAATCCGATAAAAAAGTTTCCCCCTTATTTCGTCTGGGAATAAGGGAGAGTTATGTCGGCTTCCTACCATCTAAACGTCCACTATTCCTTCCAGTACCATGAGTCGGGGAACCGGATACTTGTACATTCGGTCCACACACGTGGGGACCAAGTGCGGCCGATCTCTCGACCACACATCCTTCCACTAAGCTGCGCATACTGCATGTCACGCTCGAGCGACGATGCGGCCCCAATTTCGTCGCCCGCATGGTCCTTCTTATGGTGGCCAAAGATCATGAAGCGCCCTTCGACGCCTGGCTACCCTTCTCATGCGAGTGGAGTGAGAGTCATCTGCTCTTTTTCCCTTTCTGCGGCCTCCATTGCATGCACTATCTTCTCGCAAAAAGAGGCCATAGCATCCCCCACGCTCCTTCCTTCTTCGCTTTCGACCATGAACTGTACTACGGCCGGGAGTGAGATATCACCGGCACCAAGTGTCGCGACTATGGCACAGCGCTGGTGGGTCCAAGCTGAGCTTTCCTCCAGCCTAGGTGGCGCTTTGTGCTCAATTATTTAAAAAAAAGTCATATGATGTATTCTCATCCAAAAAAAGTCCACATTGAGCGGAGCGGAAGGGTGAGGGTCTGTTTTAACCCACCCGTGTCCCTTCATTTGCCTGTGCTCCAGGGTATCTCTTATTATGGCGGCACACTCAAGCAAGCAAGTCAGCTCGAAGGTTTTTACGGCACCAGAAGTTTGAAAACATGAAATGAGTTAGATCTTTCGAAAAACAATTGAAGGTAGATAAATATGCAAAATAATTACCTTTAAATAATAATAATCTCTAGAAAGATTCAATTATGGCAAATCAATCTTTAGTACTTATTAATGATTTTTAACACCTGTTCTGACTGAGACTTGCTCCCAAATCAGAACTCACGTGAGTGACTTAATGAGTACAAATGAAAGCCGTGCTGGAAATATGGGAAAGTACGGGCGTAAGAATATGTAGACGAGAGTTCCAACTAATGAGGCATAGTCATCAAAAAATAAATAAAAGAAAGACATATGTTAGGACTCGAACTGCATTATGTAAATGAAATAGCCAAGAGCTTTTCGTCCTTGCTTCAGTTTCAGCTAGGAACTACCATATTCTCCATGGTACTCCAAACAGTACGGTATACTACCATATATCGTACTGTTTGGAGTACCGTACGGTATATCGTACCAATACTACCATACACCGTACTGTTTGGAGTACCATGGAGCAAATGGTAGTACATGGTAGGTATACCACGGTGTACGTTGCATGACAAAATACTTGGCCACTATGTTGTTAAATTCCAAAACCATGTTTAAATAATTAAATTACCATCTGCTAAGTAATAAACGTGTTTAATTTTTTGATTTCCAAAACAAATTATTCACATTCTAGTCGCAGTAGGCTTTTTTATATACTTCATAGCTGATTCAAGAAAAGCTTGTAACGCAACCAGTACAAAAAGTGGTAAACCATACAAAAAAACGCAACCAAATTCACGTGGTACCAAAACAAACTAAATGTCTAGTAACTACATCCTTTTGATTCAAAGGAAAATAATGCTTAATTCAAGACAATAAGGACTATAAACGGATTTAAATGCAGCTGTTAAGGCATGCCCCAGTATCCGGCAGAAAATATTTAATATAATCTACAGTTTCAAAGCAAAATGAGATCTATTCCAAAGCAATAAGAATAGAATAACGGGTTTTGGTGCAACGTATGTAACTGGTTTGATAGTGTACCAATATCCGGTAAAAATCGCACATTTTTACCGGGTACTAGGTCAAGTAGGGGTTTGAGTGTACCAATAGATGTAACATGTAAAATTATTTACTTTTCGATGAGATTTACCTCAATTTATAGATTAAATCGTTAAATAATATACACAATTTATTAAAAAAATTAACACTCTTACCTTAATTTTATCCGTCGAAATATGGCTAGATAATTTCTGCGACCGGGTGGGTTCGTAGTTCACTGACAGAACTTTGTACTTAAAGATAATTTTACTATACCATACTTTTATTTTCTCACAGTTTTTACATTATTAAACTTTTTGGTGAGTGTCGCCATCAGAATTGTATAAAATAGTACCAAGAATAAATTGCTATTTACAAATTTTAATTTAGTTTTGCTAGAAAGACGCTAATATTAAAAAACTGACTAGTTAACGGCTACCGGGACATTAACGGAAATAGGTACTCTTACCTTACTCATGTACTGACATAAGTGTCATGTAGTGTTGTTTTATTAATATTCTACTATCTTTCCGCCCGCGGATTCGCCCGAGTGGAGTTCGGTTATATCGCGCTTTTTAGATTTCCCTAGAGAATATTAAATTTTTCCTTGATAAAAAAGTAGGTACCCTATTATTTAATCCGGAATCCTAACTTTACGTCTGCAAAATTTCAAAGCAATCCGTTCAGTAGTAACGGCGTGAAAGCGGAACAAACAAACAAACAAACAAACTCACTTTCCCATACCGGATGACATTTATTCGAAGAAAATAGGGTATAAATAAGTAAACGGAGTAGAAGCTTATGATATATTATAATAACTTATATATTTTATTTTAAGATACAGAGAAAATGATCCAGCAATAAATATATTTGCAGTAAAATTTACATACCAAAACAATGCAAAAATATTTCTTCAAAATAAATTGATTAAAAAGTATCAAATTTTTAACAATAAGCACCTTAACTACTAACAAAATTATGGGTTATGTGTCTTTAAACAAATTTTACATACCTATTTAATATATTTATATGCAGAACACACACTTCATAGGCAAAAGAATACCTTGTTTGTACAGAGGACAACAGGTCAAGCTACCTGAAACTATTAAATATTCCCAATCAACCTTGAGCATTAATGCTTTACTGCTAAAGTTGAAAATCTAATAAAGAAATTTGACAGATAGTAGTACCTCGATGTGCTGTCGTCAATATTTAAAAAAAACAAGTCCTTCTTCTTTTTTCTTCACAAATTAGAATGCCATTGCAACTAGTCCACCCATCAAAATTTATCTTATCAGATATGAAGCAAATAAATAACATTTTAGTTGAGTTATCGTCGTAGGGCTGTCCCTAAGGTCCAAGGGTTCAGGGTCGTCACACATCGCCTCAATAAATCTCTGGGGTGGACAAAGAAATGATAAACACTCTTGTGCGTATGAGTTATGGCGACTGTATGATATATTGCGTGGTAGTCACCCCTACTGGGCTTTGTATGGTCGAGTATATTTGTAGGCAGTCGTACACTGATTGCATACTAGAGGCGCTAGACGCATTAAGAATGAATTTGGAGATTTGTATACTGAATTTATGTAAGTTTTAGATGTTTTTTTATGCATGAAGCATTGAACAACTATTGAAATTACATCACATGTCTCCCGAAGAATTCGACAGAGATTTACGTAATATTATCAGATTTCGACAATCATGTATTAAGTCTTTTGCCACCTACAGACACAAATCCAGAGTTAATGTCGCTTTTAGATGGTAAAACCCGATAAAATGCTCAGCAGCGCTTGCGACCACTAGATCAACGAGGCTGTCATTTTACCCATACGATTAACGACAAAACTTTGTACTTTCCTGATTAACCACTCCGTTTCGATTCACAGGAATCTCAGCTGCTCTGGCAATTGAAAGAAACAAGACTCAGCCCACTACCGAGCTCCAGTCTTCGGAGGGAAGTGATGTAGTGGTATCTACGATGGCATATACAAACAACGCATCTTACTGACCTCAGGCAAATCCTGCATCTCGCAAGCAGAGTTTTCCGCGGAACACATAGATACAACTTTCCGAAATCAACCGTTGGACAAGTGTCCTTCAGACACCACACCCGTCTGGGCAAAAGATCTTCCCTTTTTATAGTGGATAAGTGAACTTTACACCCTGCTCCTTACTTTAATTCACTTTACTTTGCAATAGCGTTTGCGACCACTACATAACGAGGCAGTCAGAAAATTAACTTTTTTAATAGAATGTAGGTATTGTAACCAAGGATTGGTTACAATACCTACTGAGTACGTACCATCGACGTAAGTTTTTAATGCTAACAATGAGATCCAAAATCAATCCCCGAATCCCGTTGAGGTCCCAAAAGTTTTGTATTAATTAACGTTATTAGAACATTTCCAAGTTGTAATTTAATACTTTGTTGTTGTATTCCGGATAGCTGATTAATTAGTAAGGCTGATATGAAAAGTGGGCGAGTTTGCGAGTTTCTTTGACTTAATAAGCAAAGTTCTACAAAACGTCTTTCTGACTGAACTTGGACGCTTTGATGAGACGAGGGGTTGACGGGGATGTGATTAGGACATCTTCGTGTTCTCTTCATAAATAAATTCTCGTTTGTGTCAGATCTTTTTAAATCAAGAGTTTTTTAATAAGCTTCATGATACAAATTTAGCCCGTTTTTTGCCCATGGTCCACCCGCCTAGTGCACCTAGGGCGGTTATGGGATTTTTTCCCATAGATATTCCCGAAACCTTAGTTTCGGGAATATCTATGAATCGCATACTAATACTAATTCTTATACTTACATACACACACATACTAATACATATATTATGTTTTTTTAGGTTTAAAAAATTCACAATGCCATTCATCTTTTTGCATCATGCAACTGAGCAATTACTAATTGTGAGACGCAAAAAGTATATGCTCTTATATTATAATCAAAAGTTTGATATAAAAATTGACGTATGTAGTATGGAAGTACTTTTGTGGATAAATTGCGAAGATAAGGCGTGTTTACATGGATACGTATCGCGTTATCGCGTAACTGTCAGCCGGTGTCTGAGTGACGTATCGCCCACGCTACCGCCAAGCGTCGCCGTCTACTTTACTTTGTATATAACTCACATGTATTGGATATTTTTTTCTTCCACTATGTATCAGATAATGATATATTTGGAAATGATTTTAAGAATACCTCACTGGAGTTCTGCCTCGCATAGGATCAGCCTTCGCTTAGCATTAAATATTATGCTGATCGAAGGCCCTTTGGCGTTCTTATTTTACCCCAACTTGTTCTTTACGTGTTTGTGCTCTTTATTGGCGCCAAGTTTACTGCAAATATATGTATTTTCTTTCTTTTATGTAGATTCAAAAATGTTTTTATCATAGATCATG
The DNA here is from genome assembly GCA_017933935.1 of Sesamia nonagrioides. Lineage (NCBI taxonomy): Eukaryota > Metazoa > Arthropoda > Insecta > Lepidoptera > Noctuidae > Sesamia > Sesamia nonagrioides. Next base: position 779,223 of record JADWQK010002354.1, read on the forward strand.
AACCATTTTTTCATCACTAGGTAACTCATAAGCGAATAAAAAATGATGAAATAATCTAAAAGCTAAATTAGGGATGATTTAAAGGTTTAAGCTGAAACACCGCCAAAATTATTTAACTAATTCGTTGCACGGCAAACAGATATGAATAAATCAACCAAGATTGCAATAACAAACTGAACCACAGTATCCTTAATCACCCCAATTAATAAATACCACCTACAGTCCCCACACGGCGTCTTGGGAGACGTCTCGTAAGGTAAATATAACAAATGGCTGGCTTGGGGCCCCGCGTCACCGGGCCGCATAAATCATACGCGCCCGTCTGATCCCGCCTTAATATACTGCGAGAAAAAGTAACCCGGCCCTGCCGGACATAGGAATACACTTAGCACGATGTACTTGTATCAAGTTTTGGACTTCTTTATTGAAAAGGTGGGATGCCTTGGGCCTTTTGGGAGGAGAAGGATTTGGTAAAGTATTTTAGAGTGTTGCGGATTAAAATTGCTCGTTGTTTTGTATTTTAGTGTATTTGGCATATCGTTATCCCGCCTAAAATTATATCGTTAATGCGAATGTCAGCTTATTTGTTTGTTACACTTTCATAGCTAAACGGACGAACTGATTTTGATAAAATTTGGCGTCGGAACACTTTGAACTCTAAGGAAGACTACATGTAGTAGCTATTTTCTTTCTTGTTTTTTCTTTTATTTGGGAAGGGCAATATCCTCGGTACCTATAAAGTTGCATGTAAATAAACGTAATGCCATGAGGCGGACGCAATAGAAAATCTATTGAAAATGGTGTTCAAGGTCTAATGATGAATTTGTGAACTGATTACCAGTGACTTGTTATTTTGTTTAATACATGAAATTACCATAATAAAATCAGTTAATTTAAGCTTCAATTACCAAATGTTCATATAATACAACTATCACTATAGGTATATACTTATAAAGGTGATCCTAGCCTCTGTAAAAGTGTTGCTTATAATATTACTGTATTACAACAGAAATATGTAACACAGAAGAAAGACAAAGAAATGTAACCCTTATTATGATTTTAAAAGAGTGTCCATGGAGTTTCTTGCACGTTCTTCTCCATAGAGATCTACGCTTTGGAACGTGCAACTTAGCTTCACTTTTCTTGGACTGACCGACATTGACTATTCAAAAGCACCAACGGATGGTTAATTTGAAATAAACAATTTTGTTTTTGATTTTGATTGTTACCTATTTTTTATGTCATCATCATTATCAACCTTTTTATCGTCCCTCTGCTGGGCACAGGTCTCCTCAGACCTGTGACGATAAACCTACCTACCTATGCACGCCCGTCAGGAACCACTTAGTACAAAGACGGGTGTAAGCATTTTGATAGTGATAACAAGTTTTAGTAGACACATATACCTACAGACATGTTTTTTATTTGCATAATACTTTAATGATAAAGTGAAGTCCAGACTCTCGCACTACGTATACCTATACGTAGTATGGCCTGGACTTCACTTTAACTTACAGGAACCAGCTGAAGATCATTTTCAAGTTCTTTGAAAAAATAGACCAAAAAGGAAGCTGTAAACTTTCTACCTTTCTAGAAAATGGCAGTGAAAAATTTGGTGGCTTCATGTATGGGTTACTTATCAAGTTCTAAAATAAGAACCATGACTAGTTCATGATTGCCTTGCTCACACGGCAACAGGGCTCCAAAGACAAACCATATATCACACAGCTAATCTATATGTTTACAGAACAGATTCAAGCAACATAGATGTATCGCCCAATCCTTTACCGTAGGCCTGCGAGGCGGCACCTCGCGGCCAGAGGCGACAATAAATCAACCCCCGAGGAAATTGCCGACGACGCGACCGGGGGTGAGACGCGCAGGAGGGGGGAGTTCCCGGGAGGGGGCGATTTAATTAAATCTTGCATCGAACTCTTGAGGCCAGCCTAACGAACGACCATTGTGTTTAAATAATGTGTATGCTGACTTTTTGCGTTATCGAATCACGGCTGAACGTTCTCGGAAGAGCTTGAATTAGGTGGGGTTTGAAGAGTCAAAAATGTTGAGTGTAACTTCTTTTACTGGAATTTGAGGAGACTGTTGTTTGATGTTATATTTGGGAAGGGAAACATCCTCGGTACCTATAAAGTTACGTTTATATAAATGTAACGTCATGAGGCGGACGCAATAGAAAATCATTGATAATGGTGTTCAATGTATATATCTACTTGTAAAGGTGATCCTAGCATGTAAAAGTGTTGCTTAGGTATGCCGTATGTGGTAAGTGTAACGTCATAGAATAAAGAGGGGAAGTAGGTTATCTGCGACCCAATCCGCGATTTAATTGCCTACTGTCTTAGGGTTGACGACTGTCCGCGCTTCGTCGGTTACGGTTGTCGCCCAAACCGCTAACAAATATTTATAGACTAAGAGCTTATGTTTAAATTATTTGCTTAGTATTTAGTTTACATATACTAGTCAGTTTTTTTTTTTGTAATTTTTATTTTTAGTTTTGTACGCATAAAGAACCATTTTTATTTTTAATTAATACAAATATAAATAATACAAACATAACATCTATTGAATCACACATTTAATACAAAATTACAAATTAGCTACAGAAAAATACCTACTTTCTTCGGTTTCGACTATTACGAAACGCGTTGTTATTAAACTTTAATGTGTAATATATCCGTATCCTTGTAAATAACTTTTAGAAATATAATTTGAAAAATATAAGTCTTTTATTTGTTCATAAATAGACATACCAACTTTGCAGTTTATGTGATCATTTTTTAAAAGCTAATGTGCCGAAAAGCCGTGACGCGCGAACCTCGTTCCGTGCTAGCCGCGACTAGCGCAGTCATAGGCACTCTAATATTGTGTTTAGGTGTGCGTGCGGCGACGCATAGATACTATGGCGCACACATACAAGCCGCGCGCGGTCCGTTTGTATGAAGATAACGTACTTCCCTCTCTTTATTCTATGGTAACGTTAAGTACCTACTTATTTTTTAAGTACCTCAAAAATACTAAAACTCACAAAATAAATGTTTTGGTGAATAAAAAATAATAAAGCGGACATCATCATCATCATCATCACCAACCTTTTATCGTCCCACTGCTGGGCACAGGTCTCTTCTCATACGGAGAAGGATGGAATAACGAATAATAAATGGTCATGTTTTAAACAACGCCGGAAGTCGCGGAAATCGAAGTCTCTCTTTTGGTTATATCATCCGAATTTAGAGATACCTACTCGTACGATGGAACTAAATCAAAACGGTGAAGGAGGTACCTTCACCGTTTTGATTGAAACATTGTGAGGTAACCGGCATGTCCTACAGCCAAAAACTTTGGCTACATGTGACATTTACCAACCCGCATTGGGCCAGCATGGTAGAATGCGGCCCACTCCCTCTCACCGAGAGTAGACCTGCATCCCACGAGTGGGAACATTATAGGCTGATTATGAATTTTATGCGGAACTAAATTATTTTGTTTCATTAGGCCATGTCCCTGGACTTCTTCCGAATGTTACACCGCACAATACAAATAACCCATAAAAATTATAACTGTATAGGGTGTAACCGACAACGTAACGCAAACTTCACGAAAAGAAAAAAATAAATTAATAGACAAATAAAATTATCATCATCATCATCTCAGCGTTAATTCCAGTCGCATCCGAAGCTTTTTTCAGCTTTGGAGTCGGGGGTCCGCTTTACCAGTCTAACTGCTGATTTGGCTAAACTTCGATATTTTCCGTGAAGCGACTGCCGTCTGATCTCCACAACCCGAAGGCGATATCTAAGCATTGCAGTTAGACCAATTTTTGGACTTTTGAGTGCTCCAACAACCCGTAACGGCTGCCACTAGATGTTCTATGGCAACCGGGACCAACGGCTTAACGTGCTTTCCGACCAGACCAGTGCAAATATTCATATTCATGCATCCAAATATTTGCACTGTGCGGGGATCGAACTCGCGCCTCCTTGCGTAACGGCCGCGTTCGCTACCGCTACGCTACGGAGGCTGTCACACAAATAAAATTATGATAGTCATTTATGTCGTTAATAAGCGGTTACAGAAATCACAGTGTTTAAAAAAGTGTCTGCTCGGCCTTTGAACGTTGCAAGCGTGCCGCCATGCGTGTTTGTAGATATGACGTTGACCCCCGATGTGAACTCTATTAAATCAGCTGATAAGATAGTTTTTCGAGTTTCGTTCACATTACCATAGAATAAAGAGAGGGAAGTACGTTATCTTCATACAAACGGACCGCGCGCGGTTTGTATGTGTGCGCCATAGTATCTATGCGTCGCCGCACGCACACCTAAACACAATATTAGAGTGCCTATGACTGCGCTAGTCGCGGCTAGCACGGAACGAGGTTCGCGCGTCACGGCTTTTCGGCACATTCGCTATATCACAGATTACAGAATACTACGTAGCTAAATTAAAGAACAATGTGTGATTATCGCAGGAGAAATTTTATTAGTGGTTCCACCTGACGACTTTGTAGAAAATATTAAGAGGATGGAGCAGATGTTCCAAAAAGTATTTAAAAATGATCACATAAACTGCAAAGTTGGAATGGTCTATTTATGAACAAATAAAAGATTTACATTTTTCAGCGCCCTGCCCATGCTTTCCGAGATTATATTTGCAAAAGTTATTTATAAGGATGCGGATATATTACACATTAAAGTGTAATAATAAGGCGTTTCGTAATAAACGAAACCGAAGAAAGTATTTTTCTGTGGCTAATTTGTAATTTTGTAATAAATGTGTGATTCAATAGATATGTTTGTGTTATTTATATTTGTATTAATTAAAAATAAAAATAAATATGGTCTTTTATGTGTACAAAACTACTAATAAACTGTGTATGACTATATGTATACTAAATACTAAGCAAATAATTTAAATATAAGCTCTTAGTCTATAAATATTTGTTAGCGGGTTCGGTGACAACCGAATCCGACGAAGCGTGAACAGTCGTCAACTTTCCGACCTTTGCCAATTTATAGACACTGATTTAAAATTTTGCTAAACGTGACAACCCTAAGACAGTAGGCAATTAAATCGCGGATTGGGTCGGAGATAACCTACTTCCCTCTCTTTATTCTATGACATTACGTTTTTTTTGTGTAATTAACGAATTAATTTATTTTTACTTTAAAATCTTATCGGGTTATAAAACTATGGTAATTATGAAAGGTCTAAAGTAATAAATAGTGATTTTTTTTTCTCTGGAAAAACCCGACGTAAAATTCCACCACTGGGGGGTTCAGAATCATGTAGGTAGTGAATCCATGGTACCTACTCGTTTGTGCGTCGATGTCAGATACACCCTTTATACAATTCCGCTAAATAACACTTTACCCCCGTTTCTAATTCTCAATGAGGTGAGTACAAACGACCATGCTAAGTACTTATTCTCCTCAATGGCTCATATTTTATCTCGAAGGTCCTAAATTAGGCTTTATTACGTAAATAATATCCCCCAAAATATTCCAGCTAATTAATATAAGGGCTGTTGAGTTGAGCTTAACTTGAATTATCTTTAATTTAGAGGCTTACACTAAAGCCTTTCGTGTTTTATTATCGTTATTAAATGATGGATTGTTATCGACTCGATATTAGTAGAAGCCATCTTAGAGACGTAGGTATAGTTCCTCAGCCGTGGAAAAGCTGTTTAATTACATATAGTACCTACCTAATAGTATACCTATATAGTACCTACCTAATAGTATACCTAATAGTACCTACCTAATATATAAAAATATTACCGTGAATATTAATGTGAAGTAAGCTCGAAGGAGAAGAAGAACGAGCGTAACCGACGTAGCCCGAAGAATTACAACACTAAAGTGGCAGTGGGCTGGACACATTGCCCGTAGGACCGATGCCCGATGGGGCCGACGGGTTCTCGAGTGGCGACCACGCACCGGAAGACGTAGCGTGGGTAGGCCCCCGACAAGGTGGACCGACGACCTGGTGAAGGTCGCGGGAAACCGCCAGCGGTTTCCACGACAGATGAAGTCGACGACCGGTCCTAGGCCTCCCGCATCCAGATGCGGCAGGCCCAGGACCGGTCGTCGTGGAGAACCTTGAGGGAGGCCTATGTCCAGTAGTGGACGTCTTTCGGCTGAAATGATGATGATGAAGCTCGAAGGTAATAGCATCGTTATATAGTAGGTACAAGATGGGTTTTTGGAGTGGATGGTTAATCATCAGAACGACCTCTCCCGCTCTGGGCGAAAAGGTGTCAGACTTTTACTGACTTTTACTGACTGGGCAACGGTTTCTCTTTTGACCAACCCGCAACCCTGACCGTGACATCGGTCTTCGTGGACCACAACACAACACAACACACTTAGACAACGTTATATTTTCTTTATATGAAACCTGAATACTAGTTTGTTGAATCGGTTCCAATTATTTTTACACCATGTTACATTTTTTCCCAAATACATTTAGAAATTGTTGCTGTGTGGCTACCGAGCGCGCAACACAGCTGACGGTAGATAAAAGTACCTACTAGATACGTTGACCATATTTTTGTTGGGTCAACAAGGTAAGATAAGGACAGCCTCCGTGGCGTAGCGGTAGCGGACGCGGCCGCAGCACAAGGAGGCGCGGGTTCGATCCCCGCACAGTGCAAATATTTGTATACATGAAAATGAATATTTGCACTAGTCTGGTCGTGCCTCGGAAAGCACGTTAGGCCGTTGGTCTCGGTTGCCATACGAACATCTAGTGGCAGTCGTTACGGGTTGTTGGAGCCCTCAAAAGTCCAACAATTGGTCTAGCTGCAATGCTTCGATGTCGCGTTCGGGTTGTGGAGGTCAGACGGCAGTCGCTTCACGGAAAATGTCGAAGTTTAGCCATATCAGCAGTTAGACTGGTAAAAAAGGACCCTAGACTCCAAAGCTGAAAAAGCTTCGGATGCGACTGGGATTAACGCTGAGATGATAATGAACAAGGTAAGATAAGTCCATAACTTTGTATAGGTACCTGCGCAAGTTTAGTCACGTGTATGGGATAAATATGTGCAGTTATCCGAGCCACTCGGCCTGAAAATCTGTCAAACCAAGCTTACCATGGGCTACACATACCTATAGGTAGGTAACATAACAAACTAGTTCAAGGTCAACATAGCTTTAATATATTGTTTTTAATGTGTATCATAGTAGGTACTTCTACTGTATTCAGATTTCTATTTAGATTTCGTGGTGGCCTAGTGGTTAAAACACCAGCCTCTTAAGTAGGTATGAGTGAGCGGGTTCGATGCCAGGTCAGGCAAGTACCACTGTAACTTTCCTAAGTTACATGTACTTTCTAATTAGGTAGTTATATCTTGGACACCAATGTCTGATTAAAAGGTGAAGAAAAACATCTTGAGGTTACCTGGACTTTAAGTCTGAAATCGCCAACCCGCATTGAGCAAGCGTGGTGATTTAATCCTCCTCTGTATGAGAGGCGACCTGTGCCCAGCAGTGGGACGACAAAAAAGTTGATGATCAAATCAAATCAAATAAAAAAAATCTATTTCATAAACATAAGGATTAAAAGCAAAAAAGTCTTAAAAAAACCAACTATTTACTGCAGCCACCATTTGTTATTCCACCAACGTAATAAAACTCAAAATCGGTTGAACGAACAGTAAAATGGATTTTCTGAAATGTCTAATGTTATTTTGCACGGAGAACATAGAACTTTACAATAAAAATAAACTATAAAAAAACTTCAATAAATATTTACAAACTTTTATAGCAATATATCGCTCGCAAATCTCTATGATAAGTCAATAAAGTTCCTATTACTCGAACACAGGTGTACGGGGTTGTGTGACCACATACATGAATGTCAATGTTGAGATGAAATGATGTCAACTAGTGGGACGTGGTGGAAGTTGTCAAGATAAAACGACCTTTACTAGCGAGTGTCTTGAATTCACTGATCATACACAGTTTACATGTAATAAGGAAATATTAAATGTAGGTCGCGCATGATCGTTGCCATGCTATGTCATCTAAATTGATTATGTATATAAAACTAATGTACGTTTGTCCGTACAACAGGCTTCATCTCTATGAGGGAGAATGTTCAAATATTCTGGATCTGCTGTACTATAGGCTCATGGCTTAACAAAACTAGTTACACTTTAGCTTTACGCTCTACTATAGGCCCATCGCCAGTACGTGCGTGACCGTCCCATAATCCATTTATCTTAGTTACCGCCCACACCTTGCGCTGGCGACAAAGCTTGAACACTTCATTAATCTTTCAATTTGCAATCACTATGGAAACTAATTAGTTTAGAATATATCGCTATAAGAGTCATAGTCGCCTGGTGGTTAAAACACCAGCCTCTGAAGTAGGAGTGTGCAGGTTCGATTCCAGTTATAATTATAAAATTATAATTTATCATTTATTCTCTCTTCACAAAGCTGATTATAATAGTAAGTACTAAAAAAACGTCTCAGCTGAATTCCACCTTTGTGAGAGACTGGTGCCTGAAATAGGTATTTGGAGAAAAACCTGTGTTAGAGGTCACCAGGCCCCTTCCATGGCTAAAATTAGCTTTAACGGAGATACCATGCAAGAGTCAAAGACAAATAATAATTAAGCATAACAAAATAAAAGTTATAAGTACACAATATGCTTAACTTATGCAAAAGAAATATGTTTTAATAAAAATAATTCTATTAAATATAAGCAATACCTGCCTGTAATATTGCAGAATTAGTTGTGGAGTCATGTTGTGAGGCGATGAGTGAGTGTGATGATCTTGTGTGGAGTGTTGGAGTAATATGACATGTGATTGAATAATTGAGATCAGCAGTGTGCGAGTGAGGGTGATTTTTGTATGGTGTGGCCTGCGAAGGTTAGTTTTCAAGGAGCCAGGTAGCATTTACGTGTTTGTGGGGATCAGTCAAAATTATGTTTATTTCAGAACGGTCAAAAGATTTTCGGTTTTGTGATAGTCTAGGGTTTTTAAGTATTTTTTAATTTCTGTAATACAGCTTGATCGAGTTCAGGCAAGTACCAATGTAACTTTTCTAAAGTTATATGACTGTACTTTCTAAGTAGGTATATCTTGGACACCATGACTGATTATAAGGTGAAGAAAAACATCTTGAGGAAACCTGGACTTTAAGTCTGAAATCTCCAATCCGTATTGAGCAAGCGTGGTGATTAGGTACGCCCAACCCTTCTCTGTATGAGAGGAGACCTGTGCCTAGCAGTGGGGCGATAAAAATAATAGGTTGATGATGATGAAATCCGAAACACGTGACCAATATTTTTAAGCAAAGGATCTATGTACAAAATTTCGAAACGATATCATGAAAAACCACACCAACCAAAGTTATGGGCTTATTATCTTAATGGTTGTCCCAACAAAAATATGGTCAATGCACCGCTCCTCCGCCCGCGCCTGCAGCAGCCTGTCGCATGCACCTAGTACTATGATCTACCGTCAGCTTTATTGAGTGCTCAGTAACCACACTGCAACAATTTCTAAATATACCTATTTGGAAAAAAATATAACGTGGTGTAAAAATGATTGAAATCGATTCAGTTGCTTATATTGTGTGTCAGGCAGTTTCATTATCAACCTTTTTATCGTCCCACTACTAGGCACAGGTCTCCTCTCATACAGAGAAGGATTGAGCGTAATCACCACGCTTGCTCAACACGCACTTTGTGTAAATTATTTTCATTCACTGCTCTCAAAATAGTGACGAATAAGATCGTGAGGAAACCGGCATGTAGGTACTTAGGTACTAGAAGCAAAACTTCGAAGACATGTGACATATATGACATTTATGTTACACGAATGGATAGAATAAGAAATGAGTACATAAGAGGAAGTCTGAAAGTGGCACCGGTAGCTGAAAAGTTGTGTGGAAATCGGTTGTCATGGTACGGGCATGTGTTACGGAGAAATGAGGAGAATGTTGTGAGGAGAGTTTTAATTATGAATGTTGATGGCTATAAGAGTAGGGGAAGACCAAAGAAACGATGGATGGAATGTGTGAAGGATGATATGGCTAAGAAGGGGTGACTGCCGAGATGGCTTCTGATAGGGATGTATGGAAGAAAAAGACATGTTGCGCCGACCCCAAATAAATTGGGACAAGGGCAGGAGAATGATGATGTGACATTTATCATTACCCGGACTGAGCCCACGTGGTTGATTACGGCCCACTCCCTCTCCCGAAAGGAGGCCTATGTCCCAGGAGATGGAACATTAGGTATTGGCTGATTATGTGTATATCGCTATTTGGGCTTTAGTTAGGAATAGACTCAGTCTTCTCGACAAGCAGGCTGTATTAAGTACTAGCTTTCCGCCCGCGGCTTCGCCCGCGTGGAGTTCGGTTATATCGCGCTTTTTAGATTTCCCTCGGGAATATCAATTTTTTCCGGGATAAAAGGTAGCCTATGTTTTTCCTCAGGGTTTAAAGATTGTCTGTGCCAAATTTCAACAACATCGGTTTAGAGGTTTAGGCGGGAAAGCGTAACAGACAGACAGACAGACAGAGTTACTTTCGCATTTATAATATTAGTATGGATGGCAGGACGAAAGCCCTGAATATTTTTTTGACATTGTGGTTAGTCTAAACGGGGATTGCAAGATTAGCTCCTTATAAAGTTTGGTCATTAGCAGCCCTTGACAGAGAAAGGTGGAAAGAGAGTTGGAAGGCCTTTGCTTAGCCGTGCGACAATGATCGCTCATTAAAAAAAATATCAAAATCTTGGAGAGTATATTCACTCGGTCATCCCTGACACCAGCTGGAACATCTTACTGTGAAGAATAGGTACCTAAGCCTGAAGTGGGTTGCATTCCAACTTACTGCTTTCATTATTTTTTCTTCGTGATGGAAACTCCTCATGGATATGCGCCGCCCTGGGGTGGGCGGCATGGTCAGGGGTGGCTGTCAGACTTTTACTGTCAAAAACCACCCTGGCGGTGTTCCATCTCACACCAACATAATTATTTTTGTCGAAAGTCGAGAGAACGAAGGATTGACTACTATCAACCGCTCTTCATGTTAGGTTTTACACTAAAATAACGTTGATATTTGTATAATGTGGCAGTTCGAACATTTTCTATAGAAAATATTCTAATATACCCAGTATTTCAATGAAAAATTCTGTCACAAGCTTTTATTTCCTCGGGAATTCAATCTCTACATTAGTAGGTACAGACGAAAGTAGGTCAATCTACTCCAAACTGTCAAATATTCTCAATCAACCTTGAGCCTTAATGCTTTCGTGATGAAGTTGGAAAACTAATGATGACATTTGACAGATTGTAGTAGCTTTATGTGCTATTGTCTGTACATCCCTATATACATAGGTACGTATAATATTATGTAGTTCGGCACAGTATGAGGGACCTTCGCAACCTCCTCACCGACATGTCCTTCAATGAATAGTTAATGCGCACTCAAATCACAATAAGAATTCCATTTTCAAAGGAAACGCTATTGAATACAATATGGGGATGTGTTCAAATAAATTTTTGTGTTTGACAGCCTCCGTGGCGTAGCGGTAGCGGACGCGGCCGCTGCGCAAGGTGGCGCGGGTTCAATCCCCGCACAGTGCAAGTATTTGTATGCATTAATATGAATATTTGCACTGGTCTGGTCGTGCCTCGGAAAGCACGTTAAGCTGTTGGTCCCCGTTGCCATACGAACATCTAGTGGCAGTCATTACGGGTTGTTGGAGTTGGAGCCCACAAAAATTCAACAATTGGTCTAACTGCAATGCTTTGATGTCGCCTTCGGGTTGTGGAGGTCAGACGGCAGTCGCTTCACGGAAAATGTCGAAGTTTAGCCATATCAGCAGTTGGACTGGTAAAGCGGACCCCAGACTCCAAAGCTGAAAAGGCTTCGGATGCGACTGGGATTAACGCTGGGATGATGATGATGTGTTCAAATAAATCTGTAGATATTTGCCTACATATTTGCCCATCAGTCCGTAGATTCTGTAAAAACTTCAGCATGAAAAGTTAGGTGAAATAAATCCCAAGCTTTAGTTGGAATGGCAGTACCACGCTCACTTCACCAAGGTTTTTTTTATTGGGTTCAAACAATCATATATATACAATAATTTCTAAAGACAATTGGTTCCTTACAATAGACCTATAGTGCTCACAATGTTTTATAATAGGTAGTTAAAATAATAGAAAACTTCTTATAGGGAAAGACGCGTTAGGTATACCTATAAGTACATAATACTTTTGGATCAAAAAATGACTTCACTGAAACACATGTCATTATCAGTTTGAAAGGACGTAAACTGCTAAAAAGGTAAGTTTTAACTAGGGATATATTTATGACATAGCTCTTGGAGTCGCTAAAATTAAGTGGCAGTAGGTAGGTGGGGTATATTGCTTGTAGAAGAGATGGCCGATGGAGTAGGTAAGTAGAAAGATTCTGGAGTGACTGCCACGTACTGAAAGATGCAGCGTAGGGAGGCCCCAACAAGGTGGACCGAAGACCTGGCGAAGGTCGCACGAGGCTGATAGATACGGACAGCATAAAACCGGTAATGGTGGAAAGGCTAGGGGAAGGCTTTTGTCCAGCAGTGTACCTCTATGGGCTGAAGAGGAAGGATCACCAAAATATAAGGAGAGTAGAAAGGAGGCTTATAGTGCACAATGAGCACTTGTCAAATGAAGGTTGTGAACAACAAATAAAAAGATAATCCTTTACAAGATAATTCATCATCACTCTTTTTTTATAATTACAAACAAGTGCTTGATTCCAACCCGCCTGATGGTAAGCAGACGCATTAATTGATGGTAAAGCGCGCTAGTTTGAGCTTATTCACTCATAAAGAAAATCTGTGTGAATAGGAAGGAAGACGGCAGTTGAGCAAAGTGATGCAATGTTAAACCCAACAACACAACCAACGATGCTGCGCCAGAGGGAGATTGATCTGGAGATCCTCCACGACCAACCTCCAGACACAACAACATTTGACACATTGGCATTCTCCTGCCCTTATTCCAATTTAATTGGATCGACGCAACATGATTTTTTTCTATACTTCTTATTAGACAACATTTCCGTAGTCATCCGCTTCTTTTTTTTTTTTTTACATCTTATAAACCAGCGCTTGACGGCAATCCTGCCTGATGGTAAGCAGTGACGCAATCGTTGATGGTAAAGCGCACTAGTTTATTAAGAGCCTATTCACTCTAGCCTTGAAGACACTCAAATTGTAGTCCGACGGAAACACCGCCGCTGGCAAATTGTTCCAGTCCTTCGATGTACGCGGTATAAAGGAGGAGGCGAACCTAACAATAAGTATCATCTTTAAGGCATTTAACGCATTAAATTCGTAATTTCTTTGTCGGAAAGCCGTGGACATCGCATCCCTGGCCTACCTGCAGCAAGCATAGCTTTACCTGATCAATCGACTCATGTAGTTGTTATTGCTTGGTTATTCAAAGAACGTTTATATGACCTCCACGAACTTGGTAAGTACTGGGTAATAGATACTATTCCCTCTGTTATGATTGGTTGTTAGAGTTTCAGTTTTCATTCAACTAGGAGCAGAAAGTCTAATATAGACTTTCTCTTCTCTTATGTCTATACGAATAATTCACCATTTTTGTATATTATGTTACGTATACGAATTCTTGACTGAAATTACAACGCCGAGCCGCAGGTGTAGACTTCCGAAATTTGGCAGTAAAACGTGAGGTCTAGTGCAATGCCGACAAAACTTTTTTGCTTCACTAAGACTTGGCTGGACGTACATACTTATCTAGTATACAATTTCGTTTAGTAGTCATAGGAGACCCTATTAACTCCGCCTACTGAGAATGGCGATTGCCATGGGTTTAGCTACTTTAGCACCTCTCTGCCCAAGTAAGATAATAGAATCTTTATTGCCAAATATTCCCTTATATAAATAAAAAATATTCCCTTTGTGGTATGCTGTCTTGTGAGTCTCATACAGGTCTTCCCCTATTTTCTGTTTGTATCCCTATGATGTTCCACCACCTATTCATTGGGCCATCAGCATTCTTTCTGCCGTTCATATCTTGAATGCCTTCATCCTGGCCCAAGATAAGCAGATAAGGTTCATAAGATCGCCCACATCTCGTTACCAGGATATGGCGAGCACACATTTTTCAGGTGGCCAAGTTCCATCGATCCGCTGCGGTTTCAGGCGCGCCACTTAATGAAATAGAAATTGGCGACCTCTCGAAGACAAACTCCTAACCCTCACCCGTCCCTCTCCCGCGAGGGGGAAACGCTCGCTCAAGTGCCGAGCGAAAGAGACAAAATATATTTATACAAAGTCAAAGACGACTGGCGAGTGGGATAGCTGTATTCATTATGAATATAATGCGGTCGCGCCTGTGTCTGTGCGTCGGTACGTGGCACACGCGTGTGTGGGTGGCGCGCCTTGCTAGCACGCGGTGGAATCAATATTTCATCTTTGTAGAGCACGGCCGCCGATTTAATGTTATCCTGTAACACACCACACGACAGGAACCCACTAATTAAAAACTATTTTAAACTCACAACGGATTTCATTACCCTCCCAAGTCTCCATCTCCTTCATAAATCTAACCCGCCGACGTTTTACGAATAAATCACGAGCCAACTCGCCGTAAATAACCAACCGCTGATCGTAATTCGAAAAAAGAATGTTCCCGTTACCACGATCGATGACGTGAAGTGAACGTCTCGCGTTGTGGTTGGTTTGCGGTTAAAAGGGCGTGGCTTGTGGTTATATTTACAACCTCTGATTGGTCGATTACCTGACCTTTGCGGTTAGTCGTGTGGTTTCTAAGATTTTCACCCCTGGAAAAATAGATAGAGGAAAATATATGTTGCTGAGAGCTGTGATTGGTGGATTGTGGTAATTTTGTGGTTAACCGCGAAACGCCATTCGTTAAGATTATAATGGGCTGTGATTGTGGACACAGTTGGTAGGATTTGTCGCGGGGCTGTTCGCGCGGCTGACTCGCCACTGGTCGCTGCGGTTACGAGTGTTGATTATCTATTTTATATTCCCCCAAGTGTTAAATTTTCGACGAATGAGCATTAGGAAGTTGTTAAAGGGTTTGGTTGTGTTAGACCCATGACAGAATATACCTACCTACTTAAGTACCTATAAGTACATTGTTTTGTAGACAATCTGTATTAAGCGGTATAAATTAAAGCAAAAACGGTTAAATATGTTATCTAAACCTTTTTTCAAACGAATATCAAACTCACCGTGGCGGTATGAGTAAGCTCTCACAAAGAAATGAAATTCATCAGAACTGTTCTATACATAGGTAGGTACTGAGTTATTAACAAAAAAAAAGTCTAAAACGCGCCCTCTAACGGACGCGGCGCGAACCATCTGCCCCTATTTTTAACAAAACGCCTTCAAGTGCGAACATTTCAGTTTCTTCGCGTTCTTAAGAAAGCTAACTCCTTGGAAGAAAGTTCACAAACACTGCCCCACCCACACATTCAAGCCGTGTACTCTCCCCTAAGAAACGAAGCCCTCTTGGTGCATGTTGAAACATCGTAAGAAGCACTTTCCAACGCAACTGTACGACCTTTTAGTTTTGTGCTACTGACTTTCAAAGCTTCCGGTTGAAGAACGGCCTAAGTCCATACAGAAAAACAGTACAAATTGCCGTTTTTGATTTGTATGGATAATCCCTCTACAAGCAAAAATGGCTATTATTTTTTACTTGAACCATTAAAAACTCAACTCTTTCACATCGGCTTAAAGTTTACTATCGCTTGTAGTATCACAGAGAGTTTATAACAAAAGTCGCGTAGACAATTTTTGGCAACTTTTCCGCGGTCGTGTGTGAGTAAGTGTGCGCACAGGGGGATAAAAATGTGTGTTGACAATGGCGCTAGTGTGCTAGTGGTATGGAAAATATCCGCAAGATGGCGCTACCGGGTCTTGTGGTTTCAGCTGAAATAAATGAGTCTCTGAAACTCGATAGTCGTTTGAAAGATGACTTGAAAACGCTTTCAGAAGATTAGTTGTAAGCATGTGTGAGTTTACTTTGGCACTTAGATTAGTTTAATTATGTTTTGTTTATGTTAGTAGGATTTGAGGGTACCTACCTGTGTGTACTTAAGTACTTTAGTGTGCGTGGTGGGAATGGCTACAAGTACCTTAGTTGTAATGTTTTCCGCGTTATTATGTTTTACTAAGGCTTTGGAAATCTTTGGAAATCTAGTTAGCTAAGTAGGTACCTATCTATCGAAGTGTGCTTTTTTGTTGTTTTTACTTTTTAGATGTAATCTGCATTTGCGGCATACCTATTCGATAAAAATGTAAACAAATATGAGTTTATGGAAAAATAACTTTATCTTCTACAAGTTCAGTTTACGCTACAACTTCAAAAATTTTATAACCTGAAAAGGTTATAACACTAGTCACTCCGAAATCAACTTAATTACAACTGCATAAAGTTGATATTTGCTTTCCTTGGAATAATGGCAATAACAAAATAAATATTATTTATATACCTACTTACTTACTAGCTGCCAACTATACTTCGTATATCTATGTGTCTGGATATTTTCATACATTGCAGCCATGTATAAAGATATCCAGACACATGCACGGTTAGTGCAGTAGTCAAGCTATTGACTGCTGCGCTGCGTGTCGCGGGTTCGATTCCCGCACGGAACAAATATTTGTGTGACCTACAAGTAGGTGTTCCGGGTCTGGATGTTTATGTATGTGAGTTTATATGTTTGTAAATGCACCCACGATACAGGAGAAATTTCTACAGTGGGGCAAAGATTTTTTAGAAAAAAAAAAATCTTATTTCATTGTAAATTATTTATAGGTATAAACCCAACTTCTAACCCCTTGACGCAATCAACCGATGTGCATGCCTCTTTAACCTAAGCATTTGATCAGTTTAATTGCCACATGGCGGCATGCACGGCAACATGGACCGAATTAAAAAATACCATCTGTTATTGCATAGCTCAATTAATTTTCATTAAATATGCAAGTAGGTAATATTAAAAATATCTTTGTAACGAAGCCTTTTTAAGTACCAAATATTTTTTGTTTGATTTAATTTGTAAAAGATAAAGATCATTAGTCATAGGTTATGATTTGGTTATATTTGGATCGTGCACGATTTGTACACACGCGCTGTGGTCTGATCCGTGGTAGATCAATAATCGTTTCATTTACACAAATATTCTTCGTGACTGACAGAGCAATACTGGATTTTATTTCATACGATAGTAGGTAGATACGTATACCTTAATGTTAACAAAGTTACATATTTAGATTAAAGTTATCATCATCATCATCTCAGCGTTAGTCCCAGTTGCATGCAAAGTTTTTTCAGTATTGGAGTCTGGGGTCCACTCTACCAGTCTAACTGCTGAAGTTGGGCTAAACTTAGGACTTAGGTACCTCATCACGTGAGAAATGGAGGGAGAACATAGTATTGTTCGCGGATGACACTTCTCTTATTTTTAAAGTCAAGCGTCAGCTAGCAAAGAAGATGTTTCATTTTGGGCCACAACTATGTACGCTGTATAGATAAAAAGGAAAAAAATAGAAGATTTTCATAAAAATACAACTAAATTAATTTGAATAAAAATAAAAGTACCTATATATTAATCATTATTTGAAACGTTTTTTAGTGAGATAACCCTTTAATAAGGTAGCCATGACACTTTTTATGACGTTTGATTGGAAACTTTGACAGTTCTATTTTCCCGTTGTGTTCGTGCCGAGTGTTGATTTGAGCTGATTGTGTTTATATAATGAGCCGTATGTTCGGAATTCATGTTTTGTTTTTTTCGCAGTCATATGGTAGATAGTATAGATACGATAGCCTTAGATACATGACACGTCAATAAAATGTCACTGTCAAAATCTTATTTCGCTTATTGCTGACCACCATATTTATCTGTATAAAAACTAAGCCAAAATATAGGAAATTAATATTAAAAACAGTTAACTATAGCGTAACTATACCTAGTATTAAGTGTACAATGTGCTGGCCCAGGCTCCATACATTTCTGCAACATCTCCTTTTGAAAAGTGCATTGTTAACTACAATGCACTTTCTAAAGTTGTCCATTGGTTTAATGTAAATAACCTTCTTTTAAATGAAAAAAAAAAAAACTAAAGTCATTAAATTTTCTACGCCAAATGTCAGGCAGCTAAGTACCAATGTTCAACTGAATGGAGTAGAGTTGATCCCTGTCGAGGCGACAGTTTTTCTTGGATTAACTATTGACGCCAAGTTACAATGAGAAGCTGTCAGGTAGACTCAGTTCTGCCAGCTTTGCTGTTAAGAAAATTAGACAGATAACTGATGTGGATGCCGCCAGAATTGTTTATTTTAGTTATTTTCATAGTCTTATGACTTATGGGATTCTTCTCTGGGGAACTTGTGCGGACATCAATACCATCTTTGTTTTACAGAAAAGGGCTGTTCGAGCCATTTACAATCTTGGTCCTAGAGATTCTCTTAGAGATAAATTCAGAGAGGTGAACCTTCTGACTTCACAATATTTGAAAATCTTATGTATGTACATAAAAACATATCGGATTTTAAGAAAATAAGCGATATTCATAATATAAATACCAGGAACAAACACAATCTTGCTGTACATCACACTCGTCTCCACAGAGTAGGCAACTCGTTCATGGGTCAATGTATACACTTTTACAACAAGCTTCCCATAGACATTCGAAACTTACTCATTGAACGATTTCAAAACTATATAAAGGCCAAACTTTGCAAAAAGGGGTATTATAAAATCATAGATTATTTAGAAGACAAAAAAGCTTGGGATTTAGCTACTCGCTCTGTTAAGCATTGTTATTGTGCAATTTGTTTTATTATTTTTCATTTTTGATGTCTGAACTTGAAAAAAGATCCCTAAGTTTATTTCGGCTATTTCTTCTCAGAGGTAGTCAGTTAGGAAATGCCGGCTTCATCTAGTTAAAAAAAAAAAAACAATATGACGTGTAAAAGTGATCAGTGATCCTACTTGCTTAATAAACGATTTCATTTCATTTCAAACTTTGATATTTTCCGTGAAGCGACAACCGTCTAACCTCCACAACACGTAGGTGATATTTAAGCATTGCAGTTACACCAATTGTTTGACTTTTGAGGGCTCCAACAATCCGTAACGACTTCCATTAGATGTTCGTATGGCAACCAGGACCAACGGCTTAACGTGCTTTCCGACGCACGACCAGACCAGTGCAAACATTCATATTCATGCATACAGAAGCACTGCGCGGGGATCGAACTCGCGCCTCCTTGCGTAGCGGCGGCGTTCGCTACCGCTACACCACGGAGGCTGTCAACATAGATTTAAGTTATACAGATCTTAAATAGATACTTAATACAACCCATGGGATAATTTGGAGAACACAGCATATACTTCCATTTCGAGGATCACCATATCCCGTATAATAATAGGTAGCTAATGGACCAAAACTTTCAAGAAAATCTCCCCTCCTTAAGTACATTATTAGAACACTAATTATGATGAAGCGTCTACAGTCTGATTAGGGGTTAATAGTCCTTGAAGACTAGTGGAACAGGCGTCCCTTCCGGAGATAGGACTGCTTAATGATAGTTAGGAAAACTTTAGCGATATGACGCCGGTGTGGCGGAATTAGCATAAGGGGTGGTATTGATATAATAGTTTTAACAATGAAAGCTGTTTGGACTGGTGCCCTTTTCTCAAAAAGAAAAAAATACATTTATTCAGCACAAGCTAAAAGACACGGAACATAACAAACACGACAGATTGCAACAAAAAGAAAACATTTAGTAAAAGTAGAAAGTTTTAAATACCTCCTGTGTGTAAGAAATTAGCTGAAAATTGTATGTTACCCCACCCGCAGAGGTGATGCGATGTTAAAAAGAATTTTGCCAAGTTACAGCATTTTTTCTTACAAAGCGAGAGCAACAGGCCTAACAGCGCTTTACTTGTGGTAACTAAAACTATGGACCTCCATATGTTATAACAAGTCGCCACACACAAACGGGCAGTGTGTTCTTACATAACGAACTACACAAAATAAAAAATATATAATAGGTATGTGTTTTATGAACAAAGACAGTACCTATTTAAAGTTACAGGCAGTTTGAAAACATTGAAATAATTTACACCAGCCGATGGCTTACTAGACATTGACAGCCTCCGTGGCGTAGCGGTAGCGAACGCGGCCGTTGCGCAAGGAGGCGCGGGTTCGATCCCCGCACAATGCAAATATTTGTATGCATGAATATGAGTATTTGCACTGGTCTGGTCGTGCCTCGGAAAGCACATTAAGCTGTTGGTCCCGGTTGCCATACGAACATCTAGTGGCAGTCTTTATGGGTTGTTGGAGCCCTCAAAAGTCTAACAATTGGTCTAACTGCAATGCTTAGATATCGCCTTCGGGTTATGGAGGTCAGACGGCAGTCGCTTCACGGAAAATATCGAAGTTTAGCCAAAATCAGCAGTTAGACTGGTAAAGCGGACCCCAGACCCCAAAGCTGAAAAGCTACGCATGCGACTGGGATTAACGCTGAGATGTGATGGCTTACTAGACAGTGTTCTCCAGCCTGAGCTTGAATTCGGGTATTTATCTACTTATATCTACTTATCTAGTGACCACATCAGTCTGTTAGTGGTGTGTCAATCACAAAGACAGGTCTTACCAATTAAAACCACTGCGATGAGCAGGAATTAACAAGAGCTACGGGATCGAAACAAATCACAAATAAAGGCAAATTAATCTTCTATAACCTATATAAAATTCTCCTGTCACAATGTTTGTCCTCGAACTTCTCAAAAACGCCTGAATCCATTTTAATGAAAGTTCGTATATACATTCGTTAGAATAGGTTTTTATGTATTTTTTATATTACTAGCATAAGTAGTAGCATTATTGGCTCGTACACCTACTACTACTTATGCGGATGAAACTGCGATGCTCAGCTAGTCTAATATAAAAAATACTTCTGTCACAGTGTTTGTCCTCGAACTTCTCCAAAACGGTTGAATAGATTTTAATGAACTTTCGTATGGGTATAGTTTTCTCTGATGTATTTTTAGTAGCCATGTTTTTAATCGCATCTACAGTGTCTATACCTAGAGTATCTTAATTTGACTAAACTAAACTAATATTTCATCTTTTATCCTTTTCTTAACGAAATAGAAAGAAAAAGATGCACTGAACTTAAATTTAGTTTAGTACGTGAACAATAGAATCGGCACCATTATCAAACTTCAGCACCATTTTTAAGTAGCAAACAGTATGTATGGTGCCAAAAAGTTTGGTAAACAGCACCATATAAGTACGCATATTACCTAAAAATATTAACTACTATAGGTGGTGGCGGGGGGTGCTACAGTGTCTATATCTAGCGTATCTTAATTTGACTAAATTAAACTAACATTTCATCTTCTGTCCTTTTCTTAACGAAATAGAAAGAAAAATATGGACTGAACTTAAATTTAGTTTAGTACGTGAACAAGAGAATCGGCACCATTATTAAACTTCAGCACCATTTTTAAGAAACAAACAGTATGGTGCCAAAAAGTTTGGTAAACAGCACCATATAAGTACGCATATTACCTAAAAATATTAACTACTATAGGTGGTGGCGGGGGGTGCTACAGTGTCTATATCTAGAGTATCTTAATTTGACTAAATTAAACTAACATTTCATCTTCTGTCCTTTTCTTAACGAAATAGAAAGAAAAATATGGACTGAACTTAAATTTAGTTTAGTACGTGAACAAGAGAATCGGCACCATTATTAAA
This sequence comes from Sesamia nonagrioides, assembly GCA_017933935.1. NCBI lineage: Eukaryota > Metazoa > Arthropoda > Insecta > Lepidoptera > Noctuidae > Sesamia > Sesamia nonagrioides. The sequence continues at coordinate 801,039 of JADWQK010002354.1, forward strand.
CTTCAGCACCATTTTTACGGAACAAACAGTATGGTGCCAAAAAGTTTGGTAAACAGCACCATATAAGTACGCATATTACCTAAAAATATTAACTACTATAGGTGGTGGCGGGGGGTGCTACAGTGTCTATATCTAGAGTATCTTAATTTGACTAAATTAAACTAACATTTCATCTTCTGTCCTTTTCTTAACGAAATAGAAAGAAAAATATGGACTGAACTTAAATTTAGTTTAGTACGTGAACAAGAGAATCGGCACCATTATTAAACTTCAGCACCATTTTTACGGAACAAACAGTATGGTGCCAAAAAGTTTGGTAAACAGCACCATATAAGTACGCATATTACCTAAAAATATTAACTACTATAGGTGGTGGCGGGGGGTGCTACAGTGTCTATATCTAGAGTATCTAATTTGACTAAATTAAACTAACATTTCATCTTCTGTCCTTTTCTTAACGAAATAGAAAGAAAAGATGGACTGAACTTAAATTTAGTTTAGTACGTGAACAAGAGAATCGGCACCATTATTAAACTTCAGCACCATTTTTAAGTAACAAATAGTATGGTGCCAAAAAGTTTGGTTAACAGCACCATATAAGTACGAACATACAAACATTAACTACTATAGGTGGTGGCGGGGGACAGGGAGTCAAGTGGGGATGGGGGGGATTGGTAATTTTCTGGACTATTTATTTCTCGCTGGTCACATTACGCGCCGCTATGTTTTAATGTACCGATCCACCTTCATTAAAGTTGCCACGTTGTTTGGTATCGCTCAGTTTGCGATATTCTTCGGTGGTGATTTCGTTTTTTGTTTATTTATTGCCGCCTACAACCTCACAAACATTGCCTCTTTATAATCTATACAAAGCGCTATTATCAAACAAGAGTACGATAACAAGAGTACGATAACAAAAGTCCATTAACATGAAGATACATATGTTTCCATTATCTGTGTGTGGAGTATTGCAGCCACATTTGGACTGGTGCTGCAAAATGCCACTTGGCTACTTTGGATTCAGTGGAGAGGAGTGCGAAGTGTTTAGTGATTTAGCTCAAAACAGTCTCCAAAGCCTGGAGCACAGGCGAAGAGTAGCCAGCATGTCGGTCTTCTATAGGATGCAGTTTGAGAGTGTGCGAGGGAATTGCATGATTTGATTCCCCCATCCGGAGATGATGATAGAACGGATCCATCATCGGACGACCCGTAGTACGGCGAGTTTCCACCCTTACGTTGTTGACCGCAACGATTCGAACGAAGTGTTGCGCCTAGGGCCAGATAGTTACAAAATCCGGGACAGTCGTCGACAGAGAGGAAAAAGAACAAAAAAGGTCATTCCAAATGAAATCCGGGAGAGTCGAGGAAGGACGACTCAAAAAAAAAGCTCATTCCAAATCAAATCCGGCAGAGTCGGACGAAGAACGGCTAAAAAAGAACAAAAAAAAAAAAAAAAAAAAGGTCATTCCACAAATTTTTAAAATCCGGGACAATTACCGCTCATTCCGGGACAAGAGGTCATTCCGGGACAAGAGGCAAGATTCCGGGACAATCCCGGATTTCCCGGCGGTCTGGCAACCCTAGTTGCGCCTCGTCTTTTATACCGAATTCATCGAGGGACTAGAACAATTTGTCAGCGGCAGTGTTTCCATCGGACTACAATTTAAGTGTCGTCAAGGCTAGAGTCAATGGGCTCCCTCCTAACAAACTTGCGCGCTTTACCATCAACGATTGCATCGCTGCTTACTGCCTACTACTCATCCTGAAATTAATGTGTTCTGAATTATTGCGAAACGGTAAGTCATTGGTAGGCGCAGTAAAATGAGTGTATAAATAATAAAAGTCGTTTGCTACGCCTCAGAAGTTGCAACAAGGGTTGAAATGAAGACGAGTGGCAATCAACCTTTGGCCACAAAATGGTCGCCACGGGACTGCTTGAGACATTACCCTTTTGAGGTGAGATGGTGTTGAGTTTGTGTCAGAAATATAAGAGCATTAAAAATGTGACATGTTTGATAGGTAGGTACTTTTAAAAGAATAACACCGTGGCTCTTAATTATATATCTAACCATTCATATCATTTTATATCTAACCAGCGGCCGCCAGCCACTTCGTTCGCGTGGAGTTGGTTATGCTCCGCTCCTATTGGTCGCAGCGTGATGTTATATAGCCTAAAGCCTTCCTGGAGGCTATCCAACGCAAAACGAATTTTTCAAATCGGAGCAGTAGTTTCAGAGATTAGCACGTTCGAACAAACAAACAAAATCTTCAGCATATTACGTCATACGTAAATCAGTGAGCCGTGAGTTCAAATCCCACGCGCGATTGGAAGTAAGTCGATCATGTACATAAAGGTGTTGTAGTACATAATAAACTTATATAGTATGCATTAATTATTTATAGGTATATGGATACTTTGTTGCACATCAAAAGTATACATTTAGTACTTTAAAAATACATTCAACACTACGAAAGATACATTGGCCTTGTCGCTAATGTAATTTCTTCCAGGCAACCTTTGAATGGACAGAGATTTTCCTGGGCTGGGACTGTCGTTGATGCAAATATTACACGTACAATATACTAAAATGTATCAGACGAAATTATACATAAGGCAATAAATTTTAAAGAATTATTGTATGGTATAGATACAACGAAATGTTGGGTCGATCGCAAGGCAGCCAGGGTGTCACTATTGTGTAGATCGCCCTGAAGACACGGTGGAGCATACGGTGGAGGTCTGCCCGGCTTGGGTAGAGCACCGCCGTGTTCGCGTAGCGGCGATTGGCGGCGATGTCTCGCGTTCGACCCTGGTCCAGGCCATGGTCCGGAGCGAGAGTGCATGGCAGGCCATCACCTCCTTCTGCGAGGAGTGATGCTGGCAAAGGAGGAGGCGGAGCGCGTGGGGCAGCGGGAATCTCACCGCCCACACGCCACTAGCCGCCGCAGGAGACGGCCTGGTCGGGAGACGACACCGAACTCCCAGTCACCGTAGGCGCGGGCCTGCGGGCGGAGAACAGTGGGCAGTTCTCCGCCCGGTAAGGACTAGGCCCGAGTCGACGGCGCGTCGTGTTTCACGCGCGCCTCAAAGAGATGCCAGCACATCGTGACGGGGTCTACGAAGACCGATGCCTCCTGGGTCAGGGTTGCGGGTTGGTTAAACAAGAAACCGTGGCCCTGGCCGTCACACAGGCAAGTGAAGAAACACGGGTGGGTTTTAGTCAGTAATAGTCTGACACACCCTTTCGCTCCGCCCAAAGCGGGAAAAGTCATTTGATGATTTCCCATCCCAATAAAAAAAGGCAATACATTTTAAAGCATTATTGTATGGTAGGTATCTATACCTACCATACAATAATGCTTTAAAATGTATTGCCTTTTTTTTTACAATGAAATGTTGGGTCGATCGCTGCTCTTCTAATTAGATTACTGAGACGTCTGTATTTAGGAGAATTAATACGAATGATAGATAAATAACGAGGCATACTATAATCAACCTATATTGTTCCCACTGTTGGGATATGGGCCTCTTTTGGGCTGTAATCTACCACGCAGGCCCAGTGCGGGTTGGTAGATGTCACATGACACACGGCTCTAGGACATGCCGGTTTCCTCACTATGTTTTCCATCACCGTTTTGAGAGTAGTGGTGATGAAATAATTTACACAAAGTAAAGTGTGTGATGGGGTTCGAACCTACGACCTACAACTTGTAAGTCGCGGCCAATAGGTACACATAAATATCTGAAATCGCAATAAAAGCATCAAGCAATTACCAGCACTGACTAATAAATAGCCCTAGAGAAACCTCCGGTTCAATACAACACGGCAGGAAAAACACGAAGAAGCTAGTATTTCTGCTTACCCACACTTGCTAAGGGGTCGTGAATCTTACTGGTAGTACGTAGTTAGATAAAGAAGGGGTTGAAATCAAGACGGGGCGGTAATCAGGCGGTGACCGCGTAATGGCCCCGCTGGGAGCGGCCGCTCCACGACTTGAACCATTGCCGAATAGGGCTGCTACTAGCTGAAATGGCTTGAATATTTGGAAAATAGTTGCAATTTTGGCATTGCTTGTGGTGACGATGCTTTTTGAGTGCAGCTTAAAACAAGTATCTTATACGAAATGTATGTGTGGAGATTCTTGCCCGTTCTTCTCCATAGGTACCTACTTATTGGAATCGGCGACTAGCTTCATCTTACTGACTGATCGACTCGAACTGACAATTCAAAAGGGTCTGTAACTGGTTTATTTTAAACTAGCTTTCCGCCCGCAGCTTCGCCCGCGTGGAGTTCGTTATATCGCGCTTTTTAGATTTTCCTCGGGAACGTCAAATTTTTCCGGGATAAAAGGTAGCCTATGTTCTTTCTCAGGGTCTAAAGATTGTCTGTGCCAAATTTCATCAAAATCGGTTGAGAGGTTTAAGCGGGAAAGCGTAACAGACAGACAGACAGACAGAGAGACAGATAGACAACAGACAGACAGACAGACAAAGTTACTTTCACATTTATAATATTAGTATGGATAAATGCTTTGATTTTGATGTGTTTTGTTTTAAATGGCGAACTGGATATTTAGTAGCGTTTCAGCCTAAGTCAAAGTATTTTATTTGTTTAACATAGGTAATATATTAATGGTAAAAATTAGTATTGTACCTATCACTATGTTTTGCCTTATAAGGCGTACAAATAAATTAAGAACCAAATTTGAGACTACAATGTTTATTAACTACTGAACATTTCCCATTTTATAGCGATTTGAAATCTGGCTATGAAAAGGCGGGTAAAGAGAACTTGGAATGAGCTCAGAAAAAAAAATAGTGTCAATTCTAAAACTACAAACTTAGAATGACAGCTGACAGCTCATGCCATACTCGTTTCAAATAAGTTTTCACTTTGAGATGATTACATGTACATACTGCAGTTCCTTTCTGTGTAAACCTAAGTTATGATATAGGAAATTATTTATAAAAGTTGTTTACAGGTAAGAGACGTGTCCACATCAAAATTTATAACTAAATACATCTGTTAATTATTATGACAATTATAAAGCAAAGTAAAACTAAACGAATTTAATATCTATAGGCATAAAGAAACTCGTAATGCAAGTAGGCATAAATGAACAAATAGGTACTTACCTTCAATACACTCAATATTTTTCACCAACTTCTGTTTTCTAAGTCTACACACTACTCAAACATTTAAATTAATTACTCTTACTAACGCCTACCAACCCTTGCTTGCAGTAATTCTTGGCGGGGCTTTAAGACAATGCCGATGTTTATTCTTTATCGCAGTCGTGGGAAATTTACGTGCAGGCGTGGTGCTGGTGATAATTAAAATATTCCCATCTAACAGCCCCGGGTACTAACAGCTTTGTTTCATTAAAACTGACAACCCTAATCAGTATTCATTGGCATTTTTGGGTGCTTAATTTTTTTGAGTTAATCTTGTGAGTTGTGATTTTGCAGCATTTTTTGGACGTTCATATTACAAGAGACAGCTCCCAAAATCGTCCACCCTTCGCCACTTTCTAGTGTATTTTTTTTTATAAATTACAAAGTAGCGCTTGACTGCAATCCCGCCTGATGGTAAGCAGTGATGCAATCGTTGATGGTGAGGCGTGCTAGTTTATTAAACCTACTCACTCAAACGAACTCAGTAAATAGATAGGAAGACGGCAGTTGAGCGCGATGATGCAATGTTAAACCCAACAACATCACCAACGATGCTGCGCCAGAGGGAGATTGATCTGGAGGCCCTCCACAACCAAACTCCCGTCACAACAACATTTCACGCATCGTACCCGGCATGTACATCGCAACACAACTGCTCAGACCCGTCCTCCATACGGCTTCACCAGACATCATGCCGTAACACGACAAATCGTTTGGCGGCATGACTTTGTCTGGTGGGTGGTAACTTATGCCGGCGGCCGATGTTGTGGCCTACCACCGAGAAGATTATGATTAGCTGGGAAGAAGAGCAGAATCAAATTACCCAGTAACACAGCTGTCCGGTAAGTTAAAAAAACACCTGACTGTACTTACATATAAGTACAATACTAGGCATATAAAGTACATTATAAGACACAAAACATTCTTCTCCTTCTTCAGCCTATAGAGGCCCACTGCTAGACAAAGGTCCCTCAAGGCTTTCCACAATGAATAGTCTTGTGCTGCCTACATTCATCAGCTTCCCGCGACCTTCACCAGGTCATCGGTCCACCTTGTTGGGGGCCTCCCTACGCTGAGTCTTCCAGTTTATTATCCACAAAACATTAAATTAAATTATATTATTTAACTTACGTGAGTTAGCCACGCCAATTAACCAACGGCGTGGCTAGCTCACATATGTTAAATAAAGCCAAAATAAAAAAAGAAACAAATCATTGAAATTAAAAATGTATGTAAAACCTTTTTCCTTAAATAAAAGCCTCTAGACATAAAGGGCATATGAGCTCACATTTTTATGCATTGCTGGGTTCAAGAAACTATTAATTATATCCTGTAGGTAGGGTTGCCAGATAGGAAGTTACAAATCCGGGACAGTCGTCGACAGAGACTCTCCGGAAAAAGAAAGCCACAAAAAAAAAAAAAAGGTTTCCAAATCAACTCCGGGACAGTCGGAGGAAGAACGGCTAAAAAAATCCGGGACAGTCGGAAGAACGGCTAAAAAAAAAAAAAAAGAAAAGGTCATTCGGAATCGGACACTCGTCAATTCTTACTATCATCTTTCTTACTATGTTCTATACAAGATTGATAACTTTTTAAAATCCGGGACAATTACCGCTCATTCCGGGACAAGAGGCAAGATTCCGGGACAATCCCGGATTTCTCGGCGGTCTGGCAACCCTACCTGTAGGCCATACAAATATTACTTAGTTCCGTGCGGAGATCGAACCCGCGACACGCAGCGTAGTAGTTGATCACTCAACTACTACACCAACAGTGTTGTCAAAATTCTGGAGAACATAGTGTAGAAGGAATCAATCAAGAAAAACATTCTTATCATTTAAATAGTCGTTTATAGAGTCTAGAGAGGCAGTAGAATCAGTAATAGGGTCCCATTCCTTTTACTACAGAACCCAAAAATTAATCTGCTCAACAATGTAAAAAACGCAATGAACGTTGCAATACATAACACAGGCAAAAGCTCCTTTCTCAGCCAGACTGCAACAAAACAACATTCCCTGCAAAATTACATCCAATACACGTACCAACCTAATAACAAAGCAACATCTTAGACACACGTTTCATATTTATTATTTACTTAGCACAATAATTGTCGTAGAACAAAGCCGCCCGTAATTAGAAGGGTCCACATCAAAGGTGCAGTAATTACATACACTCGAACGTCTGCAAACAATGGGACTCGTCTTTACATGGTGTTTTGTTAGACAAAGGTACTTAAGAATCGATGGGTGGATGCTGTAGGTAGGTAAGTGTTTTTGTCTCGTTGACTTTATACTGAAGATGGTAGTGTAATTTGAGAGCTAAGAAAGGAGTAAGATTTTTTGTACTCTTGATTTAGAAATCTTAATTATTGAGAAAAATATTGCATTAAAATCTAAACCCAAGTGACATTTATTTAAAGAACAGCACTCTGATTCTTTCATTATTTGCATTCTTCTATAATAAAAAGGCAAAAGTAGATTATCAAATCATTTTAAATATTATGTTAATTGACCTTTGATACTGATCGTGCCTGTAGGTCTAACAAATATTTTTTTCCTTGAAGGAATCAAATACACGATCTCTAACTGACCTGCGTCAGGCGGAAGGTGAGGGTGCTATGGCGCCTCTCTAGCCTCTCCTAAAAGAGGGGACTTACCGCGGCTATTGTGGCGTGTCCAGCACTGGGTTGCGACAATCGCACTCTCTATGTCGACATGAGATCCCGCAGGAGCTCTGTCCGCCGTACCGTGATTTCTCACGGCAGTGGAGTTATGCCCCGGCGTTTTGCCTCCTCTCGCCACCCCCACATGTGGGCGAGGGCTTTGGCCTCCAGATACCATGGCGGCAATCCGGCAAGGAGGCTCGCCGCCTCAGTAGAGTGCGTGCGATATCCCCGGCTCAGCCGAACGGCCATGAATTTCTGGGATGCGGTAAGGCATCGGGCTGATCGCTTCCTTAGAAACCGCGCCCACACCGGTGCCCAGTAAAGGGCCATGGAGGTGTTTAGTTCCTCTAGATTGGGTAGGAGCCGCCTCAGTGAACGCTCCTAGCTAGCCTTACCTATTCCAAATTCAAATCATGGAGTCTCAATTAAATATTCGCAAAAATGGCAATAATCAAATTGCGACTTACGAATTAATAAATATTTTTGGCTCTTTTTATTAGATACTCTGCAGAAATTGTGAAAAAAAAAATGGACAAAGCCATTGTCTTTTTACATGCTTTTTATTAGTATCACTTGTATGTTTGTCTGCTTGCTTGTTCGCCTGCTTGCTTCTTTGTTTGTTTGTCCGTCTCTAACTCTTTAGACTACAAGTGAGCGGTTCATTACTGTCAAATGTCCCACCGTTTTCAATACGTTCGTTCGTTCGTTTTTTATTTTATTTTAAAAAGAATATCTAACTAAAAAGTTTACATTATATATAGTTTAAGCAACTAAAAAAATATGCTTTAAAAAAATATCCAACTAAAAAGTTAAAAATAATTTAAAAAAAAACGTGAGGCGCTTAATATACAAAAATTATGCCACAAAGCGCCTCACGCTTTTTAAAAAAATATTTTTAACTTTTTAGTTTGATACTTTTTAAAAGCACGTTTTTTTAGTTTTTTAAACTATATTTATTTGATTTGTAATCTAACGCCCGTGACATAAAGCACCGCTTATACCCTACGTGAAAAATCTACTATCAAAACTTTTGACTAGCGTTAGCTTTTCAATTACACATGTACAATGGTTTGAATTAGCGTAGTTTTGTCAACACATCATAAAATCTGCGGCCGCGGCTAGCCGGCGCGTCGGGCGGATGTATGATTGATGTGTCAAACCTCGCAGTGGTTTGTGTCGACAGAGTATGTTCCATCAGGGCTTGGATAATGACCTGATGAACTAGAGACTGAATACTTTCTATAGGAACTGGGATTTTTGAAGAATGTTTCATCACTCTCCTGCCCTTATCCCAATTTATTTAGGGTCGGCGCAACATGTCTTTTTCTTCCATACATCCCTATCAGAAGCCATCTCGGCAGTCACCCCCTTCTTAGCCATATTATCCTTCACACATTCCATCCATCGTTTCTTTGGTCTTCCCCTACTCTTATAGCCATCAACATTCATAATTAAAACTCTCCTCACGACATTCTCCTCATTTCTCCGTAACACATGCCCGTACCATGATAACCAATTTCCACACAACTTTTCAGCTACCGGTGCCACTTTCAGACTTCCTCTTATGTTTATTTTTATGAAAGGCAATTATTATTCAAACTTTATTAACTTTTGATCGGCACCCTAACCGCGTAAAACACTAATACCTACTACCAATTAATAAATTTTAAATATATTGCTAATCCATTTCTCTATATGTTCTAAAAATGTGTTTGCTCAACAACGTTAATAACGCAATGAATGTTGTTGAACTGTCAAAATGAAACCCATTGCTACTGACGGTATGTTACGCAATTACCCTACTGGACTTGGATTATATTTTCAAACATTTATTAAAGTTTATTCAAAATCTAAGTACCATTGTAATAAAAGATTTTTTAAATAGGTATTGCAAAACAAGTACCAAATTAAACTTATCTTCAGCTCAAACGAATTAATTCCATATTAGTGGCTCCTGAATGTGTCTCATGTGGTATTTTCGCTTATTGTCTTCAAACTACACCAAAAATGTAAAAATCGACGTGAAATCTATCAAAAAAGAAAGAAAAATTGTTTATTCTGCACAAACAAAACACACGTTACAAATAAAAACAAAATAAATATAGTTTAAAAACTAAAAAAAACATGCTTTTAAAGAATATCAAACTAAAGTTACTAGTAACTAATTAAGTAGTAACTAAGTTAAAAATAATTTAAAAAAAGCGTGAGGCGCTTTGTGCCATAATTAGGGTTCCGTACCTCAAAAGGAAAAAACGGAACCCTTAGATCACTTTGCTGTCCGTCTGTCTGTCTGCCTGTCAAGACCCTTTATCTCAAGAACGCGTGGACGTATCAAGCTGAAATTCACATGAAATACTCAGGTCTATTGTCCCTTTAATCTGTGAAAATATCAAACTTCTAAGCTAAGCCAATCAAAAGATACAGCCGATTATGTCGAGATTTTCAACAAATTTTCGACACTCGCAAAGGAATCAAAACCTACAGGATACTTTCCGTAAACTCAGAATCTTGAAATTTGGCATGAAGTATTGTCATATAATGCAAATATAGGAAAAATTGCGAAAATCACATTTTTTTAGTTATATAATTTAATAAAAATATTTTAATAAATGAAACTTACTACCTTATTTCTCACGAACGAATAAAGGTATCAAATTGAAATGTATGCCAAATACGTAGGTCTATTGTCCCTTTAAGCAGTGAAAAAATCAAACTTCTAAGTTAACGCAATCAAAAGATACAGCAGTTTATACTGACACCTTAGACGAATTTCCGTCACACGCTAGGGAATCAAAACCTACAAGGTCCTTCCCTTGAACTCAGAATCAAAATTTGGCACAGACAATCTTTAGACCCTTAGAAAGAACATAGGGTACCTTTTATCCCGGAAAAAATTGATGTTCCCGAGGGAAATCAAAAAACGCGCGATATAACCGAACTCCACGCGGGCGAAGCCGCGGGCGGAAAGCTGGTACGTCATAAACTGTAAACCGCTACGTTTGTTCGGCGGAACCCTCGGTGTGAGTTCCGACTCGCACTTGGCCGGTTTTTTTTTGTATATTAAGCGCCACACGCTTTTTTAAAAATTATTGTTAACTTAGTTACTAACTACTACTTACTTAGTTACTAGTAACTTTAGTTTGATATTCTTTAAAAGCATGTTTTTTTAGTTTTTTAAACTGTATTCATTTTCAACTTTTTAGTTCGATATTCTTTAAAAAAATAAACCAATGAACGTATTGAAAACGGTGGGACATTTTACAGTAATGAGCCGCTCACTCGTAGTCCAAAGAGTTAGAGACGGACAAACAAACAAACAAGCAAGCAAGCAAACATACAAGTGACAGCTTACATATTTAATCATAGCTGGGTTGTAATAAAAAAACAATTATACGAATTCATACAACCTGTAAGCTAATTCTGGAGAAACAATATACATATATGTATTAAAATCGCGCAATCAGCGCCTATGTTCATGTTAAATGCTGCCTTTAGATACTACATACCTAGTCTGTTTAAAAGCGATTAAAAACATAGCGATTAAGAGGCAGAAGGTAGGACTATAATATATATATATACTAGCTTTCCGCCCGCGGCTTCGCCCGCGTGGAGTTCGGTTATATCGCGCTTTTTAGATTTCCCTCGGGAACATCAAATTTTTCCGGGATAAAAGGTAGCCTATGTTCTTTCTCAGGGTCTAAAGATTGTCTGTGCTAAATTTCATCAAAATTGGTTGAGAGGTTTAAGCGGGAAAGCGTAACAGACAGACAGACAGACAGACCGACAGACAGACAGACAGAGTTACTTTCGCATTTATAATATTAGTATGGATATATATATATATATTCTGTCCTTTCCTTAATAGAATAGAAAGAATAAATTAAGGTTTATCTTGAGTTGATCAGGGCGACTAAAATTATTTCGTCGATCTACCTGTTTCTTGGATGACCTCTTTGTCGTTTCCTGCATGTCCTCTCCATGTTGTAGTTTCTAATCTCCATCTATTGGCCAGCCCGTCGCCATTTGTGTGTGCCAGCATGATGAAGTAGATCTATTAAGTTGGTTATTGCTCTTATTTATTTGCTTCTTATCTTTTGAATTATCTTATTATTAATAAACTTTTTCCATCGCTTCCTGATAGTTTATTAAACAGTTTGTACATTTATGACGATTTAGTACAAATCATTTTCAGTAGTCTGAAAAACCGCGGAAACCGCGGGAACCGCGGTAAGGACATCTCATCAGGAACTCTCGCATCCGGGGCAGCCTTCGTGTCCGTGACATTGCAGACAAACTGCAGTGTAGCTACCATGAGTTTTCATAACGAGACTCGATCGTCGATATCGAGCGCGTTTTGTGCTCTCATTGGTTGAGAGTTCTTACAACCTTGAAGCGGACCAATCGATGAGTCAAACGCGCTCGATATCGACGATCGAGTCTCGTAATGGAAACTCATGGTAGCGACACAGGAGGGTCGCCTACGCTGGTACGGCCGCGTCTTACGCAAACGATTGTCTTGTTACGTGGGTAACAAATGTCTTGCCATGGCGCCTCCGCCGGGTCGGAACAAGCGGGGTAGGCCAAAGAGGTGCTGGCGTGACGTTGTAAGAGATGACATGCGTGCCAACAAGCTCTTACCACAGGATGGTAAAGATCGTGCGAAATGGAGGAGAATGTGCAGGAAAGCGGACCCCGGGCTCCAACGAGAAAGCCGCGGATGCAACCGAGATAAACGCTGAGATGATGATGATGATGATTTTCAGTAGTCTCCAAAAGTTAGTCGTTCTTTTTTAGAGTTGTGATAACTCCACATTATTATGTAACATTCTTGTGATCCAAATGATTTTACTAATATAAAGTAGGTAGTTGTTAATTGAATAATTCAACCTTTTACTATTCCTGCTTTTTACACTACAGCTGTGATAACTCCACATTATGATGTAACATTCCTGTGATCCAAATGTTTTAACTGATATAAAGTTGTTGTTAATTGAATAATTCAACCTTTTAATATTCCTGCTTTTAACACTACAGCTGTGATAACTCCACATTATGATGTAACATTCTTGTGATCCAAATGTTTTAACTGATATAACGTAGTTGTTAATTGAATAATTCAACCTTTTACTATTCGTGCCTTTTACACTACAGCTGTGATAACTCCATATTATGATGTAACATTCTTGTGATCCAAATGTTTTAACTGATTTAAAGTAGTTGTTAATTGAATAATTCAACCTTTGACTATTACAGTTTTTTACACTACAGCTGTGATAACTCCACATTATGATGTAACATTCTTGTGATTCAAATGTTTTAACTGATATAAAGTAATATTAATTGATATTAAGTGAGGTATTAAAGTGATATTAATTGAATAATTCAACCTTTTACTCGTATTAAAATATCTAGTAATAGTGAGGTACGTGAGGTACCTATAATGTACTTGATACGTTTTTTTTTTTTAATTACTGAATGAACTGCGATGTTTTAAATACCTTTGTAGGGGAAGGTGAGGTATAATGATCCCCTTAAGGGGAAAACTTAACTGTGGCTAAAGTTGAAGGCCAAATCGCAGAATTTCTATTGTTAGAGGTAGTGAATTTACTTAACTATATAACTGCATACTAATTTTTTATTATTTAATTAGTATTTTTTTGTATTAGAGGTTTTTGCTAAAGTTAAGTAAAGGATCATTTTATACACACCTATGTATAAAATGATCCCCGGGGTAGTGGTAAAATAATCCCAGGGATCATTTTATACCATAAGTTAATAAATATCAACGAAATGAAACAGCTGCTTATTTTAATCATAATTATATATTGTCCATAACAATTTAAGTATGTAAGCAAGTTAAACAAAACTTTTGCAGACTTTTAGTTTCATTAGAGATATTTTTTGTAATTATCTACTACTCATTCAACAAAACTAAACATTAGACATTGCAACAAACTTTTAAAAGGTACACTACACAACCAACAACATACCTAGTCAAACAATAAGTAAACAAATAAATTCTTCTAAATAAAAAATAGGCAGTAAGTACTCATTTCTATCAAATGTTTCTTTTCAATGTCATGAAGCAATAGAAAAATCAAATCTTAATTAAAAATGATTATTTTCTTGTCAAGAAATAGACATATAGCTTTTTTTTCTCACGTTATGAAATTGATTAATATAAAGTTGAATATCGCAAATGAAGTCGCCTTCATCGTCACTATCTCGTCCCGCACGAGCTTCATGTCCCCATTTAAGACACACAACACACCTAATCTACCCTTCGCCTTTATTGTCTTTGAAGTTGCTTGAAAGCTACTGAAGTACAGAAGAGGCATTCGGTATGACTCTCTTCTTCTGAAGAATCTGATCCGTTTTGCTTCTTTTTTTGCCTTTTCCCTTTCCGCTTCTCTTTCCTTTCCCGACTCCTTTTCCTTTCCCAACACCTTTCAATTTATCGTGCTGTTTGTTGGTCACCCTTTTTATGTTATGTGTTTGTTTTCTTTTTGGCTTCCTCTACAAGGTACTTTTGTAGTGTGTGCTGGTCAATACTGATGTGTCTACTCCATGGAGCAATACTCTTATTCGTTTTGCAGTCGCTCTTTTTCCAACTATCTTTGGTGTTGGTCGTGCTTTTCTGGGTGTAACAACACCATAAGATGTGGCTGGAAGACCAACAGTCAAGGCTGGAGATAATAATCAAATAAATAATCTTTCAGAAGATTCTGACGCCGAGGTGTTTTCTGGAAAGGACGAAGGTTACCGTGAGACTGTGGTGTTTGTGGACATTTTTGAATTATCATTTAAACTCTCTACTTAAACAGACCTTAAACTGTCTACTTGCGGTTTTGTAAGGCTTGCCATCTCTGACGGCGTTAAATGCCTTTTGCAATTGTTCTTCAGGCCAATTTTGACTATTAGTTTTTTGTAGGTAGGTATATAAATTCTCTGTATGATCTGTAAAAACAAAAATACTAATGGGGTAAAATGATTCCAGGGATCATTTTAAACACACAGGAAGGGATCATTTAGCCCCAAACCCCAAATTCGAAGATATCGATCAAAATTTTACCCTTCGAATGCCCCGTACGGAGATCAAAACATCTTAAATATTAGCTAACTGCTATTAATATCGGCAAATAAAACAACATTTCAAAAAATACGAACATGTAAAAAGTAATGAAAGTCTAAAAACAGGCTTACCTTAGATCAGAGCCACACTTTTTAATTATTTTTTGATAAAATCACGCCAAGCGGTTGCAACGCCATAACACTTGGAGAGGCAACTGGCGGGGCCGCGGGGAACATGTTTCATGCTCATTTGGATAGATAGCACTAGTTATGTTTGATTCAAGGTGGGGGATCATTTGACCTGCAGGGATCGTATTACCTCACCTTCCCCTACAATATTTAATGTGAGGTAATACTCATATTTTCTTTATTTAAATTGCTGATTATTAAAGAAACCATCATCGTTCAAGCGAGGTTACCTACTTATAGTGTTTTATTTAAAAGGCTGTAGGTATGTGAAAGAATCCACCATACTTCAAGTGAGGTACCTCATATTTTTTTTGATTTCAAAGGCTGTAGGTATGTAAAAGAATTCACCTCATACATCATATTTTTTTTTTATTTCAAAGGCCATGGTATGAATGAAACCACCACAGTCCCAGTACCTGCCTGCCCAAGTAAGCAAGTACTAAATTTGACCTACCTCCTAAACCTTATTTACGAAGAATGTACCGATACCACCGATACAAAGGCAGCACAACCTGCGACGCGAAACAAATGAAGCTTCACAATTAAGGCCCGTACACACGGATAGGCGCGTCGCATTTGCCGGTGTCACGTACCCGCTGCCTCGCACTTAATTTCGCTAGGGGGGTGAAGGGTGCAGTGCGGTTTTAAATTACGCCCCCCTCCCACCGATTGCAGTTCGACAGGCCGTCTAGCGGATAGTTGATCATTTCGTGTGTCTATACTTAGTTTTATATGGTTTGTTATTTAGGGATTTTGGATTGCGATATTGACAGGCTTGGGGTCACTATGTCACGGATATTATAGAATACAATAGAATACTCTTTATTATGTACACTATATAATTTACAGAACATAAATAAAAAGATTTTACAAAGGGTGACACTATGGGCGTTCTTAACGCTAAGAGCGATCTTTTACAGACAACCTTTGGATGAAATACCAAGGGGATGGAGAGAGAAATAATATAGGTTGTCTACGGTGTACTATTTACATAGATTATACAATACTTAAATATATACGTTAAGTGTATCATACTAGTTTAAATAAATGTATGCATCTAATTAATAAATATCATATAAGAGCAAATATAATATAAATATCATCATCACCATCCCAGCGTTAATCCCAGTCGCATCCGAAGCCTTATCAGCTTTGGAGTCTGGGGTCCACTTTACCAGTCCAACTGCTGATATGGCTAAAATTCGACATTTTCCGTGAAGCGACTGCCGTTTGACCTCCACAACCCGAAGGCGACATCGAAGCATTGCAGTTAGACCAATTGTTGGACTTTTGAGGGCTCCAACAACCCGTAACGACTGCCACTAGATGTTCGTATGGCAACCGGGGCTAACGGCTTAACGTGCTTTCCGAGGCACGACCAGACCAGTGCAAATATTCATATTCATGCATACAAATACTTGCACTGTGCGGGGATCGAACCCGCGCCACCTTGCGCAGCGGCCGCGTCCGCTACCGCTACGCCACGGAGGCTGTCAGCAAATATAATTAAAAATCAAACGAACTTAAGTGAAGTTCGATGATAATTATGTGAGCAGCTTCTTTCGACGCGATTTGGTTAACAAATTGTAGATGTGTACCACGCATCAGCCTATCACACGGATTTTTTAAATACATTTTTTTTTTTTTTAAACACTGGCAACTTACTTTTACCCCCACTACCCCCACTCTGCTGCTGCTGCCGGTTCGAACGGTCGGCGCGATCTGCTCCTCATTTTAGTTGAAAGTATAATTATATATGTATATTTTGTATTTGTATGTATGTTAGGGTAGGGCATAAGTACTTATAGCAAAATGTAATATAATAGGGTGGGTGTATATAAATCGCGTCGAAAGAAGCTGCTCACATAATTATCATCGAACTTCACTTGGTAAGTTCGTTTGATTTTTAATTATGTTTCACAGCTTCTTTCTTTGCGATTTGGTTAACAAATTGTAGGATGTTTAGAGGTGACAAATATAAAATATACCTATATAGGTACTTAAGTTTTTATAAAACAAATTATTTCATAATAAATGAATAGTTTTTACTAATATTATATGAAATTTTCGAACACCTCTTTATAAGCAAATCATAACAGATGTTCATTTAACAGATAAACGTAACAACAGATTTACATGTATTAATCTGTAGAATTTAATATTGAGCTTGCAAATTATCCTCGACTATCGATCTTTTATCAGCAGTATTTCTAATCACATCAATACTGACACCTGAGCTGCTGGCTCTGGATGTGGCTGCATGACGAGTACTATGCGCACTAAATATACAAATATCAATACCACTCTTTTTGTAATATTTTCTTAATCCAACAACCGTTGGGATGACACCTTCTTATAAGGTTTCTTGTAACTGATGAATAAATAATCATTATTAGTCTGTCGAATGGAATTTGTTTTATTTATATAGTCATGTAAACAGGTAGCTGGACATACATTAGGTTTTTCATTACAGAAAGGTAATTTCAAAAAGGGTTGAAAAGAATTCGGTTTCGAGGTGTTTATTAAATCTGGATTTTAATGGTAATTAGGTTTTGATTAATGACATTAATATTGCTTATTTTTATTTGTGAAAAATGTTTATACTCTATGAACAGTTACTAGAGCCAACAAGTTAAGTGAATACTTCTCTTTCAAAGTATTCACTTCGTTCAGATAAATAGCCAAGAACAGTATCAGTATCCCAAGTCATATTATACCTTTGTTGACATGGTCTTGATCTGAAAACTCTTTTCATAAACCTTTTTATTCGCGAGTCCTGTAATATATTTGGAAATAATATTGACAGGGCGATTTGTACGAGTTAATTGTGCCATATTTGGCACCTTTATCAAATACTTTTGTAAGGAAATCTAAAATTACGGTAACATTGGTATCCAAATAGTCACAACCGCTTTGTTTACAATATTCTAACCAGGGTCTAATACAAGTGTCATATTGCTTGTACGTGTTATCTGAAAGCGAATTGATCATAATGCTAACCGTCCTCACTGGTATTAATATCTTCAGATATTTTTGCCGGATAACTTTGCGGCAACTAAGCGAAGTGTCTTGTGAAGATTGTTGGGTGTTCCGAAAGGAGCTGACAAAAGATTAACGTCAGGACTGAAATGTATAAAGGATGGGCAGGCTAGTCTTAAACAAAGGAAACGAGGGTTGTTATGACCAATATGGTACAACTACTGCTTCTTCTGCCTTGTCGGCTTTTATTTTTCGTAACACTTTTAAAATTAAAATAAAGGGGGGAAAAGCATAAAAATATAATTATGTCCAGGACACAGTAAAGGCGTCGATAGTCCATGCGTCAGGGTCGATCTTCCAAGTAATATACATTTGGCACTACAGCGACTCTCTAACAATCTATTTCAAAAAAGGCCAAACACCTGACAAAACTTTTTCGAAAGCATAGTCTGCCAATTCCCATTCCGTATCCTGAAATGCCTTTCTAGACAAAATATCGGCCTCACAGTTATCTTTGGTATTTATGTAAGATACAAAAATATATATCTTTCGGGACACACACCATTGCCAGATTTCTCTGGATACATTGTTTAAATGTGGGTACTGCACGTTTCCCATACGGTGGATGCAACAAATAGCCGTTGTATTGTCGATTCTCAATAAAATGTCTACTTACATTATAAAGATCCTTTGCCAAAACCTTAAGTGCGAGGAAAACAGCTTTTAATTCTAATTCATTTATGTGTGAACAAGATTCGTCATTTTTCCAATAACCGGACGCTTCCTTATTATTACAAAAAGCGCCCCAGCCAGTTAAACTCGAATCGGAAAATATTTCGAAACTAAATTGATTAAATCTAAAAGGCGAACAAGCACTATCAATGTGATTTAACCACAAACAAAAATCATCTTGCAATTTTTAAAATTACTGGGTAGGTGAATAATTTGTTCTCGTTGAATAACTGTCATTATTTTGTAAACACAGGTACTTGTGACGTTCAAACAATTTAGTGTATAACCCAGAATATTGAACCGCACGGCAATACAAACCGGCAGATCAATTTATTCTAGCAAAATTGCGAAGTTTGCATTTTCGTTTGTGTGTCCTTTTCTGTTCTTTTTGTCAGGAAGGTATAGTGTCATAAGTTTTGAATCGTAAATAAAACCTAAAAATTTGCATTGTTGTTTTGGGGTAAGTGAACTTTTTTCTGTGTTGATTATAAAACCTAGATCTGTCAAAACTTTCATTGTGTAATTAACGTTACCGTTACATTCTTTATATGATTGGCCGAAACAAAGGATATCGTTTAAATATATAGCGAATATGTAATCTTTATTTCGTAAGTATTCTATTACGGGTTTAAGTAATTTAGTAAAAACGTATGGTGCTGTACATAACCTGTACATAACTAGTAACAAGTACATAAACCAAATGGAAGGCAAGTGAATTCGTACAATCACCGGTGAGAGTTTTGATAAGTGCGTGATTTGAAACGCAAGTATTTTCGATGTGATTTAGTAACATTGATTAAAAAATAAGCGTCTTTTAAATCGATAGATGCCATGAAACAGTTTGGTGTTATTAATTTTGAGGCAGTGCGATAATCTTCTATCTTAAAATGACTTTCCTGTTTAGGTTTTTATTTTTTGTAACTATTAGTTTAAGTTGATTTTTGTGTCTTTTGCGTAACCTTACGGGCCTCTGCCGATTTTTGCACATTATTGGCATGTTTTACTTTTTCGGACATAACGTCGCCAAAAAAATATTTATCTGTGCATGAATTTACGAGGGTATCTCGAAGACCGGTACTTATGGATGAAATAACAAATTTCTTTCCCATTTTGGTTGAAGTTTTCGAAATTAGACTTCAATAACCGGAGCTAACGCTGCGAGTGCAGTACCTATTTATTTCTGCCTATACATAAGCGAGAAATCCCGTTTTTAAGAGTTCCGTCAATGCGGTTTTAGCCTCCGGATTTAATAGAGGCGGTACCAACAATTAGCAATTTTTGGGAAAAAATATTCCTTTGTTAGTTATTCCTTGACCTCCTTGCAGATGTAGTATAAATCTTTTTTCTCCGTTAAGTTTCGGTACTAAGAATACACCAGATACAAATTGAGTTTTCGTAAGTACATTTACGAATTGCCCCAATTTTAAGTAATTTAATTAAAGATTTTTGAAAATCTGCGGCCTCTTGGGGTGATTTTGTATATGAAACAATACTGTTACTCTGGACTGGTGGGTTATTGAAAGGAATAGTGTAGCCTTCGGCCCATAATAAGACAATAGGATCATTTGTAATGTTCGCCCACCTTTGTGAGAAAAAGCGTAAACGTCCTGCGTACAGTACCTCTTTTTGCGTTAGCGGCGAGCTTGGACGTTTCTGCCACGACGCGGCGGTGAGGCGTGCGGCGGCGGTGAGCGCTCGCGGGCTGCTCTGCGCGGCGGTGGTGGCGGGGCCCGGCTGCTCTGCTGCTGGTGCTGGCGGTGAGGCGTGCGGCGGCGGTAAGCGCTCGCGGGCTGCTCTGCGCGGCGGTGGTGGCGGGGCCCGGCTGCTCTGCTGCTGGTGCTGGCGGTGGCCGGGCTGACTCTTCCGTGCATACTGCTTGCCCGCTGCTTTTGATGCAGGGGTTTGAAGTTTAGTCTCCGGTTCTGGCGCTTCACCTAGCAACGCTAGGATGTCAGTGTCCAGGACGGCGTCTTCGACTGCGCCCGTCAAGCCATCAGCGTCAGTATCTTGCATTGGCGGCGGGTCAGGAACAGTCTCCACGCCAGCCACTGCAGCTTCGGTTTCGAGTTGGTATGAGCAGCCAGCAAGAACGAAAAGTTCTTGTAAAAACTTTGAGGGTAAAAGCCCAGAGTAATGGCAGTTACGCATCAGTTTATAATAAAAGTGGATGGATACAACCCAGTTATTCATACTAAATAAGTATAAACGGCAGTTGTTCGCATCTTTGAGGGTAAAAGCCCAGAGTATTGGCAGTTACGCATCAGTTTATAATAAAAGTGGATGGATACAACCCAGTTATTCATACTAAATAAGTATAAACGGTAGTTGTTCGCATCTTTGAGGGTAAAAGCCCAGAGTATTGGCAGTTACGCATCAGTTTATAATAAAAGTGGATGGATACAACCCAGTTATTCATACTAAATAAGTATAAACGGCAGTTGTTCGCATCTTTGAGGGTAAAAGCCCAGAGTATTGGCAGTTACGCATCAGTTTATAATAAAAGTGGATGGATACAACCCAGTTATTCATACTAAATAAGTATAAACGGCAGTTGTTCGCATCTTGGAATGTTAAGAGCCAAAATTAGGAAATAACGCAATAATTGAATGAATATCAATCACTTACGATCTGTATCTTCATCAGAATAAATAATTCGTTTCTTAAGTTTTTCATTTAACCTCCTAATTTTTCACCTAATGATTTCTTCAGAGTCCTCGTACTTCCGTTTCTTCCCCATGTTCAAATTCAAATAATGGTGCGGCAGGGTTCTTTCCCAATGAAGTGCGTAGGCTTCGGCACGGAAACACATAATGAGGAGCAGATCGCGCCGACCGTTCGAACCGGCAGCAGCAGCAGAGTGGGGGTAGTGGGGGTAAAAGTAAGTTGCCAGTGTTTAAAAAAAAAAAAAAAAAATGTATTTAAAAAATCCGTGTGATAGGCTGATGCGTGGTACACATCTACAATTTGTTAACCAAATCGCAAAGAAAGAAGCTGTGAAACATAATTAAAAATCAAACGAACTTAAGTGAAGTTCGATGATAATTATGTGAGCAGCTTCTTTCGACGCGATTTGGTTAACAAATTGTAGATGTGTACCACGCATCAGCCTATCACACGGATTTTTTAAATACATTTTTTTTTTTTAAACACTGGCAACTTACTTTTACCCCCACTACCCCCACTCTGCTGCTGCTGCCGGTTCGAACGGTCGGCGCGATCTGCTCCTCATTTTAGTTGAAAGTATAATTATATATGTATATTTTGTATTTGTATGTATGTTAGTGTAGGGCATAAGTACTTATAGCAAAATGTAATATAATAGGGTGGGTGTATATAAATCGCGTCGAAAGAAGCTGCTCACATAATTATCATCGAACTTCACTTGGTAAGTTCGTTTGATTTTTAATTATGTTTCGCAGCTTCTTTCTTTGCGATTTGGTTAACAAATTGTAGGATGTTTAGAGGTGACAAATATAAAATATACCTATATAGGTACTTAAGTTTTTATAAAACAAATTATTTCATAATAAATGAATAGTTTTTACTAATATTATATGAAATTTTCGAACACCTCTTTATAAGCAAATCATAACAGATGTTCATTTAACAGATAAACGTAACAACAGATTTACATGTATTAATCTGTAGAATTTAATATTGAGCTTGCAAATTATCCTCGACTATCGATCTTTTATCAGCAGTATTTCTAATCACATCAATACTGACACCTGAGCTGCTGGCTCTGGATGTGGCTGCATGACGAGTACTATGCGCACTAAATATACAAATATCAATACCACTCTTTTTGTAATATTTTCTTAATCCAACAACCGTTGGGATGACACCTTCTTATAAGGTTTCTTGTAACTGATGAATAAATAATCATTATTAGTCTGTCGAATGGAATTTGTTTTATTTATATAGTCATGTAAACAGGTAGCTGGACATATATTAGGTTTTTCATTACAGAAAGGTAATTTCAAAAAGGGTTGAAAAGAATTCGGTTTCGAGGTGTTTATTAAATCTGGATTTTAATGGTAATTAGGTTTTGATTAATGACATTAATATTGCTTATTTTTATTTGTGAAAAATGTTTATACTCTATGAACAGTTACTAGAGCCAACAAGTTAAGTGAATACTTTGAAAGAGTTTCCACCTGGAAACTCTTTCAAAGTATTCACTCCGTTCAGATAAATAGCCAAGAACAGTATCAGTATCCCAAGTCATATTATACCTTGGTTGACATGGTCTTGATCTGAAAACTCTTTTCATAAACCTTTTTATTCGCGAGTTCTGTAATATATTTGGAAATAATATTGACAGGGCGATTTGTACGAGTTAATTGTGCCATATTTGGCACCTTTATCAAATACTTTTGTAAGGAAATCTAAAATTACGGTAACATTGGTATCCAAATAGTCACAACCGCTTTGTTTACAATATTCTAACCAGGGTCTAATACAAGTGTCATATTGCTTGTACGTGTTATCTGAAAGCGAATTGATCATAATGCTAACCGTCCTCACTGGTATTAATATCTTCAGATATTTTTGCCGGATAACTTTGCGGCAACTAAGCGAAGTGTCTTGTGAAGATTGTTGGGTGTTCCGAAAGGAGCTGACAAAAGATTAACGTCAGGACTGAAATGTATAAAGTATGTGCAGGCTAGTCTTAAACAAAGGAAACGAGGGTTGTTATGACCAATATGGTACAACTACTGCTTCTTCTGCCTTGTCGGCTTTTATTTTTCGTAACACTTTTAAAATTAAAATAAAGGAGGGAAAAGCATAAAAATATAATTATGTCCAGGACACAGTAAAGGCGTCGATAGTCCATGCGTCAGGGTCGATCTTCCAAGTAATATACATTTGGCACTACAGCGACTCTCTAACTAATCTATTTCAAAAAAGGCCAAACACCTGACAAAACTTTTTCGAAAGCATAGTCTGCCAATTTCCATTCCGTATCCTGAAATGCCTTTCTAGACAAAATATCGGCCTCACAGTTATCTTTGGTATTTATGTAAGATACAAAAATATATATCTTTCGGGACACACACCATTGCCAGATTTCTCTGGATACATTGTTTAAATGTGGGTACTGCACGTTTCCCATACGGTGGATGCAACAAATAGCCGTTGTATTGTCGATTCTCAATAAAATGTCTACTTACATTATAAAGATCCTTTGCAAAAACCTTAAGTGCGAGGAAAACAGCTTTTAATTCTAATTCATTTATGTGTGAACAAGATTAGTCATTTTTCCAATAACCGGACGCTTCCTTATTATTACAAAAAGCGCCCCAGCCAGTTAAACTCGAATCGGAAAATATTTCGAAACTAAATTGATTAAATCTAAAAATCGAACAAGCACTATCAATGTGATTTAACCACAAACAAAAATCATCTTGCAATTTTTAAAATTACTGGGTAGGTGAATAATTTGTTCTTGTTGAATAACTGTCATTATTTTGTAAACACAGGTACTTGTGACGTTCAAACAATTTAGTGTATAACCCAGAATATTGAACCGCAGGGCAATACAAACCGGCAGACCAATTTATTCTAGCAAAATTGCGAAGTTTGCATTTTCGTTTGTGTGTCCTTTTCTGTTCTTTTTGTCAGGAAGGTATAGTGTCATAAGTTTTGAATCGTAAATAAAACCTAAAAATTTGCATTGTTGTTTTGGGGTAAGTGAACTTTTTTCTGTGTTGATTATAAAACCTAGATCTGTAAAAACTTTCATTGTGTAATTAACGTTATCGTTACATTCTTTATATGATTGGCCGAAACAAAGGATATCGTTTAAATATATAGCGAATATGTAATCTTTATTTCGTAAGTATTCTATTACGGGTTTAAGTAATTTAGTAAAAACGTATGGTGCTGTACATAACCTGTACATAACTAGTAACAAGTACATAAACCAAATGGGAGGCAAGTGAATTCGTACAATCACCGGTGAGAGTTTTGATAAGTGCGTGATTTGAAACGCAAGTATTTTCGATGTGATTTAGTAACATTGATTAAAAAATAAGCGTCTTTTAAATCGATAGATGCCATGAAACAGTTTGGTGTTATTAATTTTGAGGCAGTGCGATAATCTTCTATCTTAAAATGACTTTCCTGTTTAGGTTTTTATTTTTTGTAACTATTAGTTTAAGTTGATTTTTGTGTCTTTTGCGTAACCTTACGGGCCTCTGCCGATTTTTGCACATTATTGGCATGTTTTACTTTTTCGGTCATAACGTCGCCAAAAAAATATTTATCTGTGCATGAATTTACGAGGGTATCTCGAAGACCGGTACTTATGGATGAAATAACAAATTTCTTTCCCATTTTGGTTGCAGTTTTCGAAATTAGACTTCAATAACCGGAGCTAACGCTGCGAGTGCAGTACCTATTTATTTCTGCCTATACATAAGCGAGAAATCCCGTTTTTAAGAGTTCCGTCAATGCGGTTTTTACCCTCCGGATTTAATAGAGGCGGTACCAACAATTAACAATTTTTTGGGAAAAAATATTCCTTTGTTAGTTATTCCTTGACCTCCTTGCAGATGTAGTATAAATCTTTTTTCTCCGTTAAGTTTCGGTACTAAGAATACACCAGATACAAATTGAGTTTTCGTAAGTACATTTACGAATTGCCCCAATTTTAAGTAATTTAATTAAAGATTTTTGAAAATCTGCGGCCTCTTGGGGTGATTTTGTATATGAAACAATACTGTTACTCTGGACTGGTGGGTTATTGAAAGGAATAGTGTAGCCTTCGGCCCATAATAAGACAATAGGATCATTTGTAATGTTCGCCCACCTTTGTGAGAAAAAACGTAAACGTCCTGCGTACAGTACCTCTTTTTGCGTTAGCGGCGAGCTTGGACGTTTCTGCCACGACGCGGCGGTGAGGCGTGCGGCGGCGGTGAGCGCTCGCGGGCTGCTCTGCGCGGCGGTGGTGGCGGGGCCCGGCTGCTCTGCTGCTGGTGCTGGCGGTGAGGCGTGCGGCGGCGGTAAGCGCTCGCGGGCTGCTCTGCGCGGCGGTGGTGGCGGGGCCCGGCTGCTCTGCTGCTGGTGCTGGCGGTGGCCGGGCTGACTCTTCCGTGCATACTGCTTGCCCGCTGCTTTTGATGCAGGGGTTTGAAGTTTAGTCTCCGGTTCTGGCGCTTCACCTAGCAACGCTAGGATGTCAGTGTCCAGGACGGCGTCTTCGACTGCGCCCGTCAAGCCATCAGCGTCAGTATCTTGCATTGGCGGCGGGTCAGGAACAGTCTCCACGCCAGCCACTGCAGCTTCGGTTTCGAGTTGGTATGAGCAGCCAGCAAGAACGAAAAGTTCTTGTAAAAACTTTGAGGGTAAAAGCCCAGAGTAATGGCAGTTACGCATCAGTTTATAATAAAAGTGGATGGATACAACCCAGTTATTCATACTAAATAAGTATAAACGGTAGTTGTTCGCATCTTTGACGGTAAAAGCCCAGAGTATTGGCAGTTACGCATCAGTTTATAATAAAAGTGGATGGATACAACCCAGTTATTCATACTAAATAAGTATAAACGGCAGTTGTTCGCATCTTTGAGGGTAAAAGCCCAGAGTATTGGCAGTTACGCATCAGTTTATAATAAAAGTGGATGGATACAACCCAGTTATTCATACTAAATAAGTATAAACGGTAGTTGTTCGCATCTTTGAGGGTAAAAGCCCAGAGTATTGGCAGTTACGCATCAGTTTATAATAAAAGTGGATGGATACAACCCAGTTATTCATACTAAATAAGTATAAACGGCAGTTGTTCGCATCTTGGAATGTTAAGAGCCAAAATTAGGAAATAACGCAATAATTGAATGAATATCAATCACTTACGATAATATAATACGATGTATCTTCATCAGAATAAATAATTCGTTTCTTAAGTTTTTCATTTAACCTCCTAATTTTTCACCTAATGATTTCTTCAGAGTCCTCGTACTTCCGTTTCTTCCCCATGTTCAAATTCAAATAATGGTGCGGCAGGGTTCTTTCCCAATGACGTGCGTAGGCTTCGGCACGGAAACACATAATGAGGAGCAGATCGCGCCGACCGTTCGAACCGGCAGGAGCAGCAGAGTGGGGGTAGTGGGGGTAAAAGTAAGTTGCCAGTGTTTAAAAAAAAAAAATGTATTTAAAAAATCCGTGTGATAGGCTGATGCGTGGTACACATCTACAATTTGTTAACCAAATCGCAAAGAAAGAAGCTGCGAAACATAATAATATATTTAAATAAAGAAGAAGTGCTTCTTTATCACAGTTTTTAAAGTTTTCATTATATGTGATACATTAAAGTTTAGAGGTTCTAATTTTCTTCCTAGAAGTTGTAATATTCACGACTTTCACTTAGTTCAAATGACTGAAATGATGATGAATGGAACGATGAAGATTGCAATGGTTAATGTTTACGTGAATGAAGATTTAAAATGATAGACGAATGAAGGTCCAATAGACGTCTTATGTAATTAAATTCGTGTATGCCTCATTCGATTTCCAATTAAAAACGTTAAAAATATAGCCGGAATCTCATCTCACCGACAATGTGTCAAAGACTTGTCAAAAATACAAGGAATTTAGAGGTATTTTTGACAGATATCACACTGAGATCAGACTGCTTATTCGTAACGTTTTTAGAATCGCCCTTGTGATGTTTGTTGAGACAAATCGCGTCACTCAAAAACAATATGATTCCAACCACAAATAAACACATCGGGAACCCTTAAATGCATAACAATACTTACCTAAAGTAAACTCTGTTTATTTATTCTTATTAGAAATAGATATCATTTTAATTCTTTCTTGAAATCGACACCCGGATAGTGCACAGAGTAATAAAAAACCAACTACATAGATTATTTGTTTAGGAAATATCATGAAGATTTATGACCATTTAATGAAGACTTAAAACTTTATTACTTATTTATTTTTAATAGTTCCGGTGTAGAATGCGATAAAATACCGGACTCATATACTGAAGCCAAATCTGCCGAGGAACCGATGCTGAAGCAGACGAGCCCTGAAGTGGAGACCTCGTAAAAGCAAGCGTATTGTGGGACACCGCCCAGTAGCCCCAGAGCCCCCAGATAGATGGACGACCTAATGAAGGTAGATGCGGAAGACGGAGGAAAGGGTGTTGTGACGAAATCTGGGAAAAGCTAATCCAGCAGTCGACTACGATAAGCTGGAATAGGCCTGTTTATTGGTTGATGTGATAAATGTGATTGATTTGTAGATTAAATCTATAATAATTATACTTACTAGAAGAAAAATGTACTTAGGAGGCCTTTGTCCAGCAGTGGACCTCTATAGGCTGACGAAGGAGAATACAGATTATGATCTTATTTTTTGTTTTTACAAGAAATAGCATGCAATTAAAACAGCAGAACAGCTTTTCATTTAGTTCGAATTAACAGTGGATCCCAAACTAGGCGCAGCCTGTATCTTGGTGGCCCCATTAAAGCACGAAAGCTGGTGGTCTTAGCTGTCTTTCGTTGATCTTTACCGGTAATCAGAAGCCCGAAACCAGTGTTAACAAGGGGTATCGCATTATCCAGTGATTGGGTTGTGGAGGTCAGACAGGCAGTTGCTCCATGTAAAATACTGTTATTGAGCTGAATCCGGTTAGCCTGGAAGCCAACCCAATGTAGTTGGGAAAAAGCTGCCCACTGCTTACCGCCCGCAAACCCGCGCCTACGATGGCTGGGAGGTCGGTGTTGTCTCTCGACCAGGGTCTGGAGCTGTGATGCCTGCTCCCTCACGTACTTCGCCTCTTCCTTTGTTAGCATCACTGCTGAAGGTGGTGATGGCCTGCCATGCACTCTCACTCCGGACCATGGCCTGGACCGAGCAGTGGGCAGCTCGCCGCCCGCAATCTCGCGCCTACATTGGCCGAGAGTTCCATATTGTCTCCCGACCAGGGCGTCTTTTGCGGCATAAATATACTCCCTGGATGCCTAGTTTAATTAGGTAATAAAACAAATGACACTCGGACAAAAATCCGAAAAAAGTTAAACAAAAACCGATCATTACCTACAACATATTCGCACAACAGCTCCCAACCAAAGTGCTCAGTGTTCGAGTTTAATACTAAAAATCAATAATTAAGCTGTGTATGTATGTAATTAATAGTGCGTCGGTGTGGCAACCGGCTTGCATTATACAGAAAGGCTAAAATGCACGCGCCGTGCATTATGAAAATGACATCATGATAAGCCGGCCGTCATTTTGAAAGGCATGTTTTATATGTGATAACTGGTGGATAGTTTTACGGATTGAATTTATATTTTTTGTTTACGTAACAAAGTTCATAGTTATGGATGTATCTAGAATGTACGGGGGATGGACGCTGGAGTGACGTAAGGTCATATTAAATGAACTCACATGTTGTACCGATTGTTATTATCATTTCATACAAATAAGGTCACTCAAAGGGCAATGGAGGGTTTTACTTCGTGATCAAATCAGAAATGAGGAGATCTGCAGAAGAAAGAGAGTAACTGATATAGCCCAAAGAATTGTAACACTTAAGTGGCAGTGGGCCTGGCACATTCCCCGTAGGACCGATGCCCGTTGAGCCCGACGGGTTCTCGAATGGCAACCACGCACCGGAAGACGCAGCATGGGTAGGCCCCCGACAAGGTAGATCGACGACCCAGTGAAGGTTGCGGGAAACCGCTGGATGTCGTGAAGATCCTTGGGGGAGACCTATGTCCAGCAGGGACGTCTTTCGGCTGAAATGATGATGATGACAAATAAGTAATCGCCAAGAAGACGTTCGACATATTATCATGGAGGTTCGGAACGATCTTGAAAGACGAGATTTGTTAATAGCTGGTGTAAGATATGGGGTTTCAACGGCATCCTTGCTGCTCCTACTTCGAAAGCAGCCAGAATGCATGAACTTATTGATAGCTGAGGTCGTGGCGGATAAGCTTAAGCAGTAAAGTTGATATGTAACGATAATCTTGTTTTTTACGTATTATAAACTAGCGCTTGACCGCAATCCCGTGTGATAGTAATCATCATCAACATTTTTGTCGTCCCACTGCTGGGCACAGGTCTCCTCTCATACAGAGAAGGATTGAGCGTAATCACCACGCTTGCTCAATGCGGGTTGGCGATTTCAGATTTAAAGTCCAGGTTTCCTCAAGATGTTTTCACCTTCAGTCATTGGTGTCCAATATATATTTAGAAAGTAAATATAACTTTAGAAAAGTTACATTGGTACTTGCCTGAGCTGGAATCGAACCCGCCCATTCATGCTTGAGAGGCTGGTATTTTAACCACTAGGGCACCACGACGATACTAGGTCACCACGACGATTTGATGGTAATCAATGAAGCAATGGTGATGGTAAAGCGCGCCAGTGTATTAAGTGCCTATTCACTCTGCCTTAAAGATACCTACTAAAATTTTAGTCAGACGGAAACATCGCCGCTCATTATCTGTCTAGGTTAGGTAAAACCTTATTTAAATAAATAGAGAAATAAATAATTATTATGTTATCACTTTCTAATTTGTTGGCAATAGCCTATTTTAGACACCCTACCAGCCAACCAACCACTTGAAACTATCAAATATTCCCAATCAATCTCAACCTTAATGCTTGCGTGATAAAATTGAAAATCTAATAAAGAAATTGAACAGATTGTAGTAATTTGATGTACTGTCGTCTGTACATATGTCACTCAAAAATACTCAAATTTTAACATCATAAAACTTTAAGGCATCGCTTGGATCTCCATAAAGACTCATTAAAATAAATAAATAAATATATACGGACAAATCACACAGATTGAGCTAGCCCCAAAGAAAGTTCGAGACTTGTATTATGGGATACTAACTCAACGAAACTATATTTATAATAGATACATATATAGATAAACATCCAAGACCCAGGCCAATCAGGAAAAGATAGTTTTCCATCATGACCTGGCCGGGGATCGAACCCGGAGCCTCCACGTCGCCGGCAGGCGTGTTAACCGCTGCGCCACGGAGGACGACTAAATCTTTTCAATTTTTTTCCAAATCGTTTCCTATATTTTCTTTTAATTTAATTCTACTAATCATCATCATCATCATCACAGCGTTAATCCTAGTCGCATCCGAAGCCTTCTCAGCTTTGGAGTCTGGGGTCCGCTTTACCAGTCCAACTGATGATGTGGCTAAACTTCGACATTTTCCGTGAAGCGACTGCCGTCTGACCTCCACAACCCAAAGGCGACATCGAAGCATTGCAGTTAGACCAATTGTTGGACTTTTGAGGGCTCCAACAACCCGTAACGACTGCCACTAGATGTTCGTATGGCAACCGGAACCAACGGCTTAACGTGCTTTCCGAGGCACGACCAGACCAGTGCAAGTATTCATATTCATGCAATCAAATACTTGCACTGTGCGGGGATCAAACCCTCGCCACCTTGCGCAGCGGCCGCGTCCGCTACCGCTACGCCACGGAGGCTGTCATATTTAATTGTACTAATACTTATGATAAATGTGAAAGTTTGAATGGATATACAACTTTATTTTTTCTTTATAGGAAGCCTGAATAAAGTTTGTTCAGAATAAGGTAATTGAATCGATTGTAATCATTTTACACCATGTTATATTTTTCCCAAATACATTTAGAAATTGCAGCAGTGTGGTTATCGAGCGCACAGCACATCTGACGGTAGATCATAGCAGGAGGAGCCACCCGCACCGCGCCGCTTGAGACACGGGCGGGCGAGCGGTGCGTTGACCATATTTTTGTTGGAACAACCGAGTAAGATACGAAGCTCATAACTTTGTGGTTTTTCACGATATCTTTTTAAAATTTTGTACATAGATTCTTTACATAAAATACTGGACACATGTTTCGGGTTTCGCATATACAAAAGTAACGTTGTATAGAGGTAAGTTAGTTACTCTTTCACAAAAAACTGCTCAACGAATTTGGATGAAATTTCGCACACAGATGATTTGTAACTAGTATTAACACATATGATACTTTTGTTCCAATATTTCCATCGGAATTAATACTTATGCGAGTGAAATCACGAAACGCAGCGAGTCATATCATATAATAAGAACTTGAACGAAAACAAACCTAATTCAAGGGTGGAAACAGACTTTATAGAAGCCTTGACGACATTAATTTATGCTTTTCCCGCGGCAAAGCGTGTCCGCCACCCTTACGTAAAGGGCGACCCTTGAGTCACTTTATTGACTGTAAAAACGACCCCACTAGGTCAAGGTCAAAGGGCTCGATTTCGGTAACCTTTTTGAAGATAATGATGGCTAATCACTTGGTTGGAGTTTTATTGGTGGACTAGTGTTGACTGTCTATAATATTACTGGACATGAAATACCAAACCTAAATGAACACGCCTACCAAACTTAAATGAACAAGTTGTCCCGTGTGTATATCATCCTATTTACATACATATTATCTACTAACAATTTATGGAATGCCAATTATGATGAAATAATTAATAATATTTTACGGTACTAGCTAACCCGTGCGAAAAATTCAAAAGGGTATATACATAACAAAGGCATGGCATCTTTACATGATATCAAACGATATTGGAAGGGTTTTTTAATTCTATCTCTTTATGTTAGGAAGTTATGAGGGAAAACACCGCCTGTGATAAGCTACTATCATACTAGTCGCACAGAGATATTGAAGACATTTATCGGATTTTGGCAAGTAACGTGACGGGTAACGAGTAGTTATTAACATATGTAGTGTGCTGCCACGTGTGTTATGATTTTATTTTAAGAAACACACGAAACCGAAAGTTTGGTACCAATTTTTTGAGTATTTTATTTTGAGTTGAAACCCTTCCGATATCGTTCGTATCTACTACTATCTTTCTCTAAATCCCAGGTAATCTATCCATCGACAAATAACCACCTATCACCAATACTAATATTAATCACCTATCCAAAAATCCTGAGGTACACTGCCAGCACCAGCAGTGTACTTCAGGATTTTTGTTGCTCAACAAACAACTTTCGGACTGGTAAGTACCTACAACCAGCGGAAGCAAATGAACTACAAAAAATATTTTTAAAAACGTGACTTTGAAAGGCGAGTTTCGATAAAATATCAGCAGGAACCAAGTGTTCGTATTCTGCTACCAAAACTTTTTGTCTTACCAAGGGCTGATTTTATCAAAGTCAGATTTTTCCGTGGCCCCTGATAGTTCTACATAATATGGAAAAACTAACAAAACTTCAAAATGTATTTCTATATAAAATACTTATTCTAGGTAGATAGTTGGTCGCCCTGATCAACTCAAGATAAAATACTTATTCTAGGTAGATAGTTGGTCGCCCTGATCAACTCAAGATAAAATACTTATTCTAGGTAGATAGTTGGTCACCCTGATCAACTCAAGATAAAATACTTATTCTAGGTAGATAGTTAGTCGCCCTGATCAACTCAAGATAAAATACTTATTCTAGGTAGATAGTTGGTCGCCCTGATCAACTCAAGATAAAATACTTATTCTAGGTAGATAGTTAGTCGCCCTGATCAACTCAAGATAAAATACTTATTCTAGGTAGATAGTTAGTCGCCCTGATCAACTCAAGATAAAATACTTATTCTAGGTAGATAGTTGGTCGCCCTGATCAACTCAAGATAAACCTTAATTTATTCTTTCTATTCTATTAAGGAAAGGACAGAAAATATATATATTATAGTCCTACCTTCTGCCTCTTAATCGCTATGTTTTTAATCGCTTTTAAACAGACTAGGTATGTAGTATCTAAAGGCAGCATTTAACATGAACATAGGCGCTGATTGCGCGATTTTAATACATATATGTATATTGTTTCTCCAGAATTAGCTTACAGGTTGTATGAATTCATATAATTCGTAAAAATGTGATGATAGTTGTACATTGTTAAATAAATAAAAAAAAAAATGTTTTTTTATTACAACCTAGCTATGCTTAAATATGTAAGCTGTCACACTTTTTACATGCTTTTTATTAGCTTTACCTACTTGTATGTTTGCTTGCTTGTTTGTTTGTCCGTCTCTAAACTCTTTGGACTACAAGTGAGCGCCTCATTACTGTTAAATGTCCCACCGTTTTAAATACGTTCGTTTGTTCGTTTTTTTTTTTAAAAAAGAATATCGAACTAAAAAGTTGAAATTAAATGTAGTTTAAAAAACGTATTAAAAAGTTTTTTATACTATATTTTTTGATTAGAAGCTTTTATTCTGGTAGGTAGTTTTCTTAACTTTTAAGTAATTATAATATAAATGATTATTTCCTTTTGCCTTTGTTGGTATATTGGTGTGATCATCTGACATTTGGTAAATGATTTAATTTACAGTTCTGTGTCTTGTAATGTTAGTTACTTTGAAGCAGCAACTTCCAGCGAGTTAGTATAACAGGTATTTTATAACTGAACAGACCGCCATGTTGTTTGTTGAGGATGTTTCACCACTTCTTCCAAGCTGGTGCTACTAACTACTACTTCTCAGCGTTATTTTTTTTTTAGTTTGTTTAGTAAAAGTTTGGCGAAAAAGCTCAAGATCGCACAAAGAGCTTTGGAGAGGGCTATGCTAGGTTTTTCTCTACGTGATCGAATCAGGAATGAGGAGATTCGTAGAAGAACTAAAGTCGCCGACATAGCCCAGCGGATTAGCTCTTTGAAGTGGCAGTGGGCGGGGCACATAGCACGTAGAGCGGTTGGCCGATGGGGCAAAAAGGCTAAGGCTGAGATGATGATGATGGTGAAATTCTCCCTTAGTCACTCATAACATTCGTTTTGTTTTGTCACGCATTTACGACCTTCTAATCTTCTAACTTGCAATTAAAAATATCAGCTAACATCCCATTGGTCGCACATAGTAAACAGTAAAACACCGTTCTTATTTGTATAACCACGTTTTATCTCCCCCCATACAGTTTGTGTAGTAGTTATCGCTCGGCGAAGCGCGAAATTATTGATTGTTGTAATTAATTGCAAACAACGAACCGATAAAATTAAATATCAATTTATACAATGAGCCGGCTATTTTAGAATAAACAGTATGAACAGTTCGAGTATTGTTTTTAATGGAAATTGCAACGATGTGGACAATAAATGATAGTTCAATGACGACGTTTGAATGTTGTTTGTTATGTTCAATAAATAATTTTGTTTGTAATGTTTTGTCACATTGACATGCAACCCATAACTGTTTGTGAAAATAATGAAAGCCTACGTCGAAGCTCTACGAATGAAAATATAGAACACTCTTTATTATGTAATATAATAATAATATATCAACCTTTTTATCGTCCCACTGCTGGGCACAGGTCTCCTCTCATACAGAGAAGGATTAAGCGTAATCACCACGCTTGCTCAATGCGAGTTGGCGATTTCAGACTTAAAGGCCAGGTTTCCTCAAGATGTTATTACCTTTAGTCATTGGTGTCCAAGGTATACTTAGAAACTACATATAATTTTAGAAAAGCTCCATTGGTACTTGCCTGACCTAGAATCGAACCCGCGCACTCATACTTCAGAGGCTGATGTTTTAACCACTGGGCCACCACGACATAGATTACAGAAACATAAATATAAAGATTTTACAAAAGGTGACACAATGGGCGGCCTTATCGGTAAGAGCGATCTTTTACAGACAATCTTTGGATGGAATAATAAGCGGAAGTAGAGAGAAATAATGTAGGTAGTCCAGTGGAACAGAGTACAGTGTATTAACAACATAAATTATATAATATGTACGTTAGGTGTATCATACTAGTCTAATAAATATATGCATCTAATTAATATACATCACACAAGAGCAAATCTATACTAATACTAGCTTTCCGCCCGCGGCTTCGCCCGCGTGGAGTTCGGTTATATCGCGCTTTGTTAGATCGCTGCAATGAAGTTCATTCATTAATGATAAACGCACAGGATATTGTAATCGTTTGAACTCAAATGGCATATCAATTGGGATCATAGGGATACTCCGTAACATACAAACTTCTCCTTTTGATATACCAGTTGAAATCGTAGATTCAATTAAATTTCGCAATAAGTTTTTCACTGTCAATCTGGTGCCATTACACAGTTTTGTTTGTTTAAAAAAATACAAAGAAATTATCATTGAATTTTATATATAGAAGATGAGATGATGATCCACCGTTCATTGAATTCATTTGTGAAAACGTGATAAATGAAGAACCGCTCGGCGGATTTTATTCAAACTTCACACAAACCATCTGCTAATTAGTCACAACAAAGCCTAAAAATTTGGTTTGGATAGGTGAGTCCGTTCCTGAGTTATAAAATTACAAAGAAAGTGGCAGCTGACCCGGCGAACTTTCTTCCGCCTTGAAG
Source organism: Sesamia nonagrioides (assembly GCA_017933935.1). Classification (NCBI taxonomy): domain Eukaryota; kingdom Metazoa; phylum Arthropoda; class Insecta; order Lepidoptera; family Noctuidae; genus Sesamia; species Sesamia nonagrioides. Next base: position 837,206 of record JADWQK010002354.1, read on the forward strand.
GCAATATCACATGATCCAATTTTTTACTTTTTAAATTAGGGTAACACAAAAGTGTCGGAGAAGTCGAAACAATGAAGCTCATCATTTCGGTTGAGCGTAATCACCACGCTTGCTCAATGCGGGTTGGCGATTTCAGACGTAAATTCCACGTTTCCTGATGTTTTCCTTCACCTTGCATAAATGCATCTAGCTCTGAGAAGAAACGCCGGAACAAACTCAGAGGTCATTGATGGGACATTATGATATTACTGGCCAAAAGGAAACTAAAATAAAAGTTTTATCAATAAAGTTCCGCCTTAAAGGCAATATGGCATGGTCTTATTTACTACTTTTTAAATTAGGATAATCTATATATATTAAAGAAAGTCGAGTTAATTACACTATTTATAACTCAAGAACGCCTGAACCCATTTGGCTGAAAATTGGTAGGGAGGTAGCTAAGGACTGGGAGAAGGACATAGGATATCCTTTTTACCCCGTTCCCGTTGTTCCTGTGTGAATGAATGAACTTTATTGTTTCGCCTTCTCCTACACTTTTGTGCGACCCTGGTACCTTGCAACTCCTCAAAGTAGGCAAAATAAAACATCATCCATGTAATATTAGATAGATAGATAATAATGATGAATGAGCTTCATTGTTTTGACTTCTACACTTTTATGCGACCCTGGTACCTTGCAACTCTTCAAAGTAGGCAAAAGTAATATTAGATTAATAATGATGAATGAGCTTCATTGTTTCGACTTCTACACTTTTGTGCGACCCTGGTACCTTGCAACTCCTCAAAGTAGGCAAAATAGAACTTCATCCATGTAATATTTATTAGATTATTAATGATGAATGGAGCTTCATTGTTTCGACTTCTACACTTTTGTGCGACCCTGGTACCTTGCAACTCCTCAAAGCAGGCAAAATGAAACTTTATTCATATAATATTAGATTAATTAATAATGATGATGAATGAGGCTTCATTGTTTCGACTTCTCCTACACTTTTCTGCGACCCTGGTACCTTGCAACTCCGAGCTTCATTGTTTCGACTTCTCCTACACTTTTGTGCTACCCTGGTTAACAGATTAACAACTGAAGTTAGCTAAAATTGAGTTTCTCGAAGCCGACCACTATTTATGTACTATATGTATTTTGAGACTATGCAATTTTGTCGCTTTCGCGATTCACTTTCACTTTTGTTGAGTTTCAGAACGCGATATTAGATCCTCTAACGCGCACGCGAATTTGAACTTTATGCAGCGGTAATAAATTACAAATTGACTCTCCATTTTATTTAGAAAACGTTTGTATGGGAAATAGAAAAATGCTGTTTTGAGGATTTTCCCGGCAGTAATTTGATTTTTTTCACCTTTTAAACCTTCCCTAGACCTCCACGAATAATTCAAGACCAAGATAAGATAAATCCATTCAGCCGTTCTCGAGTTTTAGCGAGACTAACGAACAGAAATTCATTTTTATATAGATTAATAGATTAATAGATTAATAGATTAATAGATATAAAGCTGAAGAGTTTGTTTTTTTGTTTGAACGTTAATCTCAGGAACTACAATTTGAAAAATTCTTTTTGCATTGGATAGCCCATTAATCCAGGAAGGCTTTAGGCTATATAACATCACGCTGAGACCAATAGGGGTAGAGCATAACAAAAAATTACAATGTATGTTGTATATTTTGGGGTTAAAATAAAATGTTCATATAACTAACTCCAAGCGAACAAAGTCACGGGCAGCCGCTATCCGTTATACAGAAGAACACCTGAAGTCAGAGGCCGAACATTACTACCAAAACCCGCAGCGGAGCTTTTGAAACTATGGGCAACAGAATGAATTGTACCTTAATCGCCAATTATATGTAAAATATTTTATGCCCGTATAAATGTGGAGGCCTGCGGTTCCGTGCGCGCTTTCAAATATATTTGAATCGATCAAGCTATATTCAATTTTATACAGGAAGCTGGACCGTCTGCCAAAAGCGAAGTGCAAGCTTTCCAACAGGGGTTTATGTGAGCAGCAATGAAGTAGAATCGCGACTTTTAGGATTTCCATTACATGAAAGAAACCTCACTGTCACGTATTTGGCCATGCATTTAAAAAACGGAGAGCGTGTGTAGATATTTATATTGAAAGCAATTTTCATGAAAGGACGCGTCTTCGCTAAAGACAACACTGACCGCATTTTTCCAGCTTTTCCAAATCGACCTAGTTGCTAAAACCCTTTTGGATTCAGGGGTTCCCCGATACTACAAATGGAATGCCTCTAGAAAAGAGTGGAAACGTCGCATTCAAGGCACCCCAGTATAAAACTGGCCCGGGGGTAAAATCGGAGGATGCTCTTGGTCGTGTATATACTCTTCACGTGTGCAATTTTGAGTGTTTTTGTTTAAGAATGTTCCTGCACCATGTTCGTGGACCAACTAGCCACAGGGACCTTAAATTTTTGAACGGTCAAGAGTTTGCTGCATACAAAGAAGCATTTGAAGTTCTTGGTCTGTTGGAGAATGATAATCATTGGGAGGGAGCCATGATAGAAGCAGTGCAGATCTCCTATACCTGCGGCGTTTCCAATCCTCAACAGCTATGGGAAAAATACAAAAATGATATGCAAAGATATTTTAAAAAGATTGCAGATGACACACCCGTACATCACGTACCTACAATGGTTTCATTTACAAACGAGGATCTCACTTAAATAGAAAATAAAACTATGGAAATAACCGGTAAAAAACTGAGTGAATTTGGAATTATTAGCCCACAACGATCAGAGGAAAGCGTAAGGTTTCATTCAAACTCTAAGGGATGCTGGAGTACACTTGGAAAAATATTGTTTTTCGCATGGTCAGCTATATGTAGCGTGTTCCCGGGTATCGAGTGCCCAAAATCTGCATGTTTTTCATATAATATACCACTATTTTGTTTTAACAACGGTATATTTATTTATTTATTTATTTATTTAAGGTTCGCCAACAGTTGCTACAGATATTTCACACATTATAAATACATACAAATTATTAACTTAAATCTAACTGCACAACCAATTACAGGCAAACACCACATGCTAAGTGCTCTTTGTAAGTTTTTTAACTAACACACTAATAACGGCTGACAAATGTGGATATTGAGTCAGCGTGGACGTCAACCAGGTCGCTGCGTTCGTTTATCAGTTTGCACATGCGAGGTACAGGTGAATTAGCACCAGACACTGTATGGCGAAGAGGTGGAGTTAAGGGTGTTATGGGTTTACGAGGTGGTCTACGTGGTACTCTAAAGTTGAACCTACATACCAATTGTGGGCAGTCAATGGCGTTATTAAGCAGTTTATATGCGAATCTCAAATCCAAGACTTTCCTTCGAGCTTCCAGGGTACTCATTTTGTAGCAACCCAACTTGTCAAGGTAGGGGAGATATTTGAATTGCCTTCCTTTAGAGTACCCAAGGTATCGGATAAACCTTTTTTGGACTCTTTCTATTCGCAGCGAATGGGTTGCGTAGTGGGGTCTCCATATATGTTGTCATGGTATATGTGGTCATGCGAAAGTAATTCCGTTTGTCTATTATTCTTTCACGCCTCAGTGCCTGAAAGGATTTAGATGAAATTTGGAATGGAGGTAGTTTGAGTCCTGGATAAGCAATGTTTTACCGCGGGAGAACTTCTCATTCCCACTAAAAAATCTAAAAAGTGCGATATAACCGAATTTCACACGGGCGAAGCCGCTGGCGGAAAGCTAGTAAAGTATAATGACATTTTCAAAGAGAGAGAGGAAGTGCTTTTTTGTCATGGTTTAAATATTGTAGCGCGTAGCAGAACCGTAGCACTCTCGTAGCACAGAGATAGGTTTTATATAATAGGACCGAGATTCCGCGGCTTCGGCGCGGATATAAAAAAAAAAAAAAAATCGGAAAATAGTTTTTTTGAACTCAGCGCATCCAGATCTATATGATTATCTATAGTGGTGAGGGTTTTGAGCAACTTCGGGCACATACATACAGACAGACATACAAATATACGCACTTTATAGGGATTTATTATAGGGATGGATACATTTAATTTTGATACATTACAAACTACATTAAAAACATAATGAGTAATGTGACATGTACAAAGAGTGCTCTCATATAATTTTAAATAATATATGCACAAGTAGGGTGTGTCCACGTTAAAATTCATCATGGACATTGCCGTACTAATCCTCATTAATTAATTGACAATTTTAAATCTCATTATAGTCGTTCAAATCGGTCTGGCATCGATTTTTCCATGTGTGCGTCGCTGCCGTAGGTGAAATCGCATATATTATCCTCCATACTCAGGTGACAATCATTTCATTATGGATTTAGTGTGGCTTTAGAACGGTAATATCTTTAATACTATTTTGTTGGTTGGACGCCTAATCGATAATTTATTTATTTTAGTTTTCATGGAGGATTCATTTTTGAAAAATGCATGCCTGTGTATTTTCGATTTAATTTGTAAAATTAGAACGTACATATTTATTTTAAATTGTTAAATAACTTTTTTTATTAATTATAAACTAGTGCTTGACTGTAATACCGCCTGATGGTAAACAGTGATGCAATCGTTGATAGTAGTTTTTAAACTAGTAACGCGCTGGTTTATTAAAAGCCTATTCATTCCAAATTGTAGTCCGATGGAAACACTGCCGCTGGCAAATCGTTCCAGTCCCTCGATATACGCGGTGTAAAAGACGAGGCAAAACGTTTCGTCCGGATCGTAGCGGTGTCAATACTATAAGGGTGGATACTCGCCGTACGACGGGTCTCCCGTTGATGGAACGGAGATGGAGGAATTAAGTCATGCAATTCCCGCGTACACTGCCCCAATTGCACCATATAGAACACCGACAGGCGGACTACTCTTCGCCTGTGCTCCAGCGCTTTAGAAACCGTTTTGAATCAAATCTGGGTCGCCAATTAGCCTCTTCGCATTGCCTCTGAGTCTAATCTGAGGTGTGCACAATTTTGGTTACACAAATCACACACATGGTTATTGATTTTTTAGCTAAAGGCTCCAAAGACACATAATTTATTGGGCATTTACCTTAGGATACCGTCCGAAACGACTTACGGCAAGATTACCAAGTCATCAGGTTGGTACCACCGCTCACCAAAAGTGTACCGAAACGAAATAATGAAAATAAAAAAGCCTGTTGAAACTTATTCGACAAGTACACAGCACATGGACACCCTGCAATGGGCGTACGTCCGTCTGTCCATCGTATCGCATTGGCGCAAATTAATGAGGGTGGGATATTTATTTCAGAGTTTCGTTTGCAGTTGCCAAAATATCAGCTCACCTATATGACAGGTATATAAGCTAGTGTACAAACAGACGGCTATAGTAATGAGCTCATTAAAGTTGATGGTATCGTACCACGGCGCCAGATATCTGTGAATGTGTATATAAATACTGAGATAGTTTGATTTGAGGCGTGAATTTGAAGGACTGATTTTGGTGTTGGTGTGTAGACTCATCTGCCAAGGCTTTTCTCACCTAGGTTAGGGTCAGCTTCCAGATCAACCGTATTGAACTAAGTACCACTATTTTCACTGAGTGACTGCCTATCGTGTCATGGTGGCCTAATAGTTAAAACACCAGCCTCCCAAGTATGAGTATGCGGGTTCAATTCCAGGTCAGGCAAGTATCAATGTAACTTTTTTGAGGAAACTTGGACTTTAAGTCTGAAATCACCAACTCGCATTGAGCAAGCGTGGTGATTACGCTCAATCCTTTTCTGTATGAGAGGAGACCTGTGCCTCAAAGGGTTGATGATGTGACTGCCTATCTGACCTCAATACCCAGCTACTGGGTTACACGATACCTCGCGGTAAAGCCTACTGTTGTCGGACTTTCGGGCTTTTGTCTACCCGTAACGACTGTCATAGATCTACGAATGACAGCTAGGACCTACGTCGTATCGTGCTGCGCTAGAGTCGGAGTGGTCTCGATATGTAAATATAGTTACCCATACTCACAGACCACCGCGGCAAGCATACCTTAACCTCGATCGACATATGGTTCTGATTTTTTTAATTAGCCATAGGTGAGTAGACTGTAGTGATGGATTTTATATGCATTAGCATTATTTTATATGAATATATCACGTTATTTTTACTATATAAGAAACCTGAATTGGTTAAATAAGCATCTGAACCGATTTCAATCATTTTTACACCATGTTATAATATTTTTTCCCAACTATATTCAGAAATGGTTGCAGTGTGGTTACCGAGCGCATACAGCTGACGGTTGATCATAGTACTAGGTGCACAGTGAGATAGACCCCTCTCCCCGTGCAGCTTCAGGCGCAGGCGGGCGAGTGGTGTATTGACCATAATTTTGTTGGGGCAACCAAGTAAAATAACAAGCTCTAAACTTTGTGGTTTATAATGATATCTTTTTGAAATTTTGTACATAGATTCCATAAGGTTGGAGGTCTTCTATCCTTTTCTTAATGAAACAAAAATAAAAAGATACAATTAACTTTAAATTAGTTTAGTTGTAATGTGTGTAATGTCGCTAAAAATGTTTCACTTCAAAAAATAAAACTATCATCCATACTGATATTATAAATGCGAAAGTATCTCTGTCTGTCTGTCTGTCCGGCATTCACGCCAAAACTACTGAACCGATTGTAATGAAATTTGGTACACAGATAGTCTAGAGCCTGAGAGAGGACATAGGCTATATAACATCCCGCTATGACCAATAGAAACAGAGCAGTAAAAAAAAAATGTTGCGAAAACGGGAGCTAATGCGGAGGTAAATATTGCTCCGATTATTTTAACAGGCGCTTATTTTATGTCAACTGAGCTCTGCGGGCTGTAAACTGAAGTCCACGCAACAGCTAGTTTGTTATAAGTTAATTCTAAAGTCACAATAAAGAAGTATACTTAAAATACTTATTACACATAAAGAAACAGTTTTGAATGTAAGATGTTTTTGTGCGCCGAAATCTGAAAACATAAAAAAAAAATTAAAAACAGGTTTTCAGAAGAAAAACACACAACGAATTTGTAGATTTTATTTATTGTAAAATCAATTCCACTACTTGTAGTCAACAGAAATAATCATAACGGGAAGCGGGAACAACAAAATATAAAGTTGCTATGCAAGTTAAATCAAAAGTTACAAAGTAGGTACATACATCGAATATTTAGAGTATTGCACAAAGTTAAATAATTATAGATATTATTTCAAATATCAGTAAACACTGACGGACAAATAACTTTACGTTTTTAATTAAAAAGAACACATTAATATGTATAACGCTGAAACAATTTCAGTTACTAACACATTTTGTTTTTCACAGCATCACCAAAAACTCTATAAAAAACCAGACGCCCAAAAGCCGTGATCACATTAATTTAGAAATATAACTTTAGAAAAATGCAAACTAGATAATATAATATTCGTAACAAAACTAAAGAAAAAACATATCTTAAGATATCTACAACTGGACAGAGTTCACATACTCAACAGATACTTACAACTAAGTATATATCTACTCAACTTCATAATTGCACATCTATTGCACTTTACAAGATGCATTTACAACAAATTAATATTCACAGTTCTTATTTACATGTTTGTCGATAACCGACAGATATTTATAATAAGAATTCTTTTTTACATTTTGCAACTTGTTCAAACAATGGTAGCCAACATAAACCAATGTCCAATTTTAGCTCCATCGCTATATTCGTATACAATAAGGTCATTAAAATTATTAGCCAAGGAGCGATGGAAAGCATTGGTTCGTCTTGGCTAACCAATATTTGAAACCAAGCCTTGGTTTATACACACGAATGTGATTTTTAATTTCACATTTAACTTTTAAATGCGCAGTGTAATGCGATCTACATCCATACGTTAATTTGACCACACTTATACCAACATCATTTATCCAAATATTTTTCTAGTCTAATGCAGACTATGACCAAAGTGTACTAAATTGTTTTCCTTTTTAATATTTAAATCAACAAAATCGTATAAATTTAGGACGGGAGCGAACTTTGGAACTAGTGTACATACAAATTTCAACTAATCGAATCACCTGTATCTTGTATTTCACATACAAATTAACTTGTTAAATCTTTACGAATATTTGTTCCGTTGCTGCCTTTTTCTATATCAAACTACGACGACCTTCATCAGGAATTGAAACGCCGAAAGTGTAAAACCACTTTTCGTCACATGAAAAATATAAAATGGACACTTGACTGGTTCATTCGAGGTATCGACACAGACGTTGTATCTACAAACACGTATTGTTCATATGCTTACAATAAAAGGAGCTCCATTTTGTTTAGTAGGGTCTCCACACTGTGTTGCTGTCTGGCTGCGGATTACCTCTTTGTCCGAGATTATTCACCCGCCCGTCCTCGCCCCGAGCCGCGGCCGCTGCGCAAGAATTACCCCCGCCTAGGAGCAATTCCTGTCCGTGATTTCCGTGTTGTCTGTGATTATTTGTCGTCGATGATATCTGGTCCATCATAGTCTGCAGCTCATTATGATGATTTTGCGTCGAGTGTATCGAGTTGGAGTGCAACGGGTGGAAATTGTGGGTTTGGTTGGCGGCGGTGTATAACTGACTGTATAGCAAGCTAGCCGGGAGGACGGGGTACAGCGAGTTGTTACAGTTACTGCCGCCGTACGAAGTGTTCTGTGATCCCATTAACGAAGGAAAGTTTGAGCTGTTTGTGTGATTGTGGCCGATGTTTGTGGACGTGTTTGAAGTGAGCAGATCGTCCTGTACGGGCGACTCGGGCTGAGAACTGTTATCGCTAAGTGACCTGGGCCCTGTGGAGAGACTATAGTCTGTGTTGTTGTTGTAGCGTGGTAGAAGGCTGCCGTGGTGCGATGGGGAGGAGCCGACAAGGCCTGATAGTTGTTGGTCTAGGTCCACACCCGTCGTGTCCGGAAGAACTGTATGGACAAAACATATTGTATTAGGAATGATAGGACACACAAAATACTGTAAGTGATACAGGTAGAAAGTAACGTGAATTTAAAAACAGTCACCAAACTTTAAAAAACAATGTAACCCCGCTCTATAAACCGCCCATAACGGATCCATTCTTGTGGAAAGTCCAAAAATAGTAATTGTTGATACACGAGAGCATTTTAGTATGGTTTTAATATGGCTATATTTTTCGTTCATCGGGCACGCATCGACAATAAATTCATCGGCCGGATCGGACGTGTGGGAGCTGCTGTAAATTATAATGAGAACCGGTTAATGTCCTACTAGTAGACCTTAGAGTATATAAATGGGAGTTGGTAGGACATACATTATCATTGTCCACCAACGATATCATTAGGGACAAGATAGCTGAAGGTACTACGGAAGAAAGCTATGTATCTATTTGGCTGATATTTTATCTTTGTTCATTGTTCTTTTTGTGTTATTTCTCTGCGTCAAATCTACCGCAAATAAATGTATTTTCTTTCTTTCTTTTTCAGCATAAAGATTTCGTTTCTACACATTATAAACAATTGGATGCTTAACCTTTTGGGGAATATGTCTTCCGCATTCATACTCTTCACGCATTTTGTTACAACTGCCTAAACTATTCTGCTTCAAAAGTGTCAAAAAATACATGGGCTGTATATTTATCTACTGAAAGAAAGAAAAGAAAAGAAAGAAAAATGCATTTATTGACATTACAGCAAAAACATAAATTTAAAACTATAAGACTATAAAACTTGGCGTGTAATGCCAAAAGGGCCTCAGCTCAGCATAATGCCTGCCTGCATGCCTGTTGTTTTGGGCAGCCTGGGACAGGCAGATATCCAGCAATGGAAATCTGAGTTGATTGTAGATCCATGTCATTGATTATTACGAAACTTTTTCTATCTACCGAACAGGAACTGGTTAGAAATTGCAGACTTCTCTTACTTCATACCACTGCCCCATTATATTGTTTTAAATACTTTTGTATACTATTGGTTCTTTTTCTGGTTCAAAGGGTAAATACTTTGCCTTTTGGTCAACTCCGGCTTATACCATCTGTATGTCTGCGTAATCTTTGTGTCGTCCGCAACTGCGCGTATCATTTGAAGGAGGATGTAAGTCGTAAAAGTGTTGGTGAATTTAATTTCACCCTACCGTGTATTGATTAATGAGGAGATGTAAATTGGACAATGTATCTGATTGGTTGTTCTGTGTTGAGTAGTTTACAGGCAGCGGTATAGTGTGACCATTTAAAAAAAAAAAACTGAAAAAGTTGCTATACTTTTAAAGCTTGACTATATGAATTGGGAAGACTTGGTTTATATTTAAACTCCGGTACTATTAACACAAAACGTCGCAAATAATCCGAATTTGTAGGCCACATACAACTTCAAAAATTTTAATAACTTTTTAAAAGTGCTAGTCACTCTGAAGTCAACTTAATAGTCATTGAAATAAAGTTGATATTTCTGTGGCTTGAAAAAGGGTGGGGTGTGCAGTACCAAGCTTCACTTGACCGTGCCTTAGGTATGTTTGTTATTAACACTCACAGGGCACGGTATAACATACCTACATAGATGATGTAAATGATTAAAATGCTATTTTAAAAAACTTTTCTGACGGAAATTTTCAATTTTCAAGTACAAAAGTTCGGAAGCACAACCACGGCTGCTTGTCGGCCGTCAAAAGGATGTGTTCCTGATAATTACTTGTCAGAGTGACAATTTCAGTAGCTTATAAAAAAGCCGCTCTAAGCTATAAGAGCCGCCTTTGTGTCACCCTTTGTAAAATCATCATATCTATGTTCTGTGTACATCTAGTAGAGTTAGTTCTAGAGCTTCTTGCACGTTCTTCTCCATAGAGATCTAGGCTTTGGAACGTGCAATTTAGCTTCACTTTTCTTGGACTGACCGACATTGACTATTCAAAAGCACCAACGGATGGTTAATTTGATTTTGATTCTATACTAATATATAAAGCTAAAGAGTTTGTTTGTTTGTTTGAACGCGCTAATCTCAGGAACAACTGGTCCGATTTGAAAAAATATTTTTGTGTTGGATAGCCCATTAATCCAGAAAGGTGTTACGCTATATAACATCACGCTGCGACTAATAGGAGCTGAGCATAACTAACTCCACGCGCACGAAGTCGCTGGCGGCCGCTAGTAATAAATAAATAGAGAGAGAGATCCTAATAAATTCGCTAAATACAAGTTACTTATTTAATATGAAACTGACAGGTCAAGAGAACGCAGTCTCCAGTCGGCCGCTCTGTAGATCCTCTCAAGCAATCTTGAATCTTAGTCTTTTGAGACTAACTCTAGAAAGCCTGAGAAGATGTTTATTAATTGTGGTAATTATTTTTAAACAGTAGAACCCCAGTAGTCCCATTTGTGGTTCGGAAGAATCTGTCCATTCTTTGGTTGCCTGGAAGAGATCGCATTAGCGATAAGGCCGTCCATTGTATGTTTTTTTTTTGTGTTGATTGTTTTGTTCGATATTTGTTTGGTGTACAATAAAGAATATATAAATAAATAGATAAATAAATAAACTTGGAAAATATCACAGAATCTTTACTGGTACTAATAAAATTCCTTATAAAGACACATTTCGACTGGATTTAAACCAAATAAATGAAGACAAACATATTATTCCATTTTATAGTTCATTTTTTTAAATCATATTAGATTTAAATAGACTTATTTTCTTCCCTTTTCTTTTTATAAAAAAAAAAAAAAATTCTTACCTGCATTATTAGCTGTAAAGTCCTGCGTGGGAGTCTGTTCAGGCACGCTTCCTGCGAAGCCTAGTGCTGGAGGGTTGAACTGTGAAGCAGCAGGCGCGGCACACGACGGCAAATATGCTGGGTACGCACCCGCACCACCGTAGCCCCAGTGTGAGTTGCTCGAACTTAGGCCAAATTGACTCATGTCTGGGGAGAAAGAATAGTGTTAATGATTTGTTGGAACAACCTGCGATTTTCTGACGAAAATAAATAAAACAGATGTAGATACATAAATAATAAAATAAAGATACCTTATTTAATCAATACACTAACTCCTATAAACACCATAGCGTTTAATGGGTTTGTTTATAAACGATGATTAAAGCCAAGTGACGTGCAAACGTCAAAAATGTAAGTATGGTTAAACAATCATTGATCACTAGGTAACTTTAAGTATTCAAAGCAAATCTCCTGAACTACCTATAATTTGAAAGATTCTTCAATAATCATTTAGCAGACAATTTTTTCGAACAAAAAAATCGGCCAAGTGCGTCTCGGACTCACGCACAAAGGGTTCCGTACCATTGATTTATGAAATTAAAGGATTTAAATTATTTGTATGAAAGATTACGCGGTAATAAGCGGTTTACGATTAGATCTCGTTCAAAACAATTTTCTTTGGTATTAGTACATTTTCTTATTTTAGAAGTTAGAGGGGGGCAACTTTTTTCCACTTTGGAAGCGGCTGTCACGCAAACTGTTCGTTTTAGAAAAAAAAATATTTTAGAAACCTCAATATCATTTTTGAAGACCTATCCATAGATACACCACACTTACGTGTTTGATGAAAAAAAAAATGAGTTTCGTTCTAAGTATGGGGAGCCCCCAATATTTATTATTATTTTTTTATTTTTGCATCAAAATCTTAATGCGGTTCACAGAATACATCTATCTACCAAGTTTCAACAGTATAGCTCTTATAGTTTCGGAAAAAAAAAATTGCTGTGACATACGGACGGACAGACAGACAGACGGACAGACAGACATGACGAATCTATAAGGGTTCCGTTTTTTTGCCATTTGGCTACGGATGCCTAAAAAAGTACTTACTACATACTGTTCGACAAACTTGTCAGCTCAACAACTTAAATGACGCAATAAATGTAAAACTGTCAAAATGAAAAAGTAAAGTGAAAACTGGAAAGCCGTTCTAATACTGTGAGCGTGTTTCGCAATTACGTAACCAGCGTGTATTCAGAACTTATCAATTCAAACGTGAATGTTTGCGCAGAGAAGTGCATTCGGTCACTTATAAAGATGTCGAGCGCGGCCGGCGGGCGACTGTGCTGCGTACACTTTATTTTTTCCCGGTATCAGTGGCTTTTATTTTTCGGTATCACGGTTCCGTTTTTGGCCGGCGATCGGCAGACTCGGTTTTTATACGGTACGCGTTCCCGCCGTCGATTTGCGAATGCCTTTTTACCCGTTTTGAGCCGCATCAGTTGTTTTGGGGTAGCCGTGGATTTTAGCGGGCTCCAGCACGCTTGTTCGATTGCACCCGCAGTCGGCTTTCAGCTCGATTCTCTTTTTGGCAACGGCTGATTGAATCCGCGCTTTAGTGAACGTAGTTTAGCGTATCGCTTGGTTTGGCGACTCATTCACTTTTGAGCCGCATGCCTGTAAGGTTTGTGCGGCATCATTCCGATTTAGATTTCAGGTTTGGTTTCGACTTTTTTTTTGTCTTTTTGGTATGCTGCGAATTTGTCGTGGTATCTTTTTCAGTTACATGTTTATTTTCTCTGTTTCAGTACTTCATATTTTATTGATAGGTTAAAGAAAAACTGATCCGTTTTTGTTTATATTCTTCATATGGACTTTTTTCTATTTCTCTATAGTAGATCATGAAAAACAGCCTCCGTGGCGTAGCGGTAGCAAATGCGGCCGCTGCGCAAGGAGGCGCGGTTTCGATCCCCGCACAGTGCAAATATTTGTATGCGTGAATATGAATATTTGAACTGGTCTGATCGTGCCTCGGAAAGCACGTAAAGCCGTTGGTCCCAGTTGCCATACCAACATCTAATGGCAGTCGTTGCGGGTTGTTGGAGCTCTCAAAAGTCCAACAATTGGTCTAACTGCAATGCCTCGATATCGCCTTCGGAATGTGAAGGTCAAACGGCAGTCGCTTCACGGAAAAATGTCTAAGTTTAGCCAAAATCAGCAGTTAGACTGATAAATGCGGACCCCAGACTCGATGCGACTGGGATTAACGCTGAGATGATGATGAGTAGACCATGAAAAATTCAAAACTAATGTGTGATTAATTTGAAGGCACTTCTAAGAACGGTGGCGTTCTGTGGTGGTACTATGACATATTAAAACCTGATGGTTTATTAAACCCTTATAAAAAAAAACCGATAGCCCTATTTATCCTCTACGGCTCCATCTTTGTATGACACGTCACAGGAACCCCCATGATTTCAGTATAGTCTATAAAAAATACCTCGAGTTTTACCATATTTTTCAATTTTTTTTCAGATTGTTTGTCGCTAAGATGGAACTACAACTAGATGATAAACATTTTTAATTACGTTAATTAGCGTCTCTTCTTTATGTTTACAGCAATCCTGTAAATTATTACAGGATTGCTGTAAACATGAAGAAGATATATCAGATGTTTGTTTCCCTTTTATTAATAAATATAGTTTAGTTATTGTTTAAATCTAGCGCTTGACCGCAATCCTGCCTATTGGTAAGCAGTACGCAATCGTTGATGGTAAAGCGCACTAGTTTATTAAGAGCCTATTCATTCCTATTCGTCTATTCCTATATTATATTTATTGCCTTGAAGACACTTAAATTGTAGTCCGACGGAAACACCGCCGCTGGCAAATTATTCCAGTCCCTCGATGTACGCGGTATAAAGGAGGAGGCAAAACGCTTCGTCCGGATCGTAGTGGTGTTAACAACGTAAGGGTGGAAACCAGCCGTACGACGGGTCGTCCGATGGTGAAACGGAGATATGGGAATTAAATCATGCAATTCCCTCGCACACTCCCCAAAATGCATCCTGTAGAACACCGAAAGGCTGGCTTTTAAAGAATATCAAACTAAAAAGTTAAAATTAATTGAAAAAAAAAGCGTGACGCGCTTAATATAGCATTAAAGCATGTTTTTATAAACTATATTTAGATTCAACTTTTTAGTTCGATATTCTTTTAAAAAGAACGAACATATTGAAATTATTGGGACATTTTACAATAGTAATGAACCGCTCACTCTAGTCCAAAGAGTTAGAGACGGACAAACAAACAAACAAGCAAGCAAGCAAACATACAAGTGAAGCTAATAAAAAGCATGTAAAAAGAGGGAAACAAACATCTAATAGGTACCAATGGTAAGTAATGATTCATTCAATACTCACTCTGGCAGGTAGTGATGGGTGGCATCCGGAATCCTCCTAACGGGTCCGGGGGGAACGGGAAGGGTCTCTGTCCGAACGCGAAGTGGAACTGCTGCTGCTGTCCTAGGAGAGAGAGCACTACATCAGTACGGTACTAGCTGCCCTTTGAAAATAACAATAATTTTGATAATTATGACACATAGAATATAGTGGGGTCTAACTCATATTGACGGGCAAAGAGAGCGCTACACTACTAAAATGGTTCACAACGGCTGCCTGCAGAAATTACCACCCGCCAGACACAGTCTTGCCGCCAAGCGATTCGTCGTGTTCCGGCATGATGTTTGGTGAAGCCGTACGGGAGAATGGGTGCCGGATACGTTGCGCCAAATGTTGTTGTGTCGGGAGTTTGGTCGTGGAGGGTCTCCAGATCAATCTTCCTCTGGCGCAGCATCGTTGGTCGTGTTGTTGGATTTGACATTGCATCACCTCGCTCAACTGTCGTCTTTCTTCTTATTCAATAAGATTTTTAAGTGAATAGGCTTAATAAACTAGCGCGACGATTGCATCACTGTTTAGGTACTGTCAAGCGGGATTGCAGTCAAACACTAGTTTATAATTTACAAAAAGAACATAATAAAGGAATATCTCTTTACTAGCTGACCCGTGCGAAAAATTCGCACTATACTAATTAGAATTTTTAAGTCGTTTTTTTATATAAACAGTGAAGCGGAATAATTTTAAAATAGTATTCCATGGTACTAGGGACGAATATCTGTCGATTGGTGGGTCGGACGTTCAGATTGGTTCGATAGAAAGAGAGAAAAAGGGAGAAAACGGTTTCAGACCCTTGGAGAAATAATATATGTTGATTAATGTCGCTCATTGTAATTAACAGTTATATTGAATATAACATGTTGTCATGTTGTGGAGTCTCATAGAATCAAATGCTAAAAAATAACAATATACATAATACCATCATCCTGTTCTTTGAAGTTTGCAATCATTTTCATAAAACACCCAGAAATAGAGCTGGGCCTAAGAACTGAATTGAACATGCGAAAAATTCAAATTATTTATTAACGATAACTCAAAAACTGCTCACGAAAATTTAATACATAGGACACCAATCTATTGACAAAAGAATTTTCAAAATTCATTCCAAATTGCCGGAGATATTCGGTCGAATTTAAAACCTCCTCTTCTTTAACGACGCTTAAAAATAGGTATGAGTTTCAGATCAAAGATATCTCTCATCCTATCATATTCGATGCTCTAAATCTCTCAACTTAATCGGCCATGTAAATAGTAACACATGCAAGTGTTAGTGCCCTGTCCCACGATCCCACACACCCTTCGATTAGCCCCGAGACACTCGATAATTCATTGACACTCGTGTGACATCGCCGTATCGCCCCTCTGTGGCATGTGTACGAATTAGTTAGAACTTGCCGCCTTGAAATATCGAAGTCTTATTGGAATTTCAATTTAGTTTCAGTACTAATTTTAGGCATTATATATAAAAAGCTGACTTTGAAAGTTACAATTAAATAGGGGTCATTAAAGGGTTTTCTTCTTTGTGTACTTTTGATTAACCTTCTTTTTCCAGAATAATAAGTTCAAAATAATATATGTCTTTTTATTTGTTTGAATGCCAGTCCTTGGAAAAACATTTATAAGATTAATTCTATTTATAAGACTTTAATGTAAGATGTTTTAAAGTACATAAATACATATCTATGTGTATAAATCTCGAAATATAAAAAAAAAATATGACGATGATTTAGATGAGAAGAGTAGCAAAGAATATGTACTGTAAGCTTCAGGCGAATTGCCTGAATAGTACCTACATTCTAGTAAGAGGAGTGAGCAGAATCATGAATCGAACACTTTAAAATTGAACAGCGTAATTGTAGCCTTTAATGTTCCCACTGCTGGGATTGATTTGGGAAAGAAGTGCAAATATTTGTATGCATGAATATGAATATTTGCACTGGTCAGGTCATGCCTCGTAAAGCACGTTAAGCCGTTGGTCGCAGTTGCCATACGAACATCTAGTGGCAGTCGTTACAGATTGTTGGAGCCCTCAAAAGTCCAACAATTAGTCTAACTGCAATGCTTCGATATAGCCTTCGGGTTGTGGAGGATAGACGGCAGTCATTTCACGAAAAATATCGAGTTTTAGCCAAATCAGCAGTTAGTCTGGTAGAGCGGACCCCAGACTCCAAAACAGAAAAAGATTTGTATGCGACTGAGATTAACGCTGAGATGATGATGATGATGATGTTGATTGCTGAGATAGATTTCTCCCCACTCGGTGAGAGGTAGTGGGCCTAAATCCTCCACGCGGGCCCATTACTGGTTGGCGGATATTTAGGTCCTAACATTTACTAAATATATGTATCTACATACATGTGAATAAAAAACAAAATAATAATACGTCATCAAATTTTTTTCGCCTCGCTATCAACAGAAACAATACCCAAAAGGCTAGCAGCATTGTCGCGTCGTATAACGATGCTAATTTAGACTATAATACAGGCCAGTCCTCTATTCACGTGAAGTAGAGGACTGGCCTGTATTATAGTCTAAATTTGACTGTGTGACTCACGTGAAGAGTCGACCAGCCGCTTGCCGATATCTCGTAAAACCAAAGGTCCTAAATCATCATCATCAACCTTTTTATCGTCCCACTGCTGGGCACAGGTCTCCTCTCATACAGAGAGGGTTTGAGCGTAATCACCACCCTTGCTCAATGCGGATTGGCGATTTCAGACTTAAAGTCCAAGTTTCCTCAAGATGTATTCCATCACCTTGTAATCAGTCATTGGTGTCCCAGATATACATTGGTACTTGCCTGGCCTGGAATCGAATCCGCATACCCATACTTCAGAGGCTGGTGTTTTAACCACTAGGCCACCACGACTTAATAAACGATTGAAATTCTCTGTGAATTTCGTTACAGGTGTACCTTCACATTACAATAACAAATTACTACTACCTACATCTGCAAACTCCATTCAGATTCACGACTCACCATTACCTAATTGCGTAGTGAACCATTTGAGTCTAATCAAGGTCGGCTTCGTCTGCGCTCCGATTCGTTATAATCATGTCGGATGCTGGCACGAGGGAGGTCTTACAATCAGGAGGATAGGTTTAAACTGTAATGTTAGTCGTCTATTTTATCCATACTAATATTATAAATGCGAAAGTATCTCTGTCTGTCTGTCTGTCTGTCTGTCCGGCTTTCACGCCAAAACCGATTGTTCGACCGTTGTTGAACCGATTGTAATTAAATTTGGTACACAGATAGTCTAGAGCCTGAGAAAGGCTATAAAACATCCCGCTATAACCAATAAGAGCAGTGCAGGAACAAAAAATGTTGCGAAAACGGGACGTACATATTGCTCCCATTATTTTAACAGGCGCTTATTTTATATCAACTGAGCTCTTTCGGTTCGAAGCTTACGCGGGTGAAACCGCGGGGTTTAGCTAGTAGTATATAATGGAGATCGAATTAACTAGTGAAAGGGGCAAACGGAGTACTTATGTAAAGAACTGGTCTAGGCCGTGGTGGCCTAGTGGCTAAAACACCAGCCTCTCAAGTATGACTGTGTGGGTTTGATTCCAGGTCAGGCATGTACCAATGTAACTTTTCTAAAGTTATATGTACTTTATAAGTATATCTTGGACACCAATGACTGATTACAAGGTGAAGGATAACATCTTGAGGAAACCTGGACTTTAAGTCTGAAATCGCCAATCCGCATTGAGCAAGCGTGGTGATTACGCTCAATCCTTCTCTGTATGAAAGGAAACCTGTGCCCATCAGTGGGACGATAAAAGATTGATGATGATGATGATGGTGTAATAAAGATCTTGCAAGTAGTAGAAGACATATTGTAGTGTCAACAGGGGATAAAAGAACAATAAACTCACTCTTAAAGCCATTACGTACTGTCGACTGGCCGCCGGCGACTCGGTCAGTGTTGACTCTGACTTAATATAGTTTAAATATGCTAGGCGTCGGCTAGGTCAGCAGTCGCCCGGGCGACTTTGCCTATGTTTTAGTTGTTTTGCTTTGCTGGTATTTTGGCATGGCTATCTGGCATATAGTAAATAATTTCATGGTTGTTGTATTTTCTTGTGTTCATTACAATACATAGTATTTTATAAAGTCATGTGTTTTTTCAAATGAAAAGACAGCTGTGCTGCTTGGGAGTTTGTTCCACTACTTCTTCTTACCAGCGAAAGCACTAGGAAGTGTCGATGGGTGTGCGTTTTGGGGGACTGTCTTATGTAATATTGACGTTCAAAAAGTGCTGATTCTCAGCCTAATTGATTTAATTATGTTTACGTTGCTGAGGGACAGAGTCACTGGCGACCAGTTGACAGTGCATAATAGCTCTTATGTATGTTTGAATTGGCTAATAACAAACCCCTTGGTAAGACTAGTTTGTCCCATTTTCGGGATTCTGTCTTACTGGTCAATCCACCCGTGAGGCTATTATTTAGAAGCGCCTCCAGCACGGTCAAACTAATTGAGGCTAAATAATTTTTGATCGTGAATAATTAGTGAGCATTGTTTTAATATAGTAGGTATGTATAATGGTAGATGGTAAGAAGATAAATAAATAAACATTCAATGCACCTTTCTTGTAAGTTAATTATGATAAATAAACATTATATTTATCAAAAACGGTATTTTTTAAATTTAAAACTTTGGTTTTGTTTTCTAACGTCCGTCTCGTACCTACATATTAGGTAATATTCGAAAAAAAAATATAAGTTTAAAGTTTAGTTTTTAGTTTATATATAAGTTTTCTTTTTTTTTTTTTACAATAAATAGCGTTGAAAAGCCCGTGCATTTGTCATTGCACTTTTGGCTTCATTTAACAAAAATGCGAAATGCAAAATCGCAATGACAAACTTTTTACACTCTCATCAAAATGTACTTTTAAATACGTCTACCAATTTTGGAGATACACACACAGCCTATTTCGGACTAAAATAAACAGCGCATCTGTGCCACTCGACATTTTGATTACCAGGCAGCCAGAAGCTAGGTACATATCGGCTGAAACGCCACCGTGCGTCGAGATTGAATTATGTCGCCCTGAAGAGTGTCGCAGACAATGCGGCCTTGTCGCCTCAATTATTCGCTACATCCCCCTGATTACACCACCGGTATTGAGATTATCTGTATATAGGTACAGTATATGTATATGCTATAGAAGAACTAGTTATGTATTCTACAGAAAAAATGCGACATATTCAAATATAGAAAAATAGCTGTCTCTGTCAGAAATGTGCCGGCAAAAGTCACAACCTACCAGACAAAGTCTTGCAGCCCAGCGATTCGTCGTGTTTCGGCATGATGACTGATGAAGCCGTACGGAGGACGGGTCTGAGCAGTTGTGTTGCGATGTGTGGCGGTTACGATGCACCAAATGTTGTTGTGTCGGGAGTTTGGTCGTGGAGGTTCTTTAGATCAGTCTCCCTCTGGCCCAGCTTCGTTAGTCGTATTATTGGGTTTAACATTACATCACCTCGCTCAACTGCCGTCTTCCTTCCTATTCACTAAGATTTTTAAGTGAATAGGCTTAATGACCTAGCGCGCTGTACCCTCAACGATTGCATCACTGCTTACCATCAGGCGGGATTGCAGTCAAGCGCTAGCTTATAATTAATAAAAAAAAACTTTAATTCCTGCACAATAAAGTTTAGTTTACGCTACAGCTTCAAACATTTTTATAACTTTTTCTATAGTACTAGTCATTGTGAAATCAACTTAATTCTCATTAACATAAAGTTGATTTTGTTTTATTGAAATAGTATGGGGATGTGCAGCACCAGGCCTTTTTTTTGTAAATTATAAACTAGTGCTTGACCACAATTCCGCCTAATGGTAAGCAGTGACGCAATCGTTGATGGCAAAGCGCTCTAGTTTATTAAGAGCCTATTCACTCTAACCCTTCACTCGGGCGTACTTACTTTAGATAGTACTGTATTTGCCAATTTATAATAAACTAGCTTTCCGCCCGCGGCTTCCCCGCGTGGAGTTCGGTTATATCGCGCTTTTTAGATTTCCCTCGGCAACATCACTTTTTCCGGGATAAAAGTACCCTATTATTTAATCCGGACTTTTAACTTTACTTTTGAAAAATTTCAAAGAAATCGGTAGAGTACTTACGGCGTGAAAGCGGAACAAACAAATTCACTTTCCGATTTATATTATTAGTAAGAATGTATTGCATTTGTCAATCGCATCAATACTAACTATTCTGTTATGCCAATTGGAATTTCTCTTCTCTAGGCTTCAATAGGTTAGCAAATTATTTATTTACTTAAGAATTAATAATAACGAGTTAAATTCGATGTTACTATAACAAAAAATTTATAAGTAGATAGAGTAAGGAAACCACAGTTTCCAACGCAATATATTTACTAAATGGGATATATAGATTAACTAATGGGGAAAATATAGGTTAAATAGAGAAAACAGGTTTATTTAAAGGTTCACTGGTCAAACATTGGTACTCAGTTACATAAAGCATTCGCAGCACATCAGAACATATTTAATATTTACATTATTAAGTGCAAAAATGCATAAATGCGGGGTGCGGCCATTATATTGACAAATGCACGCACACTAACAAAAACAATTGAAACCATGGACACACTTCGCTTCGATAGCCGTAGGGTTGTCTGCTATTGTAACATTTCAAAGGGAGATAAAATTAAATGCTTTTGAAGAAGGATAATGGTAACAAAGAAACGGACTACTTAGCTTGTTATACCTATGAATTGGATAATAATTTCGCCAACTAAACTGAAAACTGTCAATATGCTTAAACTGAGTTCAGAGCTCTCAATGTCAAAATTCTACATCAACGATTACACTAACAGTTTTTCTTTTTTTGTATTGTGGCACTAGTTATGACTTTGTGCCAATGTCAAGTAAAATAAAAATCTTCAAAAGTTCTTCTTTCTTGTTCTTATGGCTTCGCACGGTTTGTGCATTTAGCCAATGTCACGTAATGAATTATTCATGTCGAAAAAGACGGCCGCGCGAACCGAACACTGAGGAAGATTTGGTACAAAGACATGATGTGGCCACTATGCTACAATATTTCACTGTTCTTTATGAATTATTCACTGAATGCACTTTTTACTACATAAATCACGCGTTTTTATTTAGTAAACGACACTATAAATAATTTAAAAGTCCAATGAAAACTGAGCGTGGCATTCATCTTAGCTTCCCGCCAAAACTCCCCACTAACAGTTCCTGAACTTAGTTTAGATGTTGCGTTCCATTTACATTGGTAGAATTCGTCCTAAGTAATAAGCAGTACCTTTATCATCACTGGTCAGCAATGCCGCCGATTCTGTTGTTCACAAACTAAAATAATTTTAAGTTAAGTGCATCTTTTTCTTTCCATTACGTTAAGAAAAGGACAGAAGATAAAATGTCAGTTTAATCCTGTCAAATTAAGATACTTCATAAACAGTTCAGACGCGAATAAAAACATGGCGACTAAAATACGCCAGTTTACGTCAAGAGCACACTAATTTGACAGGTCTAAACTGACATTTTATCTTCTGTCCTTTTGTTAATGAAATGAGAAGAAAAAGATGCACTGAACTTAAATTTAATTTAACTTGTGAACAAGGGAATCGGGGCCAATATTTTCCTTGATATGGGAAATATCGGGTTTTCTCAGAAGATCTTTACCAGATGGTACACGCTTTTTATAATAAGTAAGTGAGAACCAACTGAAACAAAAAGCACCTTTTATGCTTCTACATACAAAGTGTAATATGTATTATCTTTCACCAAACCATCACATTCATCGGCTTCCCGCGACCTTCACCAGGTCATCGGTCCACCTTGTTGGGGGCCTCCCTACGCTGCGTCTTCCAGTACGTGGCCGCCTCTTCCAGAACCTTACTGCCCAATCGGCCATCGGTTCTAGGAGCAATGTGCCCTGCTCACTGCCACTTAAGTTTAGCGACTCGCGGTCTTGTGCGGGCAGCACAAGACCGGTCGGCGTGGAAAGCCTTGGAGGAGGCCTTTGTCCAGCAGTGGACATCTATAGGCGGAAGAAGAAGAAGAGCCATCACACCTTTCAAAGCCTTCTTGGAAAAATAGAACCATTACATAGTATGTTCCTACTACTGTGACGTAGGTGAGACTCCACTCGATGAGATGGATTGGTCTGTAATATACCCACGCAGGCCCATTGCGGATTGATAAATGTCACACGTCTTTGAATTTTTATTTTTAGGACATGGATGATGTTTTCCGTCACCGTTTTGAGTTCAATGGTACTTTTTTTTTTACACAAAGTAAAGCGGCTTTCTGAGTTTAAACTCACAACTTACTCGTAAGTCGGAACCACTGGGTAATTGCAAAAAGAACAAACCCGCAGTAAATTATTACTGCTGCTGTGTTCTTTTGAGTCAGTACTTCTTACGAGTACCTAAGTAGAACTAAGCAACAGTTGAAGTTATATTATATCTATTTTATTATTTATTTGTTACTCTAATTGCCTATGAGATCACAGTGGGCCCTATCATAATACCAGCACTTTGACATTTTTATCACATCTTGCTGAGATAGAAGCCCTTTGGCCTCGTATAGGAATTCTTCTTTCTGAATATTTGTTACTTTTCTATCTTTTTATTAATATACTAGCTTTTCGCCCGCGGCTTCGCCCGCGTGGAATTCGGTTGTATCGCGTTTTTTAGATTTCCCTCGGGAATAAAACTAATTAAATGACGATTGATCAGTTTTCGACCGAAGATGAAAAATGATAAAATTACTAAAATGGCTATTATAAATAAGCGTTGATCTTAGAAGAGTGAAAATTTAGGATTGTGTGTATTTTTGTATGTTGTATCATAAAAAATAGAATCTACAAATTTTGTCTAAAAAATAAAATTTAGGGGTGGACTACCCCTAACATTTAGGGGGATGAAAAATAGATGTTGGCCGATTCTCAGACCTACTCAATACGCTCACAAAATTTCATGAGAATCAGTTAAGCCGTTTATGTAATTTTTATATTTTTATTATAATTTTTCTTTGTGATTAGTTTAGTTTTAAAGTCTTTCTATACGAGTCACAATACATACTTTTCCATCTATTTTTTGTTAGAGTTCATATAAATCAAAACACGGTTCGTATCATTTTCAATTTGCAAAACACAGTCCGAAAGATACACCAAGCGGGCACAAAACACAACATCGCGACAGCCCTATTGAGCGCACACATGCTCTGTTCCCGTGCAAAAGGTTTCAGTGTATAAATCAGCGACGCAACAATTACACACTTTCATGGCAAGTTGGAATTAGAAACTGTCATTTGCACCGTTCGGCCCCCCAGTGGGTGGGGGTGTATTACAAATGGGAGGGAAAAATAGGGTGCGGGCAAGGGCTACTGTGGACCTGATTAAAGGATTACACCGGGTGGCGTCCGGTCTAGTTAAATTTATTATGCCAAGTATTTCTACTAGTTAGCCTCTGCCGTTGCTTGATGGTAGCTCGTTTAGAAGATTTAAGTTGGATTTTAAGCTGAATGTGTTATTTATGTGTTTGGGTCTTGAAAGATTTAGATGGTGGAGACAACGAAATAGTTATACCTACTAAATTAAATTAAAAAGTATCGACGGTGAACGAACGTTTAAATGCTCATCTTTACTATAATATTATAAATCAGAAAGTGAGTTTGATTGTTTGTTTGTTCCGCTTTTACGACGTAACTACTGAACCGATTGCTTTGAAATTTTGCAGACGTAAAGTTAGAAGTCCGGATTAAATAATAGTGTACTTTTTATCCCGGAATAATTTGATATTCCCGAGGGAACACAAAAATATTGTTAGCTTCATACCAGTTCGGTGATAGATTGCACTTTGTGTCGTTTAAAACAAGGAAATATATTGCAAACGAATATGCACATGTAAACTTAGAAGCTAAATAATACGATAAATAACCGAAAACCACGCGGGCGAAGCCGCGGGCGGAAAGCTAGTTAAACTATAAATTTTAGAAGTTCATCATCCCTCACCATAGACAATGCACAAAAGTTATGAACTAAGTCGTCGTGTGAAGTAAACAACGGACTTTATCGTCGTAAACATTGAGATCGGCGCAGGCGACGCTAGCGCTGCGCGCGGGTGGTCCGTGCACACTGTTCCCGAAATAACCCGAAACCAGCCGAACAGAACACGAAGAAAAACATCGTTAGACGGGCCGATTATTAAATTGTAGTCGGCTTCTGTCGGCTACTGTAAGCGATAAAACGCGCCACCCACCCGGCGGATAAAAATAGTAAGGGTAGCACACAATGTGTCCGTAATATCCGCACGGTTATTGCTGTAGTCTGTCTACATCTTTACAGTTGTTTTGGATTGGTTATAAGGAGATTAGAGTTTGAAAGAAGCTGTACCGAAGCGTTTCACGTTTTTACACGTTCACGTACACTTTTGGCAGTGAGTATTTGGGACGGTAGGGACAAAAATGTGCAAATGCAACCATGAGGTCAGGACAGGATTCAAGAAACTTTGTGTCAGTTATCAAAATTGGAAAAAAAGTTTTAATAAAATTAAGTGCATTAAGTAGGTACAACCTACGATCTAAATACACGGTACAGCTATATTGTCCTAAATCCCTACATACCTACAATGAAAAAAAAAGATTTTTTTTGTCGACCACATTTACTGAACTGTCTCAAATATGGGTAATGTTGCCGGAATATAGACACAGACAAGCCTGTTAGACCAAAAAACCACTATAAGTTTTTAGCTTAATAAGAAAAATAAAAAAATACAGGTAGCATTCAATCATCATCATCAACCTTTTATCGTCCCACTGCTGGGCACAGGTCTCCTCTCATACAGAGAAGGATAGGTGGCATTCAATACCATACCAAAAAAGTAAGTTAAAAGAGTTTTTCAAAATAAAAACTACAACTACTTATTATAACTGTGCAAACAAATCTGTTTATGTATAGTAAGTAACTAAGTATAGAGTTACTAAAACATTATTCATTTAACTCAACACTGTATCTTTATTAACCCTTCCTCTGTCGATATCTGCTCCACTATACGCCCATCTAACATTAATGCGAATAGTAAGACAACGAAATACCGAACAAAATTCCTCACATGAATTGATAAACGCAAATACGTATAGATCCTATGTTAACATGCGTCGGAACTTACTAGAATTAAATAATTTATCGCCTCCGTAGAGGCTGGAGGCATAATAAATCAATATGCAGGGCACATGCATACGCGGTGAGGGGGTTAACTCCCCCGGCCCTTTCTTGACTAATTAATTAAACAACCGATTCATTACAGCAGCCTCTTTGTGCCCTCACATTCGTCTAGTAGCGGTACGGATAGTATTGTGCTCTTGCCAATTTTATCTTCAGACTAGAGGCTGCCCGCGACTTCGTTCGCGTGGAGTTAGTTATTTGAACGTTTATTTTAACCCAAAATATATAGGGTGCATTCTAAATTTTTGTTATGTTCCGCTCCTATTGGTCGCAGATGTTACATGTATAGCCTAAAGCCTTCCTGGATTAATGGGCTATCCAACGCAAAAATAATTTTTCAAATCGGACCATTAGTTTCTGAGATTAGCGCGTTCAAACAAACAAACAAACTCTTCAGCTTTATATAGCTACGCCTCGCGGTTTCACCCGAGTAGGTTTCGATAGATTTTTTTATATGTTCCGCTCCCATTGGTCGAAGCGTGATGCTATATAGCCTAAACCCTTCCTGGATTAATGAGCTATCCAACGCAAAAAGAATTTTCCAAATCGGCCCAGCATTTCCTGAGATTAGCGTATTCAAATAAACAAACAAACAAACTGTTCAGCTTTATATATTAGTCTAGATTAATATAGAGTATAGATATATTCTAAATTTTTGTGCTCCACTCCTATTGGTCGTAGATGTTATATAGCCTAAAGCCTTCCTGGATTAATGGGCTATCTAACGCAAAAGGAATTTATCAAATGGGATCATTAGTTCCTGAGATTAGCGCGTTCAAACAAACAAACAAATTCATCAGCTTTATATATTAGTATAGATGTGTAAATAATTTTAATTGGTTTTGTAGAAATTAAGATAACCTATAGGAAATTTTCGGATGAAATGTAATTTTTAATCGCCAATCCGCATTGACCAAGCGTGGTGATTACGGTCAATCCTGGTCCCATTGCTGGGCATAGGTCACCTCTCGGTGACCTATGCCCAGCAATGGGACGATAAAAAGGTTGATGATGATGATGTAATTTTTATCGACTTTTAACAAATGTCTGTCTTATTTTTTTTAAAACCCGCCACACTGTTCCCAACCCACTGCAACTCCTGAAAGCCAGAATCAACAGTGGAGACCGCCAGAAAAACGCCGAGCAATGAAGCTCGACGAGTCCCGGAGAAACGATTCAACTGTCTTGGGTCCCGCAACGAAATTAATCGGAAAAGAATATCAATCCTTTGCGTTTACAATTCCTTTTGCGTTAGATAGCCCATTAATCCAGGAAGGCTTTAGGTTTTTCTGTCTTATTTCTAGGATTTTACAAACATACAATATAAAACATGGCGGATTGTGGCTGTACCATATTGATACAGTTGCCTCACACTAGGAATTTCTCGTGTATCGTGCGTTTACAAACATATAAACTCACATATAAAAACAGCCGAACAGCGAACTGTAGTAGGCCATAGGTACAAACAAATATTTGTTCCGAGCGGGGATCGAACCCGCGATCTGCCTACCTCTCCGTGAAAACAAAGCCTGATGTTTTGTTTACAAAATAAAATTATTCATATAATTTCGCTAAGAATCAGTATTCAGTTTTAGTAATTTGAATCACTATTGCCAATGAATACGACCAATACAACCTTATTTCAACCAACACATAACTCCAAAATATTATATCGTTCCAAATGCACTACCAACACATGCAAGTGCTCTAACGAAGTTATCAGTAATATTCCCTCCTCATCTGCCAGTCTGACAGTACTCAACCCTTCGCCTGCTGCGGGGGTCTGAAAATCCCGGTTGGGTCGCCGGGTCTCCCGCTCGGCACTATCCCGCGGTGCTCGCAATTATTTTAATTTCTTCATGTGATGAGGATTGATCGAGCGTTAGGTGCGATTCGGCGACCGTCAGCGCCCGTCATTTGTTACCGTCACCCGGGCCTTTAACTATTTAAATTACTTTCTTGATCTATTTTCGGTTGAATCACAGTTAAGTGCTTTTAATATACTGTTTTCTGGATATCTTATGTATGTAAAACGTGTGAGTAAGATGAAAATTCTAGTTGAAATTTTTGACATCAAAAGGGTGATTAAATCTCATTGAACCACTAGAAGAACTATCACAATAACAACTTTAAAATAAAATGCATTATGAAGAAAACAATGAAAAAGTACTTATTTTGATACATAAAGGAAAAGCAAAAATTAAACTAAACACAGTTATAAATGAAAAAGTAAAAGAAAAAAAGCCAAAAGGCATATTATGCATAAAAAAATCTCCTATCTCAGCTCGGTGCTATTTGGATAGATAGGAATTGCGAAGCAGTGAATATGGAATTTGAAATCTGGGAGTATGAATTGCAGTCTGACAAGTGACAAAACAATAAAATCTAATGATTCATTGCCGGTATTCAAAATTACATGTTTAATGCTAGTAAAGTTCATAACTTTCACATAACACAAAAAGCCTATACCTAAATCGAAACTGCTCGCCAAACAAGTTTCTCTCAATCGATAAAATTCACGAACACGTCAAAAACCATCCCGTCAAAGTATGCTCTAAAAATCAAAGTGGAATCAAATTTTACCTAAATATTCTCAAGAAGACCCCCTACCATTTCACGGTAGCTGAACTCAAAAAGGTACGTTTTGGCAAATTATTAATAAATTACCTTCATTAAGTGTGTTTTACAATGTTTTGCGGTCTCGCTCGTTTGTTGTTGAGTGTTTAGACATTCAACTGCTTTGATGTTAGATTCAAAAATAGAATAGTGAGGTGAATTAATTGGTACGGTATGCGTGTGCTGTACCCTGTACCGGCTTTCAGTATGTACTAATGTGAGTTTGTTTATTGTTTAGAAACATTCGAGTTTCTTTTTATAGTATAAACAAGTGCTTAACTACAATCCCGCCTGATGGTAAGCAGTGATGCAATCGTTGATGGTAAAGCGCACTATTTTATTAAGCCTATTCACTTAAAAAACTTAGGAGTAGGTAGGATGACGGCAGTTGAGCGAGGTGATGCAATATTAAACCCAACGACAGCAAGAATTTAATGTAAAATGTAGTGTAAGCAAAATTGCAAATAAGGTAATAGAAATAAGGATATATATATATCACGAAATATTAAAGAAAAAGATTACAAAAGTAAAGAAATGACGTGGGAAAGAAAAGACCCATAATGACAAGGCAAGGTAGAAAATAATTCTTGCCATGCAAGAAGCGACTGGACGGCAAAAAAAAAAAAAAACCAACAACACGACCGACGATGTTGCACCAGAGGGAGATTGATCTGGAGACTCTCCACGACCAAACTCCCGACACAGCAACCTTTGGTGCATCGTACCCGGCACACATCGCAATTGCTCAGACCCGTCCTCCGTACGGCTTCACCAGATATCATGCCGGAACAGGACGAATTGCTTGGCGGCAAGACGTTGTCTGGGTGGTGGTAACTTTTGCCGACAGCCGATGTTATGGCCTAGCACCGAGGAAACAGAGAGGTCAGAGAGTAGAGTAGAGTAGAGAGTCCCATACGAGCCATTTTGCCTCGTATGGGACTTTGTGGCTTTTCTGTTTTGATATTGTTTGTTGTTTTTAGTTGTGTTTAACGGTAGATACATACCTACTCGGATCTCGCGAAAAGTGTATTGAATATCTTTATCTGGATCTAAGTAGATCATAAAGTCGAAAGCTTGTGAGTGAGTGTGTGTTCGTACATTTGTTTGTTCTTCACGCTCAAACTGCTGGACGGATTTGAATATTTTATTTATATGTATATTATAAACTAGTACTTGACCGTAATCCCGCCGGATAGTAAGCAGTGATGCAATCGTTGATAATAATATAATATTATATATAATAACGCGCACTAGTTTGTTAAGAGCCTATTCACTCTAGCCTTGAATACACTGTACGCGTGTCGATGTATGCGACGAAACGTTTCGTTCGGATCGTTGTGGAAAACAACGTAAAGGTGGAAACTCGCTGTACGACGGGTCACCAATGATGGAACGGAGATGAGGGAATTAAATCATGCAATTCCCTCGCACTCTCTACAAAATGCATCCTATAGAACACCGACAGGCTGGCTACTCTTCGCCTGTGCTCTAGGCTTCGGAGACCGTTTTGAGCTAAATTTATTTTATAAACAGATGGATTATAAACAGAATTAACACTTATGACACTTTTTATCCCGATGTTCCCACAATATTAGAACCTATTATTTTTTTCTGAACGGTGACGCGTCATCAATTCAGACTGTTTGCCTCCATTTAAGCCGTGACGTAGATAGTCACTTAAAATAAAACGAAACATATGTACTAACTGGTTTTGGAGCGTGGTTCCCTGGGTCCGTCCACCGTCACTTTAATGGCCTTGTTGTACGTGGTCACTTGGGGTGGCGTTGTCGACACGGTTATCGTTAACGTGAACGATTTACCTGAAACAAACGGATCTAATATTAGTCATCATCATCATCATCTCAGCGATAATCCCAGTCGCATCTGAAGCTTTTCAGCTTTGTAGTCTGGGGTTCGCTTTTACCAGTCTAACTGCCGATTTTAGCTAAACTTCGATATTTTCCGTGAAGCGACTGCTGTATGACCTCCACAACCCGAAGGATATCGAAGCGTTGCAGTTAGACCAATTGTTGGACATTTGAGGGCTCCAACAACCCGTAACAACTGCCATTAGATGTTTGTATGGCAACCGGGACCAACGGCTTAACGTGCTTTACGAGGCACGACCAGAGCAGTGAAAATATTCATATTCATGCATACAAATATTTGCACTGCGCGGGGATCGAACCCGTGCCTCCTTGCGCAGTGACCTCGTTCGCTACCGCTACGCCCCGGAGGCTGTATTAGAAGTAATTTATTTGATGAAGAAAGGGGTTGGTATGGACAGCCAGCAGTGATAACAATTACGAACAATCCTAGTATAGATTAATGGTTGGGAAATACTGCTAAGTGTGCAATTTTTGTTTTAACGTAAATAAGAACATTTCCTTAGTAGATATCAATGTTATGTTGTATTTATTGTGTTTTGTTGTATTTATCTTTTCTAGCCCTTTCTAATCCATCCAAAGGTTGTCTTTAAAACACCATTCTTTGTATTTTATTTACAATTTATGTGTGTATTTTATATAGTGTACATAATAGAGTATTCAATTTGTTTAAACACGTACTTAGTGATGAAATGATAATAATGAAATATCTATGTATTGTAGTATTATATACTACAATACATAGATATTTCATTCCATACCCTTTTAGTAGCCACAAATAACAAAACACCACATAATATCATGCCTCGTTTCCACGAAGGTTTGGGTAGAGATGCAGTTATAGAACCTACATTCATATTTTCACAGTTGCATAAGTCCCTTCCATAAGACATAAGACTCCATAGAACGTTTGGTCGTCCAGGACAGAGTAGAAAGGAACAGACCGATGAAATCAAGTCGGCAGTGGGGGGACCTGTAAATGAATGCTCCAGCTTGTCGTCCAACAGGGATAGATGGAGAGAGAGAGAGAGAGAGAGCTCGTGCGGCGAGCTACATCAACGTCTCGAAATCAGTCATAGTGACTATGACCGTTCTATCAATAACGAAACAAAGAAGAAGAAGATAAGCCCCTTGTAATATAGAACGAGCCTATCACCATCAATGGGATATGGTACAAATAGTACCCATGCTTCTACTTGTATAAATTCTCAAAAGTATTCATGTTCGCTGTAAAAATTTAAACGGAATACGACGTCGTATTTTTTAAATGACGTCCTAGCGAAAAAGTAATTTTATCAAACTGAAAATATTATTTGCGCAAACTTTTCACTCAAAGTGTGCGCAAACCATAAATTTAATCTGTGGTCGCCACTCTTTTCGCTGGCCGCCCACTTTTTGTAGTTCGATTTCGATCACTTGTTTGGAAAGTTAAAAATTTATTGACGCTTCATTTTCAATTTACGTAGGTACGGAACGCATTCGCTCTATATGAAATAGGCACTACGCGTCCGCGACAAATATTGACAATCAAAAATACTCAGCCGACCCCAAATTGTTTGAACATCATCAACCCTTGAATAAATTGGCTTATATCGTAATTATAACGAGGAGCAGTTTCATAGCGTCGACGGACAAAAAAGTTCAAACGAAAACAAGCACTTGAATCGAAACAATCTCATTCAAACATGGAGTGTGTAAAAGAGCAACTCATCCGCAACACATGAGCGGGCGTCACAAACAGCAGGCCGACCACTTCATCACAGCGTAACACCAGCAATAAAAAAAACATTTCCATCTGCGGAAAAACCACAGTTAATATTAAATGACCGTTCGTCAAAGCTGTATTGTAGAGCGCTTTGGCGGGCGCTCGCGCTGCGGGATGCAGCCAATACCGATTTTGTGATTTTTCCGCTGCCTCCCTCTCGCTGCCTCCCCAGGGGGGTCGCGGGAGAGTGACATGTAAGCTTTAATGGGTCCGGAGCGGCTGGCCGCTGGCTACACGCGAAAAAACTGAAAAAAGCCTCATTCATACGTGATTTCATGTGTAGGCTACTTTCTGCGGGCCCGGCGGTGAGGCTCGTTAAAAATGGAGGCTATACACGCAGCCGGCTTGTTGTGGCCTATCGGAGTTTATTAACACGACCGGAGGAACGCTTGCACCGCTCACAAAACAAGTGTTGGCGATGATTTACGCGCTTTCTAGGTCATTTTATAACATAGCCCTGCTGTTTTCTTCGTTTTAGATTTTTGTTTCAATATTTAATAATGTAAGTACCTATATAACTTTTATGTTCCAAAATCATGATGATAGGATGATAGGAGAATGTATATTATATTTTATAGGGTTTACTGCATTTTTTTAATGCTATTTACTAGCGCTTGACTAAGATTTGTCGTGTAAAATATATTTTTATGTTTTTTTGTTGTGTACAACAAAGTATTATATTAAATACATATTTACGAGGTTTTATTATTATTAGTACGTTTTGAATTACGAAGCAGTCTGCCTGTTTCAGAAACGTATAATTTAGGCTTAGTTTCATTCGAGTGGTGCGATTTAATCAGAACTCAAAATGATGAAATATTGATTAGGTAAGTGTGATTAAACTGTTTTTTCAACCGTTTGGTTAAAGTTAAACATTAGTTTAGAACACTAAAAACATAACATACATATACACGTATACCTATGTATTTTCTATTTTCGGATGTTTTCAGATAAAAGTCTGCAACATTTCTTTTTTTTTTAATAATTCAGGACATAACAATTGTAGAGACAAAAGGGCGGCAAAACCCTTAGAGCCTGTTCCTTCAAAATTTGTAAATACGCCTTTGGGACGAGCTGTCATTCCAACTAATATTAAGGAATTGACACTAAATAACTAAATAAGCTTGGCTAAATATCGAAGTTTAGCCAAAAATCAGCAGTTAGTCTGGTAAAGCGGACCCCAGACTCCAAAGCTGAGAAAGCTGCGGATACGACTGGGATTAACGCTGAGATGATGATGATGATGACTAAGGAATTAACACTAAGCTCATTTCACACAACTTTTCACCTTTTTACAGAATCGATCTGCTGTTCTGTTAATCACTCTCAAACCTACAGCATTTTATAACTAAATTTTTAGCGATTATTTTTCTACTCCCAAAAACCCATCAAAAACTGTAGCAACAACGCGCCAAGACAAGGCAATGAGTGATGTGAAAGCAGTTCGGTACCGGTACCGATACCGGCTGGTACCGTCTACGGCGTGCCTAAATAAATAACCCTAGTTAATGTGGGGCCCACACGATACCTAGCGCCGTTTTTATGAGTTCACAATTTCCTCACTCGAGCCGCGACAACCTTCGATTGACGGGGAAAGTTTTTGTACCTTGTTTTTTGGTTGATTTATTATGTATAGCACGAAGTGAGTGCGAGGTAAACAGTGGTTTTAGATACAAAGTAGTAAGAACAAAGATGTGTATCAACTGCGCTGCATTATGTTGTTCTATGCAACCTCCATGAATATTTACCTAATAAGTTGTAGGTACCTACTTGACATATATTATGACATAAATGTTTTTTTTTTTATTTTGGCAACTAACCCGATATCGACTATACTGCCATGTCATAAGCGTTATTTGTAATCAAGGAGCACTGACAGAGGGCATCATGCGACATAAAAAACCTAAAATCGACATTTGGAATGAAAATACGTAGCTAGGTGGATTTTTGACGGGAAAGCTGAGTGTCACTTTTAAAATTATTTATAGTGTCCTTAAGCGCATGATTTATGTAGTAAAAAGTGCATTCAGTAAATAATTCATAAAGGACATTGAAATATCGCAGCATAGTGGCCACATCATGACTTTGCCTCATACCTCCCTCATAGACGGTGCACGCGGCCGTCCTTTTCATTGGCGATATCCAACATTATTGTGAAATAAAATTTTCAAACAATTTCTATAATTTGTTACGTGTTATTGGCAAAATTGTGGTATCTATTCCACAGAGGCCATTGATCGAGAATTGAGGTTCTTCTTCTTCTTTTTTCAAGGTTCTCACCTCAAGAAGAAGACATTTGAAATAATTATTCGTTGATCAATACTAAATAATTATTTTATTTATTCGACCAGGTACGTAAATATTTGACGTCATATTTGATAAACCCATGACGTTGATGTTGAAAACATTCGATTGACGGTAAAACTTTCTTGTAATTGTTTGAGTTGTTATCGTGTTATTTGTCAGAATTTATCGTCAAAAAATTAGTTTATTTTGTAGACAAGTGAAGGACGATAAAGTATGAACCTTTCTTCACAAATTAAGTTAAGCTATAATACTATCCTGTCTCTTTAATTTTCAAACAATTGGTAGAAATAGAAACAGAACGACGTTTAAAATTCGTCCAGTGATTTGTAGTGCAGACTTGTCCAGCAATTCTAACATTACTCCTGCCAAGTGATACTATTCCCGAAGTCGATGAGTTGATACAATTAGTGAGCACACTCGACGTTTAGTCGCACGAGTGACGTCACGACGACACTGCACCGTTTCAACTTTTGTTGCGATGCGACATCTCAATTTGAGGTAGTGAATCAACTTGTGGACCTGCCACCACGATCAAAGTAGGTACACCTTTTCGTATAAAAACACACAAAATAGACACTTCAAAATTCTACTGATCTTTATGATTGCTTTATACTACTGTATAATGTGGAAAAAGTCTGATGAATAAAAAATATAATATAATGAAAATCTAGAAGAACTACCAACCTTTTATTGAGAAGATTAATATTTTGTATTGACAGTTAAAACTTAAGCTGAAACAATATGAGTTAGAACGTGAATACCATCCCGACAAATATTAAAATATATGGATTAAAAAAAATATTCTTTGTCGAAAATAATGTTAAATACGTGTTCAAAATTAAAACAAAAACCAACAAAAAATTTCAATAATTTGTCTTCTTTTTCAAGGTGAGATTCAACCTCAACTCTTGATCAATGGCCTCTGTGGAATAGATACCACAATTTTGCCAATAACCAGTGACGGATTAACCCGTAATCAAATTAAGCAATTGCTTAGGGCATCACGTCTGGGGGGGCACCAGATTGCCTAGGGCATTACGTCTGGGGGGCACCAGAAGAAGCACAAAATGTTCGTCCTTAGGGCATCGCGAATCACGTCTCACTCTCACGTAGGGTTGCCAGATAGGAAGTTACAAAATCCGGGACAGTCGTCGACTTGAGGAAGGACGGCTAGACGGCTAAAAAAAAAAAAAGCTGATTCCAATAGGGGGCCCACAGGCGTGGGTTGCTTAGGGCATCAAGTAGTCTTAATCCGTCACTGCCAATAACACGTGTAACAAATTATAGAAATTCTTTGAAAATTTTATTTCACTATAATGGCGGATATCGCCAATGACAGTTGAAAAAGACGGCCGCGTGAACCGTCTATGAGGGAGGTTTGATGCAATGTCATGGTGTGGCCACTATGCTGCGATATTTCAATGTTCTTTATGAATTATTTACTGAATGCACTTTTTACTTTATACCTAAATCACGCGCTTTATTTAATAAACGACACTATAAATAATTTTAAAAGTCCAATAAAAAATCCGCGTGACACTCATCTTAGCTTTCCCGTCAAAAAACTCAATCATTTGTCATAAAATTCTAAGGCCGGTCACAACCGCGTGACGTATCCTGACTATTCCGTCCCCGGCGACGACATTCCCTAATAGCTGGATGCAATCCAATTTGACAGCTGTCAAATACACTCGTCGTCGTGTCGCAGTCGCACGATTACTAAGCGTTGTCGTCGACCGATAACGACCTGCTAATGCCCTTGTGTACTAATTGAGTGAATTAATATGCCCGTGTAAGGTAGGTGCTTCAATCTGTCGGCATTTTAGATGATAGAGCGATTTGGAGACTAAAGGACTTCTTGTGCTATTTGATTGCCATTTCACTGCCAAGATATTTTGTTTTTATTTTTCTTTTAATATAATGTCGCAATGCAGTTTTAATATTATTAAGGTGAGTCTATTATAAAAAAAAAAATATAAAAAAAAACTTGCTAAAGTCGGACGTGGACATGCTACCCATGAATATTCTCTAATAAAATTCATAATCGTCATCTACTGCCAAATTTTCATATTCCGTACTCGCGTCACTATACACGATAAAGGTCGTTGTCAAGCACAACTATAGGTACCTCTCTTAGTAGATAATATTCCAGCACACATTCAAGTCCAATACCTAAACTAATAACAAAATGGCGGTTAATAGAGCGTGAGTGAGTCGACGCCACAAAGCATAGTTACGTAACTTGTGGGTTCCGTTACCAACTACCCGAAACCAAGGACCGACCGTAAATGAAATGGTAGTTTTCCGTGGCTAACCGGCTAACCGGGCTGGTGTACCGGTCCGGCCGCCACCCGGTTAACCGGCTGCGGCCGCGTTATGGTTGACAAGGGCTGTTGTGGGTGACGGGACGTGCGTGCGGCGTCTGCACGATGTTTGCGTGTAGACTACCCTTTTTACGTTTTGTGTGTCAGGTTTTTTTATTGACTCCTGATGGGCTGAGTTTATAGTGATAGCGGTGTGTGCTTTTGTGTTAACATATTTCGAGATTTTTTATGTCATCTTATTTTTGTTTAAACAAAAGCAGTTGAGAAGTCATATTTAATGTTCAAATATAGAATATTTAATATAAAAA
Source organism: Sesamia nonagrioides (assembly GCA_017933935.1). Lineage (NCBI taxonomy): Eukaryota > Metazoa > Arthropoda > Insecta > Lepidoptera > Noctuidae > Sesamia > Sesamia nonagrioides. The sequence goes on from JADWQK010002354.1 coordinate 874,804, forward strand.
GGTAAGTGAATTAAATTAGAAAAAAAAAATAAACATCGGACTAAATCCTTAGCGATCAAAAGGCGAATCGTAAAATGCTACAGTAAAGCGCAACGCTATCGTCCCACGCGTCCACAATATATTCAAATAAAGAACTCTTCAAAGGAAAAATTTTATTCAAATGGCGAGGCGACCGCAGCCGTGCTCGCCCCGCCTCCACGGAAGAAGCTGCTTTTCCGACCTTTTCCATTGGCTGGCGAGCGAGAAGGCGGGCCTTTCTTCAAGTCTTCGCCGAGACTAACTTTTCATTTGCACAGCACTGAAATATAGCTTCAGATTAAAGCGCAACGTGGAACTTCGCTGCGGTTTCTTCCGAGACGTGTTTTTTTTGCTTGCAGCCGGCCTAAGTAATATGCAGTGGATCTTCAATTTCCATTAATAACTTGCAGCGGCGTTTCCTTTAACATAGTATATTAAAAGTCAGGTTACTTGCGTTATATTTGAGACAGTAAAAGGATATTGCCAGGAGACTTTCAATAGAAACCATTTTTCATTTGATGATCAGATTTATTAACAACACTTATCTAATCAAATCCTATTCCTTAAGTACTAATATTACAAACGCGACGGGTCGACGGGGATACTCTGTTACTTTTTTAATGCAAAAACGACTGGTTTTTTTTTTATGAAATTTAACAATCGGATAGTTTATAAACAGTATTAACACATAGGGTACCTTTTGTTTCAATATTCTCAAGAGATCGAAACTTAACTAGTTAAATAATAAGCAGTCTGTGTTTTTTTCAATTAACAGAATAAGTGTTGTGTTTTTATACACTTATCTTACTTCAACTTAAAAGGTCGGTTAATGGTAAAAGTCAAAGAAAGAAAAGTATAACTGAGGCTGAAAATAAAATCAAGTTGAATCAAGTCATCTCAGCGGCATAGAACATAAACCAATGACAAAAAGTGTAAATATAAATTAGAAGTTTGACTGAGACTGACATCAAAATATCTAAGTTTAAATATATAAGTTTCGGCAAAATCAGCAGTTAGACTGATAAAGCGGACCCCAGACCCCAAAGCTGAAAAAAAGCTTCGGATGCGACTAGGATTGACGCTGAGATGATGATGACTGAGACGTCGTGATGGACCTGGCTGTCCCAACAAAATTATGGTCAACGAACCACTCACCAGACCACGCCTGCAGCGTCGGGGCGTCGTCATATTATTATGCCATTTATTATGTACTTTACTCGTAAATTCAGCTATAAGTGATAAAAAGTATTATAATTGACTAAAATATGGTGTAAAAATTACTGGAATCGATTCAGTTGCTTATTCTGAACAAACTATATTCAGGTTTCGAATGAAGAAAAAATAACGTTGAATAAATAAAATGACACAGTAGTATGTCTAGGTATGGTATCGAAGAAACAAGAGGGGCAATACCCGTATTTTTTTAAACTTTCAAATCCTCATATAACATTCTTGAACGTATCTTATAGAACAACCCGTTGTCCTGTCAGGAATTTGACAACCTCGATTTCACCCATGATATATATTGAAAAGATGGACTGATAACATCGGTGATGCAGAAAATATTGTAAAATTAAACTCGACGCCTACTCCAACATGAATCAGTACTGGCTCATAGGAAAAAGCGAATGTTCGGCGTTTCGCTCCCCCTCTGCGCAATAATTGTTTTGCGACCGCGACGGTTTTATTATCAATAGCGTTCCTGCATATGTAAAAATAAATCCATAGGACAATGATCCCTGTATAGGATGAAAAAGACAGGTCAAAGAACACGTATGCTGCATTGACTTTTTCTATAATTGTAAACTAGTGCTTGACCGCAATCCCGCCTGATGGTAAGCAGTGATGCAATCGTTGATTGTAAAGTGCGCTAGTTTATTAAGAGCCTATTCACTCAAAAAAAAAAACCGAGTAATTAGGAAGGAAAACGGCAGTTGAGCGAGGTGATGCTATGTTAAACCCAACAACACGACCAACGAAGCTGCGCCAGAGGAAGTTTGATCTGGAGACCCTCCACGTCCAAACTCCCGACATAAAAACATTTGGCGCATCGTACCCAGCACACATCGCAACACAACTGCCCGGCCCCTTCCTCCGTACAGCTTCACCAGACATCATTCCGGAATACGACAAATCGCTTGGCGGCTAAACTCTGTCTGGTGGGTGATAACTTCTGCCGGCAACCGATGTTATGTCCTAACACCTTTAATTTATACTAATTGTTTGTATTTTCAGAAAATCTTTGCCTCATACTAGGAATTTCTCCTGCGTCGTGGGTGCGTTTACAAATATTTAAATTCACATACACAAACAGCCAGACCCGGAACAACTATCTGTAGACCATACAAATATTTGTTCCTTGCGGGGATCGAACACGCGACACGCAGCGCAGCAGTCGATTGCGCAGTCACTGCGCCAACAAAACTTGATTGGTTATTATTTGCTAAGAATACCATAATGTTTATGATGAATTGGTATAACCGTTGTTAGCGCAAGCGCACCTTTTTTGTATGTAAATATAATTATTTTTTATCAATATTCAATAGTCTTTAAAATAATTCTAATGCTCGAAAGGAAAAACGGAACTCTTATAAGATTACTTTGTTGTGCGTCCGTCTGTCTGTCAAGATCCTTATATCAAATCTACTGTCCCTCAGAGCTGTAAAATATTACACTCCTAAGCCAACGTAATCAAAAGATGCAGCTGTTTATGTCGCAATTTTCGACACTCGCATGAGAAACAAAAACGGTATACGTATTTTCCGTGAACTCGGGAAATCTTGAAATTTGGTGAAAAGCACAAATAATCGAAGATTTACAAAAACCATAATTTTGTAAATCTTCGATTCCTCGAATCCTCGGGCAGCGAGTCCGACTCACACTTAGCCGGTTTTTTTAAATCTTAACTTCCTCTGTTAGTTTGAACTGACGCAACTAACTTTGTATTGCTGACTGTACCTACACAAAAAGGATAATAAACATCCCCTTTTAACCAATTTAATTGATGGAAGTCTACTGTTTGCTTTTCTACATGGGTCGTGGATTCGATTCCCACAAAATTTGGTTGGGCTTGTTGGTTCGTTGTTTTGACGAATATTTTATTAATTTGTCACTATGTGTGCAATAATTACATACCACATCCGTTTGTATGATAATAGATAAAATTTTATATATCAGTAGATCGGATGTGGTTTCTTGTTTATATATGATTATTCTAATATATTTGTGAAAATTGGCATGACACCTACACTTATGAAGTCAGCCATTATCCATACATAACATAATGAGCCTATGATGTTCCCAATGCTGGGACACACGCCTACTCTCGATGAGAGACAGTGGGCCGTAATCTAACACGCATACCCAGTGCGGGTTGGTAGATAACCTAACCTAACGGCTATCTACCAACCCACATTGGGTCCGCAACATTAGTAAAATGTAGTTCTTTGGGTAACTCTAAAGAACTACATTTTACTAATGAATTTTGGAATATTTCATTATCATCATCAACATTTTTATCGTCCCACTGCTAGGCACAAGTCTCCTCTCATACAGAGAAGGATTGAGCGTAATCACCACCACGCTTGCTCAATGTGGATTGGCGATTTCAGACTTACTTAGAGTTCAAGTTTCCTCAAGATGCTTTCCTTCGCTTAATCAGTGATTGGTGTCTAAGATATACTTAGAAAGTACATATAACTTACAAAAGTTATATTAGTGGCCTGACTTGTAATCGAACACGCTTACTTATAGGTACTTGAGAATCTGGTGTTTTTACCACTACGCCACCGCGACCATTAGGAATATTTAGGTATTATTGTTTTTTTTATTTTTAAAATGTCTTTGACACATCTGGATACCCTTTCCTTTAAAAGGCGTTCGAGGGACCTACTACTAATACTAGGGATTCGTAAGACACGATGAGTTAGTTTTGGTCCCACTTAGATAATTTTAAATGATGAGGAGAGACCAGTCTTCGATTTTTCCTGTATGCTGTATGTAAGTGCACCCAAGAATATCCCACCGATTGGTGCAGAACATAGAACACATTTGGATATTGGTCTAGGCAGTTATAGTAGATATGTTATCTTGAACTACGAAATAATCCATCCTCTATAGAAAAGGGAGATCCTCCAACCAGACAGATATTGTCTGGCGGGCACTTGCTCATCGGTTGATGTCGTAAAGTTATATGCGTGCTAGTTGCACAGTAAACTTTGCTTGCGAGATGCAGTATTTGCGTGACGTCAGTATGACGCGTTGTGCGAATATGGCATTGTAGGTACAATTACTATATTATATACACCGATAAATTATTAGGGGGTTGACTAGCATGCTCAATAATGAACCCCGAACATGGTCGTTAGCACATAGTATCATAGCGACAAGGACTCAAAGCTAAACTCTGGATTTTTCAATCTCTTTTGGCATAACTTACCCTATTTTATTAACATAATAATAAGTCAATAACTAAAAATACCTACTGTATAATGAAGGTACTTGCCTAACTTTAAAAACAAGCCGTTCGGATTCTCCATTCAAGGAACGTTTACTTTTTTTTTTCAGCAGATGCGCGACAGCCATTTTGGAAAAGAATTGTATGAAATAGTGTGTGAGAATAAGAAGAAAAAGTATAAAAAATATTGATAATAAGGGCTTCTGCCTTGCACGATTTTAGTACTTGAAAAAACATCGATATTCCTTTATCATACACACGTTTACTGTATACAACGTGTAACATAAAAGGTATATACATAACAAAGGCACGGCATCTTTACATGATAACAAACGATATTGGAAGGGTTTTTTAATTCTATCTCTTTATATTAGGAGGTTATGAGGAAAAACACCGCCTGTGATAGGCTACTATCATACTAGTCGCACAGAGATATTGAAGACATTTATCGGATTTTGGCAAGTAACGTGACGGGTAACGAATAGTTTTTAACACATGTAGTGTGCTGCCACGTTTGTTATGATTTTATTTTAAGAAACACACGAAACCGAAAATTTGGTACCAATTTTTTGAGTATTTTATTTTGAGTTGAAACCCTTCCGATATCGTTTGATATCATCTAAAGATGCCATGCCCTTGGTATGTATATACCATTTTTGTTACACGTTGTATAAATAAAGTTAACAAATTTAACTCACGGAATAAATCCTCTTAAGCATCACATGTAGGTACATAAATCCATTGTCTTTTGATACATCTTAAAAGCTCGCTAGATTACAGGACGACCATACAACAGATGAATGGATTGTGTGAATAGCTAGAAAGGGGGTGACTACTGACATGGTAAAAGTAGACACGTGGCTCCGACCCTTTATACGTAAAGATGAAGGGCAAGCGTCGGAAGAAAAGTGGGGTAATTATTTTGCGTAACACATTATCAGTAGCAATACCATTCATGTTGACAAATCAGCTAAATTATAATTGTTTTATTTAGGTATAAACTAGTGCTTCACCGCAATCCCGCCTGATGGTAAGCAGTGATGCAATCGATGATGGTAAAGCGCGCCAGTTTATTAAGAGCATATTCACTCTAGCCTTGAAGACATTTAAATTGTAGTCCGACGCGAATACCGCCGCTGGCAATGTGTTCCACTCCCTCGATGTACGTGGTATAAAAGAAGCGGCGAAATGCTTTGTGCGGATCGTTGTGGTTTCAACAACGTAAGGGTGGAAATTCATCGTACGATGGGACGTCCGATGATGGAACGGAGATGGGGGAATTAAATCATACAATTCCCTCGCACACTTTCCAAAATGCATCCTATAGAACACCGACATGCTACCTACTCTTTGCCCGTGCTCCAAGCTTTGGAGAGCGTTTGAAAAATCCATTGTATTTATTACGTCGATGAGACAACTTTTTCGAACTTTTTTTTTTTTATACAACGTGTAACATAAAGGGTTTACACGTTGTATATTATAAACTAGCGCTTGACCGCAATCCTGCCTGATGGTAAGCAGTGACGCAATTGTTGATGGTAAAGCGCACTAGTTTATTAAGAGCCTATTCACTCTAGCCTTGAAGACACTCAAATTGTAGTCCGACGGAAACACCGCCGCTGGCAAATTATTCCAGTCCCTCGATGTACGCGGTATAAAGGAGGAGGCGAAACGCTTCGTCCGGATCGTAGTGGTGTTAACAACGTAAGGGTGGTCTCACAACATAGACTATTGATAATGGAGGTAAAAGTCAGTGTCTCATCCAGAAAGAACAAGGAACGGCCCTCGCCCAAAACTAGATGGCGTATGATAGAAAAAGAGGAATATGCTAGTGTGTTTAAGAGCCAAGTGGTAGATAAGATGATTGAAATGGGGGATATGGAAGGAAAATCTGTGAATGAATGTTGGAAAGAGATGGCGGACTATATAAGGAGAGTAGCTAAAGATGTGTTTGGAGAATCCAAAGGGAAAGGTGTGATAGAAAAGGATACATGGTGGTGGAATGAAGATGTGCAAAAGATACTCAAAGAAAAGAAAATAGCTTTTAAAGAATGGCAAGGTGTAGAAAACGGGAATGATAGTTTAAAAGAAGACAAGAAGAAGATTTATAATGAATGGAAGAGGAAGGCAAAAAAGGCGGTAGCAGTTTCGAGGGCTAAGGCGCAGGAGAAGTTGTATGACTCACTGGACAGCCCTAGAGGCCAGAAGGAGCTCTACCGGATTACAAAAGCAAGAGAAAGGAGAACGAGAGATATAAGTAATATCAAATGTATGAAAGACGATGCTGGTAAGGTTCTGTCCAGGGATGACGAAATAAAAGAGCGATGGAAGGTTTATTTTGAAAAGCTAATGAACGAAGAGAATAAATGGAGTGGCGTGCTCAAAGAGGTACAAGAGAATATGGGTTTAGTAAGAGAAATTAGCATGGATGAAGTAAGAATAGCAGTTCAAGGTATGAAAAATGGAAAAGCTATGGGCCCAGATGATATACCAGTAGAAGTATGGAAGTGTTTAAAAGGAGATGGATGTATGTGGCTGACTTTATTCTTCAATAAGTTGTTGCATGAAGGAGAGATCCCACAAGAATGGTGCAATAGTTCACTAGTGCCCATCTTTAAGAATAAAGGTGATGTACAGGACTGTAACAACTATCGAGGGATAAAGCTCATGTCACATAGTATGAAGGTATGGGAGAAAGTGATTGAGAAAAGATTGCGAGAGAAGAGTGAGATTACCCCAAACCAGTTTGGGTTTATGCCAGGTCGAGGAACAATGGACGCCACTTTTGCACTCCGCCAAGTGTGCGAGAAGTACAGACGTGCACACAAGAACTTGCACATGGTGTTCATTGATCTGGAGAAAGCGTATGATAGGGTACCTCGTGATGTGCTGTGGTGGGCCCTGAAAGAGAAAGGTTTGCCTGGGAAGTATGTAGAGTTAATTCGTGCTATGTACAGTCGATCTCGTACCTACGTCCGGTCGGCTGCTGGCAATACCGACGAGTTCAGTGTGGCGGTAGGCTTGCACCAGGGATCAGCTTTAAGTCCGTACCTCTTCCTGTTGATTATGGACGCTCTTACGTCGGACATCCAGGAGGAGGCACCCTGGTGCATGCTGTTCGCCGATGACATTGTTCTCGTCGGTGAAGATGGACCTGAGATCCAGAGCAGATTGGAGAAATGGCAACAGAAGCTGGAGAATGTTGGCTTGAAAATCAGCAGAACCAAAACCGAATATATGTTCTGCGATTTCGGCGGTCTCTCCACTTCTGGAGCCATAGCGCTTGATGGCGCACTCCTACCAATTTGCTCCGACTTTCGGTATCTCGGTTCACTCGTACAAAGCGATGGCGAAATAGATCGGACGGTTAAGCACAAAATTAACACTGGATGGATGAAATGGCGGCAGGTCACGGGAACAATCTGCGACTCCCGCATTCCCCTTAAACTTAAGGGGAAAATATATAAAACCATGATCCGACCTGCTGTCTTGTATGGATCAGAATGTTGGGCTACGAAAGGGATGAATGAAAGGCAATTGCATGCAGCCGAGATGAGAATGCTAAGAGGGATGTGTGGTGTTACACGAATGGATAGAATAAGAAATGAGTACATAAAAGGAAGTCTGAAAGTGGCACCGGTAGCTGAAAAGTTGTGTGGAAATCGGTTGTCATGGTACGGGCATGTGTTACGGAGAACTGAGAAGAATGTCGTGAGGAGAGTCTTAATTATGAATGTTGATGGCTATAAGAGTAGGGGAAGACCAAAGAAACGATGGATGGAATGTGTGAAGGATGATATGACTAAGAAGGGAGTGACTGCGGAGATGGCTTCTGATAGGGATGCATGGAAGAAAAAGACATGTTGCGCCGACCCCAAATAAATTGGGATAAGGGCAGGAGAATGATGATGGTGGAAACCAGCCGTACGACGGGTCGTCCGCTGGTGGAAATATAGGATGCATCGATTAGCGTCCTTAAAAAATATCCGGTTGTAATTGCTAGGGTGTTACACAATTAAGGCTCAGTTAACTGTTTTGTTTTTCTTTTACTTTTAATACAAATTAATATTACAGTTTTGAAAATAATCCTGTCTGTTACCTTTGCACGTCTTAATTTGCTAAAAAGATTCGGTACCTACTTGCATATACCCATAATACATATATTTAGTCAGGTCATAAGTATTGTCACACAAAAGCAACTTTTTTTTTTAAATACTGGCCACGAAAGTCTATGGAATTCGAATTTCGAATTGTTCACGAAAATAAAATATGGCCGGTATTGACTTGGACCGCGTTCATGCTGCGATAGCCGCCTGCCCGTGCAAATTGAAGGCTTGTATTTAAAATCGCGGAGATAATTATGAATAAAGTTTATTATGATAAGAATTTCAGGTTTTTTAAGTTCATTTTGGTATATAATTCCCTTTCCTTCTCATGCACTACAGCACACCACACCACAACATACCACATGATACCACAATACACCATAACACACCACACCAAAACTACACTAACACAACATACATACATTACAATCAATACATCAAACTTTTTATAGATCTAATTAAAGGATTTGTTAGTACCCGTATATAAATATTAAGGTATCTTTTGTATGCTAGTTTAGGAGGCAGGATTTCTCATTATTTTAACTTACAGCCTTGCGTTTCCAAAATTAAATTAAACGTAGGTCTAAGTCTACCTATTTGTTATTGTTGTCAAGGTTTTTTGTGCAAATAAAGTTTTTTTTCTTTTTCACGCCTTGACCTTATTTCAAGACACAAGATTTTTTAAAATATTTTTTATATTTTACTGGATAAGGTTTTTATAACCCTAAATATAAATAATAAGTGTACGGAGGAAAATTTCCGATTTACTCGCGAGTGGAACCGCGGGTCCAAGCGAGAATGAAATAAGCAATATTCGAAACGGTATCTACAATAATCTGCACCCTTCAGACTTCACCCCACTGGGGTTGCTGACTGACGACTGGGACATACGAATACACATTAATTATGGCAAACTGCATGCGCAATGATCAATGGCAAATATAATTTGAAAAGGAAATTTCTCATCAATCGACAACATGGATGGTGCAGTGGCTTAGCGATCGACTGATGCGCTGCGTGTCGCGGGTTCAATTCCCGCATGGAACAAAATTTCATATGGTTCGAGGTCTGGCTGTTTGTGTGTGTGAGTTTGTAAACGCATACACGATACAGGGGTAATTCTTACTGTGATGTAACGTTTTGTAAAAAAAGAGACGATTTAGAAAATTTATTAGAATTATTATTTTTATGGTACGGACGACAGCCGGTCAAGCTACCTGAAACTTTTTCAACGCATTTTTAACGTATGGAGCAATGGATTCATCATCTCATTATCTCAGCCACATGAAGTCCACTGCTGGATATAGGCCTCCCCCAACGATTTCCAAAAAGAGCGGTTGGACGCGGCCTGCATCCAGCGCTTCCCTGCGATTTTGGTCAGAGCGTCCGACCACCTGACCAGGTGGTCGGATGATCTGACCAAAATCGCCGTTTCGCCGCGTCCGAATGGAATAAAGGATAGCAATGGACTAGCAATATAAAATTAAAACGATTAAAATTTAAAGTAGTGGTGGTGATGTAAGGTGGAGGTTACGTAATGCTTGCCGTGGTTCATCTGTAGATGGAAAACCATTTCTACAAATTAAGATCCCCGCGTACCTCTAAAAACCGTTAAGCCGTTGGTTAGTTGGTGATCATCATTTCAGCGTTAATCCAAGTCGCATCCGAAGCTTTTTCAGCCTTGGAGTCTGGGGTCCGCTTTACTAGTCTAACTGCTGATTATGGTTAAACTTCAACATTTTTCGTGAAGCGACTGTCGTCTGACCTCCACAACCCGAAGGCGATATGAAAGCATTGCAATTAGAGTAATTGTTGGATTTTAGAGGGCTCCAACAACCCGTAATGACTGCCATTAGATGTTTGTATAGCGACCGGGACCAACGGCTTAAGTGCTTTCTGAGGCACGACCAGATCAGTGCAAATATTCATATTCATGCATACAAATATTTGCCTTGCGCCAGGATCAAACTCGCGCGTTCTGGTGCAGCGGCAGCGTTCGCTATCGCTAAGCCACGGAGGCTGTCTAGCATAGCTGGGCTAGGCTGAATAGGAGACCACAATATAGTTAGAAAAAGCTGGGAAGGCGTTAATGTTTAAAAATGTTTAATACATCTTTTAGATAATGGCATACGTATATTTTGACAGAAAGACCAATAGATGGAATTTCAAACTCAGAGTAATGCGTTTATAATTTGACAAATGATATTTTAGTTTTAGTACTCAGTTATTTTAAATGTAAAGTAGCTATGTCAATAACAAAATAATTATTCCGACAAAAGATAAAATGCTATACAGTAAGGCGATTAGGTTTTAATGTATTTTTCTTTTCATATTAAAAAACAATAATTACTATTGAAATATTTAATAACAATATAACAATTAACATTTTAGCAGTAGGACCTTCTTTTTTCGTTTGAGTATTCTAGAATCAAAGCCATAAAATTTGTTATGAAGTGTTAATACTGTGGCCTCATTCGTGTATGTTATATTATTATTATTTTATAAATTACAAACTAGCGCTTGACTGCAATCCCCCCTGATGGTAAGCAGTAATGCAATCGTTGATGGTGATGGCGCGCTAGTTTATTAAACCTACTCACTCAAAGGAACTGAGTAAATAGGAAGGAAGGCGGCAGTTGAGCGCGGTGACGCAATGTTAAACCCAACAACACGACCAACGATGCTGCGCCAGAGGGAGATTGATCTGGGGGCCCTCCACAACCAAACTCCCGACACAACAACATTTCGCGCATCGTACCCGGCACGTACATCGCAACACAACTGCTCAGACCCGTCCTCCGTACGGCTTCACCAGACATAATGCCTGAACACGACTAATCGCTTGGCGGCATGACTTTGTCTGGTGGGTGGTAACTTATGCCGGCGGCCGATGTTGATTGTTGTTGTTTGTTGTTGATTTTGTTTGATAAATCCACTATTATTTTTATATGTTATATTATCATTTAAAGATACACAAAACAACTTCTATATTGCCTAATCGCCTCTCTAGAAACAACGTGTTTTTTATATCGTGTACCTAACTATTATAATAGTTTCATATATCAATACGAGTAATCCATTTTCATGCAAAACAATCATCAAACCAAATCCAGATTTATACTAACATACGACGTTAAACACAAAAAGGTTTTACATTATTAATCGTCGCTTTGTTGAAATATTTTGTATGAAATAAAAATATTAAAAAAAACTGAATAATGAAAAAGAAATAATATACAAGTAGTTTTTTTATATAATACTTATGTAAAAAAAAACCCGTCCGATCCTTAAGGATAATAAAGGTTAGGTAAACACATGACCAAATATAATATGACATTTTACATAATCGTCATAGCAACAATACTAATGATTTTTATATAATCATTTTTTTCGCAAATTAATTCCAACTTCCCCAAAATCTGGTAACTTTTAAAAAACTGATAACACCATTTTTGACTGGATTATTATGAGCGACTAGCGATAGGATCACGTGCCGCGTGGCCTGCCCCCTTTCGCCCGCGCATGTATTGCATAATGCACATTTATTAATTTACCTCCTTTTGCGAAATAATATTTCTTTATTACGGAGTTTTTTTTTCCTTTTTAAATTTGTTATGAAGTGTTAATACTGTGGCCTCATTCGTGTATGTTATATTATTATTATTATTTTATAAATTACAAACTAGCGCTTGACTGCAATCCCCCCTGATGGTAAGCAGTAATGCAATCGTTGATGGTGATGGCGCGCTAGTTTATTAAACCTACTCACTCAAAGGAACTGAGTAAATAGGAAGGAAGGCGGCAGTTGAGCGCGGTGACGCAATGTTAAACCCAACAACACGACCAACGATGCTGCGCCAGAGGGAGATTGATCTGGGGGCCCTCCACAACCAAACTCCCGACACAACAACATTTCGCGCATCGTACCCGGCACGTACATCGCAACACAACTGCTCAGACCCGTCCTCCGTACGGCTTCACCAGACATAATGCCTGAACACGACTAATCGCTTGGCGGCATGACTTTGTCTGGTGGGTGGTAACTTATGCCGGCGGCCGATGTTGATTGTTGTTGTTTGTTGTTGATTTTGTTTGATAAATCCACTATTATTTTTATATGTTATATTATCATTTAAAGATACACAAAACAACTTCTATATTGCCTAATCGCCTCTCTAGAAACAACGTGTTTTTTATATCGTGTACCTAACTATTATAATAGTTTCATATATCAATACGAGTAATCCATTTTCATGCAAAACAATCATCAAACCAAATCCAGATTTATACTAACATACGACGTTAAACACAAAAAGGTTTTACATTATTAATCGTCGCTTTGTTGAAATATTTTGTATGAAATAAAAATATTAAAAAAAACTGAATAATGAAAAAGAAATAATATACAAGTAGTTTTTTTATATAATACTTATGTAAAAAAAAACCCGTCCGATCCTTAAGGATAATAAAGGTTAGGTAAACACATGACCAAATATAATATGACATTTTACATAATCGTCATAGCAACAATACTAATGATTTTTTATATAATCATTTTTTTCGCAAATTAATTCCAACTTCCCCAAAATCTGGTAACTTTTAAAAAACTGATAACACCATTTTTGACTGGATTATTATGAGCGACTAGCGATAGGATCACGTGCCGTGTGGCCTGCCCCCTTTCCCCCGCGCATGTATTGCATAATGCACATTTATTAATTTACCTCCTTTTGCGAAATAATATTTCTTTATTACGGAGTTTTTTTTTTTCTTTAGCCGGATTTGTAGGCATTAGTAGAATCAGTTACCGATACCTAGCAATACCTTCACGGATCGGACAGGGTTTTCTTTACATATTGTATAGTGTGCCCTAGAGTTATAGGATTTAATATATATACACCAAAAAACGATGTAAAAGTAGATCTTTAACTTCAATGAGCAGACAATCAGTAACCGGCCCTGGATTAGGTCGCTAAACGCTAGAATAAACACGAAGCATTTGAAAGGGTTTAAATAAGGGTGGGCATTAGCAAATTATTGCTTCAAACAGAATATTTGGTTGTTTTTGTTCATTCTGCGAATATTGTAAACAATTCCTATAACAAATGAATAATTATTGTTTTGGGTTGAGTTGATACTCGGTCCTTTTAAATGTATATTTCTATTTTTTAATATTATTATTAAATTTAATATGGTTTTAGTTTTACACAAATTGGATAATTTTAATCTATCTGTAAGAAGAGCTAGAAGGTAAGAGCTTTGGAGTGTTTAAGCCAATAAAAAGTCTATATTTATCTAAAAAGTATTGTATGTTTTCGCTTTTTGTGTCCATGTGTGTGACTACTACTAGACGTTCGAAACTAGGTACATTATGTATTTTGATGAGGATATAACCATAATTTTCAGAATTTATTTCAAAAGGTTCTAATTTATTCACCTTAAATGTTATAAGGCAAAATCTGTGGTGTGTTATGTTAACGCGAGTGGCTGTAAGTATTTACATATTAAATGGAAATTTTGAACAGCCAATTAATTAAATCATTAATAATTTATGTTTCATTTCATTGGAATTTATTTCTTTGAACGATATACATAATCTAATATTATAATTTGATATATATATTATCAACGTGATACACAGACAACTACTTTCGCTGTGCTTTATTTTCATTTGTACATAATTAATTATTAATTTTTATTGGGCCTTAAATATATTATATTAGACGCAAACTAGCATATCATTATAATACTAAAGAAAAAGATAGCATTTTAAAAGGGAGCATGTTGGAAGAAAATGCTATGAATCTGGATTGAATAATGTTGCGTTATGCTTATTATTATTTTTAAATTGAATTTGAATTACTGAAACTGAATTACTTTTATTAATTATATTTAAATCCAAAATCGAATGCGGATCCCGGCGGGAAATTAACAGCTAATGGTTGGTTTATTTATATATTATGGTTTAATTATTGGAATATTTCAACATAAATACTCATAATTAAGACATAATTATGCTGAATTAAAAATATTGTGTAAAGGTGTCCTAAACTACCTAGTATTTGTTACAAACAAATTCTCTAAGTCCATGTCCTCGGACAAGTAACTTCAGATAATACTCTCTGCCCTTCACAAAAAGTAAACTTTCTTAGAAAGGGCGGGCGGGACACTCGTTGGGCGGAAATAGCCGCCCAAACCTCCCGCCCTCCTTATTTGACATTCGCGCATTACCTTAAGTTGCACGGAAAAAGTTTCGAGTACTTTGCAATGTCACCAACGCTTCCCCTTCTTAAGAAAGTTTGACACGATATTTAAATGTTATTATTGTGTGTAGCTACTTGTTGGAGTTGTAATCACTTGGATTTGTTCGTTCCTTTCAAGGTTTAACTTGGTCTGTTTTAGTTCTCTTTACTTTTTGATTTTTGTTAATGCCTTCGCAGTTGTTTTTTTTTGTATCGGGGCTTCTCGCGTGAATTATTTTTGCGGATCATTTAGTTTTGCCTATAACTTTTTTTTTTTTATCTCTAACCAGATTTTTTGGTTGTTTTAAACTTTTTTGATTGATTTATTTTTTTATTGTTTTTTATAGTTTGGGGCTGCAACTAATCACTAAAATTCATTGTATCACATAACTGCACCTTCAGCACTCACCGCGACCGCTGCGGCCGACGAATCTCAAGTCGTTAAACTTGGCGACCTGGTTCTTCATCACCGCTGAACTGTTCCTCAGTTCCGCACAGCAGTTCTCGTCGTTGCCGGCTCTCACTGTCACCAGGGTACCGTCACCGACGTCGCCTAAAGCTACCACTTTGAACGCCACCGGCAGTGTCTTGTTCGATCGCCAGTGGGGAGGTAAAACTGTGCACACGAAGTGGGGGCTGCCTGTCCGCACCAGCTCGCCCGGGTGCTCCGACAGGAAGTCCCCCAGCGTCCTCTCAGCGAGGATGTCGGACGTCATTTTGGTGTAGGTCTCGTGCAGCAGCGTGGAGCTGGTGTCGGGCGACACGGCGCCGCTGCTGGCGCCCGTCAGGTGCATCCTCGACACCCTCGCGCGCTGCGTGCTACACATAGAGTCTACTGCCTCCCAGCCCCCGCTACATGACACTGCCGCACACACGACACCGACGCTTACCGCCACCACAAACCATCGTCACACACTGATAACATAATCACACTCAAGACGTCGCCCGCACTCAAGACAGTCCCAAGTTTGACAAGAAGGGCCGGTGATGAGACGTGTCAACACGTTGCTAGGGAACGCGCGCGTGGCTACTTGACGCGGTGACGTCACGGCGGCCTTGCCACACTTTTTTCCCCGGTGAATGAAAAGTTCGGCGGCGGGCGGGCGAGGGACGCGAGGGGCCGATTTTTTCCGGCGCCGAGGGGTGGTCCCCCGTACGCGGCGAAAAAACTTTTCACTAGTTTCACTGACGGCGGCACTTTTTGCGCACCATGTATTTACGCGAACGCCGCACGCACGTCGCTCTCACTTTCACCGCTGACGACGATGTTTTTTTGATTTTTTTGAACTTTTGTTTTGAGTTTCGCTTTCGCGCGCAGTAGTTGGTAGTTGTTTACGCGCGTGGAGTGCGTGGGGTGCGTGGCGGGACGTGCGACGTGGCGCGCGGTCGTGGTGCGACTCGTGGCGCGTGGGGCTGGCAGCGCTCGCTTGCGGTGACCACTCGCGGTGGCTATTAATACGCGGCGTACGTCCGCGCCCGACGACTTCGGACAAAGTTTCGCGGGTGAGTCGGTGCGGCTCGGCGGCAGCGGCGGCGGCGAGCGAGAGGCGGCGACGGCGCGCGGGCGCGGCGGGCGGCGGAGCGCACTTTGCGGTCAGGGTGGGTTGGGTTTAAAGCCGCCGAAGGATAAAACATACAAATAAACACGTGTTCGCGCCGGCGCGAGCGAGAGGTGCGGCGAGTGAGGTGGTGCAAGCGGGACGGCGCATGCCTCTTGCGGCATTTAGCAGCCGATCCGCCGGCAGCCGGTTCACCACGCCGCAGTACCACCACCACCAGCCGAGCCCGTCACCACAGTCGTACTATTTTGGGGAAAATGCAAATAACGCGAAGTGAATTACAAATGCACAAACATGTTTTCAAAATGAGTTCAGAAAGTGTTACAAAATTATTTATCCAAAATTACCCTAACTTTCTTATATACTTTGCAACACACAAATAAATTAAAAGAATAAGATTCTGTCCAAACCTAAGGCAATAAAATCAAATACAATTATCTAAACTCCAACGTACACCACCCCAAACTAAATATAGCTAGACGCTACTACTTCATAATGAAAGTAAGGTAACTATAGTGATTTGACATCGCACAGTGTCCTCATAATGATTCGGGATAGGGGTGCAGTAGATCGAGTTAACGAAGCCTGTTAGACGTACATACACGTCGCTCGGACTCACACAATCTGCTTACGGATAAGTTTGGTCCCACCTTTTGGGAGAGGTTGTATTAACGAATTTTATGGACCTTGGTGTGTTTAGGGAGAACATTGCATAATAATCGGTTTAATGTAAATTGAGTTCAGACAATAGAGAATAGATTGGAAAATGAGTCTTGTGTAGGTATGTAATCAAATAAATTGCAATAATTTATTACAAGTTTCAGGAAAACCCTGTTACAACGATCATGATAATTTAATTAAATTTAATCCATAGTCTGCAATTAAATTATAACGGTAGGTATCTTTTTAAATAAATAAGAATTTAACTAGTTACCTTGTTAAAAAAACATTTACCTACTTCAAAAATAATACTTAAAGGATTCTTTTTACTAACTAACCAGCAATATTTTATTTAAGACATGGATTACCGTTGTCTAAAAATGTAAATAAATTTAATTAAGTATAAGTTTTCAAAGCATTCTTTTGACTTGGGGAAATTAACTAATGCTACGGCGTAGCACTTCGTAGCTAAGTCGTAGCAAGGACCTCGCAGTATAACAAAAGAAGCCGAAGAAATATTTAATCGTAACTAAGTTATTAGTATTTTACTAAATTTAATATTACATCTAAGTCTGTCTATTTACTACTTTAGGAGGGCGGAACACACAATGTATTTCAATTTACAAAACTTTTTTTTTCCAAAAAAATACATCTCGTAAATTGATGTACAATAAAGTCGGATCCTAGTAGAGTTAATTAACTTGTATGGATTTTGATATGATTTCTTTCCAACCTACCATACAATTCATTCAACAACTTCATTAGTTCAGTGCCTCCAATACTATAACTCACTATAGCTACGTACAGCTTCATATATTATTATCTACCAACGTCTAGTTACAAATCGTTTGCAACGCACCCCGTTACAAGCTTCCGAACGTGTGCTCACACAATAAATTTCCTACAACAATCCATTGACGGTTCGGTTTGTGTCCCTATCTATTATTTTATTGCTATTGAAATATCGACTCTATTGATCCGTGATAAGGGCGGTGATGGTCGGCGTGGGAGCTGCAACGTGTGGACCTTACGACAGCCATTAGAGCAGCTTGCTGCAGCTGTCATTTTCGCAAGCAACTCGGCGCAGCGCCTCTTAACTATGTGTGTTTAAGAAATTATTAGTATTAAATACATATAATACTACCGACCCGCCCGGCTTCGCACGGATGCAATGCTGATACTATATACATTACAAAAAAAACTGTTCACATTGTATAAAAAACATAGCAGCCCGCCGCCCAACCGGCTGGTACCGCCGCAAATGCGACGCCCCAAAATTTTTAAATTTGTAATATCTTCGAAACTATTTATTTAAATCATGTGCTGTAAAGGGCGATATAGATCTATATTAAAATAAATAGGGGTGGATTACCCTTAACATTTAGGAGGCTAAAAAAGAGATGTTGTCCGATTCTCAGACCTACCCAATATGCACACAAAATTTCATGAGAATCGGGAAAGCCGTTCCGGAGGAGTTTAACCACAAACACCGCGACACTAGAATTTTATATATTAGATAATTTATATATAATTTTGACAGCACGGTTGAACGCACGGCACAAATATTGGTAAAACCTACAAGTAGTTGTTCTGGGTCTGGTTGTTTGTGTATGTGAGTTTATAAATAAATAAATATATACGGACAAATCACACAGATTGAGTTAGCCCCAAAGTAAGTTCGAGACTTGTGTTATGGGATACTAATTCAACGATACTATATTTATAATAGATACATATATAAATAAACATCCAAGACCCAGGACAATCAGGAAAAGATCGTTTTCCATCATGACCTCTGGCAGGCGTGTTGTTTGTAAATGCACCCACGATAGAGGAGAAATTCCAAATGTGGGGCAAAGTTTAAAAAAAATAAATATTGACTTTGTTTTAGAGACTTAACTTTAACACAAGGTTTAAAACAAGATAACCGATGTAACTTTGTCAGTATGGAATGATTTTTATTTCGGAATTTATGACTTAAGGTGAAGGAAAACTTAAGTATATTGTGGATATATGAATCCCGAATCCCGAGAGACACTATACAAGTGTAGTAGCCAATTCTCAATCCTATGTTGTATGATGATATACATTTTCCATTGCAGCAGGTCAAACAGGTGATAGATGATAAGGAAATTCACATCACAAATGTCCCTTTAGAACGTACTAGCTTTCCGCCCGCGGCTTCGCCCGCGTGGAGTTCGGTTATATCGCGCTTTTTAGATTACCCTCGGGAATATCATATTTTTCCGCGATAAAAGGTAGCCTATATTCTTTCACATGGTCTAAAGATTGTCTGTGCCAAATTTCATCAAAATCGGTTGAGAGGTTTAAGCGGGAAAGCGTAACAGACAGACAGACAGACAGAGTTACTTTCGCATTTATAATATTAGTATGGATACAAACAAATGGTGTTTATAAAAACATTTCTGAACTTTCAACCACAATGATCAAACAGGGTTATTCGCATACTTTCACGTACAATTCGGCTACTTTTACATATCTGCAAAGGTAACACAAACACGCGTAAAAGACCTCAAAGGACCAATGGTAATAAAGGTATGCAGATCGGTCGGTCCTTCGGTCCGCTCAACAAATATTGATCATAGTCCCCTTACAACACGAAATCAAACCTTTTATTTAAGTCCGAGCACACAAAGGGACGCTAGGGCAGAGGCCGAGGGAGATAGTTCAACAACCCTTCTAGATGACCGGTGATACGAACGGATTAGATTATTTTATGATTTAAAGCGATTGTTTTATTAATGCCCGGCCATTACAACATTTAAGAACTCTTGTGTTGAATTTATTATTATTTAACAGTATACTTGTTTAATAATAATAAATTAAAATAATAATAAATAATTAATTTTTCCGACGACCTGGTGAAGGTCGTCGGAAACCGCTGGATGCGGGAGGTGCAGGACCGGTCGTCGTGGAGAATCTTGGGGAAGGCCTATGTCCAGCAGTGGACGTCTTTCGGCTGAAACGATGATGATGATAATGATGATGATAGATGTTAAAAGTGAAACTCATTATTTTGCGTTCAAAAACCTAATAGCTGAGCGCGAAGGGCTGGGTCTAGAGATGGGCATTTACCCGGTAAAAACCCGAACAATGGGTAAATACCCATTTATACCTATTTTTACCCACCCAATTTTAATTTTTACCGGGTAAAAATTATAATCAGTTTAATTTAGGGTAGATCCGTAGTTACATCGTTATTATTATGGCAGATCATATTTTGATCAAGTTACAACCTGACACTGACCAGTAAATTGCAAAAAATTCGACAAAATCTGAATTACACGGGCTGCCAATACGGAACAGGCTATTTGACAGATTTATAATTTTTATCTCGAATTACTTGGTTGCGTTTAGAAGTTCACCGAAAGTATTTTTTTTAATTTTAAATACGTATTTCGTAAGAAATCCATACTAATATTATAAATGCGAAAGTAACTCTGTCTGTCTGTCTGTCTGTCTGTCTGTCTGTCTGTCTGTCTGTTACGCTTTCCCGCTTAAACCTCTCAACCGATTTTGATGAAATTTGGCACAGACAATCTTTAGACCCCGAGAAAGAACATAGGCTACATTTTATCCCGGAAAATTTTGATGTTCCCGAGGGAAACCTAAAAAGCGCGATATAACCAAACTCTACGCGGGCGAAGCCGCGGGCGGAAAGCACAGAATCTTTAGACCCTGAGAAAGGACATAGGCTACCTTTTATCCCGGAAAAAATTGATGTTCCCGAGGGAAATCTAAAAAGCGCGATATAACCGAAATTTACGCGGGCGAAGCCGCGGGCGGAAAGCTAGTATGCAAATAAAAATTCAAATAAGCCGCGAAAACGATTTATTCAGCAATATGGCGTCGAGTTTTGTAATTGACGTCACAAGCGGTTTTCGGTTCTCAGTGGTGTTTGTTTTTATTTATTATTTGTTGCTGTTATCTAATAAAATGGTTTACAAGTGGTGTACCGGGATGTACAAATAAATCGATAAAAACCGCCAAAAAACAGTTTATAAGTTTGCCGAAAACAAGCGTTGATGCGCGTATGACGGCATCGCGACATTAGCCAATCCGGATCGTTTCACAGTGTGTGACGCGAGAAACAAAAAGCTAAACATATTTTTGTGTTTTGTATGTATTAATTGTTATTATTTTCAAACTCAAACTCATTTATTGCATTTTTTTATTAAAACTCGTGTGAATGACATAAAGAACCCTCATTTTATGCAATTAAAGCAAAAAATCCCAAAAAAATGAATACTGTCAAATAGCCTACTACCATTTTTTTGTTCTGGATGAGAAATCGTTCAATGACCTCTCCCGCTCTAGGCCTGTGCCTGTGTGTGCCTGTGCGCCAGGTCCACGGTTTCTTTTTAGGCCTCCGCCTCGAATCTTGGGGGCAGCAGGGCGGCGGCGGCGGTGGCGAGTGAGCGGCAGGATCTTATGCGTTTAATCAAACGGACCGGTTCTCGAAAACAGCGGCGCGGCACAACGGGCGGTGGCGGGCAGCGAGCGGTGTACTTCTCGCGCTCGAATCTTGCGGGCAGCGGGCGGGCAGCGAGCGGTGTACTTTAAGTCAAGCGGTGATCGAGCGTTAGGAATAAATTTGAATCAAAAAGTTGTTGCCGCCATTGTTCAAACATTTCTTTCGCGAATAAAAACAAATATCTCGTCGACACAATCGTGAACACAATACTACGCGGCTCTAGTGACGCGCGATCTGCTCGCTAGTTTCGAGAACGGGTCTTCGATGCCCGCCCGGCTCCCGCGCCGCAGCCGGCGCCGCCCCGCTGCCGGCGCCGCCCCGCTGCCCGCAAGATTCGAGTCAGCGGCCTTAAACAACCCGAAATCCTTTTCTTTTTTTGTTTCCGGGGTGGAACATCCTCATGCGATGTCCGCCGCCCTGGGGCGGGCGACGGGTCTGTCGGACTCTTAATGATTGAAAACCACCCCAGTGTTTCATCTCACACCTACACCGGGGGGTTGCGAGAACGAAAACTGCTTCCGCAATCCTCCATTGATGCTGGCCCGCCACTGTGGGTCCGGTCCGGTGGGACAGGTCAGCCGCCTTATTCAGTCAGCCAGCGCGATGCGGACAGGGGACAGTCACAGTAAGGATATCGCCTCAGCATACATGTGCAACCAGGGAGGTGGATCATGGATGCTGAGGCCTGTATGGGAACTGCATATGCTCTTTCTACATAGAAAGAGCATTATGTAGAGGCGTGTTCTTCAATCTGTATCTCTCCATGGTGAACCTTAGTGTTAATATAGAATCCATGGTTCCTTACCCTGGACGAAACCCATATTGACACTCCCGAGACAGCATACTCCTGCCGAATCTGAGAGTCTATAATCCTCTCAAAATTCTTCAGGGTGTGTACCGAGCCCTTGCCTTTGAAGACTGGAGTAATAATACTCAGTCCCCATTGACTTGAAATTTTGCCGATCAGGAACACGCGGTTCAGAAGGTTAGTTAACATGCTCGCATCGCGAGGACCCATCGCCTTCCAGGCCTCAATGGAGACTCCGTCAGTTCCGACAGCTTTCCGATTTGCCATGAGATGAAGAGTCGTTTGGACTTCCTCGGGCGTTATCGGGGGCACTAATTCAAGATTTGGAATGAATTTCGGTGTCTGCACCTCTTGGTGTTGCTTATTCAGCAGCTCGTGGAAGTACAAGCGCCATCTTTCCTTCACCGTGAGGTCTTTGCATAGCAGGTTGCCAATAGGGTCTTTTACACAACGGCACTTGGATATATCCTATGCCGCTTTGACCCTGGAACATGCCAATTTGGAAAAGATCTTTTGCCCCTCAGATGATTCCTACTTCTCGTAAAGCGCTTGCAAGTGGTCTGGCTCTGGCTCTGGCTACAACTCTTTTAGTGGCACGTTTGACAACCTTATATGCGTCGCGATCTGGATGCCACGTTTTAAAGAGGGCTTTCTTCACCCTAGTCTTCCTCTGGACTGTGTCGTCCCACCACCAGGTCTCCTTTTCACGTTTACGGCCGCCCTTAGAGACTCCGAGCACCACCCGCGCCGCCCCAATAATAGCTGCCTGGATCCTGCCCCAATGGTCTTATACATATTCTTCATCGGTCGAGCGCACTTGTCTCTAATAACCGATGCGAACTCCTAGGACTTATTTCATCAAGCAGCCGCCACCAAATCTGGTGCCGGCAGTGCTCTACACGTCTACGATGGGCCGTTACGCAGAGATCTATGTCAAGGAGGCGGTATTGTCCAGTGAGACTCTCACCGGCTATGACTTTGCAGTTGGCTGCTTTGCCGATCTGGTGTCTCCTAGTCGGTAGAAAGTCTATTCGGGTAGCGCTTCGCCCGCTGCGAAAGGTGACAATGTGCTCCCGCTTCTTTTTGAAGTAGGTGTTCATGATTGCAAGGTTAGCTGCAGACGTTCGGAGAATGTTGTTTCCTTCTGCGGTGCGGCCGCCGTACCCAAAGCCGCCGTGAACACGCTCAAGCCCGACACTCTTCTCACCCACATGACTGTTCAAATTACCACCCAGAACCACTCGCTGGGATAACGGTATCCCGTGAAACTGTCCTTCGAGCTGGATCCAGAACAACATACTTTCGGCGTCACCACACTAGGAAAAGTACAACGGATTTTCCTGGTTTTGGCTCGCTTCTTCAGCCGTATCCGCCTCTGACACGTTAGACCTAGCCCACAGGTCACAAGAGTCGGTCGTAGCTCCTGCGCGCCGTTTGCGGCGGCGCCCTTACCTGTGTGCTTTTCCTCCTTTCCTATTCATAATAGTTTGGCTTGTTTTGCTTTTACGAGTGCGACTGTTGTCAGATCACTCAGCTCCGAAGGGAAAACTGGCGTCAGCACCCCATCCGTAAGTCAGCGGGTGCACCGTCAGGCAGGTGGGGTTGACTTGGGTCCCAAAGAT
The DNA here is from genome assembly GCA_017933935.1 of Sesamia nonagrioides. Lineage (NCBI taxonomy): Eukaryota > Metazoa > Arthropoda > Insecta > Lepidoptera > Noctuidae > Sesamia > Sesamia nonagrioides. Next base: position 898,770 of record JADWQK010002354.1, read on the forward strand.
GGTGGTAGGACCCCAAAGCACTCCAGTACCTATACCTAGTACCTAAGTATTGATGACGAAGCCAATTAAATAACAACTCATTTTATACCCGGTATTTATTATAAATACCCGGTAAAAATGGGTATTTTTTAATTTTTACCTATTCTACCCTTTTCTACCAATTTTTACCCACCCATTTTTTACCCACCCGCCCATCTTTAGCTGGGTCTGATTCCTGGTTATTACTCATTTATTTAGTAGCGGCTTGAAATTAAAAATATTGGCAGGTGTAATGGAAATTAAGTCCTTTTAGTCATGCACAGGAAAAAAGTTTTTGGAGATATAGCTAAGTGATTTCTCTAATGGCCAGAAGGTTCGGTGCCGGACCATGGTCCGGACCATAAGTCGCATCTTCAGTTGACTCATACATGTATGAGTCAACTGAAGATGACTGACTTATTTTTTAGTCAAATAATCAGCATCCTGCTGACGGATCTATTGGCGGCAGCAAATTTTTTTTACTTTATATTAATTTACTTAATATAATATTAATAAATATAGTATGTATGTATGAGACATAGTAATATTTTATGTCTCTGAGATTACATTTTAAAAAGACACGAAATAAAAAAGTTATTCTAAAAACATACATAATGAAGAAATTTATCTGCATGTATAATGAAGAATTCTACATTAATATTAATAAATATAATATTTTAAGTCTATAGGATTATATTTAAAAAAAGACACGAGATAAAAACATTATACCAAAAACATAATTAACCATATTTATCTGTATATAGAATGAAGAATTCTACATTATTAATAAATTATGAAGTCAATCAACGTCCTGTCAACGATGATAATGAAATCCCATTCCTTAATCATCTGCCATATTCCCGTTAACGATTCTCTCAAGACCGTTATCATGGAGAGTGAGACAGTAATGCCATAATCGCTTGACAAGCGGCTTTACTAACCTAATAACGCCCATTCTGATTATGAAGATAGTGGTCCTGGTGATCAGAGGTGGGATATTATGGTCTTTGTGGATTTTGAACAATAGTTAAAGAAAGGGAAATGTATAAATATTGGTGTTTTTTTTTCTTGTAGATAGACGACAGATCATAATCATCATCTCAGCGTTAATTCCAGTCGCATCCGAAGCTTTTTCAACTTTCGAGTCTAGGGTCCGCTACCAGTCTAACTGCTGATTTTGGCTAAACTTCGATATTTTACGTGAAGCGACTGCCGTCTGACCTTGATATATAGACATCACCTAGATAGATGACAGAGACGGAGTAAAATCATAATGAGGCAACATACTAGCCTACAGTGTTCGGACTCCAGTGACAAAAACCTCCTCTTTCTGAAAGAGCCACTTCACTAATTCACCACTCAAACCCAGTGTAGGTTGGCGGATTTCATATGTCTTCGAATTTTTGTTTCCTTGACACGCCTGCTTTCTCTTTATTTTTCATACATTACAAAATCATACTGAAATTTTTCTAGTTTAGTCAAGGCAGTTAAGGGTAATTTTCATCAAACTTTACCTGGAGTAAGTCTGGAGAATATTTTTTAATTTTTTGACAGTCTTTCCATGGTGTAACTGTCATATTTAAATTGTATTCCATGGATAAAGTCTATTTGGCATTGGTAAAATCAGTCTTTAAGATTATGCATATTACAGATACTACCCCACATCAAAAGATTTCAATATTAAACAAAAATAATTACAGTTAACAAAATAACTCCAAATATTTTATTTACAAAATAATATAACAATAATTAAATTAATTAAAATAACTGCCCAAAAACCCTTACACCCTATTCGCCAGACAATAAAAAACACCCGTACCTATACTTTTAATTTTAGCATTTTAAAAGGAAATAACATAAATATACGGGGGCTGCAATCCTGTGTAACAAAAGGGCGGTATAAGCGGACTAAGCAGACGGGCATTTAACCGCCAGATTGCAATAAACATAGCGTAGTGGACGCGTAGCACACTACGCCGGACACAGCTTGACTACGGACGACGTAGACCTCCGTAGAGAGGCGTAGCTTGCGTTTGAATTGAGAATTTTGTTGAGTGAGAAACTTGTTCCTTTTTTAAAATAAACCTAGTGTAGTTGAGGCGTAGCACGTACAAGACACAACTTACATACCGATGACCTGGATACGCGAAGGATGCGTTCATTATCTACTGTGGAGGTTTTTAACGTTCACATCTTTCTACGTCGTTTTCAATATTTGGAATTCATAAGTTTCTATCGACTTCTTTTTCAATTCTTCTTCAGAGGAATCTAAAATGATTTGGAATGGGCAACTACCTACTTCATCTTTCAAACTGACCGACTCCTTGAAAAACGTTAATTGAATTGGGAATTTCGTTGAGTGAGGAAACTTGGTCCCGAGTGGTACTTTTTAAAATCAGCGTGATTGTAATAAATATTGTATAGTAATATGAGTAGCACACTGTTACGTTGGACACAGCTTGACTATCGATGACGTGGGTCTCGGTAGAGAAAGCGTAGATTAGCGTTTCGAATTGAGAATCCTCAAAATGAGGCCTGAATTACGTTTTAATTTTTAGTACTCAGGTGAGTGACTTTATAATTTTTTGTAATATTAATTTTTTTGGATGTGTTTGTTTGGATTTTACATTAGGATATATGTATGTTATGTAATACTAAATTTATATTTTTCAATATTTTAACTATAAGTAGAGGATAAGGCCAACATGATATATTATTAAAATAAACCAGTTATAATCATGGTAAACAACGTGTAATAAAACTGCACAACACGGAAAAAATACTAAAAGCTCTCCTACTGTAACTCTTAATAATACCTACTAATTAATCTCTTTATAAAACACTTTTTGATCATAGAGTTTAGTTATAGTACAATATAGTCTAAGCCTTAAGACTCTAACACATTTCCAAAAAAAAAAAACTATCATCATCATCTCATTAATGAACCGCTACCGCGCGTGCAATAATTAAAAAAAAAAATATTTACAAAGAACACTATCTCCACCGCATCTTTGTTCCAAGGTCCTACCCAGTCTGTAGAGTCCGTCGCCCTCGTTAGAGAAGCTCAAATTAATGCAGGCCATTCTCCCGCTGACGCCGCCCAGTTGTTCTTAAATCTAATTACCGTGCCTGCAGCCGCGCCCAAACGCACAGGCTGATTAATAACGGGACATGTATGTTCGTATATAAAAGTTTGGTTTAAAGGAAAGTCTCTAGAAAGGGATGCTACTAGGCGATGCTACTTATCGATATTGTTCGCAGGATGGCTAGGTAAGAGTATGAAAATTGAGTTTAATGGAGTTCAACAGAAGAGGCCTATGCCCAGCAGTGGACTGCAGCAGGATGATGATGGTTATGACATACCCATATGCATAATCTATACTAATAAAGCTGAAGAGTTTGTTTGTTAGTTTGAACGCGCTAATCTCAATAAGTACTGGTCCGATTTGATAAATTATTTTTGGGTTGGATAGCTCACTAATCCAGGAAGACTTTAGGCTATATAACATCACGCTGCGACCAATAGGAGCGGAGCATATCACAAAAAAACGCAAACGAAGCCACGAACGCTAGTCAGCCTATAATTCTCGTACTCCTGGTACACAAGCCTCCTCTCCGTAAGAGAGGTAGGCCCAGTCACGTAAAAAACAAAAAAAAAAAAAATACTTCGATTTTTTGCCTCTAGAACATGCCATGTGCCACGATATCTTTCTTCACTGTTTTGAGAGCAGTACAAGTGGTAATGGAATAATGGCCTACAAAGAGAATAATAGTTATTTGTTATACAAGAGTGCAAAGTTGCTTTTTAACCGCGTGTTCAATTTTGATGACCGAGCAAGCGAAGGATTCTAAAATTGAATCACGAGCGCAGCGAGTGATTCAAAATTAGAATCCTGAGCGTTAGCGAGGGAATCAAAAGGACACGAGGTGAAAAATCTTTGCACTCGAGTGCAACACGTAACTTTTCATTCCATCTCAGCGAGGAAATGACTAAATGCAATAAAAAAATGTTTACAATCACAAGATAGGTACACTTTTATTTCAGTTTAGGTATTAATTACTACATTATGACAGGTAAGTATTACAGAATAATCTTTAAATTATAATAAAATAATACTAAAGTATAATTAAGAAAATTTTAAAGTAACGTTGCAACAGTTATTTAAATTGAGTGTAATATTTTTGTTTGGTACTGTAATATTGGTGTTAGTCACTTGTGTACTGTTTTTCGGTAAACTGTCTGTCATACTTAATAGTTGTACCGATTCATCGGATTCCCTTGGCGTGAATGTTGGAGAGAGAGGGAGATGGTTAGGTTAGACGGAATCAGCCAAAAGTGTGGCTGAAGTTCGTCGGAAACAATGACCCGTGTACAACAGGGGTTCTGGAAGTTCAAGAAATGTTGCTATTTCTCGTGGGATACTGCCAATTTTATTAGTACCCATAGGCTGTCTAACACACTTTCCATTGCGATACTGTAGAAAAAAACGATTGATTGGAGTGTTAGGCGGCCGTAAGGCTTGATATTTCTCAACAATCGTTACGTATTCCTTGCGAATGACAAAGTTGCGGTCTCTTTTTGTCTTTGTATTAGGTAAATTAATTAATAGTAAGTCATCTGAATGTTTCTCAATGTTTTTGACATTAAGTTGTGTTAGTTCATTAGTTCGACATGCTCCGTTTATTCCAATAATAAGAACAACCTGCAATGTAAAGAGTATTGTAGTAGATAAATGAATAAAATTTATATGAACGCATAATTATGCCTATCAACATTTACTAAGTATACTATTTAATTGAGATTAATATATGTACTTAAGTAGATACTGAATGTGCAACTGACTTACTTTTGCCGCCAAATATACGGAATCGGGTGCTTCGTTAAGAAACTTTTCAATATCAGATACTGTGAAAACCTTCGATTTTTTTGGATGATGACCAGATGAGGCTCTTTTTAAAAATGCTACTAATTTAGGATAGGTATCGATATGTATGTCTTTTTTCATCTTTATTGTTGCTTTTAGCATCGAATACGTACTCCATAGAGTGCTTGCTTTCTTGTTCTCGGATAATTCTATAAAATATGCCAGCAAAACGTTTTCTGAGAAAGTTTTGGCTCCTTTTGCTAGTCGCCACGTGTTGAACATATCGTACTGTTTTAAATACTTCTCGCGTGATTGTTGAGGTAGAAAGCTCATTTGCGCATTATTAACAGTTTCAGTCAATTCTGTTGGCGTCAAACAAACTTCCTCGTCGCTAGAATTACTCATTTTAGTTTTTCACTTGTTTTCAAGTTTCTTTTTTTTAATATAAGGTTTAACAATGACGTGAAAAAATGCCGCGTAAAGAACCGCGTACAAAGAAAATTGAAAAAAGAACACCAAGAAGGTTCCGAGTCTGAGTTTTTAACAAATTAAAAAAAAGTTGTATGATATATTCGGCACCATAGAGGTAACAGTAAATAGGTTTAATGTTTTTTTTTAATTTACAAACTTAGTGCACACGATGTTCTAAATTCAATTTACTTTATCCTCTAGAGAATAAAAACGGCTTTTCCAGTCAGATATTGAAGATTAAAAATACTCTTTCCGAAATGGTGGGATGAAAATGCTTTTTTTGCATTTACAAGTAAGAATAGGGTTTAATTAAACCTGAAGATAAATAAAGAAGGACGTGTTATTGATATTTCTGATGAACATGTTCATTTATGAAAATTAAGTTCATTTTGTTTTAATTATTGTAAACTGGTGCTTGACTGCAATGCCCGCCTGATGGCAAGCAGTGATGCAATCGTTGATGGTAAAGCACGCAAGTTTATTAAGCCTATTCACTTAAAATTCTTAGTGAGTAGGAAGGAAGATGGCAGTTGAGCGAGGTGATGCAATGTTAAACCCAACAACACGACCAACGATGCTGCGCCAGAGGGAGATTAATATGGAGACCCTCCACGATCAAACTCCCGACATAATAAAATTTGGCGCATCGTACCCGGCACAATCATATCGCAACACAACTGCTCAGACTTGTCCTCCGTACGGCTTCACCAGATATCATGCATGAACATGACGAATCGCTTGGCGGCAAGACTTTGTCTGGTGCGTGGTACATTCTGCCGGCAGCCGGTGTTATGGCCTACCACCCAGAGACTGATTACTTAGTGTGATTAGATTTTATTTTGTCACATTCTAATAAGACAGGTGACGTGTAGTATTTTGTCTAACCACGTTGTTGTTCCATCACTTTCAATTCTAGTCTGTAAAAGTGTGACACGCCCTTCCGCTTTGCCCAGAGCGGAAGAGGTCATTTGATGATTTTCCATCCATACAAACTAAAGGAGTGGGCCGTAATATACCACGCTGTAAAGTAACATGTGTAGATTGTAATACTAAACTAATAGCTTTTCCGTCTTCTATTTCCATTTTTTATATACCATGAAGGATTGAATGAATGAACACAGACACAAATAAAAGCATAAATTAAATAGTTTTTAGATGCTTTTCTAGCTTTTCTTTTTTAGCTTCACTTGTATGTTTGCTTGCTTGCTTGTTTGTTCGCCTGAGGCGCTTAACATATGTACAAAATATACTACTTAGTTTTTAATAACTAATTAGTTTCATATTCTTTAAAAGCATGTTCTTTTAGTTTTTTAAACTATATTTTTATATAAATCGGTTTAAAGTTGAGCATTAACCGATCCATTCATTATAAAAGTTGTTTTAAGTAAAGTATCACCACATCATCAATGTCAAGTAAATCGATCGAAGGTTCAGGCATATCACACAGTGATCCTAACATCAACTTATTAATATAGCTGCCACCAAAATACACCTTTCTGAACAAGCTCCCATCGTCAAAGCGAAGTCGGCGGTGCGTTCTATCTTCACTTTGATTATTTTGAGTGATAAAATAAGCACAGATGAGTAGAATTTGGGTACAAATGTAGATTGTAGAATTAGTCATCATCATAATCATCTCAGCGTTAATCCCAGTCGCATCCGTACCTTTTCAGCTTTTGGAGTCTGGGGTCCGCTTTTCCAGTTTAACTGCTGATTTTAGCTAAACTTCGATATTTTTCGTGAAGCGACTGCCGTCTGACCTCCGCAACCCGAACGCGATATAGTTAGACCAATTATTAGACTTTTGAGGGCTCCAACAACCCGTAACGACTGCCACTAGATGTTCGTATGGCAACCGGGAGCAACGGCTTAACGTGCTTTCCGAGGCACGACTTGTAGGATTAGTATATTACTAAAAAGCAGAGTCAGTCCGTGTATTCTGTGAAAAGAAGTGGTTTGAGCTGTTATTCTACTTTACGTTATGGACTGACACTATTGGGAGCTCACTTCTCTCATTTTTCACGGTGAGAACTTGTCAGAATAGAAAGACTGAGTTTATTATATGTATACCATAAACCAAAATGTTTTATCCCTTTTTTTGTCCCACAGGGACACCGTGGTGCTCCGCCGAAACTGGGCAGACCGTGTCCTTAGGGCGACCTCCACAGTGGTAACAACCTGGAGTTTCCTTCCGCCATATCTGAAACAGGAACCTCCTGAAACAGCCGTGTCCGGTAAGGCGAGGGCGCCGTTGTGCCTTCTAACAAGGTCTCAAAGAGGGGACTTATCACCGTTATTGACTGCTGGGCACAGGTCTCCTCTTATACAGAGAAGGATTGAGCGTAATCATCATGCTTAAAGTCCAAGTATCCAAGATATACTTTGAAAAGTTACATTAGTACTTGCCTAACTTGGAATCGAACCTGCACTACTTGAGAGGCTGGTATCTTAACCACTAGGTCACCACGACTATTTGTACAAGGTTTTGCCAACGTTGTATACCTGCAGGATTTTCACGCAGTCACGCGATTTCACAAGAATAAACATACATGGTAATATTGTTTAAAAAATAAGATACTTTTATTTTAAGAACCAAATCTCTGCCAGATTATTTCACTCTGACGTTAGTTTGCTACAACAATAGCCTGCAGTTTTATACATAATTAATTCACATTTATGATTTCTTAGAACGGCCCCCACCCAGCGTCGTTGTAAAATATTACATTTAACATCTCTTTTACGACTCGCGCGCCGGTAGGTATTCCGTAACGCAGGACCAGTTAAAATATTCCTTCGTATTGAGGGGCTAAAATGAAATGAATCGCCGTTTTAAAGTCCGTTGTACGAACTTTTTAAACTTCCACAAACATGTGAGGGTGGGCCGCTAAAATACAAGTTGGTGCCGAGTTTAGAATTGTTCCAACGAAAAAAGAAACTTTAATTTTCTACATTTTAAAACAAAAGTCGGACTCAGTCGTAGGGGATAATGGTTTGGACGTGTTCAGTCCTTTGTACGTATGTGTGTGTGTGAAAATTAAGCAATATATTTTTTCCTAACGGTTACTAAGTTTTTCCTTTGTAAGTTTTTTTATAGCTGGTACTCACAGGTACAGACGACAGCAGGTCAAGCTACCCCAAACTGTCAGGTATTTCCAATCGATCTTGATCCTTAATGCTTTACAGATAAAGTTGAAAATCTAATAAGGAAATCTGACAGATTGTAAGTAGTAGCTTGATGTGCTGTCGTCTGTACATAGTTAAAATGTAAGTATTACTGCTGGCTTATTTATTTATGCAGAACTTTGCTCGCATTTAAAGAGTTACAATTTACTTGAAGAACCAGACACAAAAAATCGCTGGAAGACACATTTTAACAGATGGAGAGGCGGCAACGAAAGTAAGTGGATAAAACAAAAACCTCGGATATTCAAAATCATTCCAACTAGAAATGCATTTATCGAACCTATTAGAATACCTCATTCTGTTAATTTTTTACAAAGTCTTATTGGAGTTTGAATAACTTACTACTTCTACACCAGTAACCATACAGGACTACATATTTCTCACTAACAGGACTACCTAGTGTCCATTGATATAATTCATTACGCAATATCATAAGTAATTAATTGGCTGAAATCAAGAGTCTGTCTTCAAAGGCAAATTTTGAGATATAAGCCAATCTCTTCTTGTAAACTTAGCTTTAATTGATTTGTCATTCCGTCTGATGCTAAGGAACATCATCAGATCACTAAAGTTATCACGGTGACATTTTTACAGAACAGACTCGGCTAATAAGTCATCTTCATCATCATCTCAGCGATAATCCCAGTCGTATCTGAAGCTTTATCAGCTTTCGAGTCTTGGGTCCGCTTTACTAACTAACTAACTGCTGATTTTGGCTAAACTTCGATATTTTCCGTGAAGCAACTGCCGTCTGACCTCCACAATCCGAAGCATTGCAGTTAGACCAATTAATGGACTTTTGAGGGCTTCAACAACCCGTAACGACTGCTACTAGATATTTATGGCTAGTAACGGCTTAACATGCTCTCCAAGGCACGACCAGACCAGTGCAAATATTCATATTCATGCATACAAATATTTGCATTGCGCGAGGATCAAATCCGCCTCCTTGCGCAGCGGCCGCAATTGCTACCGCTACGTCACGAAGGCTGTCAACTCGGCTAATAGGTATTGTTAATAAATTCATTCACAATCAACAAATCCATATAAAATTTAATCACTCAGCCCTCCTTCCTACATACCTGTCGGATGTCAGATAGAAAGGCATCTAAGGCCAAGCCTCCACATACTTTAGCCGTCGTCTCCTTTGCAGCATGCGTCGAGTTCCTTGCTAGGAATGTAGGTGCACACAAAAAGTACTCGCCCGGCTTCAAACGAAGGGTCGCCGGACGCGCTGCCCACTCGTTAGCGAGGGCTAAGATGCTCAAACTTGAGGTAATTAGTCCGTATTGTTCCGGTACTGAACTATCTCTGTAATGCTAACCAACGGGGCCGCTGCGTGATAGACTAGCAGTAGCAATGGCTTTAATATAGGTAGTTCAACTACATTCATTGAATCACATTGCTATATCCTGTAAAATGATCTGGAATGTGATTTAAAGTGTGCAAATAATGTAAAGAATAGGATAATTCAAATTAACAACTTAAATCAATTGACAAAAAGTATCTAATATATATGTATAACTAAAATACTAAATATTACTAGAGTTGTAATTAAAAGCGATTGATTTTAGTCTTACTTAATAAAATGACTTATACGAATGGTATTGTTTTCCACTTAGCAACAGCGAGTTGATTGCGTAACTCATTTACATTATCAGTAACAATGACTTTCATTTTGACAGTTCAACATACATACATTGCGAGAATTATGTAGTTGAGCAGATAATTCAAAATTAGTTCATCAATATCCTTCAAAATGATTTGGGTTGAGATTGATAATTATTACGCAATCACGGTGCAAGTTTTACCAGTGTTAGGAGGATTTCTGATCCTTCGATATAGCTATGCCGGCGCAGTCCCGCATTTGTTTCATAAGATACATGTGTAAAGGTCACTGTTATTTAAATAACTTTTTCTACGACCATTTGGTAATTTGCTTAATACATAACCAAATGTTATATCTCAATAGTACTCATTCCTGCCAAGTCGTGTTACAATGACCATTTCCACAAGGGTAAACGGTACTACATTGAAACTTTTTAATTTTTCTTTATGGCTATGGTATCAAAAAATCAACATATGATTATGCCTAAAAGCGTGTCACGACTAAACATCGCATGTTATTAGGCTGAATGGATGAATTGCCTTTGCCTTTTATTTGTGGGATTATGACAACAAATCAACATTGCGCACGCCGCGCTATTTTCGTGCCATTGTTCGGCTTTTTGCATTTATTTCAAGGTCGTAGAAAAAGTTTTGTATGCTACTGTCGCAAACAGCTATTGTAATACTTGTGCTGATCTATTGTGCCACTCAGGACAGCCTCCGTGGCGTAGCGGTAGCGGACGCAGCCGCTGCGCAAGGTGGCGCGGGTTCGATCTCCGCACAGTGCAAGTATTTGTATGCATGAATATGAATATTTGCACTGGTCTGGTCGTGCCTCGGAAAGCACGTTAAGCCGTTGGTCCTGGTTGCCCTACGAACATCTAGTGGCAGTCGTTACGGGTTGTTGGAGCCCTCAAAAGTCCAACAATTGGTCTAACTGCAATTCTTCGATGTCGCCTTCGGGTTGTGGAAGTCAGACGGCAGTCGCTTCACGGAAAATGTCGAAGTTTAGCCATTTCAGCAGTTGGACTGGTAAAGCGGACCCCAGACTCCAAAGCTCAAAAGGCTTTGGATGCGACTGGGATTAACGCTGGGATGATGATGATGATGATCTATTGTGCCACTCAGCTTCGCTTCGTGGCACTAAGTATCACTCGTATTACAATAGCTATCATTGCTTGACAGTGGCATAAATAACTATTGCAACACATACAATTATGCAATCGAAACTCAAATATATAATTTTGAGCCGATTTTAGTAGTCAAATAACTGTTATATATGAGAAATAAATATTGCAGCTTGACAGCTTCAGAAAACATATCGAACTGTGATAAATACTGAAATAAACAACAAATAATACTACTACAGAATAACTGTTGTAATCCGCCTCCCACAAAATAATTCACTTATAAAAAACTTTGAGCATCTCGTTAATTTGCATTCTATAGGTATAAATCTACGTAGCTTGGTTGCTAATGAAAATGAGCCCTTTCTTCCAGCGGGGCTTGTACGGTCAAGCGTCCCTCCGACATGCCAGAGGAACCGTAATGCCCTCCGTGTGTTTAAATAGAAATCGCACTTGCAATTTATGTGAAAGGGTCAGAGGAATTGTTCCCTCTTGTTTCGCGTGTTCTATGGCTAATTTTGGAGTCGTCAGGTCGGTTGTTATTCGTATTCTTCGTTTTCGTGTATGTTTTTGGTGTTTTAGGGGGAATAAAACTGTAGCACGGAGCAAAACACCTGATAATAAAAGTGTTCCAAGGAGTTTGTGCCGCAAACGAAAAACAAAGTTACTCAAAAAATCAATTCAACAATCGTTTCATATAAACAAAAATAAGCACTTATGAAACGGGAGAAGAATACTTGATAACACAAGTATTATGAGCTACTTAGATTGATAATTAAAAAACAATTAGAGATCTATTGTCCATCTTATTTTCCATAATCCCTAGGCTTGGCAGACGGGTTGGGATTTATTGGACATTTATTCAGCAGAGACTTAAAGACACACAAGCATCTAGAATAAACTTACATCAGGTAATCGCGGCTGCACCAAAAAGGGCCAGTTCAGCAAAAAATACAGATAACTAATGCCTGACGCTGGTTTTTAACCGTACCTGATGTGAGGGGACTACTTAACTTCAGGTAACGTTTATAAATAAAGGGATTAACTTTCCGGAAATTGCATATAACTTTTTACGTCAATCGTTTGCGAATATACCTACAGCTTACTTCTTGCTTCTTACCATGAACGTCCATTTCGGATGAGTAAATTGGAAAACCCACTCTAGTAACTCTATTGGTCTCTTCTCATTATAATTCAACAAAATTGCAACATTAAACTTAACATCAAGCTACTGTTGTAATAAAACATCAGATATTTCTCAATCCAGCCAAAAGCCGGATAGGTTTCAAACAATACATCGACCTTTTTGATCATCACCCACCCCAATCGAAAACTAATTAGGCCCGCGTTTCGCAACTCTGATTAGAAATTCCAATTAGATATTTGCCGGCGTTTTCTCAACGAATTCTCTGAGGTCCAAACAATTATTGTTATGGCTGGCCACCCACGGCCTTTGATTCGGGAATAATTTCGTAACCTCGGACCCTCCGGCCTCCCTCCAAGACGGCGAGATCTCTTTTTGATGTGACCACATCCTGCGTTATGTAGGCGCCGACTGTACGTTCAGATGAAGCGTTTGTCTTTTGAGAAAAGGACCACTTTTGACACCGAATTGGATGACTTATTTTATAGGGTTCTTCTTGGAGTTATTGTTATTTAAGATTATTTGTGAAAGGGGTTTGTTTTGCTTGTCTATTCTGATTATGTATTGTGGTGACATGGATAGTGAGTGTATGTACATAGAACTGTAATAGGCACAATAAACCCAGGGTAGAAGATAAAAGTATACAGTGCAGCCCTGTATTGTAAGCAAGCATAATATTATTCGACAATAAAATTTACACAACGTAATTCTTTGTTCATGCGATACCTGTATATAGTTTGTTCAGAATAAGCAACTGAATCGATTCCAATCATTTTTACACTACGTTATATTTTTTGACAAATACTTTTAGAAATTGTTGCAGTATGGTTACTGAGCGCGCTACGCAGCTTACGCGTGTGCATGCCCGCACTCAGCTGACGCCACAGGTCAATGCACCCGCCTCACCCGCCCGAACGGAGCGTACACCATATTTTTGTTGGAACAACCAAGTAGGATAACAAGCTGATAACTTTGTGGGTTTTTCATGCTATCTTTTTGAAATTTTGTACATAGATTCTTTACTTAAAAATACTGAACACGTGTTTCGGGAACAAAAATAACGTTGTATATGGAGTGATTTGAAAGTTTCCAATAAGAGACAGTTTTACACGTGATACTATAAGATCTTTAATTCAAATAAGGCTGCCACTAATTAACGAATCAGACAGTCAGATTATTAATGTATAACCATTCTATCTCTATGTTTCCTGAAAATCCTTCATCCGTCAATCTCTCATCATTTGCATCATGTTACTGTGAACACGCACACACTATCATATTTATACGTTGTGTATGTATTCGACCACATTTTACAGCCGTTCCAATGGCTCACATATCACTAAATTTTGTTTATGCCGATGTTTGCCGAGTAAACACGAAGCAACTTCGGGTAAGGAGGATTTTATTAAAGGAACTAGACCGGAAAAATAAACATTTGATTCGTTAGTTCTTAGAGGCGAAGTGTTTTTATTGAGTTTTAATGTGTTAAGTCGGTTCTTTTGAGTTTTGTTAAGGTGTTTGTTGATTCTGTTAATGTTATTTGGTTCTTATTTAATTAAGTACCTACAGCAGTTGCCCTTTTAGAGAATTTGTTTTTACTTATAGGCATTATGCTTCGTTTGATATGGAATTGAGATCTTAACATTGAGAGGGCAACCTTTTTTTAAGAGATAATATTTTTTTTAATAAATTATAAACTAGTGCTTGACCGCAATCCCACCTGATGGTAAGCAGTGATGCAATCATTGATGGTAAAGCGCGCTAGTTTATTAAGAGCCTATTCACTCTAGCCTTGAAGACAATTAAATTGTAGTCCGACGGAAACACTGCCATTGGCAAATTGTTCCAGTCCCTTGATATAAGCGGTATAAAAGATGAGGCGAAACGCTTAGTTGTGGTCGTTGTGTTTCTCTAGTGACGAATCTATTTCAAAGAAAGTAAAATCTGAAAGTTTAACTTACCATTTATTCAATTCACTATTACTATTTCATAAGTATTCATGACATTCGAATCCCTCATTCAGTTTACAGGCAGATGTTTGCCAAAGTTCAAAACATTTTAAATGGCAGTTGTTATCACTACAAGAGTATAAACAAAACATAAGTTAGCATATCATAGAGGCGAGCCAATTGAGCGGCGATTACCATTGAACTTATCAAAAAGGTCACAAATCATAACCACTGCAATCAAAATGTAACTTTAATAGCAAAGGCTTAGGATCAGTTTTGATGGTAAGATGCAAATACTTAAGTGATTGCTCATTGAGGTTGGCAAGTTTGTGAATTTGCATAAGACGCTGTCAGGAGGTTCCAAGAAGGGTTTAGAATCTCGAGGGCTTTCCCTGATCCGACGGGCTTATCCTGATAATTATTTCAATTGTTTATGCCTGTCGACGGTGCATTTAGATGGCGTATTATAGTTTGTAGGAGTGCTGTCTTCATTACTGAGAAGGCTTCGACTGTCTTCGAGTGATCTATGTTTCAGGGCTCTACACCATGTTCCGAATTGAGATGGATCTCTGGAGGGATATTATTGTGATTTAGTTTGGAGTTCGTATTGGGTATGAAGTATTTTGTGTTCAGTTAGTAGTAGATAGTAACTGAATGTTTAGAATCGTTTCTATGTTTTATTACAATACTAGCTTTAGCGCTTTTTAGATTCCTCATTTTCGGGGATTAATTATCGTATCATTTAGCTTCTAAGTTTATACATGCATATTCGTCTGAAATATTTATATCATATTGGTTTTAATCGACCCACAGCGCCATCTATCACCGAACTGGTATGAAGCTAAAAATATGTTGGTTTTCCTTTGGGAATATAAATTTTTCCGGTAAAATAAAATAAAAAGTACGCTATTATTTAGTCCGCACTTCTAACTTTACGTCTACAAAATTTCAAAGCAATCGGTTCAGTAGTTACGGCGTGAAAGCGGAACATACAAACAAACTCATTTTCCGATTTATAATATTAGTAAGGATTCATTTCATTTGGCTATCACGTCGAAATAAAAAAATCTAAAACAAATAGATTCAGTCAGTGATTAGTTTTTTTCTCCACTCAATCGTAATCATAATCAACCTATATGTTCCCATAGTTGGGATACAGTCCTCCTCTCGATTGGGCCGTAATCTACCACGCTGGCCCAGTGCGGTTTGGTAGATGTCACACATGTCTTCAAAGTTTTTGGTTCTAACATGCCGGTTTCCTGACTATGTTTTCCTTCACCGCTTTGAGAGCAACGGTGATGAAATAATTTACACAAAGTAAAGCGCTTGATAGGATTCGAACCTAGGACCTACAAGATGTAAGTCGCGGTCGCTACCACTAGGCTCCACTCAATCTGTTAGCTACTTTTAACCTGAATACAATCAGGTCAAAAATATCTAAACAGACAATGACAATTCAGGTTACCTCTAACCTGAATTTACATAACATATATTTCTTATGCCGTGACAGCCTCTGTGGCGTAGCGGTAGCGAACGCGGCCGTTGCGCAAGGAGGCACGGTTTCTATCCCCGCACAGTGCAAATATTTGTATGCATGAATATGAATATTTGCAGTGGTCTAGTCGTGACTCGAAAAGCACGTTAAGCCGTTGGTTCCTGTTGCCATACGAACATCTAGTGATTTACGGGTTGTAGGAGCCCTCAAAAGTCTAACAATTGGTTTAACTGCAATGCTTCGATATCGCCTTAGGGTTGTGGAAATGTGGAGGTCAGACGGCAGTCGCTTGACGGAAAATATCGAAATTTAGCCAAAATCAGCAGTTAGACTGGAAAAGCGGACCCCAGAGTCCAAAGCTGAAACGCTACGGATGCGACTGGGATTAACGCTGAGATGATGTTGGAAATGATATTTCTTATCCCGTATATGTAGTAGGTATGTGCCGCGGTATAATTGTTGACATTCACGTGGGCGATACCGTTGGCAAAAGCTTCTTTAACAATAATTGAAATAAGAAAGTAAAGTCTCGAAAAAAAAAATGTTATTACTTTCAAATATTTTCTTTCAAGCAAGCAAGCAAAGAAGTAACCATATATCAAAGCCTTTTTTCAACAGCGTTTCTACCTTAGCCATCTTCATCAGTTAAATGAATCCTGATGTTACCAATGTAGGTGGTTATAAATGTGTGACCTATATATCCTGCGCATACGCCTCTAAGTCCGATTAAACACTCTTTCTCGGTAGTAGGCCATAACATCGGCTGCCGGCAGAAGTTACCCACCAGACAAAGTCTTGCCGCCAAGCGATTCGTCGTGTTCCGGCATGATGTCTGGTGATGCCGTACGGAGGACGGGTCTGAGCAGTTGTGTTGCGATGTGTACCTGGTACGATGCGTCAAACGTTATTGTGTCGGGAGTTTGGTCGTGGAGGGTCTCCACATCTATCTCCCTCTGGCGCAGCATCGTTGGTCGTGTTGTTGAGTTTAACGTTGCACCACCTCGCTCTACTGCCGTCTTCCTTCCTATGCCCTAAGATTTTTAAGTGACTGGGCTTAATAAAATAGCGCGCTTTACCATCAAAGATTGCATCACTGCTTACAATCAGGCGGGATTGCAGTCAAGCGCTAGCTTATAATTATTAAAAAAAAACAGCTTGTTACTTCGATAATAAGCTGTTTAATCGGCCTTAGAGGCAGCCTTTTGGCTGTCGTTGATTTCTTAAACAACAAACACATAATTTTAATATATTTCTCGCCGTGTCCGTACAAGCATACACAGATATTATGCCTCTTTATAATTTGACTAATGAATTGTTTCCCCCTGCCTCATTAGACAGGAGTCGATTCTTCAAAAGTTAAATATGAGTCTCTCGCCTAATAATGTCTTATTATTGCCTTGCGTTATTAAAATTAAGACTCGTATGAGTACGCAGTAAGAAGATTTATTTACAAATATTTGTTATTTTGTTTGAGAAGGAATGAGGAGTTAATTAAAAAAGATAAGCGCAGTGAAATAGTATCTCTAAAGTAGTAAAGTAATAAAGGCTTTAAAGAATGGTTTTAGACTCTGTATTATTATTATGATTATTGTTTTCTGAACATTTCCCCACAATAAAAATTATCGTGGAAGCGTTCACAAGCATTTACCAATGTTTCTATATTTTTTTACCAAATATACATATAAACAGGACGTATGTATGTCAAGGATGCTTATAGGATGTTGTTACATACAGATATTTCGTAAGTGATCTTTGATTGTTATCTCCAAGGATAACAATCAATTTTAATGTTAAAATAAGAATCAATTTAATTGTTTACTTATTTTTAAGTAATATTTTAGATTGTTATTTAGAAAATATGACTTATATTAAACATGAAAAAATGAAACATCTTTCATCCCTTAAAAGACACATTCGAAAAGGCATAATCGATGTCCTTACCTATAGTTTTTACAAAAGGAAGTGTATCAAATTTAAGTAGGTATGGAATACTGACTTTATAACAACTTAACGTAATATTTTGCAAATACAAAATTCTTTAACCCAACATACCAAAATACCTCCCATCCGTTCTAATCTGAGCCTAAATCTTATCATACAAAGATAGATAGGTGCTCCCGGTCCGGACCCCAGCCTCGGGCTTCAAGAACGGTTTAATTAACTTAATAAATACACACTCCACTTCATTACGCGCATACGTCAAATATTATGAGCGTCTACGCACAATGACTCATCTCAGACAGGCATCTGATGATAAAACATTTGGAAGGGTACATGTGTACGTTTGTATGGGTTTTAGAAATGAGTGAAATGTATTTAATATCGTTGAAATTGTAAGGGGTTGTTTGTTTGATATATTTTTTTGTGAATAAAATGTTTAATTAATGTTTCAAAGAACTGGTTATAATTGGTCCTTTGGTGTGTTTTCATTGATCTATAAAGATGATTTTAATGAGCTGAGACATGTAAAAGTAACAGTTGAACATGTTATGGTTACATTTATGAAACACTAGCGGCCGCCAGCGACTTCGTTCGCGTGGTGTTAGTTATTCTGTACTTCTATTGGTAGCAGCGTAATGTTATATAGACTAAAGCCTTTCTGGATTAATTTCCATACCAACGCTGAAAGAATTTTTCAAATCGGACCAGTAGTTCCCGAGATTAGCGCGAACAAACAAACATACAAACAAACTCTTTAGCTTTATATATTAGTATAGATATACCTCTTCTCCAGAATTTTAAAACAATTAAGAGAAACAGAACGATCTTTTAAATTCGTTTAGCGTAAGTAATTCAAACTCGTATAAGTCAATCACAAACTAACAAAATAAATTAAAATAAAAAACACACTTAATTTTTTGACGTTTCGCCTTGTATTATATACCGCGTACATCGACTGGACCTATTTTCCTACGGCGTTCTTTCCGTATAAATACAATTATAGTTATTGTTTTAAGTGAATAGGCTCATATTAAAGTAGTGTTCTTTGCCATCAGCGATTGCATTACTGGTTTCCATCACGCGAGATCATAGCCAAGTACTAGTAAAAAAGCAGAATGTATATACGTATACTCGTCATCATCATCTCAGCGTTTATTCCAGTCACATCCAAAGCTTTTTCAGCTTTGGAGTCTGAGGTCCGCTTTTACCAGTCTAACTGCTGATATGGCTAAACTTCGGCATTTTCCGTGAAGCGACTGCCGTCTGACCTCCACAACCCGAAGGCGACATCGAAGCATTGCAGCTGACCAATTGTTGGACTTTCTTTTTTTTTTTTGATTGCGCCAACAACCCTTTAACGACTGCCACTAGATGTTCGTATAGCAACCGGGACCAACGGCTTAACGTGCTTTCCGAGGCACGACCAGACCAGTGCAAACATTAATATTCATGCATACAAATATTTGCACTGTGCGGGGATCGAACCCGCGCCACCTTGCGCAGCGGCCGCGTCCGCTACCGCTACGCCACCGAGGCTGTCAATGTATATACGTATAGGTACTATACGAGGCTAAAAGGCAATATACCTATATACTCTTATCATCCATCTTATTTATTTATTATATTTATATAAACATAATTATCACCCTCTTAACTTTTTACACTAATCTAATCCCTCATAGACAATCATCACAATTTTTTTACGACAGCCAACCAAAAAGTATTAACAACTCTTGTCTATGTTTATTCACGTGTCCATGGTAAAAGTAAAAGGTGACCGGAACCATAAATTTAGTGCGGCCAGCGCAATCTGGCGCGGAGGAAGAAACGTTGGTGGGCCGCGGTCGGGTGTCGGGTTCACTTCCCGGTCGGACACTCGACGTGTGCTGCCGACACGCGTTTTTATTTTGAAAGATTAAGTTCATATGTTCTGGGCTTATTAAGAATGCGTTGATGTTTGCGGAATGAATGTGAAGTTGATGAGTCGGTTTTCAAACGGTAGGTTTATAATCTAATGTGTAACGACTATACACAATAAAGACAAACAATGGTAGAGGCAAAATTTCAATAAATAATATATGATTGAGTCTCAGTTCTATTAGGATATTATTCCATTGATATGAGGAAAGTTTAGAGTGTAAATATCGCTGGCTATTACATAAGAGAAGGGCAAAATCAAAGAAACAATGGATGGACTGTATGCATGACTAGCGGCCGCCAGCGACTTCGTCCGCGTAGAGTTAGTTATGCTCCTATTGGGCGCAGCGTGATGCTATATAGCCTAAAGCCTTTCTGGATTAATGGGCTATCCAACGCAAGACTAAGACAAGAATTATTCAAATCGGGCCCGTAGTTCCTGAGATTAGCGCGTTCAAACAAACAAACAAACTCTTCAGCTTTATATATTAGTACTAGCTTTCCGCCCGCGGCTTCGCCCGCGTGGAGTTCGGTTATATCGCGCTTTTTAGATTTCCCTCGGGAACATCAAATTTTTCCGGGATAAAAGGTAGCTTATGTTCTTTCTCAGGGTCTATAGATTGTCTGTGCCAAATTTCATCAAAATCGGTTGAGAGCGGGAAAGCGTAACAGACAGACAGACAGACACAGGCAGGCAGACAGACAGACAGACAGACAGACAGACCGACAGACAGACAGACCGACAGACAGACAGACCGACAGACAGACAGAGTTACTTTCGCATTTATAATATTAGTATGGATAGATATACGTCGTTAGAAAGGGGTTGATTACCTAGCTAGATGATGATTAATAAAAATGGATGTAAGAAAAAGACATGTTGATACATTGGGATGACGATTATGATGATGACAAGAGTAGTTTTATAGATTTGTTTAATGTTATCATTAAAACGTAATCAGTTTAAAAAACCGTCATTTAAAACAACATTTTGAAATGAGTTTCTAAATATTCCCTTGCCTATAAACATTTTCGGGTTAAACTCTGTTTTCACTTTTGTTAAATGAACTGCGCTGCACCGTAACCGTGCAAAGCATATTTGCTAGCCAACTCTGGCCTGGACTCAACCCTTGACATCTCAATGAGTCCCATTTGTCAGCAACACCTGAAATCACGGGTTAACCGTTCCGCGCCGGCAGGATCATTTCATATTTTCGGGAGGTCCATCTCTCTCATACCGCTCAATTATTCAACCGGCGACCCGGGAACCCGGTCAAAAGTAATGACCGGTGAACGCGAAATTACACGTGTTACACTGATGATTTTGTTTACCCGGCCCGGGAGTAATTTCGCCCGGATACTGTTTGAAGAGCTGTTAGGTTTTGTGATCATTTTATTTAATGGGCCTCGGTATGTTGGGGTTGGCTTGTTTGCCCGTGTTTTTCGCTGTAAGTTTTTAAATGGGTGGTGTGTAATTTGAATTTTTGGTGGGGTTAATTAGTGGGCGTTGTTTGTGTACATGATCCGCACAAAGAAGAAGATAATTTCAGAATTTAATACGGTTCGAATAAGTAGTTAGCAGTAACCTAACAACATTCTAGCGAACGTGGGGATATAATTCTTCCGCAAACAGAGCTCACAATTATTGTGTTTCTAAGTGGTGTAGAGATAAAGAATAGTAACTAGCATTTAGAATTATGAATATCAGAGAATTTTGGAGTTATAGAACAATAAACTGAATGTCATACTTGACAAAGTTCGTATTCCATTGCAAACTATAATATTTTATAGCTTTTATGTAATAAATCGGCACTCAAAAATCAACTTAGAGCGCTTTGTATAACAGTATATAACTGAACGCCAATTCTTGTAATTTGAAGCGTTCAAAATGTAGTCTCATCTCGGTGACAAACAAATTATCAAAAACTTGCCAAAATATATGGAAATTTGATGTAATTTTTGACAAATTAAGATCAGCCTGTGAACTTTCTAAAAATTACTAGAATTACCTCTCTAATTAAGTGGCGCTGGAATGTAACTCATCTGAGATTATTAACACTGCTATAGGTACTGTCACCATCATCATCATCATCATCAACCTTTTTATCGTCCCACTGCTTGGCACAGGTCTCTCCTCATAGAGAGAAGGATTGAGTGTAATCACCACGCTTGGTCAATTCGGGTTGGCAATTTCAGACTTAAAGTCCAGGTTTCCTCAAGATGTTTTCCTTCACCTTATAATCAGTCATTGGTGTCTAAAATAAACTTAAAAAAGTACATACCTATAACTTAGAAAAGTTACATTGGTAAGTACCAATGTAACTTTTCCACATTGGTACTTGCCTGACCTAGAATCAAACCCGCACACTGATACTTGAGAGGCTGGTGTTTTTTTCCACTAGGCCACCACGACTACTGTCACCATAACTCCGTTAAAACCTGCTACACAATAAACAAAACAAAACGTTTTCATCAACACAATTCACATTCGAATTCTCTCAACAAACTAGTTTTTCGTCCCAAAAATGGTTGGATTTCTTTTATCAGTATCGCCACGCGTTGCCGGTGTTCCTGTCATTCAGACCATGTGTATGAGTCGTGTGACCATATCCGGCCTCGAGATTTATTGGCACATGTTGGGACAGTTATCCAAATTGTTGGTTTAGAGATGTCAGCAAAAAGTTGGTGCCAAGCTGTCTGGAAGACCGTCATACGACGCTCTAGTTTTTGCGATGTCGTAAGATTGTATTTTGGTTTTAATGACGCGTTTGAGTGACTTTGATGTTTGGGATCGAGTATTTTGGTTTGCGTACGGTTTCATTTTACAATGAAAGACCATGGACGATAAGTTTTATTACGTAGGTGTCTAAGCAAACATTGTGGAAGCCCCATAACACAAAGAATTACCATCTTTATTAGAGATGGCTTAGATAAAACTCAGATGACTAGCTTTTTCACGTGATCATCAACTGTCTAGACTTTTCCCAACTGTATTGTAGTCGGCTTCCAATCTAACCGAATTCAGACTTATCTGACCTCCGCAACTCATCATCATCATCATCATCATCTCCGCGTTTAGTCCCGGTTGCATCTGCGGCTTTCACGTTGGAGCCCGGGGTCCGCTTTCCTGCTCTCCATTTCGCGCGATCTTTAGCATCCTGTGGTGTCAGATTTTTGGCACGCATGTCATCTCTTACAACGTCAAGCCAGCACTTCTTTGGTCTACCTCGCTTGTTCCGGGCCGGCGGAGGCGCCATGGCAAGACATTTGTTATCCACGTTACTTGCCGGTTTTCGTAAGACGTGACCGTACTAGCGTAGGCCCTCCTGCAGTTTGTCTGCTATGTCACTACTATGACCTCCACAAATCAGTCCCTGGGTAATGCGATACTCCTTGTTCAGACTGTAGTAGTCAGACTTTTGGGCTTTTGACAACCCGTAACGACTGTCAAAGATCTCATCATAGAATGATAACTAGGACCAACAGCTTAACGTGCTTTTCGAGGCACGGAGGGGTCTCGGCATATAAAAGTCACCCATCCACAAACCAACCACGCCAAGAGTAGCTTAACCTGATCGATCGACCTGCAATGATGATGATGATGACGTGATGAGGGGGTGAAATTCAGAAAGACGAGTCATAGGTTTTCTCTAAAATATCGACTTAAAAAAAACTGTATTGGCACTGAAACTGAACAGGGAAACATTTTACTACACTAGCTATTTACTGGTCACACATTCCCCTTCTGAGTACTGATGGCCACGTCGTTAAAAGTAAAGTGCCTACTGGGTTCGAATTCATAACCTACAACTTGTAAGTCACATCTATTACCACTGAGCCACCATTGTTCAAATTTGAGCAAACTTGCTCAATGATCTATGTATACCTGAACAGGAATATGATCATAGTATAAGTTAGCTATTAATCTACCTAATGTTAATACAGCTGCAGATTGTATTAATTAGCATTTGTCTATTTACATATCTAATGATGACACTGTATGCACATAGTAACGATGGAAATACAGTAGGTACATACATGGCTACAGTAATAGAGGCATGTTTATTGTACGTTGATATTTGACCAATTAACTTGTATGGATACCAGGTAATGATGATGATGTTGATCTGAATACCAGCGCGGTGACATTTACTTTTTAAACGTCGAAGCAGTATGCTGAAATAAGAGCCTTTTGGCCTCGTAAGGGACTTTCTGATTTTTTTATTAGGTACATAATTTGTTTTTATTTTTTAATTGTGTTTAAAATACTTTAGTTTTATGATATTCCTGTAGGATTGTATTAAATTTAAACACAATAAATACTTTTTCTTTCTTTTTCCGCCCGCGGCTTCACTCGCGTGGAGATCGGGTATATCGCGTTTTTTAAATTTCCCT
This sequence comes from Sesamia nonagrioides, assembly GCA_017933935.1. NCBI lineage: Eukaryota > Metazoa > Arthropoda > Insecta > Lepidoptera > Noctuidae > Sesamia > Sesamia nonagrioides. Next base: position 922,883 of record JADWQK010002354.1, read on the forward strand.
CGGGAATATCATTTTTTTCCGGGATAAAAAGTTATTATTTAATCCGGACTTTTATCTTTACGTTTGAAAATTTTCAAAGCAATCGGTTCAGTAGGTGCGGCGTGAAAGCGGAACAAACAAACAAACAAAGAAACAAACTCACTTTCCGATTTATAATATTAGTAAGAACAGTAGCGTGTATAGCGGTAGTTTTAGTAGGTTACAGACACAAATATAAGACAGATGGAAACAAATTACTTAGCGTGGAGCTACTTCCACTTCCGCCACTTCATCTATTACGCTTTATCAACAATAACAGTTTCTACCATAAACATACGCATTAAATAACATATGAAAATACATATATCCTTACTCAAACTTCACAACCTAAATAATTACGCTTACTTATCGGCTTACCTATCTTATTCAGCCTGCTAAAATCACCGTAAACGACCTTTCTATAAATAAACTACACGTTCAAAATGCATTTAACGACAGTTTACTTCATTGAAATAATTTCAATAATGGCGAGTCTTAAACCAAAAGTTGGTGAGAGCTACCAACCTTTGTTTAAGATTACTCGAAAATTTCTCGTAATAGTTCTCGTCTAATATCTAGTCCGTTCGCGTTAACGGAAGCGAAACGTCCATTCTCTACAGCATTTCCGCACAATGACGGGGAAAATTGCCGAGTTTTCCCCACATTTCAAGCGATTGCAGCGCCCCACATTCAGCGGAAATACTCGGAAGTTTTATCAACTCACAAAGAAAGCTTCTGTAGTTCTCGCTTTTTTATATAGATGGCACTGTAATAAGGTATTTTAAAAATGAAGATTATTGTTTTTGTTTGGTTTTAAAGTTCTAGATATTCTTTCGACAGACTGATGTTTGATAGTGTTTTCTTTAAGAAAGCGGTACATGTAAATAAATATCAATTCCTAGATTATAATTTTCCTTAATCTTATACATACCTACTATTTAATGTTATAAATGTTATTTACTTGGATATTATTTAAAGTAAGTAGATAGATGCCTCATTTAAACTTAAATAAATAAAATTCAAGATAATTGTAATTTTGGCATTCATTACTTTCTTTTTCTTGGATAAATTACAAATGATTGACCTAAGGAACCCACTCCAAATACCTATTGCTAATCTCCAAAAAAATTGAGCCATTCTAGGCTCCTCAGCATACATTATTAAATCAACAGTAATAATATGAAGCTACTAACATAATGAAATACATTAAAAAGCTCAGTTAAGCATAATAATAAACCAGGTCACTCGTACCTGCTGCAAAGTATATAACGGTGTAATTACATGAAGTATATAACGCGGAGTGTACGTGAAATCATTAGTTGTGGCGCGTTTTATATTTTATTCGCCGGTGGACGCGCTAAAAAGCGCCCATGCATAATTACCTCCCGCGAGGATACGAGAGCGACCGGTGGACAGCGACGGTAGTGGAGTCGAATCGAGATTGTAAAGATTTATTTTTTAGCTGTGTTTTTTTTTTGTAATCTTTCGTTGGTTTCTTTAATCTAGTAATTGACAGGATTTTAGTGGTACACCGGCCCCGATTCCCTTGTTCACAAACTAAACTAAATTTAAATATAGCGCATCTTTTATCCATTTCATTAGCAAAAGGACAAATACAAATATTAATTTAGTCCTGTCAAATAAGTCAGCACCTGACGCAAATATTGGCGTATTTTAAGTAGCCATGTTTTTAATCATATCTAAACTGACTGTAGAGTATCTAAATTTGAAAGAAAGTAAAAAATGCCTTTATTGAATACATTAAAGCAAAATAAATACACCTAAAACTATAAAAATATGAAAGAAAGATTATAATGCCAAATGGGCCTAAGCTCAGCATAATGCCAATCGAATGTTTGACAGGATTAAAGAAATAAACCGTATTTAATATAGCGATTCGTCGTGTTCCGTCATGATGTCTTGTGAAGCCGTACGGAGGACTGGTCTGAGCAGTTGTGTTGCGATGTGTGCCGGGTACCATGCGCCAAATATTGTTGTGTCAGGTTATTAATATTTTATTTTCTGCCATCTGAATAATGAAATAGAAGGAAAAAGATATACTAAAACTTAAATTTAGTTAGAGTTTGTGAATAAGAAGATTAGTACCTATGTAGGTAAATTATCTACTCATTCTACAAACTATTTGGTAGGCTTTGGTATCTCATTATTTAGGAGTCGGAGTATTATAGAAAGAGACGTTAATTATTGCTGTGATAGCCACATATTTTCCATTAAATATAAGAAATGTTAGAGAAGAAGAACACAAGAAAATTATTTTTAAGTGTTAGTGGCGCCGATTCTCTTGTTCACAAACTAAACTAATTTTAAGTTTTGTGCATATGCTTCTCTCTATTTCATTAAGAAAAGGATAGAAGATAACATGTTTTATTTTAGTTTAATCCTGTCAATTTAAAATATTCCAAAGACAGTTTAGACGAGATTATAAACATGGCAACCAAAAGTACATCAATTTATGTCAGGCGCGGACTAATTTGACAGGTCCAAATTGACATATTATGTTCTGTCCTTTTCTTAATAAAATAGGAAGAAAGAGATGCACTGAACTTAAATTTAGTTTAGTTTGTGAACAAGGGGATCGTTGCCACTTGCCAGTCTCTGATTTATGTTCAGTAAGAAATTACAGACATAGGGAAATTTTTGTCAGTAATATAATGAATTCAATATTTACTAAAGATAAAATACGCAGCAAGCGAAATTCAAACATTTCATACGTTTTTTAGTGTCATAGTGTACCTATATCAGTAACATCACTGCAACCGCTTACATTTTTACGCAGGTGTTGTGTATGTTAAACTCGGTGACACAGCATTTGTTACTGCATAACTTTTACGTTGTTCATACATGCAAGGATTTATAACTTTTAAAGTCAGGTTTTAACATTACATTATGTATATCTTAAATTACATAACATAAATGTTTGCAGCCCATTAAGTTTTTCAAATTACTCTCTTTTTAAAAAATTAATCAAATTAAAACACAATAATTAACCAACACAGTCGTCTCCACAGCTGTCGCTGTCCGCCACCGGACTCTTTTATATGCGTTTGTCAGTGAATTACAACGACAGGCCTGTAGCCAGTGAAAAACTGTTTAAACACCTACCTCATGTGCTTATATACACTACGGTCTATGTACAGCCAGCGCACACATACCTATGTATTATGTATTGAACACTCCGCTGCACAAAGCAATGATAATATTAACGGTGCAGTTGTGGTCTCATTGTGATGTTTTTACGATAATTACTTGTGTTTTCTGTATTTTTCTCATGGGAATAATGAAATAAATGGCTGCCGGCAGAAGATACCACCCACCTGACAACATCTTGCCGCCAAGCGATTCGTCGTGTTCCGGCATGATGTCTGGTGAAGCCGTACCGAGGAAAGGTCTGAGCAGTTGTGTTGCCTTGTGTGCCGGGTACGATGCGTCAAATGTTGTTGTGTCGGGAGTTGGGTCGTGGAGGGTTCCCAGACCAATCTCCCTCTGGCGCAGCACCGTTGGTCGTGTGGTTGGGTTTAACATTACATCACCTCATTCAACTGCCGTCTTCCTTCCTATTCACTGAGTTTTTTTTTTTTTTGAGTGAATAGATTCCTAATAGACTAGGGCGCCTTACCATCAACGATTGCATCACTGCTTACCATCAGGCGGGATTGCGGTCAAGCACTAGTTTTTGTTAGTGCAGTCGTTACGGGTTGTTGGAGCCCTCAATACTTTAACAATTCGTCTAGCTGCAATGCTTCGATATCGCCTTCAGATTGTGGAGGTCAGACGGCAGTCGCTTCACGGAAGATATCGAAGTTTAGCCAAAATCAGCAGTTAGACTGGCAAAGTGAATCCCAGACTCCAAAGCTGAAAAAAGCTTCAGATGCGACTGGGATTAAAGCTGAGATGACGATGATTATGGGTGATAGGCGACCAGACGGCAATACCCGTCTAGCGCGGGCTTTTGCCCAATGGTTGGAGCTGGGGAGTTGTATGCTAATTGCATGATAAACTCTCTCTCTTTCGAGATATAGAATTCGTGTGACGTCAGGATGACGCGCAGTATGACGTGAATTCATTTGTGGCGTTTAGGTATAGATACCGCTACAATGATCATAAAGGAATATACATAATTATGGCGACGACGGAGCGATAGGGTCGTCACCATCTTGGTGTGTTGGTAAGGGCTCCATTTCGAAGGTGAGTTTTGAATTAAAACACGAAGTGTAAATATAGGCTCCAATCTTGGCAATAACAATTTAAATAGGCAAACCGACAGTTCGCCCCGAAAAAGTTTCCTGCACCATAATTTTATACCATACGATTACTGTCAATTGGAATAATCTTGAAACATATTGCTAATCCATTGTTCCATATGTTCAAAAAATGTGTCTGCTCAACAATGTCGCCAACGCCCAAATAATGCAATGAATGTTGTTGAACTGTCAAAATGAAACCCATCGCTGCTGATAGTGTGTTACGCAATTACCCTGCAGGTCCCCGTCTTAATCCTAAGTCATCGTTCGACAATTCCCACCTTCCCAAAACGACTCCTTCTACGTGCCGCCATTACAAAATAACGTCACAGCGCTCCCACTATTACCAAAATCAACTGAACAACTTATATTAAAATTATATATTACTAGCTTTCCGCCCGCGGCTTCGCCCGCGTGGAATTCGGTTATGTCGCTCTTTTTAGATTTCCCTCGGGAACATCAATTTTTTCCGGGATAAAAGGTAGCCTATGTCCTTTCTCAGGGTCTAAAGATTGTCTGTGCTAAATTTCATCAAAATCGGTTCAGCAGTTTTGGCGTGAAAACCGGACAGGCAGAGACACTTTCGCATTTATAATATTAGTATGGATTATCGTTATCCACGACATATACCGATAATTCACTAATATCTTGCCACTGTTCTGACTCTTGTTTTACTAGTGTTTAACTGCGATCTGCTAGAATATCGACCACCTTTCATAAAAATACTACGGTAAAACTAAAAATAACAGAGTTTAACCGATACCCAACTCTGTAGACTGGAAAAAAGTGGATTGTGAGCGCTACCACTATCGTAACTAAGTTACAGGGCGCGGCGCGTTCATTAGTCATGTTTGTATAAAGGTTTAAACCGACGAATAAGTTTATACGCCGGTTATTAAATCAAGCCGATCTAACCGTCTGTGTTTGCTAAGATGTGCTGTAATTACGTAAGTATAGTCTACTTGGGGTATCATGGACCGAGTTTAGAACGAACGTTTCTATACTCCGAGAACTCGGCACCGAACAGCGTCTTTCAGAATTAGTACAGGTATAGGTACTCGGTCTTTTCAGTCACGTGTCAAGGCGTAATAACAACTCCATATAACGTTTGGTTGCTAACAATGGGCCTTGTAAGAAGGCTCAAAGTCACTCAAAGGGCAATGGAGAGGGCTAGGCTTGGGGTTTCACTGCGCGATCGAATCAGGAATGAGGAGATCCGCAGAAGAACGAGAGTAACCGACATAGCCCGAAGAATTGCAACACTAAAGTGGCAGTGGGCTGGACACATTGCCCGTAGGACCGATGCCCAATGGGGCCGACGGGTTCTCGAGTGGGTAGGCCCCCGACAAGGTAGACCGACGACCTGGTGAAGGTCGCGGGCAACCACTGGATGCGGGAGGCGCAGGACCGGTCGTCGTGGAGAACCTTGGGGGAGGCCTATGTCCAGCAGTGGACGTCTTTCGGCTGAAATGATGATGATGATGAGCGTTTGGTCATCTAGGGCACAGTACAGGGACCAGACCTCGTGGAAGGTCACCGATGAGGTGAACCAACCAAATCAAGTCGGCAGTGGGGGACCTGTAAATGAATGCTCCACACTGTCGTCCAACAGGGATAGATGGAGAGAGATCGTGCGGCGAGCTACATCAACGTCTCGAATTCAGTCAAAGTGACCACGACCGTTCTGTCAAGAACGAAATGAAGAAGAAGTGTCTGCTTCAAAATCATCTAACAAAAACGTAAACAATGGATCAGAAAACGTACTTGTGAACGCTAATTGGTAATGCCACGAACAGAGTGCTTTGATTTGATTTTTAGGGTTATCAAAAGGAAAACGGAAGCCATTTTTGAATACTTCATCATCCATCTAGCGAGCCATCTGTCAAAACCCTTTGTTTCAGGAACGAGTAAGTATAATTATTGTTTTTTTTTTAATAATTATAAACTAGTGCTTGACTGCAATCCCGCCTGATGGTAAGCAGTGATGCAATCGTTGATGGTAAAGCACACTAGTTTATTAAGCCTATTCACTTAAAAAGTTAGGAATAGGAAGGATGACGGCAGTTGAGCGAGGTGATGCAATGTTAAACCCAAGACCAACACGACCAAACGATGCTGCGGTAGAGGGAGATTGATCTGGAGACTCTCCACGACCAAACTCCCGACACAACAACATTTGGCGCATCGTACCCGCCACACATCGCAACACAACTGCTCAGACCCGTCCTCCGAACGGCTGCACCAGACACACGGAACACGACGAATCGCTTGGCGGCAAGACTTTGTCTGGTGGGTGGTAACTTATGCCGGCAGTCGATGTTATGGCCTACCACCGAGGTAATATCACCGAGATATTGTCCAGTTGAAATTACATAATGGCGCTGATTCTGTTGTTCCCAAACTAAATTAATTTTAAGTTAAGTGCATCTTTTTTTTTCCATTTCATTTAGAAAAGAACAGAAGACAAAATGTCAGTTTAATCCTGTCAAATTAAGATACTACATAGACAGTTGAGACGCAATTAAAAACATGGCGACTAAAAATACGCCAGTTTACGTCAAGAGCGCACTAATTTGACAGGTCTAAACTGACATTGTATCTTCTGTCCTTTTCTTAATGAAATGGAAAGAAAAAGATGCACTGGACTTAAATTTAATTTAGTTTGTGAACGAGGGAATCGTTGCCAATATCAAAATTAAGTATTGAGGGCTACAATCGCTTGAAGAAATTAAGTATTGAGGGCTGCAATCGCTTGAAGAAATTAAGTATTGAGGGCTGCAATCGCTTGAAGAAATTAAGTATTGAGGGCTGCAATCGCTTGAAGAAATTAAGTACTGAGGGCTGCAATCGCTTGAAGAAATTAAGTATTGAGGGCTGTAATCGCTTGAAGCAGTGTTATTACACTGCTTATTATTATAAAACTTCTGAGTCGACGCAGTCAAAACATACGGACGTTTATGTTCATGACCCAATAGGGTACTCTCCCGATGATCTAGAATCTTGGCAAGAAATAATGTTACACCGTACACCACAGAAATAGTGTTACACCAAAAACAAAAACCGTAAATATGCACATTATTGTGGAGCCCTCAAAAGTCCAACAATTGGTCTAACTGCAATGCCTCGATGTCTCCTTCAGGTCAGACGGCAGTCGGTTCACGGAAAATGTCGAAGTTTAGCCATATCAGCAGTTGGACTTGTAAAGCGGACCCCAGACTCCAAAGCTGAAAAGGCTTCGGATGCGACTGGGATGAATGCTGAGATGATGATGATGCACAATATTATGTATTTAGAGGGTTGGTTTCGTATTTTGAAAATATTGTACAAGTATAGAAAAAATCCAAAAACCGTAAATTTTTGTTACGATTGCATGTCTACAAAGTACCCTTCCTTCCAAAATAGCCTTCTCTAACCTCTTTATAACCTGGCTCCTTGGGTTCGACTCGCACTCGAACGATGATCTAGAATCTTGGCAAGAAATAATGTTACACCGTACACCACAGAAATAGTGTTACACCAAAAACCGTAAATATGCACAATATTATGTATTTAGAGGGTTGGTTTCGTATTTTGAAAATATTGTATAAGTATAGAAAAAATCCAAAAACCGTAAATTTTTGTTACGAGTGCATGTCTACAAAGTACCCTTCCTTCCAAAATAGCCTTCTCTAACCTCTCTATAACCTGGCTCCTTGGGTTCGACTCGCACTCGATCGATGATCTAGAATCTTGGCAAGAAACAATGTTAGGTATAGAAAAAATCCGAAAACCGTAAATTTTTGTTACGAGTGCATGTCTATAAAGTACCCTTCCTTCCAAAATAGCCTTCTCTAACCTGGCTCCTCCGGTTCCACTCGCACTCGATCGGGTTTTTGTTAATATAATTAAACCCTAAATTCTGATTTTATATATTCAAAACTACTTTAAAAACTTAATTTTCGTTTATTTTAAACTAGCGGCCGCCAGCGACTTCGTTCGGGTGGTTTAGTTATGCTCCGCTCCAATTAGTCGCAGCGTGATGTTAAATAGCCTAAAGGCCAAAAAAAAATCCAAATAATCCATACTAATATTATAAATGCGAAAGTAACTCTGTCTGTCTGTCTGTCTATCTGTCTGTCTGTCTGTCTGTCTGTTACGCTTTCCCGCTTAAACCTCTGAACCGATTTTGATGAAATTTGGCACAGACAATCTTTAGACCCTGAGAAAGAACATAGGCTACCTGTTATCCCGGAATAATTTAATATTCCCGAGGGAAATCTAAAAAGCGCGATATAACCGAACTCGACGCGGGCAAAGCCGCGGGCGGAAAGCTAGTATAATATATAGGATACTAGCTTTCCGCCCGCGGCTTCGCCCGCGTGGAGTTCGGTTATATCGCGCTTTTTAGATTTCCCTCGGGAACATCAACTTTTTCCGGGATAAAAGGTAGCCTATGTTCATTCTCAGGGTCTAAAGATTGTCTGTGCCAAATTTCATCTAAATCGGTTGAGAGGTTTAAGCGGGAAAGCGTAACAGACAGACAGACAGACAGACAGACAGAGTTACTTTCGCATTTATAATATTAGTATGGATTATCTGTGCAGTACCTATTTGACTTGAAACTACTGCTGATCTGATCTTCACAGCAGTAGGCTGTCAACAATATTTGGTGCATCGTACCCGGCACACATCGCAACACAACTGCCCAGACCCGTCCTCCGGAGTGGTATGGACTACTCGAGCTTCATTTTTGTTTTTAATAATTTTAAACTAGTTCTTGACTGCAATCCCGCCTGATGGTAAGCAGTGATGCAATCGATGATGGTAAAGCACGCTAGTTTATTAAGCCTATTAACTTAAAAAAACTTAGTGGATAGGAACGAAGACGGCAATTGAGCGAGGTGCTACAATGTTAAACCCAACAGCATGACCAACGATGCTGCGGCAGAGGGAGATTGATTTGGGGACCTTCCACGTACAAACTCCTGACACAACAACATTTGGTGCATCGTACCCGGTACACATCGCAACACAACTGCTCAGACTCGTCCTCCGTACGGCTTCAGCAAACATCATGCCGGAACACGACGAATCGCTTGGCGTCAAGACTTTGTCTGATGGGTGGTAACTTCTTCCGGCAGCCGATATTATGGCCTACCAGACCTACTTCATCATAATTATCAACATTTTTATCGTCCCACTGCTGGGCACAGGTCTCCTCTCATTCAGAGAAGGACTGAGCGTACTCGTACTTAACGGCTGTTAAAAATACACGAATAGGTAACAGCCGGAATGGCTAAACGGCTTAAAGTGCTAACCGAGGCACGAATGTGCAGAAGGTCACCAATCCATGAACGAAGCGTTGCAACCGTAGCTTAACTTGATCGAACGACCCCTGCTACTATTTATATTTAGCCACAAGCATCTCCAAATAAATAATTTTACTCACAACAATAATATTTATAAATTAAAGAATGAAAGAAGTAAAAAGCCCATGTATTTCTTTTTATATTTTACTAGCTTTCTGCCCGCGGCTTCGCCCGCATGGAGTTCGGTTATATCGCGCTTTTTAGATTTCCCTCGGGAATATCAAATTTTTCCGGGATAAAAGGTAGCCTATGTTCTTTCTCAGGGTCTAAAGATTGTTTGTGCCAATTTTCATCAAAATCGGTTGAGAGGTTTAAGCGGGAAAGCGTGACAGACAGACAGACAGAGTTACTTTCGCATTTATAATATTAGTATGGATAAATATAGTGCTTGACCGCAATTCCGCCTGATGGTAAGCAGTGATGTAATCGTTGATGGTAAAGCGCGTTAGTTTATTAAGAGCCTATTCACTCTAGCCTTGAAGACACTCAAATTGTAGTCAGACGGAAATACTGCTCCTGGCAAATTGTTCCAGTCCCTCGAAGTATGCGGTAAAAAAGAGAAGGCGAAACGCAACGACGTATCCATTGTAGTGGTGATATACGAAATAATTTTGGTAGGTCAGTCGGTATTTTTATTGAGTCCAGAAGACGAGAATCATCTCCAAGAAAAAAACCAGCACGTCCATATTAATCAATCCTGATTCTTGTAGGTCCAGGTCAATATAGTTGCAAAAAGGCAAACCAAACAAAAACCACCATCTGTTGGCACGCGAAATAGAAAAATCCCAATGAAAAACAGGGAAACACGACATTTTTATTTGACAACAGACCACCTACAACTAACTGGACACAGACGCACCGCAAACCCGAAAACCTACATACGTCCGATTTCGTAAAAAAAAAAAACGAACAGAATCGAATGCAGCCGAGCTAAATCGATACCCCATCGATGACTCGGCCGTCAAACTTTTGTAATATAGCCACGTCGAGCTCGTAACAACAAACTGCAATACACGAACGCATAGTAACTAAATACCGCTCACTAATACCCGACAGTACAAAAGAAAATATTACTCGTATTCAAAACCAAAAAGCGTGATATCTCAAGACCGTTTTTTTTTCTCTAAATATCCCCAAAACTAGGTTAGTAATTCGGGTGCTTACAAAAGCATTGGTTGAACAATACGCGTTACACGGTGGATATAATTAGTTATGGTGTATGGATTTAGATTTCGTTGTTGCGATAATTTTTGTTGAATGCGCTGAATAAACATCTGCTCGAGATTTGCCATTCGACAAGCATATCGTATTGAAATGTCATGTAGAAAACTGATATGAGCACAACAATGGCGCTCAAAAAATGGTCAGCGCGGTAGTTATCCGTTGCGTTATGTAGTTCTGTAATACGCTTTGCATTTACAATAAATATTTATATTTACGTTTTTGTGAGAGATCATATTTGTATTGGCGTAAGTCTTTACATCATTCCATACATCAACTATTTGTAAATACTTACATGAAGCATGATTCAGTGGCCAGTGTCCCTTTTTGTTAGCAAGTCTGGTAAGTGTGAGGTCTTGAATTTGGTATTCAATAATAATATTAAGGACAGTTTCAATAATGAACTACCTAACTGTTCTACATACTTAAAATATGTTGTTATACAATTCCTTAGCCCTCAGATTTTAGTTAGTCCTGTTGCTAAACCTAAATATTCTAATTTCTACCTATACGTTACCGGTTTTATTCAGAAATTTTTCATTTGACAACCGTCTATCAACCACACGCATAGATATTTGTCACATTTAACACGTTTCAAAAAAGGAACAAAATTCGTCATATCCGTGTCCGGGCACGTGGCCAGTCTCGCGATTGTGACCTTCGTCAAAGTGACACATTGCGCATATCGGTGTTATGCAGTGTCTGGCCATTCGCCCGCACTATGATGCGTGTCAAACATTTTTGAATTTGAAAAAAAAAAAAATGTTCGACGAACGCTTACAGCGAAGTTAGATTCCTGCAGCCATTATTGCAGTTTTGATTTTAGAATATCGTCCAATTTCTGTTATGGACGTTTCCGGCAATTTGATTCGATTTTTTTTATCGCGCTGTCGTTTTTTTGCAGAGAGGATCTTTTAAATTCAAGTATTGAATTACGTTAAGGATGTGCGGATTAGTTCAATTACATAACAGAATAAGTAACAAAAAGTCCGTAACGCTACGTAAGTATTAATTGTACCTTGAAACGCCCCATTTTCTAGTTCATTTATTAATATAAGCTGTAAGAATCGAATTCATATGGGTGACAGGCATCTGTTCTGTTAATAATCATTGAAAACAACCTCCTTTCATTTAAAAAAATAATCATTATCCATTCAATATTTAAAAAAAAATATTATATATCACAAAAGCCGCGCAGTGAGGTAACATTGGATCGCTCAGGCCCCAATCCTGCAGCTTCGTTATCGAGCTATAAAGTCGCGCCGCGCACGGATGATAGTTTTTCCCGGATTTTTTCCGCTGACCACACGAAAATCTGGTCGAGCTTTTGTTTTTTTTTTATTTTTATTCACTATATGCACGGTATTCCTTTCAAAGGTCAGTTAGTTGCCACGTAAGTGGTGTGGATACTTTTATTTTATGCAAAAATATTTTTTGTTGCGCTTGTTGGTTAATTCGATTTTTTCGGAGCGTTCAATTTTCCGAAGCTTTTCATATCGACAAGAAAATTCAACTATTTTGCATGAGCTTGTTAGTTGGCCAAACTTCTGACATGAAAACCTGGTGCAAATCGTATTCAAAATGAAGTGATGCGTCTTCTTCCCTATTTGTCCCTTCGTGGCAGTTCAGCAGACTCAGCCTCTCGGAGCAATACGTGGGTACTTACCTTGTAGTTGATAGTGATTAAAACTTCTCCCTAGTTATGATAACAAACGTTGGCAGCAGGGCTGTAAATAGTACAGGCTGTAAGTATTATAGTTTAAGCAATAGTTTGCCAGCGCAAGGCATTTAAAACTTTTCTGATTATGGAAGCATCGCTAATGTATAACAAATAATATAGGACAGAAAATGCATTCATTTAGTAAAGAGTAAAAGACACACAATACTATAGGTACTACTATACTATACTTACTATAATCAAATAGTAAGTCTAGCGGTACCTACTAACTCCACATTTGACAACGCGTCATACTGACGTCACACGAATTCCACATCTCGCAAGCAGAGTTTACCGAGCAATTAGCATACATACAACTACCCAACATCAACCGTTGGGCAAGGGCCCGCTAGACATAACACCTGTCTGGTGGGAACATCCCCCCTTTTCTATGGAGGATGAGTAAACTTTACTCCCCGTTCCTCATGCCTCCACAGTAAGTATGAAGATAATTGTAAGAAAATAGCAGAGAATGTCCCTCTCAGCTGCACCAAAAAGGCCTAAGTCAGCAAAAAATTTTGACTTATTTTTAAAGCAAATTCTATCCTTAGTAACAACAAATCGAACTCAAAATGAAGTCATACATTTCACGTAACTCGAACATACAATTTTATGCGTCGTGATCCCTAGGAGACTCATAAAACGGTGCGGGAAGAACGCGGTCGAGTCGCGGGCGCCGGGATACGGCTCAGCGCCTGGAAGCAATAGCTCGATAGCTCCCATAAATGGGATTCATTCTTATCGCCGCTGATAAAACAACTTTGTTGGAGCCCGCCTCTTTCAATATGCGATAGCGACGTCCGTGCCGCTCGATTTGATACTACATTATGTTAACGTGCGGGATTTTGTTTTAGATTTTTTCTTTTGGGTAAGCAGAGATTAAAGTCCAAGTCGAATATGGGGCAGTTTTGTCTCTGGTGTTTGGTTGTTGAAACAAATTCAATCGTTTTTCCCCTAAAGCCTTCCTGGATTAATGGGCTATTTAACACAAAAAGAATTTTTCAAATTCGACCAGTAGTTCCTGAGATTAGCGCGTTCAAACAAACAAACAAACTTTTCAGCTTTATATATTAGTAAAGATTGACGTGCTGTCGTTTGTACGATCACCCACTAACCAACTTAAGTACTTCCAAGCCAACCTTCACCCACGTTCATACAAAACATATCAAACGCAATGAACCCTACCAGTCGTATGGGAGGAATAACGGTCGGTTGAACTAACGGAGCGTATAATTTCAAGTTTATAGCGTCATTAGGCAACAGGCCTGCCAGAGTTTTTGTTTAAATGCATCGCAATTAAGCCGTGGAACGATAATCGATCGCTCCTTGCAGACGGGAGGTCAATTCGGCCTGACATGCCTTAATTCTGAATTGCATTGCAACCGTGTACAATAAGAGTACATTCATATGTGCCAACTGTGTCTGTGTAGAGGCAATTTTTCTGTCTGATTTATCACAAATTCTGTGCTCACGTGCCGTTGGTCCCGGTTGCCATACGAACATCTAATGGGAGTCATTACGGGTTGTTGGAGGCCTCAAAAGACCAACAATTGGTCTAACTGCAATGCTTCGATATCGCCTTCGGGTTGTGGAGGTCAGACGGCATTTGCTTTACGGAAAATATCGAAGTTTAGCCAAAATTAGCGGTTACGCTGGTAAAGCGGACCCCAGACTCCAAAGCTCAAAAAGCCTCGGTTGCAACTGGGATTAACGCTGATATGATGTATGTACTGTGCTCGTCGTGGTAGCCTAATGGTTAAAACACCAGCCCATCAAGTATGAGTGTTCGGGTTCGATTCCAGGTCAGACAAGTACCAAAGTAACTTTTCCAAGTTATATGTACTTTCTAAGTATATCTTGGACACCAATGACTGATAATAAGGTGAAGGAACACATCTTGAGGGAACCTGGACTTTATGTCTGAAATCGCCAACCCGCATTGAGCAAGCGTGGTGATTGCGCTCAATCCTTCTCTATGTGAGAGGAGATCTGTGCCCAGCAGTGGGACGATAAAAATGTTGATAGTGACTGCACTCGGGAAATGTGGTTTACTGTTGTTTTACTATCGATATAAAACTGTGGAAAATAGTTACCTATTATTTATTTATTAAAAACTTTATGCACAAAGAAACATTGCACAATGGCGGACTCAATGCCTTAGGCATTTTCTACCAGTCTACCTATTATCCAGAATAATGTACAAAAAATTGATTAATATAAACTATCCTCTAATTGCACACCACTATTAATCTCAATCAGAATTATTTTAAAGGATATTGCTTCGTATGTTCGTTAAATATGTCTGCTCAACAAAGTAAATAACGCAATCGCTGTTGTGGAACTGTCAAAACGAAAGTCATTGCGGCTGATAGTATTACCACGTATTACATACACAATTGCCATGGAACTAACTGTGGTTTGACCTTCACAATCATTTCTTTTATTTTCATTATACCTATGTACTGACAACTAAATGTTAAATAAAAAAGTGTAATTATTGGAAATTTTATTAAGAGTACATCCATTAACTAAATGTATCATGAATTTAGAATACACTAGCATTACCGCCAGCTACTTCGTTCGCGTGGAGTTAGTTATGCTCCGCTTCTATTATATGTTTGAAGCATGATTGGCTCTGTTCGTCACAGTCCCGGTTCGCATTAGACATCCGCGGCGAGCACCAGGTTCGAATCCCACATCCGTTTACTTTACCTTGCGATTTTCGAAAATGTATATTTTTCACTCCCTCCACCATCTCCCGACTTCGCCGTCCTACACAATAACAGACCGACCTACCGACCTCGCCGCCGAGGTCCATCGCGACGCGCTCCCCTTAGCAACCCCCTCCCCCGTCCCCTGTCCGAAGAAGGCCAGCCCGCGCCGCAGCTGAGCCAGTAATTATCATAATGTCCCAACAATGACCTCTGAGTTTGTTTTCAGAGCTAGTACTAGGAAACGCCGCGGTCATCAAAATATTAAGTATAACTTTCGATCCAGCCGCCCCTTGCTGTCCTCTCTAGCGACGCCCTAAGCCGAGGTTCGTACCCTATGGGGTGTGCCCTTAGTGCGTAGTCGCCTAATTTTAATTTAGTTTTAAGTGCCCCTGGCTGGAGGCTTTAATTTTAATTAAAGCATCCACAGGAAAGCCCGATTAAGTAGTTACGGTCTCTTAGTAGCCACCTACGAGATGCCATATCAAAAAAAAAAAGGTGATGTTAGATAGCCTTCCTGGATTAATGGGCCATCCAACGAAAAAAGAATCTTTCAAATCGGACCAGTAGTTCCTGAGATTAGCGCGTTCAAACAAATAGACAAGCACTTTAGCTTTATATAGTAGTAGGTATAGGTAGATTTATATATTAGTATAGATTCATTACACTAGGTATTAGTTCAAATTAAAAAAGGTTGAAGGTTTTAAACCTTCTGAAATTACATTATCTACGAAATTACAATTTCTTCCAAAAAAATAACCACCCAGCCCCATCAGTATTCCAATCATCATTGCAGGATTGTGTTTTCACGCAAAGATTATCAGTTTCATGAAATCGGCGGAAACATTCAATCACGTTCGTTTTTTCCTCCACTCCGAGATAAGACGTCTTTAGACGACGTTGGGGGGGGGTGAGGGGGCGAAGATCGGGGGGTGAAGATCGGGAAGTGGCATTTGGCACGGGCAATTGACGCCACTGATAGGATCGGCAGCTGACTTAGCAGATATATAGGATAGGAGCTAGGTGCTTGAAGGATTAGTCATAATGCTCCAAAAGGTAGTATATTTTTTTCTACTTCAGCTGGCATGCCACGATATCATCTATACTAATATGTAAAGCTGAACAGTTTGTTTGTTTGAACGCGCTAATCTCAGGAACTAGGTACTGGTCCAATTTGAAAAATTATAATTTTTGCGTTGGATAGCCCATTAATCTGTAGCGGCTTGGTAACCGCAATGTGCTGAGTCGCATCTTTAGCGAAATAAGGGGACGCGAGCGCACGGCTCGCCAGTCGCTTACAATACACCGCCCTGCCTCTACACGTATACAGTATATAGCTATTATAGTAAAATATTGTGGAACCAGAATTATAAGCATTTATTATAGTAAAGTCACATTTTATTTAATAACCCCAAGTAAATGAAGAACACGCTCAACAAATCCAGGAAGTCTTTAGGCTATAAAACATCACGCTGCGATCAATAGGAGCGGGGCACATAAAAAAAACATATCGAAACCTACGCTGGTGAAATGTGATGTCTTTTCACCGCTAAAAGGAGCCCGTTCACCTTTTCTCCTACTTTTCGAAATGTATCCTTGGAGTGTACCGACCGCCTTCAGCTTTTGGGAGTCGAGATTTCCTCGAACCTAAACTTTGGGCGGTTCATTGAGTCCAAGGCCAAGGTGGCTGTCAGGAAACTTGGTGTTGTCGCAAAGGTCCGGCGGTACTTCACACCAGGGCAGCTTCTAATGATGTACAAAGCACAGGTCCGTTCGGTGTGTGGAGTACTGCAGCCACATTTGGGCTGGTGCTGCTAACTGTCACCTGGCCGCTTTGGATTCAGTGGTGAGGCGGGTGAAGAGGCTGATTGGTGACCCTGATTTAACTCGAGACGGTCTCCAAAGCTTAGAGCACATGCGTAGAGTAGCCAGCCTTTCGGTGTTCTATAGGATGCATTTTCGTTACGTTTACGTTGTTAACACTACTACGATCCGGACGAAGCGTTTCGCCTCCTCCTTTATACCGCATACATCGAGGGACTGGAAGAACTTGCCGGCGGCGGTGTTTCTGTCGGACTACAATTTGAGTCTTCAAGGCTAGAGTGAATAGGCTTTTAATAAACTAGTGCGCTTTACCATCCACGATTGCGTCACTGTTTACCATCAGGCAGGATTGCGGTCAAGTGCTAGTTTATAATTTAATAAAAAAAAAAACCGGGATTACCTGATTATTTTTTGTTTTAAGTTAAAGCTAGTTATAAATTAGTCCATATTAACATTATCTGGCTTTCTTTTTTTATTGTAACGGTTATTGTAACGGACGTCACACGAATTCGACATCTCGCAAGGAGAGTTTACCGTGCAATTAGCATTCATACAAATTCCCAGCATCATGGGCAAGTGCCCGCCAGACATAATATCGGTCTAGTCGGAGGATCCTCCCTTTTCTATGGAGCGATTTAACAGATTAAGCCTGTAATTAACTTCATACATTTCATACTCGTCATAACTAATAATACATACATACATATATTTTATATCGCCTACTTCAGCAAGTAAATGATTATTATAATAATGTCCGCAACATAGTCTTCACTTCCTATCACTGTGCACTGGTACAAATACATAATATAATCAGCCTATAATGCTGAGTCACACAGGTATCTACATAAATCCTTAATGTCTCCTTCTTCTCGTCGTCTAGATTTCAAAAATAATACTAAATACATAATCTTTTTTTATTTTTTGCGTCGAAAATTCGGATACTGTCTCCTAGACTACCATGAATGTACGGTGGCGGTATCGGCTTCCCGCGACACCGCTTCCGATCCACGTGAGCGATATTCCGCAACCTCACTGTCTTTTAGAAACAATGTTGCTTTTATTGGAAAAAGTCTCACAATATAGAAGATTCGGAGATAAAATCTTTTATTGAAAAAGATGATTCATCTATTCTTCTTGTAAAAACTTAGTCAGTGGAGTAATTGCGTAACAAACTGTCATGGGTCTATTTTTTACCCGACTACGGCAAAGCAAAAGGAGGGTTATGATTTTGACAGGCTATGTATGTATGTATGTATGTATGTATGTATGTATGTATGTATGTATGTTCATCTGTTCCCTCGTAACTTCTAAACTACTTATCAGAATTCGACAAATGACATATCATTAGAAGCGTCTTAATTGTCCGCTGGTTATAGGTTATATGGGGTTTCACAAAATCTAATGTAGCGCCCTCTAGAGGACAAAATATACAGAGTAAAAAAATAAAGTTAAGATAAATATGCCGTGTTTGATATCATTTGAAAGCGCTTCACTTGTACATTTTGAATATATATATATTGCTAGCATTTGCGTGTGACTTTACCTGTATTCATGGGCTGGTTGCATATAATTCACATCTTTTCGTTCATAGCTTCTTTACTACTTATCAGAATAAGACCACTGCAGTACCATTAGAAGGGCCTTGATATTCTGTTAGTTATGAGCTATAAAGCTTGTCATCAAATTTAGTATTGCGCCCTCTAGCGGACAAAAAGTTCTATGTTAATATAAAATTAAAATAAATATACCGTGTTTGGTATCACGTGAAAGAGCTTCACGAGTGCTTTATGCTTGTATATAATTACAAGAATGCTATAGTGATGTTAAATATGAGCGAAAAGAGTAAAGCGCGGATCACGGGAACTGTGAATCGCTTTATGCAATGTAGAGCAGTGTGATCATTATTAGAATATGTAATGCACTATTGAAAACGACATAAGATGGGAGTAACTCCACGCGGTGAAGGCGGAAACAGTTTGATAACTGGCTAAATCTCCCTTAAAAAGGCCTCTGCACTATATTCCTTCGGGCTTATGTTGTTATAGGTGCGTGTAGATGTAATATGTCAAGTACCTAGTTTTTAGTTCATCAGTTTAACTTTTGTTAATAATATGCGCCACAAATACACTTTAACACCAAAATAGTACAAATAAAAAAAAGTTAAAAAACTAAAACCCAACTACGACAAAAAACGACGCTGAAAAAGTATAAAACAAGATTTTCAGAATACTGAACTGAACAAAGTTGCTAATGTAGTTGCAAGTAAATGGACACAGTAGTAATGTCATACAATACTATTCTGAAGTATGCAATATTCACTATGTAGAGATATATTTTCATGTTTGGAAAGGCGTAGTCACACGTTGTCAAGGTGCTACGGTAGGTAGGTATATGTAACGTGTGACTATGCCTTTCCAAACATGAAAATATATCTCTACATAGTGAATATTGCATACTTCAGAATAGTATTGTATGACATTACTACTGTGTCCATTTACTTACATTATTTAACTACATTAGCAACTTTGTTCAGTTCAGTATTCTGAAAATCTTGTTTTATACTTTTTCAGCGTCGTTTTTTGTCGTAGTTGGGTTTTAGTTTTTTAACTTTTTTTTTTGACAGTGCCACAAATTGTTCCAATCCTTCGATGTACGCGGTTTAAAAGACGAGGCGTGTAGTGGTGTCACCACCGTCCGGTAAGTAGTCACGACCTCTCTAGGTCAACTACGAGATGACATATAAAAAAAATGGTGTCAGCAATCTAAGGATAAGTACTCGCCGTACGACAGGTCGTCCGATGATGGAACGGAGGAGACAGAGGTTTTTTTTTTTTAATAATTATAAACTAGTGCTTGACCGCAATTCCGCGTGATGGTAAGCAGTGATGCAATCGTGGATGGTAAAGTGAACTAGTTCGCTGCCTATTCACTAAAAAAAAACTGAGTGAATAAGAAGGAAGACGGCAGTTGAGCGAGGTAATGCAATGTCAAACCCAACAACACGACCAACGATGTTACGCCAGAGGGATATCCACTACCAAACTCCCGACACACATCGCAACACTACTGCTCAGACCCGTCCTCCGTACAGCTTCACCAAACATCATGCCAGAACACGACGAATTGCTCGGCGGCAGGACTTTGTATGGTAGGTGGCAACTTCTGCCGGCAGCCGATGTTATGGCCTACCACCCAGAAAATTAAGTCATGCAATTCCGACGCACACTCTCTAAAATACATCCTATAGAACACTTACAGGCTGGCTACTCTACGTCTGTGCTCCATGCTTTGGAGACCGTTTTGAACCAAATCAGTCTCTAATTAGCCTCCTCGCATACCTCTCCACCGAATCCAAAGTTACCTGGTGACATTTTGCAGCACCAGCCCAAATCTGGCTGCAATATTCCACACACTAACGGAGCTGTGCTTTGTATAACATTAAGTATAAGCTAACCTGGTGTGAAGTACCCCCGGACCTTTGCAATAACCCCAAGTTTCCTAGCAGTCACCTTTGCTTAAGACTCAATGAACCGCCCACAGTTTAGGTTTGAGGAAATCTCAACTCAAAAAGCTGAGGTCGGTTGGTGCACTCCAAGGATACATTCCGAAAAGTAGGATTCAAGGTGAACGGGTTCCTTTTGGTGGTGAATAGACGCGCTTTTATTTCAGCGGCGTTGAATGCCGCAAGATTGACTTCACCTTATTCGGAGACTGCCTGTAGTGCAACATTTGTACGCTTTACCATAGCCTCTCTTTCGAACCGAATTGCTTCCTTACTAGCCTAAGTACCCGTCAGGTATTTCTTCAAACTCTGCTATCACCTGCGATGCCCGGTATCAATGGGTGCATACTCATACCTAGATACCGGGCAACACAGCAGACCGTTAATATACAGCAAGAATAGAGTTGCAGAGAGAACAGACTCCTGAGGAACATCGGCATTAGTCGCCATGGGCTCCGAAGAACATCCGTCGATAACAACTCAGAGGGATCCTTCAGACAGAAAGTCTTTGACCCAGCCAGATAATTCATTTAATAGGAAAACAGAAGTTCTCTTTAATCACTTTCTTGTCTAACTATCACAAAGGTTTATTTCCAGGTGCACTGCTGGAATTTGAATATTGGCAAAATGAAAGAACTCGATTGATGACTAGGTTTAGGGTTTAGGTCCTATACCATTTCGTGTTTCGAGAATTTTTGAAATTTATTTGTCTTCGGTCCCGAGATTTTCGGGCCCACAGCCTCACAGATTGTCACCAAAGCCACACTAATGCTCTTATGAGCTGTTTTGAAGACTAATATTTATACACATGGGTATAATGTAGTGATATACATATACAGCTACATATCAAACTACATAAAACCAGTATTAGCTGACTTCTGAATGTTACGAAAAACTAAGACAATGCGAGGTCAAATGTATAGCTAGTGGACTGTGTAGCGGTGTCATTATACATATGTACATATTTATATAAATAAATACATTATTTAAATGAAGCGCATTAATAAAAAAAATTAAAGTCTATCGTCAGCTGCACAGCATTAGGCATCGTATTAGATTATTTTACAGTCATACTAATAAAAAGTCAATAAACGCATAAACTCCGCATCTCCTGCGGCTTACCTAATGACGGCGTCCACTTTAAACATTCTAAACAAATAAAACGTTCCGGAACTGTGAAATATAACTGTAACAGGTGGATTATCTGTTTTTTTTTTTTTTTACTCTGTGTCAGTTGGCGTAGCAGCCCTGAGTAATTATCAGCGTTTAACATCCAACCTGCTGTTATGTGTCAATTTATTAAACGAAGGTTTTGTTTTTTCATTTAATCGCTAAAATTAGCTTTTTTTCTTGGGAGATGGATGACTTTATTCAGTTTTTTTTTTCTATGAATATTGAATAGTCTACTTTAATTTGTTAGTTACTATGCGAAATACGTATGTTGAAACATACTATACTAAATATACTCAGGAAGAGGCAGCGTAGGGAGGCCTTCAACAAGGTGGTGGCGATGACCTCGTGAAGGTAGCGGGAAGCCGACGGACGCGGGCAGCACAAGACCGGTCATTGTGGAAGGCCTTTGTCCAGCAGTGGACCTCTATATGCTGAAGAAGAAGAAGAATATACTATGTTAAAATCCGTGCCAGCCTCTACTGACTGAATCAAAAAATCGGACCAGAACTTACAGTCTACGTAACTTGGCCAGAGACTTGAATATTTTTTCTCCTTTTTTTACGTTCCATATAGATAATCGATTTCACGTTGCGACTTTAACGTGTGATTTGAGTTTGAGACGTTTCAGAAGCACCTTAAACGATGGACCACACTATGAGTAGCAGGGACGACATGGTTGTCGCATTGACTGTACGATCATTTGATGCGCTGCGCTTTGCGACTTCGATTCCCATACGTAGCAAATATTTGTACGGACGACAGCAGGACAAGCTACCCCAAACTGCCAAATATTCCCAATCAACCTTGAACCTTAATTCTTTAGGAATAAAGTTGAAAATCTAATAAAGAAATCTGACAGATTGTAGTAGCTTGATGTGCTGTCGTCTGTACCTACATACAGCCTACAAATAAATGTTCAAGGTTGTTTGTGTGTGTGTGGTATTTTAAATATTTGGTATGGTAAACGCACCCGCGGTACAAGAGTAATTAATTCCTATGTGAAGGCATGAGGAACAGGGAGTAAAGTTCACTTATCCTCCATAGAAAAGGGAGGACCCTCCGACCAGACGGGTGTTATGTCCGGCGGGCACTTGCCCAACGGTTGGTTTTGGGGAGTGTGTACGCTAGTTGCCCGGTAAACTCTACTTGCGAGATGTGGAATTCGTGTGATGTCAGTATGATGAACGCGGCCGCTGCGCAAGGAAGCGCGTGTTCGATCCCCGCGCAGTGCAAATATTTGTGAATAAGAATATTTCAAGCACGTTAAGCCTTTGGTCCCAGTTGCCATACGAACATCTAGTGGCAGTCGTTACGTGTGGAGCCCTCAAAAGTCCAACAATTGGTCTAACTGCAATGCTTCGGATATCACCATCGGGTTGTGGAGTTCAGACGGCAGTCGCTTCACGGAAAATATCGAAGTTTAGCCAAAATCAGCAGTTGGACTGGTAAAGCGAACCCCAGACTCCAAAGTTGAAAAAGCTTAGGGTGCGACTGGGATTAACGCTGAGATGATGATGATGACCTAACGTAGTAAAAGTACAGCCACCTTTACGTACAACGTGTAAACAATATGTAAAGAAAACCCTGTCCGACCCATAGGGATAATAAAGCTTAGGTAAACACATTACCAAATATAATATAAAATTTTTCGTAATCATCATAGTAACAATACTAATGAATTTTGAAATAGGCACTTAGTCTTTTTCCCGCGAATTAATTCCAACTTCCCCGAAATTTGATAAGTTTTAAAAAAGCATCAATACCTTTGTGACGGTATTTATTATTAGCGATGCGACCACGTGCCGCATGCCCTGCCCCCCGTCGCCCGCGTATGGATTGCCTACCGCACATGTATTAAGTTGCCTATTTTTGCGAAACTAAATTTATTTTTTTAGGGGCTTTTTTTAAGTTTTGCCCGGTTTTGTGGGCATTATTAGTATCAGTTATCGATACCTAACAATACCTTCACGGATCGGACAGGGTTTTCTTTACATATTGTACTTATAATGGTGGAAACATTACATGTATACAAGGTGTGTGTAATGCTAGCTTAGTGGTAAATGACCAGGCAAAAAACCTACCACGCAAAAACATATCTTATAAAACTGCACACATTCACGCCCTTTTAAGTTATATACCACATAGTTTCTTATATTATGTTACCAATTAATTGGCCGGTGATCAGCAGAGCGTGGTCGCATGGTCACGTGTCATTACCCACTCCCATGAACCATTCTACGTCGGTTAAAACATAATTGTAGGATACCAATTGGTGCTATTTATATTTATTTTAGTACCTATATGGTGAAGGAATGGTCTTCCGAGGGGATGAAGGTGGGGTCGTGGTAGTTATTGCGTAGTTGATAGGTTTCATTTAATTTGTAATTTAGGTTGGGATTAATTGGGTTTAATTGAGGTTTGGAGTTCCAGAATGTGGTGCATATTTTGGGATTAATCTTTTGTAAAAAGAAGGTTGGTCTTTCGGATTCTGATCTTTTTAATTTTAACTTATCGACCACTAGTTGAATGGCCAAAGCAAAAAATGCCTTCGTAGTAACGCTAATACGAAGCAAATAAGTCAATTATAAAATGTTATCTACTGATTTCCATACTGATTGAATGAAAATAATGATTAAGTATTTGTTAACACTATACCTATCCATACTAATATTATAAATGCGAAAGTAACTCTGTCTGTCTGTCTGTCTGTCTGTCTGTCTGTCTATCTGTCTGTCTGTTACGCTTTCCCGCTTAAACCTCTGAACCGATTTTGATGAAATTTGGCACAGACAATCTTTAGACCCCGAGAAAGAACATAGGCTACCTTTTATCCGGGAAAAATTTGATGTTCCCGAGGGAAACCTAAAAAGCGCGATATAACCGAACTCCACGCGGGCGAAGCCGCGGGCGGAAAGCTAGTGTTTTAATATTTTTATGTTAATATTAATATACATAATTAAATCATCATCAACATCAACCTTTTTATCGTCCCACTGCTGGGCACAAGTCTCCTCTCATACAGAGAAGGATTAAGCGTAATCACCATGCTTGCTCAATGCGGGTAGGCGAAGTCCAGGTTTCTTCAAAATGTTTTTATTCACCTTTTTTTATTCAGTCATTGGTGTCCAAGATATACTTAGAAAGTACATATAACTTAGGAAAGTTACATTGGTACCTACTTACTTGGCTGACCTGGAATCGAACCCGCACACTCATACTTGAGAGGCTGGTATTTTAAGCACTAGGCCACCATGACTTCGATCAGGATTATTCTTTTACAAACAGAAGTTGGCCTTTCGGATTCTGATCTTTTTAATTTTAACTTAAACTTAACGTAAATTATAAAATGTTATCTACTGATTCCCATACTGATTGAATGAAAATAATGATTATTTGGTAACACTATTTGTTTTAATATTTTTATATTAGTACTAATAAATAATAATATAATATTAGTTAAATATGTAATAATGATTTGTAATTTTATCAATATTTTCTGCCCTTACAGGATCCCCATTTTTGGACCTAGCGGGAATAAACTCCCTGTAACATCTTTTCTGCAATATGGAATGCAATAATATGACTAGATCCTACCCAGCTTTGAACATTAACTGTCACGAAGTCATCATCATCATTTCGCGTTGGAACTCGGGGGCCGCATTCCTGCTCATTCTCTTCAATTTTGCGCGATCTTTAGCAGCCTGTGGTATCAGATTGTTGGCACGCATGTCATCTCTTACAACGTCAAGCCAATACTTCTTTGGTCTACCCCGCTTGTACCGGCCCGGCGGAGGCGCCATGGCAAGACATTTGTTACCCATACAAGAAGCCGGTTTTCGTAAGACATTGCCGTACCAGTGCAGACGACTGCCACGAAGTGTTTCATCCATCTCATCATTGAATGACTGACAATTTTAATCGTAGTCCTAAGATTTTTTAGTCACAAAGTTACTCCACAGGTCCTCACTCGTGTAGTGAGAATTTGTGGAGAAAGTTTCGTAGGTATCATTTATTTACATCTATAATTCTATACTGATATATAAAGCTGAAGAGTTTGTTTGCTTGTTTGAACGCGCTAATCTCAGGAACTCTTGGTCCGATTTGAAAAATAATTTTTGCGTTATATAACCCCTTAATCCAGGAAGGCTTTAGACTATATAACATCACGCTGCGACCAATAGAAGCGAAGCATATCAAAACATATATACGTCATGCATTATTTTTACAAAAATTCAAGCATTCTGACAGTATCATATACCGTTCATTCGCAAACACATCATGACCAAACGCATCTTCTTCAATCATCATCATCAGCCTGTAGCAGTCTACAGCTGGACATAGGCCTCTCCAATTTCACGCCATTTAACTGGATTCACGGCAACTCTCATCCAGTTACTAAGTACCAGCTATCCTGCGAAGAGTCTTCTTAAATACTTAGCATTAATCATTTAGGTCCTACCCGTCATGACTTACGGAGACGAGATGGGGACACTAACGGTCAGACTAGTCCATAAGTTTAAAGCCGCTCAGCGAGCTATAGAGCGGGCTATGTTAGGCGTCTCTCTGAAGGACCGCAATAGAAATGAGGTGATCCGACAGAGGACCAAAGTCACCGACGTAGCTGAGAGGATTAGCAAGCTGAAGTGGCAATGGGCTAGTCACATATGCCTTAGGGCCGACAACCGTTGGAGTAAACGAGTCTTCGAGTGGAGACCGCGTCTCGACAAACGTAGCGTAGGACGCCCTTGGGCGAGATGGAGCGACGACATCAAAAAAGTGGCTGGTAGTGGCTGGCGGAGAACTGCTCAGGATCGAGCTTGTTGTCGTGCCATAGAGGAGGCCTATGTCCAGCAGTGGACGAGTAGAGGCTGATGGTGATGATGATGATGAATCATTTAGGTGTCTACTTTGTCTGTCCTGTAATCCAAATTTGACTATTTATAGGTTTTCTCTTCCTGACTCGATCTAGATTTAACGCCAACAACTACCTAAATTACACCAAAAAACAGTGGTGCGACTGACTGGGAGAAGTGAAAACTGAAATCATTATTATGAATTTATTATATTACTTTGGTACGGTCACGTCTTACAAAAATTGGCTTGTTACGTGGGTATCAAATGTCATGCCATGGCGCCTCCGCCGGGCCGGAACAAGCGAGGTAGACCATAGAAGTGCTGGCTTGACGTTGTAAGAGATGACATGCGTGCCAACAACCACACCACGGGATTGCAGAGATCGTGCGAAATGGAGGAGTAATTGTAGGAAAGCGGACCCTGGGCTCCAACACGAAACCGGGATTATACGCTGCCATGATGATGATTAGGGTAAGGATGCCAATTATGAGATACCATTTCTATTTTTGACTGAAAAACAAAACACTCACATTTGAAGCATTCTGAAATGTAATTTTATATAGGAAATTTAATGTACTTTAAATATGTAATAGCTATTTAGGGCTAAATATAATATTTTTTTGGCTATGCTGTAAAAAGTGAAAAATATCAGAAAACGAGCCCATGGCAAATGGTCTCCTATTATGAGATATTAGGGGTTTCTAATATAAGATAGTATCTCATATTAGTATCCATAAATTTTTAGGGGTAAACAAACAAAATAAACTATATTAATGTCATTATAATCTCATTTTTATGAAATATTAGAAAAACATCAGTGTTAATATTTTGGTACTTTAATAAAAAAACTTTAGACGAGCATCAGTCTTTAAAACAAAGACATTCAGCATCATATTCATCACCACTGCTATCTGCGAGCTTAGGCATATCATTGTCTTCGGAAGTGGAACTAACTTTTGCAAATTTTTTCTTTTTCATATATTTTTTTCTTTGTCTGCGGTTTTTCTTTGACCGTTCATTCTGTGTTTCCTTATTTTCTTTTTCTCGCTTTTTATTCAAGGATTTTACTAAGTCTTGGTGTAAGGCATCTTAGAAGATACCAATCCTTGAGGCTCATCAGGAGGAGATTCATCTACTAAACCGCGTTCTCTGAATTTCCGCTATTGCTTAACACTTCAGTTGGCTCTAATTGGTTTCCAATCAAATACAACTTGTATTCTCCGGATTTGTGTTTTCGTCATTAATCATTATCTCTTTCTCTAGATCCTCTTCATTAATGATTGAAAAGATTTCGTCTATAACAATATGGACATACTTAGATTGCAGGGAAACAAGCCAGTTTTGCGAAAACCATTTACAGAGCTGGTCCCAGGTCTTTGTTTTGATGGGAAGTATCTAAAACAAAAATATGGGGTTCAACCAAATACCTAAAACCATAAAAATAGTTGCTCTTTTTGAGTACCACAATATGAGTTATCTAATTTTAGGAACCCCACCATATCTCATATTAGGAAAGCAACAATTTTACTAAATAGATGCCTTTTATTTTTTGTTTCAAAAAGAAAACACATTAAAACTGCATTTACATCTTAAAATTGATCATATAAGTTACAAACCAAATATATATTAAGAGTTTTTAACGTAATTATAGAGTTGTTACATACTTTGTGAAGATTTGATGAAAAAAATTTGGTTTTACGATAATTGAATAACGTACATGGACACGTTCTTCGATTGCCGGTGGCCGGCATGCATTGGCAGACGTTTAGCGGTGTTGTTGTGTAGTGTCGAGTGACACTAGCACCAAATGGCTGATGTGAATAGTTTGACCAATACCTTGCTATCTCATATTAAGCACCTATCTCATAATAGGCATCCTTACCCTACACATGCACAGTAGGATAAACAGACAGCCTGACAGCCTGCGGCCGCTGCGCAAAGAGGCGCGGGTTCGATCCTCGAGCAATGCCAATATTTGTATGTATGAATATGAATATTTGCACTGATCTGGTCGTGCCTCGGAAAGCATGTTAAGCCGTGGGCCCCGGTTGCCATATGAACATCTAATGTCAGTCGTAACGGGTTGTTGGTGTCCTAAAAAGTCCAACAATTGGTCTAACTGCAATGCTTCGATATCGCCTCGGGTTCTGAAGGTCAGGCGGCAGTCGCTTTACTGAAAATATCGAAGTTTAGCCAAAATAAGCAGTTAGATTGATAAAGCGGACCACGGAGTCCAAAGCTGAAAAAGCTTCGTATGCGATTGGGATTAAAGCTGAGATGATGATGACACAGTAGGATAAATAAGTGTATTTTGCTGTAACGATCATATTGCCGGGTCGGTCACGCTCAGGCGAATTTAATGCTTTTTCTCCTTACAACAAAAGTGCTCAACTACGCTAAAGAAATTTTCACTTCAAAAATACCAAAACCACTCCTATACAGTATTAACGCCAACAAAACGACACTTTGATGTAAAATCAACTGTATGAAGCATCCACATCCGTTGAATACATTCGACGCTCCTAATCAAGATAATTAAGGGCTGTGCAAAACAAAAGTCGCATTCACAGGCGTGACGTCATACGGAGTGGACTTACAATGACGCGACGGGGCGTCGCGGCGCGCTTGCCCACATTACACCAGGGTCATAGGGTTGGCGCGAGGGAATTACGTGTGGTGACGTCATACTTGATTAGGGATGTGGATTGGGTTTATAATGTGGCTGTGTATGTTGGTTGGCTCATAAGTTAGAGAATGAAATAACATTTTAGACTAGCTGTTGCCCGCGACTCCGTCCGAGTGTTGATATAAAATAAGCGCCTGTTAAAATAATGGGAGCAATATGTACGTCCGCGTTTGCCCCCGTTTTCGCAATATTTTTTGTTACTGCTCTGCTCCTATTGGTCATAGCGGGATGTTATATAATAGATTTGCATTGATTGATTCTCAGGCTCTAGACTATCTGTGTACCAAATTTTATTACAATCGGTTCAGTAGTTTTGGCGTGAAAGCCGGACAGACAGACAGAGATACTTTCGCATTTATAATGTTAGTATGGATTAGAGTAGTATACACTGTACAAGAGGTATAAAGTTTTTTGACAGTTGGAACTAGTGATTGCAGCAACACACAATACATTGATTGATATTTATGTACGGTTTTATGGTGTCTGTAAAAAGCCTTAATTCAATAAGTTGAGGCAGTTTATATATTTATTTTATTACGCATTTTAAAGTTAACGTTTACATAATCAGCACCCTAATTGCATATCACACTGTCCACTGCTCCATATGTTCCAAAAATATGTCGCTTCAACAAACGAAATAACACAATGAATGTTGTTGGACTCTCAAAATGAAATCCATAGCTGTTGATAGTGTGTTATGCCGAAAAATACCGAAGTCCTGCGACGAGCCAATGTTGGTGGCATTGAGGCTTATTTAATGCGTCGACAGCTTCGGTGGTGTGGGCACGTATCACGTATGGCGGTCGAAAGGGTGGCGAAGCGCATCTTCTTCTCTGAGCTGGAGGATGGCAAGCGAAAGCATGGCGGACAACTCCTCCGGTTCAAGGATGTCTTAAAACGGCACATGAAGAGGTGCAATATAGAACCCTCTGAATGGGAGCGTTTGGCAGCAAAACGGCCAGAATGGCGCAGAATGGTGTACGGACAAGTTCGCGAGTTTGAGGAGCAGCGCAAAGCTGACCTCGATGCCAAACGCGACCAATTAAAGGCCCGCCCACCTGCTGCCATCACATACAACTACGTCGACGGCGTGCTTACGTGCCCTCAGTGTGCACGAAGTTTCGCCGCCAAGATAGGCTACTTATGCCATCTTCGGGCGCATGAGCGCCAAATCATCGGCTAGGAGTCGAAGTGGTCGCCGTGGCCGAAATCGGTCGAAACATCATCATCATGCAATTGCTCTTCGGGAATATATTGGTTTTAAGACGGTTGGCAAATAATGGTTAACCTGATGAACAGGGTATAGATACATTTGTAGTCCATTGGTCTTCTTCCTATTTGGAGCATGAGCAATGGTAGCGTCGACAATGTGCGCGGGAGCATCCCTGAGACACACATTCCTATATTTTCAAAATATCTATTTTTTTATGTATTATGTGCCGTAGGTCTACCTACATACGTGGGAAGACGTGAGTGTATTTATGTTAAACCTATTTTTTATTCTATTGTTCTTTTATTGGCCAATCAATAATTATTGTTTATATTAAATATTTAAATTAATCAACTACCAGAATCTAAGGTTAGTGTAAAAAAGAATATTTATAGGTCAGCACTGACACAGCCTCATTTCTCCCTCTTCTGAAGACGTTGTGCCAGTAACCACTGAGAGACCGTGACGTTTGCAGTTTTAACTTACTTTAGAACTTTATTCTCGAACGATTGTTCAGGTTCTGCTTCTTCTTCTTCAGCCTTTAGAGGATCACTACTGGACAAAGGCCTCTCCCAAGCTTTTATTGCATTTGGGGAGTTCACCATAATTATCACGCTTGGCAGGCGGGTTGGGGATCGCAGTAACTTGATATTCCGCAGGAGAAGCGCTGCTGCCCGCTTCCCTGGTGAAAGTTGTTGCGGTTATCTGAAAGAAAACATAGGTTAGGTATGTTATGAGCACTAAAAATCTTAATAATTAGCAGCACCAACCCTAACCACCAGCTCATACAAGGATATGAACCTCACTAGTCACAGTACCCAACACCACACACATGGAACCAGTGACATTAGGGGTGTCAGCGTATCCGCGTGCTCGTAGTTTTGTTGGTGGCCAGCGGCGCGGAAACTGCGCGGGCATTGTGACAACCCTTGGGAGGGGCACCCGCCCCGACCGAGAATTTATTTGAAAAAAAAAAAAATGATTCGGGCATTATTATTATAGTTTTTTTTTTTGTATAATAGAATGTATCACTTTAAGTATTATATATTTTGAAGTGTCATGCTATAAAATCTAAATACCTACCTATTTGTAGGGATAAATGAAGTTAGATTAGGATGACTGCTAGCTACGTTCCGTTGTTTCACCCGCTTACGTTTCGGCCGGTGGGATTATCGGGATAAAAGTCATCACCAGCTCAGCGTTAATCTCAGTCGCATCCGAAGTTTTTTTAGCTTTGTAGTCTGGGGTCCGCTTTACCAGGCTAACTGTTGATTTTGAATAAACTTCAATATTTTTCGTGAAGCGACTGCCGTCTGATCTCCACAACCCGAAGGCGATATCGAAGCATTGCAGTTAGACCAATTGGGTTGTGTTCTAAAAAATAATTTAATGTCCATCAGAAAGATTTATAAAAAAATATTGAACACGTATTTTTTATTTTTTCTTTCATTTAAATACTTAGGAAATATATTGATTTGAAATGTCGCATGACGTCACGCCGTGGTACAAAATATACCACGCTGTGACGTAATTAGCCCCCGCTCCGTAACTTCAATACGCTATAACTCAGTAGTTTTTGTTAATTTCGACAAAATAAAAAATAGGGGTCTTAATTTTTTTAAACTGCTAATATGGCTAAACTTCGACATTTACATTTCGACATTTTTTTTTTTTATTATCTATAAGACTGATTAATTATTTTTTGATTTTCATACCTTGGACTCCTCCCTATTGTTGGACTTTTTATGGTTCCAACAACCCGCAACGACTGCCACTAGATGTTCTATGGCAACCGGGACCATGGCTTAACGTGCTTTCCGAAGCACGACCAGACCAGTGCAAATATTCATATTCATGCATAAAAATATTTGGAATCTACCACGCGGGTCCAGGACGGGTTGGTAGATGTCACATGGTCCTCGAGATATTTACCGTTACAGTTTTGAAAGCAGTGATGATGAAATAATTTACACATAGTAAAGCGCTTGACGAGGTTCTAACCTACGACCAAAAACTTGTAACTCGCGGCCGATACCACTAGGCTACCGCTGCTTTCACTTAAATACTAAGCAGTAGAAGTTAAATAGGAGAAATTGAAATTTGATTGCCTTTCGTCGTATAGGTACCTACTTTACAAATATACAATACGTAAAGAAAACCCCGTCTGACCCATAAGGATAATAAAGGTAACATCATACAGGTACATGACCAAATAAAATATGAAATTTTACTTAATCATCATAGTAACAATACTATTGATTTTTGAAATAATCTTTTTTTTCCGCCAATTAATTTCAACTTCCCCATAATTTGGTATTTTTTTAAAAAGTGTCAACATCATTTTTGACGGTATTATTATGAGCGATGAAACCGCGTGCCGCGTACCCTGCCCCCTTTCGCCCGCGCATGTATTGCCTATCGCACATATTGTATTAAGTTACTTCGTTTTGCGAAATAATATTTATTTAAGTTTAGCCCAGCTTTATTGGCATTAGTAGAATCAGTTATCGATACCTAGCAATACCTTCACGGATCGGACAGAGTTTTCTTTTCATATTGTACATGTACCGGATTTTTTTAACGGTTATTCTGACAGATGCCGCTAGCCGTCAGTATGGAATAAAATAATTTTACAATATAAATCTATTTATTCTACTGTCATTAACCTTAAAAAAAACTACTCATTTACATTCTGACTAAATAATAATGTCATACATAGTACCTATTGTAGCTCTATGAATAGGTATGTCAAAGGAGATGTTTCATTTTGGGCCACAACTATGCACGCAAGCGGACCCCAGACTCCAAAGCTGAGAAAGCTGCGGTTGCGACTGGGATTAACGCTGAGATGATGATGATGATGACTATGCACGCTATATAAATAAAAAGGAAAAAATTAGAAGATTGTCATAAAAATACTACTAAATTAATTTAAATACAAATACAAGTAATATATACTTAATTATTTGAAACGTTTTTAGTGAGATGACACTTTTTATGACGTTTGATTGGCGACTTTGACAGTTCTACCACATTACCATTAAGTGTACAATGTGCTGGCCCAGGCTCCATACATTTCTGAAACATCTCCTTTCATACATGATAAAGAGCATTTGCGGCGTGCATTGCTTTCCTTAATTCATCAAAAGAAAATGCCATTCAAAGTCATCATTTGCTGGTAGAAACTTACGGAGAACTTGCTCCAAAATTATTTAAAGTGGGGATTTTGATTTAACAGACGGTAGATGTTCGGGTAGATTAAAAAAATTCTGGGCGCAGAATTGCAGGAGTTATTGGACGAAGACCAAAACCAAACTCAAAAACAATTGGCAGAACGGTTCAGTGTGGCACACGAACCGATTAGCGACTGCTTCATTTTACATTTTAGACATCTCCTATGTACTCACTATTATTTTTAACCCTCTTTACTCTGCTCATACTATTCATACTCCAGCATCTGTTTCTGGGCACGTGACAATGGTAGTGTCGACAATGTGCGCGCTGGCTGGAAGAGCATCTCTTAGCTGATGAGGCCGAGATGAGAGTACCCACCTACCTACCTGCTGCGTCAGACCGCTTTGTATGGGGCTAAAAATGGGTTAAAATGATTGAGGTGACTCTGGTAGGTATAGTTTTGCATTTACCTACTGACAAGACAAGAAAGGATTTAGTTTG
The DNA here is from genome assembly GCA_017933935.1 of Sesamia nonagrioides. NCBI lineage: Eukaryota > Metazoa > Arthropoda > Insecta > Lepidoptera > Noctuidae > Sesamia > Sesamia nonagrioides. The sequence continues at coordinate 957,084 of JADWQK010002354.1, forward strand.
CACTATAATGCCTTTACTGACAGATATTATTTATTTCTCGGACCTTATTTATGTAACAAATTTAATAAACTCCTAAAGATATACAGTATAAACTTAAATAATTAAACTAAAAAACCTGCTAGAAGTATTAAAATTAAATGATTAGCTTAGTAAGTCATATCTACATATTATACTTCTATACTAATATATAAAGCTGAAGAGTTTGTTTGTTTGTTTGAACGCGCTAATCTCAGGAACTGCTGGTTCAATTTGAAAAATTCTTTTTGAGTTGGATAGCCCATTAATCCAGGAAAGCTTTAGGCTATATAACATCGATGCGGATGGATGCGGGCAGCACAAGACCGGTCAGCGTGGAGAGCCTTGGGGGAGGCCTTTGTCCAGCAGTGGACGTCTATAGGCTGAAGAAGAAGAAGAGAAGATATAACATCACGCTGCGATCAATAGGAGCATAACTAACTCCACGCCAACGAAGTCGCTGGCGGCCGCTAGTACTTACTTAATAAATCAGTAGCGGTAGTATATAATTTAAGAATTTAGACAGCTTGCCCTTGCGTAGTCTTAATATTTCATAATATGATTTATCATCATCATATATCATATGTTTATTCTTACATATATTATTATAGCCATCAAATATCCGTCTCGATGATAGCCTGAAACACAGTTTTAAATGAACCTAATTCGGGTGATTCCAGCTTTAGTTTTAGTTCGTAACTTTATAGCTTCATATTATGGATGAGTCGCCAACCCGCATTGAGCAAGCGTGGTGATTACGCTCAATCCTTCTCTGTATGAGAGGAGGCCTGTGCCCAGCAGTGGGACGATAAAAGGTTGATGATGATGATTATGGATGAGTGAGTGTACACACTGAGACTTTTTATTGCTTGTGAGCTATGTATTTTAATAAATTTCATATTTATTTCACGAGCGCTCGTCAATCATCGATTTTGAACCTTATGTCATGTCGATACGTAAGTATTACTTATTTGAAAGACAAATGACGGACGGTCAAGATTCGCAACGACTGGGAGTAGCATTTATGTTAAAAAAAAATAATAACCTACTCGTTACCTTGAGAAGCTCGACCATTTTTTTCGTTGGTTTGTCGCTAGGTAGTAAAAGTTTACGCTTTGAACTAAATATTAGCTCTGTTTATGATAGACAATGGGCCCGATTCCTTTGTTCAGGAGCTAAATTAAATTTTAGTTCAGTGCATATTTTTCTTTCTGCTTCATTATGTAAAGGACAGTCGTGGTGGCCTAGTGGTTAAAACACCAGCCTCTCAAGTATGAGTGTGCGGGTTCGATTCCAGGTCAGGCAAGTACCAATGTAAATTTTCTAAAGTTATATGTACTTTCTAAGTATATCTTGGACACCAATGACTGAAGCTGAAAGCTGAAACCTGGACTTTAAGTCTGAAATCGCCAACCCGCATTGAGCAAGCGTGGTGATTACGCTCAATCCTTCTCTGTATGAGAGGAGACCTGTGCCCAGCAGTGGGACGATAAAATAAAAAAAAAGTTTGATAATAGTTACTTACCTACATACCTACCACAGGGTTATAACCATTGCATAATAGTTATTTGTTATACAAGAGTGCAAAGTTGCTTTTTAACCGCGTGTTCAATTTTGATGACCGAGCAAGCGAAGGATTCTAAAATTGAATCACGAGCGCAGTGAGTGATTCAAAATTAGCATCCTGAGCGTTAGCTAGGGAATCAAAAGGACACGAGGTGAAAAATCTTTGCACTCGAGTGCAACACGTAACTTTTCATTCCACCTCAGCGAGGAAATGACTAAATGCAATAAAAAATGTTTACAATCACAAGATAGGTACACTTTTATTTCAGTTTAGGTATTAATTACTACATTATGACAGGTAAGTATTACAGAATAATCTTTAAATTATAATAAAATAATACTAAAGTATAATTAAGAAAATTTTAAAGTAACGTTGCAACAGTTATTTAAATTGAGTGTAATATTTTTGTTTGGTACTGTAATATTGGTGTTAGTCACTTGTGTACTGTTTTTCGGTAAACTGTCTGTCATACTTAATAGTTGTACCGATTCATCGGATTCCCTTGGCGTGAATGTTGGAGAGAGAGGGAGATGGTTAGGTGTTTCATAACGGCTTATTTTTGATGTAGAAGGGCCAGTCCAAGTTTCCGATTGAGGCTCTTTCAGTGTAATGGCTCCTACGATGCCTTCACATATTTTAGACTTATTTTGGATGGAATCCTCTATGTATCCCTCTACAACTGCATTGGTCTTCCAGCCTCCGTGGCGCTTAAGGGACAAGAGATCAGCTCCGGAATCAGCCAAAAGTGTGGCTGAAGTTCGTCGGAAACAATGACCCGTGTACAACAGGGGTTCTGGAAGTTCAAGAAATGTTGCTATTTCTCGTGGGATACTGCCAATTTTATTAGTACCCATAGGCTGTCTAACACACTTTCCATTGCGATACTGTAGAAAAAAATGATTGATTGGAGTGTTAGGCGGCCGTAAGGCTTGATATTTCTCAACAATCGTTACGTATTCCTTGCGAATGACAAAGTTGCGGTCTCTTTTTGTCTTTGTATTAGGTAAATTAATTAATAGTAAGTCATCTGAATGTTTCTCAATGTTTTTGACATTAAGTTGTGTTAGTCCATTAGTTCGACATGCTCCGTTTATTCCAATAATAAGAACAACCTGCAATGTAAAGAGTATTGTAGTAGATAAATGAATAAAATTTATATGAACGCATAATTATGCCTATCAACATTTACTAAGTATACTATTTAATTGAGATTAATATATGTACTTAAGTAGATACTGAATGTGCAACTGACTTACTTTTGCCGCCAAATATACGGAATCGGGTGCTTCGTTAAGAAACTTTTCAATATCAGATACTGTGAAAACCTTCGATTTTTTTGGATGATGATCAGATGAGGCTCTTTTTAAAAATGCTACTAATTTAGGATAGGTATCGATATGTATGTCTTTTTTCACCTTTATTGTTGCTTTTAGCATCGAATACGTACTCCATAGAGTGCTTGCTTTCTTGTTCTCGGATAATTCTATAAAATATGCCAGCAAAACGTTTTCTGAGAAAGTTTTGGCTCCTTTTGCTAGTCGCCACATGTTGAACATATCGTACTGTTTTAAATACTTCTCGCGTGATTGTTGAGGTAGAAAGCTCATTTGCGCATTATTAACAGTTTCAGTCAATTCTGTTGGCGTCAAACAAACTTCCTCGTCGCTATACTCTGTTTTTTAATCTCGTAGACTAAATTGACACATGCAAATGTCAAATTTACATTATTAATTTTGTATTATTACGTTTTTAATAAGTACCTACACATTATTTCAGGATAACTTATTGTAAAAAAACGATACTTGATTTTATGAACGCTAAGTTTCGGCACTATTTAAGAATTGCAATAAACTGCCAACACTCGTAATGTCAGTTTAGTCTACGAGATTAAAAAATAGAGTATAGAATCACTCATTTTAGTTTTTCACTTGTTTTCAAGTTTCTTTTTTTTAATAAAAGGTTTAACAATGACGTGAAAAAATGCCGCGTAAAGAACCGCGTACAAAGAAAATTGAAAAAAGAACACCAAGAAGGTTCCGAGTCTGAGTTTTTAACAAATTAAAAAAAAGTTGTATGATATATTCGGCACCATAGAGGTAACAGTAAATAGGTTTAATGTTTTTTTTAATTTACAAACTTAGTGCACACGATGTTCTAAATTCAATTTACTTTATCCTCTAGAGAATAAAAACGGCTTTTCCAGTCAGATATTGAAGATTAAAAAGACTCTTTCCGAGATGGTGGGATGAAAATTTATTTAATCTATTTTGTGGTTATAACGGATCGTAGGTATGACTGTAGGTAACAAAGTTTTAACAACTTGGTTTTCCTCTTTGACACTCGTGTGAAAAGATGGCGAGTCTTGTTATTGGAATTAAACTTTTTTTTCTTTATTTTTATCCAGAAATTACTCTTTTTTTTACCATAAAATAGCTCTCGAAACTAACAAAGCTTAAAAATAAACAATCACAATTCTCAGTCTCAACAGATCTATTTAACGATATAAGAACGCGTCCCGTTCAATAAAATGCCAAAAAAATCGATTACTCACTTTAATAAAAATCGTAAAGGGGAGATCGGGGAGCGACGCAGCAGTTAAAAAGCGCGGATGCGAACATTTGTAGCAATAATTTGGCCCGCAAGCCCATGGGGTGAGCCGCGGCTGGCGTTGAAAGAATGATACATCATCAGACCAATAATAAATCACACATGATTCAATTAGAAAAATACGGCGGGTGTGAACGAAAAACGTCGGGTTTTGTCGCAGTTCGGGCACATTTGTAGGGTAATTTGACGTTTTGTATTGCATCATCAATCAAATGCAATTAACAATGACTGCTTTTGAAGTGGCGTGCTATAAAATTGTTGGTGAACTATTATGATATCAAATTCTAAAAGTTTCTATTTACGTGAAGGTTTTATAGAAATAACAAAAGTAATTTGCGACTTTATTTTGAATGCTTTACTTGATATTTTAGACATGGTTTTCTGTTAAACCAAATACGATGATCAATGCTGTGAAATATCGACTGCTGCACTGCGTGCCGCGGATTCGATTCCCGCACGGAACAAATATTTTTATGGTAGTTGTTCCGGGTCTGGCTGTTTGTTTATGTGGGTTAAAATGTTTGTATACATACCCATCATACATAAGTAATTCCTTGTGTGCGGCAACGTAGTTTTTACATGCGTTTTTTTATTAGCTTCACTTGTATGTTATGTGCTTACTTGCTTGCTTGTTTGTTTGCTTGTTTGTTTGTTTGTCCGTCTCTAACTCTTTGGTCTACGAGTGAGCGGCTCATGACTGTAAAATGTCCCACCGTTTTCAATACGTTCCTTCGTTCGTTCCTTTTTTTAAAAAGAATATCGAACTTAAAAGTTGAAAATAAATATAGTTTAAAAAATATTTTTTAAAAAATCGTGAGGCGCTTAATATACAAAAATTATGGCACAAAGCGCCTCACGCTTTTTAAAAAAATATTTTTAACTTGTTATTTTGATATTTTTTAAAAGCATGTTTTTTAGTTTTTTTAAACTTCATTTATTTAAAATAATAACACATGGGCGTACCGAGGGGGGAGGGAGGAGGGGGGGGGGGCACGGTGATGCTGCTACATAAATATCATACAATACATACATATCTAGCGAATTATATCCATAACGAAACCTCTCGTCCGATCTAATCAGTTTATTAATGTCAACAGATAAAGCTAAATGATTGTATTTACTTTTAGAGTTAATAACAGATAAATGTATAAGCTCTCACTTAATGCCAAAACAAAGAAAAAAGAAAAATCAGTGTGCTGGACAAATATTTTTAATGTTTCCATCAAAGTCAAACATTAATACCGTCGGGTTAACACATGAGCTTTCGGCGCACTCAATAACTCATTGGCGAAATATAAAAGTGTCGGGGGAGTGGGCGCGGTGAGGCCGTGTCACGTGCCAGTAATGAGTTCCACTCGGCCCCAGCCTCCCCGACACGTTACTATGGAATTTCGCACATACAATGCATACTTCTGATTATTTGGATTTATGATGTCACATTTTTTACTCGGATGGTATGCGAGGCACTTCATTGGATAATTTTTATTTTTTTCATTTTATCACGCTTTTATTACCAGTTGTATGCATGTTTGTTTGTCACCAACACCTTTGGACTCGATTTTGACCCACTTTACTTTTTTAATAATATTATTTTATATTCAAATATTTGTCTACTAGCTTTCCGCCCGCGGCTTCGCCCGCGTGGTGTTCGGTTATATCGCGCTTCTTAGATTTCCCTATTATTTAATCTAGACTTCTAACTTTACGTCTGCAAAATTTCAAAGCAATCGGTTTAGTAGTTACGGCGTGAAAGCTGAACAAACGAACAAACAAATTCACTTTCCTATTTATAATATTAGTAAGGTGCAGCACACATTTGTATAAACAGACATGAAAACGGAACAGAAAAAAGGTACAGAGGTGATGCTTACGTAACATAACCAGCCTATAATGTTCCCACTATTAGGAGAGGCCTCCTCTCGGTGAGAGGGAGTGAGCCGTAATCTACATGCCGGTTTCCTCACGTTATGAAATGAAATGAAATGAAATCGTTTATTAAGCAAGTAGGATCACTGATCACTTTTACACGTCATGTTTATTTTTTATTTTATTTTTTTAACTAGATGAAGCCGGCATTTCCTAACTGACTACCTCTGAGAAGAAATAGCCGTTGTTTTCCTTCACCGTTTTGAGAGCAGTGGTGATGAAATAATTTAAGTCCACAAAGTAATGCGCCTACCTACAACTACTAAGTCACGGCCGACACATATTTAGGTGATGCTTCATCATCGACCTTTTTTTTATCGTCCTACTGCAGGGCACAGGTCTCCTCTTATACGGAGAAGGATTGAGCGTAATCACCACGCTTGCTCAATGCGGGTTGGCGATTTCAGACTGAAAGCCCAGGTTTCCTCAAGATGTTTCCTTCACTTTCAGTCATTGGTGTCCAAGATATACTTAGAAAGTACATATAACTTTAGAAAAGTTGCATTGGTACTTGCCTGACCTGGAATGGAACCCGCGCAGTCACACTTGAGAGGCTAGGCCACCACGACTTCGGTAAGATGATGCTTATTTTATATGAATGTCTTCTAGTATAAGCTAGATAGGACAAAAATATAGAAATGTAGAAACCCATTCTTTTGTAAATTCATTTAACCTTATCTAGGCTAGGTTAATCAAAGTATATAAAATACCTCACCACGACTGTCAGCGCTCTTATTGTCTAATTTATAAAGCAATGAAAATGTAAAGGAATCCTATTGTCCTGAAACAGAGGCCATTATGATACTCCACAGACAAATTAGAAGTGAGCACGTGATCATGACGCGACAGCAAATCATGGCGACTAAAAATATTTACGCCAGGCGCTAACCAATAGGGATGTTTCGTGATCATGACGCGACAGCAATTCATGGCGACTAAAAATATTTACGTCAGGCGCTAACCAATAGGTATGAAAATCAAAAAAATAATTAGTCCGTCTATCCATACTAATATTATAAATGCGAAAGTAACTCTGTCTGTCTGTCTATCTGTCTGTCCGGCTGTCTGTCTGTTACGATTTCCCGCTTAAACCTCTCAACCGATTTTATATGAAATTTGGCACAGACAATCTTTAGACCCTGAGAAAGAACATAGGCTCCCTTTTATACCGGAAAAATTTCATGTTCCCGAGGGAAATCTAAAAAGCGCGATATAACCGACCTCCACGCGGGCGAAGCCGCGGGCGGAAAGCTAGTAATATTATAAATGCGAAAGTAACTCTGTCTGTCTGTCTGTTACGCTTTCCCGCTTAAACCTCTTAACCGATTTTGATGAAATTTGGCACAGACAATCTTTAGACCCTGAGAAAGAACATAGGCTACCTTTTATCCCGGACATACTAATATTATAAATGCGAAAGTAACTCTGTCTGTCTGTCTGTCGGTCTGTCTGTCTGTCTGTCTGTCTGTCTGTCTGTCTGTTACGCTTTCCCGCTTAAACCTCTCAACCGATCTTGATGAAATTTGGCACAGACAATCTTTGGACCCTGAGAAAGAACATAGGCTACCTTTTATCCCGGAAAAATTTGATGTTCCCGAGGGAAATCTAAAAAGCGCGATATAACCGAACTCCACGCGGGCGAAGCCGCGGGCGGAAAGCTAGTCCATACTAATATTATAAATGCGAAAGTAACTCTGTCTGTCTGTCTGTCTGTCTGTCGGTCTGTCTGTCTGTCTGTCTGTTACGCTTTCCCGCTTAAACATCTCACCCGATTTTGATGAAATTTGGCACAGACAATCTTTAGACCCTGAGAAAGAACATAGGCTACCTTTTATCCCGGAAAAATTTGATATTCCCGAGGGAAATCTAAAAAGCGCGTTATAACCGAACACCAGGCGGACGAAGACGCGGGCGGAAAGCACACAATCTTTAGACCCCGAGAAAGGACATAGGCTACATTTTATCCCGGAAAAATTTGATATTCCCGAGGGAAATCTAAAAAGCGCGATATAACCGAACTCCACGCGGGCGAAGCCGCGGGCGGAAAGCTAGTCCATACTAATATTATAAATGCGAAAGTAACTCTGTCTGTCTGTCTGTCTGTCTGTCGGTCTGTCTGTCTGTCTGTCTGTTACGCTTTCCCGCTTAAACATCTCACCCGATTTTGATGAAATTTGGCACAGACAATCTTTAGACCCTGAGAAAGAACATAGGCTACCTTTTATCCCGGAAAAATTTGATATTCCCGAGGGAAATCGAAAAAGCGCGATATAACCGAACTCCACGCGGGCGAAGCCGCGGGCGGAAAGCTAGTAATATTATAAATGCGAAAGTAACTCTGTCTGTCTGTCTGTCTGTCTGTTACGCTTTCCCGCTTAAACCTCTTAACCGATTTTGATGAAATTTGGCACAGACAATCTTTAGACCCTGAGAAAGAACATAGGCTACCTTTTATCCCGGAAAAAATTGATGTTCCCGAGGGAAATCTAAAAAGCGCGATATAACCGAAATCCACGCGGACGAAGCCGCGGGCGGAAAGCTAGTAGTTAATAAAAAAAATTAAGACTTTTATTTTTTATTTTCTTGAAATTACCAAAAACTACTGAGATAGAGCGTATTAAAGTCACGGAGTGGGGGCTATTGACGTCATGCGACATTTCAAACCAATATATCTTCCTAAGTATTTGAATAAAAGAAAAAATAAAAAATACGTGTTCAATATTTTTTATATAAGTATCTATCTGATGGACATTAAATTATTTTTTTAGGACACAATCTAATTTGACAGGAGTAAACTATTAGTTTACTCCTGTCAAATTGTTGTGTCCTAAAAAAATTATTACAACCCATTGATAAAATATTAAACTAAGGTAGATAAGTCACTAGCGCACTAAAAATGAAGCGTACAAAAGGAGGTAAGTCCAGTATCTCGCTTTAGTCACTCTCGATACACTCGTAAAAACAAACGACAAACACTAACAGCGCAAACGACAAACACTTGCCATCTTTTTCTTCTCTATGCTTTAAATTGCGCCCCATCTCATTCACACTGTACCAACGTGTGAAATGTACGCAGAATAAAAAATTTGCATGTGTGTGCTGTTGCTCCGATCGACACATTTATTTTGGTTAATTTGTTAGAGCATATCATATCTGTATAATATTATATCAATGTTACAACCACAAAATACGCACCTATTAGGTATGTATTTTCTGTTTTTCATTTCTAAAAGAACAAGATGCATTGAACTCAATAGTGCCAATAAGCTTATGACATCATACTTCTTCATAGCCAATGATATTCAGTCATGAAATTAACAAAAAATTACATCAGGAAAATTTAATTTTGCAAATGCAAACAAAACAACAGCCCATTGTGTCAGATTTTCTTTTTTGACATATCACTCTGATTGAGCTAGCCCCAAAGTAAGTTGGAAACTTGTGTTATGGGATACTAACTCAACGATACTATATTTATAATAGATACATATACAACGTGTAACAAAAAGGGCATATACATACCAAGGGCATGGCATCTTTAGATTATATCAAACGATATCGGAAGGGTTTCAACTCAAAATAAAATACCCAAAAAATTGGTACCATATTTCGGTTTCGTGTGTTTCTTAAAATCAAATCATAATAAACGTGGCAGCACACTACATACGTAAATAACTACTCCTACTAATCCGATAAATGTCTTAAATATCTCTGTGGGACTAGTATGATAGTAGCCTATCACAGGTTGTGTTTTTCCTCATAACTTCCTAACATAAAGAGATAGGATTAAAAAACCCTTCCAATATCGTTTGATATCATGTAAAGATGCCATGCCTCTGTTATGTATATACCCTTTATGTTACACGTTGTATAGATAAACATCCAAGACCCAGGCCAACCAGAAAAAGGTCGTTTTCCATCATGACCTGGCCGGGGATCGAACTCGGGGCCTCCACGTCGCAGGCAGGCGTGTTGACCGCTGCGCCACGGAGGACGACAATAAAACGATGTTTATAATTGTTACATACATTAATAGTAAATATATTTATGTATTGTAATTTAATATTATATTTTTTTTTGTGTATTCTGTGGAAAATGTTGTTGGTTACACATTTGCTCATATATTTTTGTATTACTCTCTATTAAATATAATGTGACACTGTTTGTTTTCCCAAATAAATAAAATAAAAATAATTTAAATAGTGTACATAATATAGAAATAATAATAGGCACCTGGATCAAGGGCTTGATTCAGGAAGCGGTACTTCTGGATACGGCTCTCATTGTCAGGAGGTTCCTCTGTCTAGAGCCCTGACCGCCGGTAGCTTAGACCCTGCTCCCGATACTGTTGGGCTATTATTTTTTATTTTTTTAGTGCATTTATATTTCTATATCTATACTCTATACTAATATATAAAGCTAAAGAGTTTGTTTGTATGTTTGTTTGTTTGGGGAAAAAGGGAGGCTATATAACATCACGCTGTGACCAACAGGAGCGGAGCATAACTAACTCCACGCGAACGAAGTCGCTGGCGGCAGCTAGTGTTATATATATTTAAAAATGCAATTTCTACCGGCAATTAATAATAATTAGTTTGTTTTAATAATTAATTCATTTGTAATTTCTTTAATTTTTACCGCGTGCATCGAGGGACTGGAACAATTTGCCAGTGGCGGTGTTTCCGTCGGACTTCAATTTGAGTGTCTTCAAGGCTAGAGTGAATAGGCTCTTAATAAACTAGTGCGCTTTACCATCAACGATTGCGTCACTGCTTACCATCAGGCGGGATGTGCTGGTTTATATGTAAATTTATATATAAAAAAATAAGATAAAATACAGAGAATATAATAATACGAAAGGAGAAAACAAAAATACCATCAGAAAATAATTATGAAATTATCGGATTTAGAAATAATAAGAGACTTCCTTTTCAACAAAATGGTCTTAAAATTCACTTCCTGCAACCATTGTTCGGCACCCTTCACCTGTAAGGCTGTACACACATCGCCGCGGGCGCTTACCGGATTTACTTTATTTGCACAATACTTGCCGCCAGCTCGATAGTTAGTGATTGTAGAGTTAGGAGTCAATTAGATTAGGCATGAGGAATTATTTTCATAGTTGAAATATATTTTTATAGTGTTATGTACACACAACAGCACATTAAGCTACTACAATCTGTCAGATTACTTTATTAGCTTTTCACCTATAAATATAAAGACTTACGGCTCAAGGTTTTTATATTATATTGGGAATATTGGACAGTTTTGAGTAGCATGACCTCCTGTCGTCCGTACAGTATATCTAGACGTTGTCACCGAAATTTGCTGAGCGTATTCAATTCCTAGGTCAAGGTTATGGTTTTTAGGTTAGGCACGTGTTTTTTTTCCGTACGTCACATAACTAAATATACCTAAAGTAAAAAATGTAGCTATACAAAGTTGGAGTTAATTAGGTATGTGATCATTGGCTAAACCAACAATTGTAAATTTTGCCAGTATTTCATCATTCGTTGTTATTGGCGAAATATTTTTAATAATTGGTTGAGTTAACTACGGATTAAAGCTAAAACTATGGATTTATTATACCAAACATTAAAATACTAAAAAAAAAAAGAAAAAAAAATCATTATCCTACCTTCCACAATCTTCCAATAAAATAATAATATTATTAATAATTGATTTATAAGCCGCTAAAACTTCAATAAAAAACCTTCACTATACTATCTTATTTTTAACTTTTTTTAAACACTTTTCATTTTATCTGTTCTATACTTTAAGCCGCTAAATCTTTAATTAGAAACCTTCACTAAACTATCTTATTTTTAATTTTTTTAAGCACTTTTCATTTTGTGTATTCTATACTTTCCTAGCCCTACATCCGGAACGGTTTCCCTTAAAATTCAAGTGGCCAATTACGGAGCTGCGTTTGGTCTCCATACGCGCGTACTCAAGGACCATCCACACTTTTATGTGAGCTCAACGTTTAGCAACATTGCGGACCAATAACTCAACAACACAGCAGGACCGTTTCAAGTACGAAATTGATTTTGAACTTTTGAATGTGCAACGTATTATGTACGACACCTCTTCAGCACTAAAAGTTTTTCTGAGTAAGTAATTACATTAATGTATTTTAAAGTGAGCTGCATTTGAGAACTTAATTATTGGTTCTTTGGTGCGTATTTAATGCAAAAAAAAAATACGAAACCTTCTTTAAAAAAAAAAAAACTCTATTCTTCAGATCATCATCAATCTTTTTATCGTTCCACTGCTGGGCACAGGTCTCCTCTCATTCAGAGAAGGATTGAGCGTAATCACCACGCTTGCTCAATGCGGGTGGGCAATTTCAGACTTAAGTCCAGGTTTCCTCAAGATGTTTTCCTTCACTTTCAGTCATTGGTGTCCAAGATATACTTAGAAAGTGTATGTCGTGGTGGTCTAGTGGTTATTGAGAGCAGTGGTGATGAAATAATTTAAGTCCACAAAGTAATGCGCCTACCTACAACTTCTAAGTCACGGCCGACACATATTTAGGTGTTGCTTCATCATCGACCTTTTTTTTTATCGTCCCACTGCTGGGTACAGGTCTCCTCTCATACAGAGAAGGATTGAGCGTAATCACCACGCTTGCTCAATGCGAGTTGGCGATTTCAGACTTATAAAGTCCAGGTTTCCTCAAGATGTTTTCCTTCACCTTCAGTCATTGGTGTCCAAGATATACTTACTTACCTGATACTCAATTCACAAAAATCAGAAATTCTTTTAGCGTTGGATAGCCCGTTAACCCAGGAAGGCTCTAGGCTATATAATATCACGCTGCGACCAATAGGAGCGGAGCATAACTAACTCCACGCGAACGAAGTCGCTGGCGGCCGCTAGTACCTACGATATATGACTGACTGCCTATCTGACATCAATTCCTCAGTCACTGTCTGGATTGGTTCATGGATGGTCACCCATCCATGAAGTAACCTCAGCAAACATAGCTTAACCTTCGGTTGACTCATACGTCTGTTATTTTTTAGGCCACTGAGTCAAATCCACCAAAAGTAGATAATCTATAAGTACTTAATTATGAAGCTGAAAAGTTTGTTTGTTTGAACGCGCTAATTTTTGCGCGCGGTCGCTAGTAATTAATAAAACTAATTTTCAAACCAAATTGAAGAAAGGCGTAACCTCATTTAAATACCCCACAACTGGCATACCTACAAGTTAAAGACCGTTTAAAAGTTTTTAACCCTTCACTGAACCAAAAGAAACATTTGTAGGCAATTAGGCGATCGTTATTGTTGAGAATCGAACCCTCAACCCAGCAGTCGTCGGCCGTGCCTACTTCCGTGCAACGATTATGTTGTAACTTAAGCTTCGAACATATGTTACAAGATGATTAACTAAAATGTTTGTGGATTTCTTTTGGTCAATTGAGGTTTTATTCAAAACCTACTTTAAATCAAAACTAAAGCTTTGTAAAGATTCGTATAGTATTTAAGAGACCATAGCCAATACTGGGTACGGCCGTGTGCATGCCTAGTGTTGCACAACCCCGTCCTATTTCAAGTTGTACAAATATCAACTTTATTTTAATGACGTTTAAGTTGATTTTGTACCGCAAACTGAACTTTATTGCGAAGAAATTATAGTTATTTTTTCATTTATACATATTTTTTTACGTTTGTGGTGTTAAAATTTTTCTACAGGAAATTTTTAAAAATGAAAAAAAATGAATGAGAATTTTTTTAAATGATCGTTAAAAAATGCGAAAGTAAGTTTGGTTGTTAGGTTTTCACGCCTAAACCACTGAACACGTCATGTTTGGCACTGGCACGGTTGGCGCAGTGGTTAAGCCACTGCTGCGCTGCGTGTCACGAGTTGGATTCGCGCACGGAACAAATATTTTTAAAGCTTACAATTAGTTTTTCCAAATCTGGCCTTTTTTGTAGGTACTTATGTGACTTAAAAAAAAAACTATTCTTCGGGAAATTTTGCATATACGTTGTCAGGAGTACAGAAACGGTAAAAGTCCCTCCTAAATACAGATTACTGAGTAGTCTAGTTAGATGATCAACAATTCACCTAGTAATTGGTTATCCGGACGACAGTCTCATTTTAATCGAAAGTGTCACATATTCCCAACCAACCTTGAGCCTTAATTCTTTAGCGATAGAGTTGAAAATCTAAAAAAGAAATTAGATAGATTATAGTAGCTTGATGTACTGTTGTCCGTACCAACTACCACTTCTAAAACTTTATGTACATAACCTACCAACCTACCTACCCCCAAACCTACCTACCTACAACCCACCAACAACAACACACAACACACCTACAACACACAACCTACCAACCCAACAACCTACCTACAACCACAACCACCACACAACCTACCAACCACAACCTACCTACGGCCGCAAAGAGAGATACGTAACCAGGGTCATTGGATAGATTTGACATTTACTCAGTAAGTAACCAAAAGATGTTTTCAAATAAAATTTAATTTCATAAATAAACTATATAATGCGAACCTTTTTGGAACCTAGCTTAGAGCCTAGAGCTTCTAGAATATTCTAGAAGCTTCCTTTAAAAATATATGACGCACGTTCTTTTGTTATTGACAAGAGTCTGCGTCTCAGTGAACTGAACACCGACTATTTACTAAATTCTTTAAAATCCTAATTGTTTATCATTAGGTATGCCACTATAAACATTGTTTGTATTCTAAGTATATTTTATTCAATCGTCCATTAGTTTCCAGATTTTAACTATCTACCAATATGCGACGGCCTTGGTTACTTATCTCTTTATCTAAATAAAATGTACGTATTATTGTTATACTAATCAGCAATAACTATTATATATGTAATTCCATTCTAATTAACTTAACCAAAAAACTTCAATAATCGCATTCTTAAATAGTACAACTCAATTAACATATTATTTAGCCGTCGATGGATCTATTCACGAAAGCAGAGATCCAGAATTTTTTTCTTCGAGTTACCAAGCGGCATTCTGTCAGCATCCCCTTGAATGTAACAACCCAAAAGTCGGTAAATAGCTAACAATAGGGCCCACAATACACCAATGCCAATGTTTGGCCCAACATAATAGGGAGTCTTAGAAGCCGAGGTTGTATTGTGCGCAAACGCATTGTTTGTGGGATTCAGGCGCTTGCACAAACCGCTCGGTAGCTACTGTCGCGGACTTCAAAGCTCACAATGTTGGGGTACAATATTATTTTTACTACCGTAATTGAGTGTAACTGATAAGACTGCTCTTCTCACACGGGTTGTCAAAGAAATACTTTTGACAATCCCATCCCTAATGTTTGAACTTTCTAAATTTATGACGTGTTTTATTGAGATGTTGTTTTTTAAGTTGATTATGCTCTACTATCGCTTTTTATAGTTCACTCTTATAGTCTGAAGTTGTTTTTTTCGTTATACTTGTCACCTTCTACGTGAGTGAAAATAAAATGGGAGTAGGTACTTTTGTCATAGTGTAGACATTCATTTATTGAAGTGAGGAACATCCAAGCAATACCTTTAATATCTATTGTTGATACCTATCTACGGTATGTCAAGACTAAAATTAGAAATTAATAAATAAACTTTTACTGATGCAAACTGCCCTCCGAATGTTAGGTAGGAGCCGTGATGGTAGATCGGAGTTGGAGATTTACTTTATGTAAATAATTTCATCACCACTGTTCCCGAAACAGTGAAGGAAACCGTCGTGAGGAAGCCGGCATGTCCTAGATTATATAGACCAATAATTTGAAAACATGTGACACCTACCAACCCGCAATAGGCCTGCGTGATTGTGGCTTAGGTATTCTCAGAGAGAGGAGACCTGTTTCCCAACAGCGTGAATATAGGATGCATTTTTAGTCAAAGCTTTTATTCTCTTAGTTCAGATCGGGAATTTTAGCAATAATTGCTGCATGATTTTAACATTGATGCCATCAATATTCTCCCGGTAATTGATATCCCAAATTACTTCATTGGAGTCAAAGCAGGCCAAGTAAGTACGTTTCTGTTATATCAGCCACCCACAAAAAATTTAATTTCCACCAAATACAGTTTACACCTGCAAATACAGTTTGGAATACACTTTGGATTCGGCGGAGAGGCGTGCAAAGAGGCTAACGGCGACCCAAATTTGGTTCAAAACGGTTTCCAAAGCCTGGAATACAAGCGAAGAGTAGCCAGCCTGTCGGTGTTCTATAGGATGCATTTTGGAGAGTGTACAAGGGAATTGCATGACTTAATTCCATCTCCGTTCCATCATCGAAGGACCCGGTACGACGGGTATTCACCCTTACGTTGTGGTCTTTTATAGCGCGTACATCGAGGGACTGGAACAATTTGCCAGCGGCTGCGTTTCATTCTGACTACAATTTCAGTGTCTTCAAGGTTAGAGTGAATACGCTCTTAATAAATTAGCGCGCTTTACGATCAACAATTGCATCACTGGTTCCTATCGGCCAGGATTGCGGTTAAGCACTAGTTTATAATTAATTAAAAATAATTAATTAGTTAATTATTGTTTATAGTTTAGTTAGTTGTCATCCCAACTAAAGGCCTCGTAATTTTTATCAAACTAAACTAATAACTATTTTACCTTCTGTCCTTTTCTGTATTAGAAAGAGAAAGATGCACCAACTTAAATTTAGTTGAGTTTATTAATAAAGGAATATAAAAGGAATCTTACAACATTATTTTTAGCTTATGCGAAACCCGAAACACGTGTCCAGTACTTTTTAGTAAAGAATCTATGTACAAAATTAAAAAATATATTATGAAAAACCACAAAGAAATGAGCTTGCTATTCTACTTGATCGTCCCAACAAAAATATGGTCAAAGATCCGCTCGGGCGGGTGAGCGCAGTGCGTTGACCTCTGGCGTCAGCTGTGGCGCGCGTGCAAGTACTATTATCTATCGTAACCGCTCGGTAAACACACTGCAACAATTTAACATGGTGTAAAAATGATTGGAATCGATTCAGTTGCTTATTATGAACAAACAAAGGATGAGTGAACTGTACTACCTGTACCTCATGCCTTCATCTAGTTAACACTACTACGATCCGGACGAAGCGTCTGGCCTCGTCTTTTATAGCGTACATCTAAGGACTGGATTAATTTGGCTGCAGCGGTAATTATAATTTAAATGTCTTCAGGGCTAGACTGTATGGGCTTATAATAAACTAGTGCGTTTTACCACCAACGATTGCATTACTGCTTACCATCAAGCGGGACTCCAGTCAAGCATTAGTTTATAACATTAAAAAAAGTAATAATATTTATTTTTTGCAGGGGACGTTTTTATGTGTTTCTTGAAAATCAAAATCCTTCAGGTTTCACTTAAACAAAAAATATGGGTGTTTAAAAAAAAACATTGCCCTACACTAGGAATTACTCCTTTATCGTGAGTGTGTTTACAAACATTTACCTACTAACTAACTCACATATACAAACAGCGAGACCCGGAAGAACTATCTGTAGGCCTTACGATTAGGTACCTACTTGTGCCGTGCGGGAATCAAACCAACGACACGTATCACGGCAGTCGATCGCAACCCTTGTCGAAAAATTTACGCTATTGGTAGCTCACTAAGCTAACTTCAACCAGCTTTTTGTGATATTTACATAGGTATATATACAGATAAATTTCCAAACAACAATACAATTGAAGACTAATTAATGTACGGACGACAGCAGGTCTAGCTACCCGAAACTGTCAAATATTCCCAATCAACCTTGAGCCTTAATGCTTTAAGGATAAAGTTCAAAATCTATTAAAGAAATCTGAGAGATTGTAGTAGCTTGAAGTGCTGTCGTCCGTACATATTATGTATGTCACTGATGCTGCTATTAATTAACCTAAGTACGTACCTAGGTACTTAATTATTGAAACTAGATGTTACAAATATTAATACAAATGTTATAATCTACTAAACGAGTTCTAGACATACTTAGTCTAATACTTCGATTCAGTTTGTTTTGAACTTAATTCCAAAAATAAATATAGTTTAAAAAACTAAAAAAACATGCTTTTAAAGAATATCAAACTAAAAAGACAAAAATAATTTTTAAATAAGCGTGAGGCGCTTCGTACCATAATTTTTGTAGGTATATTAAGCGCCTCACGCTTTTTAAAAATTATCTTTGTCTTTTTAGTTTGATATTCTTTAAAAGCATGCTTTTTTAGTTTTATAACTATATTTATTTTCAACTTTTTAGTTCGATATTCTTTTAAAAAAAAAAAAACAAACGAACGAACGTATCAAAAACGGTGGGACATTTTACAGTAATGAGCCGCTTACTCATACCTAGTCCAAAGAGTTAGAGACGGACAAACAAACAAACAAGCAAGCAAGCAAACAAGCAAACAAACAAGTGAAGCTAATAAAAAGCATGTACTTAATATAATGATTTTAATTCAAAATAACAGCTTGGACTTGGGTTTGACGTCCCTTTTTGTAATGATAACTTTAATGGATTGTTGTTCAAATATAAATATGGATCGATAGTTTTAATCTGGGTTTAGATATGTATCTCAACTGCTATCTTCCTTCCTATTCACTCATATTTATCGAGTGAATAGGCTTATTAAACTAGTGCGCTTTACCATCAACGATTGCATCACTGCTTACCATCAGGCGGGATTGCAGTCAAGCACTAGTTTATAATTATTTAAAAAAAAAATAGGTATAAGATCTCGTTTTCTCGTCGTCCAAGATACCACAGTGTCTCAAGACAAGTCTTTGACCAGTGTGTGTTGCCAGTGATGACTTGCGGAACTGAAACATGGTCGCTCACAATGGGCCTCATGCGAAGGCTCAGAGTCACACAAAGGGCAATGGAAAGAGCTATGCTTGGAGTTTCTCTGCGTGATCGAATCAGAAATGAGAAGATCTGCAGAAGAACCAAAGTCACCGACATAGCTCTGCGAGTCGCTAAACTTGTGGCAGTGGGCAGGGCACATAGAACCGATGGCCGATGGGGGCAGTAAGGTCCTGGAGTGGCGGCCACGTACCTACTGGAAGACGCAGCGTAGGGAGGCCCCCAACAAGGTGGATCGATGACCTGGTGAAGGTCGCGGGAAGCCGATGGATGCGGGCAGCAAAAGACCGGTCAGCGTGGAAAGCCTTGGGGGAGGCCTTTGTCCAGCAGTGGACATCTATAGGCTGAAGAAGAAGAAGGTATAAGTTATACCTATAGTTAGACTGATAAAGAATATTACAGGTCTAATCTTTTATAAAGTAAATAAATATCTACCCACTAAATACATCACTATCAATCATCACTAAAACACAAAAATAAATGATACCAAAATATATCAAAATATAAGTATCTAAATCCATGGAGTTTCTTGCCCGTTCTTCTCCATAGGTACCTACCTACTCTTTGGAATGGGCGACTAGCTTCATCTTATTGACTCACCAACCTTCTGACAATTCAAAAGTGCCTGTAACTGGTTTATTTGAAATAAATGCTTTGATTTTGTCTTTTTTTTTTTTAAATCCGAAATTTAGGTATAACCATACCTAATTTGGGCAGCAATTTCGGACTAAAAAGGTAATAAAATAATTACAGAACTCTTTACCTCTATCCTAAACAATAAACTTTCCACATTTACCTACATACCATAATGGTAATCGAACTGCCCACAAATAATGCACGGTAATAAAAATCCATAGGTAGGTATCAACTTTACGATACCTAAAATTGTTTTATTCGCAAAACTTGAAACAATAAAGTGCAAACTTTCTGGCAGGAGCATAAACAATAGAGTCTTCGCCATATTTGGTACAATAGACAAGGCCGCCAAAGGCACCGCCTGTCATAAAAACCATAAGTTTTGGTAAAACAATGGGTTTGTTTTGGGTCTACCTCGTTTAGATAAAAGCAGTAAATATTTATGTTTGGTAAAAAGAGTTTGGCGTAAACTAATAAATTTTAATTATTTTTTTTCAAAGAAGTGTGTTCCCTGTGGTCAGTTCAGCAAAATGGGTTTTTAACAATTGACTGTACCTATTCAGTATACTGATATGACTGTACCTTTTCTGAGTGCAGTCATTTGTATGTTTTGTTAAACTCATATGTGTTTAACAAAACATACCTACATTCTATTATACATATTTAATTATTACCGAGAAATACCTAACTTATATTACAAAACATTTCTACATGAAGGCATTTGCCCACCCACAATCAGAAACGCTTTAAAGGAACAGTGTATGGACATAAAAATACAATCCATAGGTACTAATATTATAAATGCGAAAGTAACTCTGTCTGTCTGTCTGTCTGCTGCACTTTCCCGCTTAAATATCTCAACCGATTTTGATGAAATTTGGTACAGATAATCTTTAGACCCCGAAAAAGGTCATAGGGTACCTTTTATTGAAAAATTTAATATTCCCGAGGGAAATATAAAAGCGCGATTTAACCGAATTCCACGCGGGCGAAGCCGCGGGCGGAAAGCTAGTACAATCCATACTAATATTATAAATGCGAAAGTATCTCTGTCTATCCGGCTTTCACGCCAAAACTACTGAATCAATTTTGATGAAATTTGGCACAGACAATCTTTAGACCCTGAGAAAGGACATAGGCTACCTTTTATCCCGGAAAAAATTTATGGTCCCGAGGGAAATCAAAAAAGTGCGCTGTAGGTAACCGAACTCCACGCGGGCGAAGCCGCGGGCGGAAAGCTAGTCACAAATAAAAAAAAATGATAGGCCCCGATTCTCTTGTTCACAAACTACTTACTACGTACTTTTAAATTCTGTCCGTCTTTTTCTTTCAATCTCATTAAGAAAAGGAGGAAAGACAATGTTTAAACTAAAACATTGTCCTCCCTCCTTCTCCGTCTTCTCTTCTTAGTCCGTTCCTGTCAAATTAAGATATTCCATAGGCAATTAAGACGTCATTAAAAACATGGCGTCTAAAAAAACACATCAATTTACGTCAGGCGTTTAAGTACTAATTTGACAGGACTAAATTAGTTCAGTCCTGTCAAATTAGTCAGCGACTTCATCTTCCGCCCATAAATTAAATTTAGTTTAGTTTAGTAAACAATGAAATTCTGACTATTGCCTATTTTAAATGGCGTAGGTATATCAATAAAACAGTTTTGTCACTTTGAAGAAGCTCCGCTCTTTATAAGTACCTACTGACGCTATAGGTACTATTTTGAAAATAATTTGTGCATTCTTCCCGAGTTATTGCTTTCGTTTTAATCATAAACTCAGGGCATTTTATTAGAAAACTAACACAACATAAGGGACACTTAAACAATGACGAATCACAAATAAAATCACAGGAGAACAGTTTTAACATATTTTTTATTTAATTTCACATGGAACACGCAACTTTATACGGGCCACGCGTGCATCGCAGCGCGACGCTTCGCGCAAAGCGCGGGAAACTCCGGAAAGTTCCGCACAAGTTTTCCGGCCGGCCCGCCCTGGCCCCGCCCCTCTCTTGCCGTCTCGCTCTCAAGCCGCGATCTCTCTCTCACACCGCAACACGCGGCTAACCGCACGCGGACGCGGCCCGTTACCAACTCTTTGTAGTTACGCGAATTTTTGACTTTTGTTTTAATACTTTATTTTTTATTATTTTGATACTATGCATATATTAGATGCATGGTAGTATTTTATAATAAGGGTGTACCCTACGGATATATGTAGTAATTACTTAGGTACTTTCTATTCTTGTGATCATCCGTAACAAAATTCGGAGAACCTCATTTTATGTAAGTAGGTACTTAAAATGTAGAAAAACCATGCTAATAGCATTACAAAATTAATATGGTTTAGTTAATTACCTAAGTGACCACAGCTTTGAATTTTAAGCTCATTGGATACTAAATAGTCCACCAAATATCAGGCGTGATTAAAACTGTCAGTTAAAACTCAAAACCCCTGTCATCAAAATTCCTCGCATGCTTTAGCGAAAATGAAGTGCCACCCCACCAGCGACGCCGAATCCAAACATGAAAATCATAATTTTTCATGAGCTCGTTGATAGGTTTTCGCGCCGGCCGCGGTTTCCCGCCGCCCCGCGGCCTAATTACCGCCGCCTCGCGATACGTCACCGCGGTGATTCAAAAAAATCCACCCATCCCTCTCCCACTAGGCGGCGGTGAGCACCGGCGTCCCACTCCAACGAGAATTTTTATAAAAACGCAGACACCGACCGCGGCCGTCCCGCTCGTTCCCGCCGTCACACCGCATCACCCGCACCCTTCGTCTCCTTCCCGCTTTTTACGAGACGTAGGGGCCGCCACCCGGGTGGGGGCGGCGACCGCGCGAACGCAAAATATTGACCATCGGAAAAAGTCGCGTCGTATCACAGTCATCAGTTGAAACTGAGTTCTCGTGAGCACGCGTCCCTTCGCCACGACTTCGGTGCGCGTCGTGAGTCTTCGGCTTGCGGTGTCGGCGAGTCACCCGGCCGCCGTTTATTTTTCCGAGTCCCCCGCCGCCGTCTTGCCGTCCGCGCCCAACAAGTGGTGTAGACGTTGCTCGCAGCTCGCGGCTCACACGGAGTCTCGCGCCCGTACTTCGCACAACTTTCTGAGCGCTCCGCGCACGCGACGCTCACTTCCCGCGAGTTTGTAAACCGTTCGCGTGTTTTGAAACTTTTACCAAAGTGTTTAGAGACTACAGTGGCGTGACAGAGGACTTCAGTAGCGTGTCGAGAGTCGGTACGGTGTTCGTAAAGGATAGACAGAAGTCGATGCACCTCCCGCACGCGAGCCCTCCGGCCCCCAGCATGGCGGATGTTTATGCTCATATCCATGAGTACTACCGACAGAGCCACGGCGAGCTGGTGCAGACCGGCTCCCCGGCGGTGCTGTGCTCAGTGCTACCTGGCCACTGGAGGTCCAACAAGTCGCTGCCGGTGGCTTTCAAAGTGGTGGCTTTGGATGATGTGCAGGATGGCACTCTGGTCACGATAAAGGCTGGCAATGATGAGAATTCCATGGCAGAATTGAGGAACTGTACTGCGGTGATGAAGAACCAGGTCGCGAAGTTTAATGACCTAAGGTTCGTGGGTCGTAGCGGACGAGGCAAGTCCTTCTCGCTTACCATCACCATCAGCTCGTTCCCTCATCAAGTCGCCACGTATATGAAAGCCATCAAAGTCACTGTTGACGGCCCCAGAGAGCCTAGAACCAAACAAAGTAAGTTTCTAACTAAGTACATACTTCAAAATTACTTTCAAACTTTGCTTTTGGATATTTCTTGTGTTAAGTACTTACCTACTCTATTATGTATAGATATAGAATACCGAAGTATCTTTGAATATCATTTTATTATTTAAGAGTTTTTGTTTCACAATTATATTGATTTAAACGATATAAAATTATTTAGTTCATTACAAAATAATTTCAAATTGCTAAAATCAATATTTACCTATTTATTAATTTTCACAATCACCCGAAAAATTTAAAATGTCTGTCAGACTGTTTAACTGATCGATATATCTATTTATAACTAGGTATGATTTTACCAATGACAAGTGATCTACTTGTGTTCCAGCTCTTTAGTCAAAAGAGACCTTCGACCAGCAGTGGGTTAGATGCAGACATAATAAGCTCAATCTTAATAAAACTATTTATATATTATCTATGTAACCTACTTACGAAAAAAATTTAAATTAAATTAAAAGCAACTTCAAATTTTTACCAAAATATTACTTCGGTACAAGTAGATAATTACACGTGTAAAACACAATCCCATAACGTGGAAATTACAGCATCGAACATTAGCGCTACGTATTGACTTAAATTTTTGATTCCCACACTCAAAAAATTTACATTTGTCACCATTTGTGAATGGCATGCAGAAACAATAAAAAAATTATCAATCTTTATAAAATGTTAGTTGGATGCGCGTGCGCGAGTGGCGAGCTGGCTCCACGCCAGTCCACAGAGCCGAGGTCGATTTTGCGGCGCCGCAGCATCCAACCACATTGAAACGAGTTTTATTTCAGAAACATTTAAAATCTAATATTTTTTCAACGCGACAACTCACTTCCAATTTTTTTTTTAATTTCGTAAAAAAATTGTGCAGGGAAAAATTTGGCCGACCGAATTATCCGACATAGTTATCCGACATCTGTGCGAACGAATCGGGCAGTCAATCACTGGGACATTAATTGCCTCCTCAGTTTAATCTCCACACTACATCAAGAATTACGGCTAAGTTAATCTCCACACTACATCAAGAATTACGGCTAAGACAGCTCTCTCTCTCGAAATAACACCGATTGTTTGCTTTTACGTGAATAAGGAGTTAACATAAGGAGCGTCATGTTTTGACGTGGGGTTTATAAATGGTTATTGGTGTTTACAAGAACACGCTTTTATACTTTAAACGTCTAAATATACAAGTAAATTAATACAGAGGCCGTGAAGGTCAATGTTCATGAAGCTTCTTAGTTTGTTGCGTGGGTAATGTGCAGATTACAAAGCAATTGAATTATAAATAAAGTTTCGCAATTGGAAGCCCAGAAGTTGCCAAAAGCAAGTATACTTATAATGCAATCCATACTAATATTATAAATGCGAAAGTATCTCTGTCTGTCTGTCTGTCCGGCTTTCACGCCAAAACTACTGAACCAATTGTAATGAACTTTAGTACATAGGTAGATAGTCTAGAACCTGAGAAAGGACATAGGCTATATAACATCCCGCTATGACCAATAGGAGCAAGCAGTAACAAAACATGTTGCGAAAACGGGGGCAAACTCGGACATATTGCTCCCATTATTTTAACAGGCGCTTATTTTATATCAACACGTGGACGAAGTCGTGGGCAGCAGCTAGTAATAAATAAATACTTGCCACAAACACCCATCATATTAGGAATATTACCATTTGAAAAGATTTAAAATACTATTCGGCAAAAAATATCTTACGTTTCCAATTACCGAAACAAATTGCTAGTGAAGTCATTCAATCTATCCAATAAAATCTATAAACTGCTTCAACAATTGCGTTGACCAAAATAAAAAAAATCAACCGCTAAATCTGCGCCAGACATCATCAATCTCAATCAAGCGTAGGAAATCATATCATCCAACTACACACACACAAAGCAATTAACAAATTAAACTCAAATCATAATGTTTTTACACCACAAATCTATTTCAGATGTAACAACGTGCACCGAGACGTCTGTGTAAACAAACAGTTGCGCCCAAACTTCGACCAATAATAAAAAGACAGTATGCGGAAAAACTAACATCCTTGGACGATAAACTTCAAAGGCGACGAGTTCATAAAGCGATCAATGGTGCTCCCTTAATGACCGTACGCTTTAATTAACATGTAGTTAGTAAATTAACAAACATTTAGACACATTATCCAAGTAAATAAATAGTGTTTTGACGTGGTTTAAAGCTGGGTATATTTATTTTTCGTTTTAATGCGGATATAAAAATTACATTTTTCGCATCACTATTTTTTTATGACGTAATGTTATATTGAAACGGTGTTGCGGATTACGGTCTTCAAATATTTCTTCATCTAAATAACACACCTATACATCTACCATTGCTTTTTAAATTATCCAAATAGTACTAAAACTAGTCCGAAGTTCATCAAAGATACATCTGTTTGAACAATTAAAACACACATGTCGAAAAATATGCGTGCTAATTTTATTAACGATACTAACTGAATTCAAGAATCGCAAACATCATTTCTAATTCCTCTTCCCATACTATTCGACTGAGATAGGTTTCTATAACTGTGTCTTAGAACACAGGGGGCAATCGCTCTAAAATAATTCAACCAAAACGGAATTGGATCGCAAAGAAACCATAACTTTTGTTGTGTTTCGTATCGCGCTAACCTTTTGACAGATAGTTTAACCATAACTGGATCGCTATTGGAATGTAACCGCTGTCAAATGAAAAGGTTGAAACAAAGCTAACTTTTTCTATGCCATGTCAAACTTACGTCTAAACGATTAGATTCATTTATAATTTATTCAGTTTTAATTATTAGGTATATCTGACGAAATCACTCATACCTACATTGATTTTACTTAACTGAAGTTAAAACTTAATGCGATACGAAATGCGATCGAAACTAAACCATAATTTTGACTGGATTAGATACGAACAAGATTTGAACTTCTACTGTTTTATTTAGCGTGATTACCCTCCTGTTTCATCATTCAAAATATCTAGTTCAAACTTATTCTAGAATCTCGTTGGCATGGTACGTTGGTATAATACTTGGTGTACCAGCGGTTACCAAGTTCGCCGATTCGTCGGTGCGGCTGTGCGGTGGTGGCTGTAACAGATGTAAACAATCTCGGGCCGCGTCGTAAAGTCCCGTTTGATCTCCCCGCCTGCACCCCGAGGCCGGTGCCTCTAAAATATGGATTTTATGTCTCTGCTAGCTGCAAAAATACCGCATCCATAGCAGTGACCCTCATAACCACCCGGCTTCGAGAACCTGGCCAACATTACCAAGCAACTTATGGAAAATTTAACTAAAAGTCATTGAAACTGCTGTAGAAGTTGGGCCATATTATATCGGCTTCCGTACCCGCAGTATATCGTCCGATATTACTGTTTTAGGATTTGTTGGTCAAAGCTTGGGATTGAGCTGCTCGCTCTGCTAAGCAATGTCATTAAGCAATATGCGTAATTATGCTACAATTAAGACATTTTAATCACAGTTTTTTTTTTTTTAAATCAAGCAAATTGATTGTTATATACAAAGCAAACACATATTGTTATTGTAAACATTTTCATTTTTAATGTCTGGACTTGAAAAAAGATGATAATCCCTGAGTTTGTTTCGGCTTTTCTTCTCAAAAGTAGTCAGTTAAGAAATGCCGGCTCCAGCTAGTTTAAAAAAATATGACGTGTAAAAGTGATCAGTGATCCTACTCGCATAATAAACGATTTCATTTCAGTTCAACGCTGTTTTGGGCAATAGCGTGCAAAGGGAAGTTGGTCACAAATTATCCCTTTAACATCAACTTCTATGTCAAATCGCATGTTTCCTCTCCCCATTTCAACATTCAGATCACGAACTGATAGCACTAAATCGTCATAAACCAGACAATTAAACAAAGACGTATAAATGCGGTGTTAGTTATGGAGCATCGTCGCCACCCTCCAAATTATGAGCCATAACTCTGATTCCATTTATTCAAAAGTCTCCTTAGCATTAATTTACGAGTGACAACAGGCTCGCATCTCATCTCGTCGAGATATTTAACGCTCATTCTGACACTTATATGTCGTATGGTCCGTTTATTTGTCTTGAGCGGTACGAATTCGGCTGCGACGCGTTCTGATCCGAGCCACATTCTTAACCATTGTACATTTTTAGGTCGGCGGTGATTAACGGACGCAAAAATAACTTTATAGATTTACAACACTTTCACAGTGCGAGTGCAGTGTTTTTGTTTGGAATTCCGGTTCGAATATTTGAATGTTGTCGGAAATTGAACGATGCTTTTATGTTATGATAGTTACCGAGGTTCTATAACGATCGTCACGTGAAAATCCAAGGTGGAGTTAGGAGCCCATACCTGAAGCAATTCGTCTTACTTTACCTTTAAATTATAAGGTCAAGCACTTATTAATTGATGCTGGTTCAATTGGAAAGCAGGCCAAAAAGGCCTTACTGGTTATTTAGTGTATCAAATTAGCTTTAAATGTACTCCGAACAAAGTCTGTGTCGGTTAACTTCCCCACTTACCCGAATTAATATTAATTCAAGCACTCAGTAATCATATACCACTTCTCAACATTAGAAATGCTCTCTTTGCCGCGTTAATATTCAGAGCCCCGCATATGCAAAGGGTCGGGGAACTGAATTTAATTGAATACTGGCATTAACAAATGGAGCGGCCCGTTTCCGAGTTCCACATTTAACTTATTATTGTTCCATGATGTCGGAGCGTTCCTCAGCCCCGGATCGGCGCGTGACAGCGCGACGGGCCATCCATCAAGTTCTTAATTTAAAATGCCCGCGATCTGGGAAACGCTCTCACGAAGCACTCGCTAATCTCTCCGCGGAAAGGGGTACTGTTTACAAACATAAACTAATTGTTTCGTCAACATTTTAGTACGCGATAAAAACGTCATCTATGTGAAAACAAAAGACTGAGCACCATCAGATGCATTGTTTAGCTTACGATATAATTAGGCTACATAAACAAAACTCGCAACAACAAACTTCGTATAAGAGTCGCTAAGAAGCACCGCGTATACAAAGTTCACAACAAAGTAGACAAAGTGCTCGTAAACAGTTTAATCCGGTAATAAAAACGTTACACCTGATCGCATCAATTAGGATGTTTCAAGATTGGATTAAAAATGTAGTAAAAACCCGAAAATAGACGATGGCCGCTGTCTTCAATAGTGTATCGATTAAACAAATAAAAAGAGCGTTTCGCTATGAAAGGCGAAAGGCAACGTGACGTTGGAGGGTCGTAAAAACGTATGGCACAGAGGAGCCGGCTAACTGCAGTAGTAAACTGGCTCGTTTTGTATACAGAGCCCTTGTTATAGTCGTCGGGCGGTAAACAGAGCGCGGCCCGTGTGTCGCCGCCTTTACGGCCAGCCTTTGTTACTTTAGTGCTTGCGGACGTGGATCAAGACGTTAGTGACCTCCCCATGTCCATATCTACTTAATAAGCCATTCCTTGGATCCATGCTATGACTTACACTGCCATTTGGCGGCGACTGCGGATTCCGGTTGTGATAAACCAGATCAATAAGATTGACTAGACACATAAAACATGTTTGGATTCCCACATACAAGTCCAGTGAACAAATCATTATTAGTAAAACCTCTTGGGTGCTTATATTTCGTATTTTTTTTCCTCTATATGTCCTCAATAAGACATTAAAACTCTTTCTTGTTTGTTACAGATTACGGCTACGGCCACCCGGGTGCGTTTAGCCCGTTCCTATTGAACCCCGGCTGGCTGGATGCGGCCTACCTCAACTATGCGTGGGCCGACTACTTCAGGCCGCCGCAAATACGAGACCAGACCGCTTCGCTTATAAAAGGTATCGTACCTATGTTTGGTGTCGCCAAAAACGTTGTTTGTGTTCGTGATATCGGTTGAAAGATTCTACTATTGGTTGCAAAGAATAGAAAAAAGAAGTTCCTATGAAAAAGTTTCTAAAAATGTTTTACATAATCGGAACATTGGAGTAACTGTTAAACTTCCGTTCGACGTACAATAGCGGTACTTGTTAATTTAAAAATTCCCGATTTAGCAGCAGCACTCAAAAACGTGTTTCTCGAAACAGAACCGCCCCTCAAGGCCGTACAACGCAAAAGCGGTTCAAATAAAAGAAGCGACTCTTGAACTCTGCAAAACAACACCGGCCCGACCGAAGCAAAACCACCCGCTGAAGTCCGAACCAGGGGGGGAGTGGGGGCCCTACTAAACGTACAAAAAAGCACTGCCTTCACGTTCGAGAGAGTGTGGAGTCAATTTTATTCCAATGTAGGCGACCGCGCCACCAACCACTTTTTGTTTCCGACGCTGAAACGCGAGGAGCGATGTACTCAAACACCTACAGACTTTCATTAAACCTGCGTACCTAGTAGCGCGCGCACAGGCATGAGATGTACAGTAAAGTCTCCTTATTCGCGGGGCTTAGATTCCGTAAATATGCCTCTTATGTTAATTTTTTTTTCTTCAATGGGCTGTGTATTTAACATTTCCTTCACGTCGGTTCCAATGAAGTCTTCATCTTTCGATTCAAGCACCTCCTGAATGTTTTTCCAATGTTTTCCTCTGTGCCATTTGAAGTGTCGACTACGTCTGCAGTCAAAGTTTCAATTTGCAATTCTTTGTCATGTTCGATCTTGGACATAAGCAGCCTGCGGAAAAGCAGCGATCATCATAATAAAACAAAATCGTAATAATTATATACTTTAAATATGGTTGCAATAAGATCTATTTTAGTTTTTAGTAGGTAGTCCTTTTGACGATGCGTTAGCAAAGGTTGAATAGCTATTTGATTACTTTTTTATTAACATGTATGCACTGATTAGATCGGCGAATAAAAAAATGTATAGCCGCGAATAGAGTTATAGGGTTGCTATTTTTAAAATTCGCGAATGATGATGATGTTACTGTACTTTGAAAACGTGTCATTGATTTCTGCTTTTGGCATCAGGATGCGATGGAAGTAAAAGATTTCGGACAAAATGAACTTCCCCAGCAAAGCGTATCGATCAAAGAGAACGGCGATATTACATCACGAAAATTAAAAGTAAATTCCACTCCTACTCGCGTTCTTCATACAATGCTCTTCAAACAAGGGACCGGACCTGGTTAACCCAATAAATGCTAATTAAAAATAACTACGAAAGCAAAACAGAATCAAATTCAACGATCGGGAATCACCTCAATCAGGCGCGACGCCGATATTGGCCCCCACCTCGCCAAATTACCCCCTAGTTACGACCCCTTCCACCCCCGTTGCCTTTTAAAGTGGTCTGCGCACTGCCACTGCTGCAAACAGAAAAAGTGCAAAAGAGTAACGAACGTAGCACCACCTCCGAGCTCTTTGTGGCCCAATCTGCGCCTCCGTCGTGTCCTTTTTATGCGCCAGCTTCTCTTACACGCTATCGAGAGTCAAAGCTTCCCCGGCAAGAACTTTTTGAACACAGCTGCTAATGAAAATTTCACATTTCGAGCTCTCTTTGTCCGGCATGAACGGAGATAGGTGTACTTCCTTATCGCGATGCTCTCGGCTTTGTGGAGTGCACACGTGTCCGTTGCAACACCTACACACGTGCTCTGCATGAATAATGCGCCGACAGATACTCTCCGTGACAGAAAGAGTCGTATCGTGCCGAATTACGGAATGCCGTG
Source organism: Sesamia nonagrioides (assembly GCA_017933935.1). Classification (NCBI taxonomy): domain Eukaryota; kingdom Metazoa; phylum Arthropoda; class Insecta; order Lepidoptera; family Noctuidae; genus Sesamia; species Sesamia nonagrioides. The sequence continues at coordinate 988,091 of JADWQK010002354.1, forward strand.
TCTGTGTTGCAAAGAACTACGTCGTGTTCGGATAAATAAATATTGCACCCTCACCCTCCCGATATCGCACTAAAAAAACATCCCTTTCGGTGATGCCGCCTTTAAACGCCTACAGATTGTACATTATCCTTAGTACGATTATGCACCCCCGTTGTTCAGGGAATAGACGGAGTGCCCGAGCGCCGCGGGCCTTCCCTCGGGGCTCGTCTCTCATATTACGTCATGTTGGCAAATCAGCCCACGGTAGCTCGATATTTCAATATTTTTTCATCACTAACGATCTATCTAAAATCTTCTAACATGCTGTTAAGCCTTCAATTGATATTTATATATAGATACCTACACATATATGTTATTGTGAACAAATCACTAAATGTTTTTCTCCTTGTCAACAGGTGGTCCAGGATCATTACCGACGCCCCCAGTAACCTTGCCTGGAGCAGAACTATTCCCATTCGGACCAGCGATGGCCAACCTACCAGCAGGAGGCCTGATCCCCCCTCCTGGTGCCTTCTTACCACCCAACGGTCTTCTTCCTTTCACACCACATCCAGCAGATCTAGCAATGAAATCATTACCATCAGAACTATCGCTAAAGAATGGCATCAGCCCTTACGAAGCCTTGAGACACTTACAAAGCAACGTGTCTTCAATGGACACATCCAGCGCTCGACTATCACCAACTAGCAGCAGGCAAAGTGGTAGCCCAAGGAGTATAGTCAACGCTAGCCCCGACAGATCGAAAGCTGATTCAAAATCGGAAGTTAATTCGATACATGACGCAACGATCACTGATGAATCTGACGAGGAACCTATTGAAGTAGTAAAATCAGCGTTCCATCCAACACGACCAGCGAATGTTGAGCTTCAAGAGATGAAAAGGGTTCAGGCTGCTGACTCTACTGTGGCAGACAGGCCGCGAGTCCGAAATGAACTGAAGGCTCCTTCACACCGCACCACGAAGGTGCTATGCTCTAGTCCCACGTCGACCAAACTCTCAAACGGCACGATACCCACACACAAATCAGTTTGGCGGCCATATTGACTTTATAGTGCTAGTGTTAGAATTCTTTTTAAGCATCCCTCGTGATGATGGATCTGTTGAAATGTGATAAACCAATGAGCTTGTACATAATATAGGTATTAAAAATCCTTTGATTTATATCAGATATTTATTGTTAGATTTATTTTAGATTTTTAGAATTTAGATTAGAAAAGTAAATGTTGATAGTTTATTTGTTAATTTTATTGCAGATGTGTTCATGCTTATCTTTATGACAATTATCTCGTAAATATAAATGTAAATCGACCTGTGTATAAATGAAATTTTAATATTCTTCGAGAAACGACTGATTACTTTAATGGACGAGAAAAACAAATGTATAATTGTAAATAGTTTAAAAGGGTATTTATTAAACGAACGATATGTACAATAAATATCTGCCAGTTGGCATTGTATAATCGAATTGTATATATGTATCTAGAGATAACGAGATAAAAGAAAGATTCTGAGAAATTAACACTGATTTTTATTACATGGTTGGAATAGAAACCCAAATAAGAAATATTTTCTTGTTTTGCTGCATAACATAATCAGCCTATAATGTTTCCCACTCATGGGACAGAGGAGAGACGGAGTGGGCCGTAATCTACCACGTGGGCCCAGTGCGGCTGGGTTGATATCACACATCTTTGAAGTTTTGGCTCTAGGACATGTTGATTTCCGTAAAAAACAGCCCATTGAACCAAAATTTTCACAGGATCTACCGGATGGAGCGGGTTAGTAGACTTCACATATTTTATAATTTTTCTATGATGTTTTCCTTTACAGTTATCATATAACTTTCTTTAAAAAATCAAGCATAAATTCTATCTATGCACATAAACAAGATTATCTACTTACGACTAGTCTTTTAAAGGTACCGCTTACATTGAAGGACTGGAGCAATTTACTAGCGGCGGTCTTTTCGACTGACTGCAATTCAAGTGCCTTCAAGACTATAGTTGCGCTATAGCATCAACGATTGCATCACTGCTTACCATCAGACGGGATCTCGGTCAAGCACTCGTTTATTATGTTTTTAAAAATTCCAACACTGTTTTGATCCTAGATCAACAACGCAAACAATTTACCTTCCATATATTTACGTGAAAACGCAAGGTCATGAACGCACACAATATGCATCACAGATGTTATTGTTCTTATAAACATTCACATACTAAACTGACGCAGGAAGCAGGATGAATCAAATCAGTATACTTAAGTATTAATAGCTGATATATTCAAACACAATGGTCCACCAAACTCGTAGTTTGGTTTTCGCACTTAGTCCTTCCAGTATATACAATATGTAAAGAAAACCCTGTCCGATCCGTGAAGGTATTGTTAGGTATCGATAACTGATTCTACTAACGCCCACAAAGACAGGCTAAACTTAAAAAAAAAATCGCCCTAAAAAAATAAATATTATTTCGCAAAAAGAGGTAACTTAATACATGTGCGGTAAGCAAACCCTTTCCGCGGGCGGCAGGGGGCAGGGCACGCGGCACCTGTGACGTGGTCGCGTCGCTATTCGCTTATAATAATACCGGTGTTGTCACTTTATTAAAAATTACCGAATTTCGGGGAAATTGGAATTAATTCAAGGAAAAAAAGGATTATTTCAAAATTCATTAGTATTGTTACTATGATGATTATGTAAAATTTTATATTATATTTGGTCAAGTGTTTACCTAACCTTTACTATCCTTACGGGTCAGACAGGGTTTTCTTAACATATTGTATATAGAATATAGCTGAGATATTCTTGTAGGGGCATGGGAACAAGGAGTAAAGTTCACTCATCCTCCATAGAAAAGGAAGGATCGTCCGACCAGATAAGTTACCACCCACCAGACAAAGTCATGCCGCCAAAATAAATGACTTTAGACTAATTATTACTATGAAGACAAAAATAATACATAAAAATTTCAAATAAATAATTTGACAGGTCCTCAACAACAAGTGTTACAAAACGCAATGACAACAAAAAGACCCGATTCATAACCTAAAATTGTGAATTTGACATGATTTTTGTGAATTAATTTCTCGGAAACAATAAGTTTTCATCACTCGAAATTTTACATAGAGGTGTCTTAGGCCAAGGTCTTTCAGCCCTAGAAATCTTGTCGCCCACTTCAGCGGTCCGTAAAGTTAACAACAAAAAAAGTAAACAACATATAATTGCTTCTTGTCTTATAAATTACCTTACGTTTAACTTGATATTAATACATTTCACTATGATCAAAATAATAGGTTGACATGCCACATTAATTACACAAGCACCATCGCTCTCGTGACGCTGACTCACTTGCTCTGTCTTAGTCCTCTCAAAGGATTATAAAGTAACTAACTGGCCAGGCATATGTTGTTTTCACATATTTATACCTATACAGGGTGTATCTGACATCGTAACGCAAACTTCGCGAAAAGGCTAGACCGCATGCCACTAATAAAATTATGATAGTCATTTATGTCGTTAATGGACGGTTACAGAATACACAGTGTTTAAAAAAAAGTGTCGGCTCGGCTTTTGAACGTTGCAAGCGTGCCGCCGTGCGAGATTGTAGGTATGACGTTGATCCCTGATGTGAACTCTATTAAATCAGCTGATAGGATCGTTTTTCGGGTTTTGTTTTCATTGCGCTTTTTTATGTAGGTAATTAGCAAATTATTTAATTTTTACTTTAAAATCTTATTGGGTTATAAAAGTAAAGCAATTGTAAATGGTCTGAAGTGAAAAAAAACTACATGTATTTTTTTTTAAACATGAAAAAGCCGACGAAAAGTTCCCCCACTGGGGGGTTCAGAATCATGTACTGGATCCATGGTACTCGTTTGTGCGTCGATGTCAGATACACCCTTTATTAGTAATAAACATTATTAATTTCTAGTTTACGAACGATTCTCAGACCTACCGAATGAATATACCTACACCAAAAAAAAAAAAACATAAATATCGGTCAATCCGTTTCGGAGAAATTTGACAAAATTAAAATCTGAGTACAAAGGTGATGCTTACTTATTTCATAAGAAATACTTATATAAATATTTATCTCAATTTCACCACTTGCACTAAACTTAATTTCCTCCAACGTTCGCGCGGGCTACAGATGTAGAGCTCAACAACTTTGAAGACAATTTTTGTAGATGAAGCCGCGGGAGTCGACACGCTACTGGCAGGAGCAGAGAACAACCCTTGTGGAACAAACTAGACAATTACGCTGCAGCGTGACAAGTTAAAATTATATACGACAATATTACAGGCTGGGTTTCATATGGAGCCCACGCGTGTAAGAAACGAGAACACGTGCTACGCCTCCTGTCAGTATCACTGCTTCACAGAAGGAGGTGACGTCCTGCTCTCGCTCCGGACCATGACCTGGACCAGGGCTGGACGCGAAACATCGCTGCCGATCGCCGCCACGAGGACAGGGCGGTGCTCTACCCAAGCCGGGCAGCCCTCCATTGTAAGCTCCATCGTGTCCTCAGGACGATCCCTACAGTGATGACATCGTCGCGTTTCCTCCCGCCTTATACGGAACAGGAACCTCCCGAAACAGCCGTGTCGGCTGAGGACCTGCGTCAGGCGGAAGGCGAGGTTGCCGTGACGCCTCTCTAGTCATTCCTCAAAGACTTACCGCCGTTAATGTGGCGTGCCCAGCTGTAAGGTAACCCTACAACCCAAAAGCTTTTTTATTAAGCACGATACTCAGATCACATTTTTACCGGTACAGCACCTACGTAGTTTTGGCGTTGACTTCGTTAATTTTCAATCACAATCTAGTGGCCTTGTGCTCGGCATGAAAGTGTGAAAAATTGAATCCTGAACCTACGGCTAGCTACGATGTCGGTAATTACCGTTCGCGTTCATCACGGTAGGTGGGGAAATGTAATGTTATTTGCAAAATGTAGATATGCGAGATGACACTGGCCCTGACTCCCTTGTCCATCAACTAGGTTCAGTGTATCTTTTTCTATTTATTTTATTAAGAAAAGGAAAGAAGATAATATTACTTTAGTGGTGTCAAATTAGTCAGCGCCTGAGGGATACTAATCAATTACAATATCGGTGGATAAACATGACTCCAACAATTTAACGTCTCACTTGGTTTTTATAATACACTAGCTTTCCGCCCGTGGCTTCGCCCGCGTGGAGTTCGGTTATATCGCGCTTTTTAGATTTCCCTCGGGAACATCAAATTTTTCCGGGATAAAAGGTAGCCTATGTTCTTTCTCATGGTCTAAAGATTGTCTGTGCCAAATTTCATCAAAATAGGTTGAGAGGTTTAAGCGGGAAAGCGTAACAGACAGACAGACAGACAGACAGACAGACAGACAGACCGACAGACAGACAGACAGAGTTACTTTCGCATTTATAATATTAGTATGGAAGTATGGATAACAATACACAATATTAAGCCTTTCTGCCGTAGTGTCATGGAAAGATAGATCTATGTGAGATTAGTTTATGCAATAACAGCATTTAACGGAAAAAAAATAAAGAAAACTGACATCTTTGGTTAGTGACCAGTCAAATCATAATACTCGATAGGACCAATGCAACTTTGGGATTAGTAGTCAGTTTTTTTGCTTTATTTTTATTATTTATTCCCTTAATCTAGTGTACAATAGATTGGGATAAATGCTATGCTCCGCAAAAACGTTTTCACGGTTTGTCTGTGGGAACGGAACAAACAGTGCATCAACAATAATTAATTATTACTAGCAAAAAAGTAAACATCAACAATATCAGGTCTTACAGAAATGCTTACAGACTACTGAGTAAGACAATTTTAAGTGACCTGGCAAATTTTCTTTTTGTTTTTTGACCTCTTATGTCAGCAGGCAGTTGGTTGACCCAGTATGGTAGGTACTCTTGTCCAGCGTTCGGTCGTCAAAATAATTACTAACTCTTGGTACATTAAATTTACCTGCTAAGATAAGTTTGGATAACTTACTGATCGATGAAGACGCTAAGGAAACAATACCCAACCACTACCAAGCGTTTCGCTTCCTCTTTAATACCGCGTACATCGAGGGACTAGAATAATTTGCCAGAGGCGGTGTTTCCGTCGGGCTACAATATGAGTGTTTTCAAGTAATAGGCTCTTAATAAATTAGCGCGCTTTGCCTACCATCCAAGATTGCATCACTGCTTAAGCATAAGCTGGACGACATTAAACTATGTGAAGACTATGTCAGTCGTTTAATTTATTTTAAAATATGTCTGACAAAATGTACTTACAAAAATAAAACTCAAACTCAAAACATTAAACAAAAATAAAATAAAAACAATTTAAATTGAATTGTCAAGACGTCGATCATTTAGAAAGATAATGCTAGTAAGTAGATATATGACACAACTACTATCATCTCATCATTATTATCATTACCTTATGGTGAAGAACAGGCAAGAAACGCCACGAACATTCTTTAAAACACAAAGCAACACAGGCCACCGTCGGACCGGAGGGGGACTTTTAAATCATAACATTGTTACAAAATATTGGTTAGGTACATCATTCATGTTGCATTGTACACGTGAGATTGATCTAGAAAGACTTGCACGTTAAAAGCGTGTGTAGGTAGGTACTATAAAAGATAAACTAAAAACAATGGTACAACGTTATTTTTTGATTATGAGAAACCCGAAACAAGGGAATGAAACAACAATTTTTAAGATGTCAGAAAAACTACTTACAAAGTTATTATAACTTGTCATCTTACTTAGTTGTCCCAATAAACAGCCCCGCAAGCCCGCCCGCGTCAACTAGCGGGGGCTGACCGGCTATGCGCACACGCCTTGTACTATGATCTACCGTAACCACACTGCAACAATTTGCAATATAATGCTTATTATTAATTTATTATAATTATTATAATTATAATTATTTAAAATAAAATATTTTATTTTAAATTAACTAGGGGTAAATTCAATTCCCATACTGGTTCACAGGGGTAGTGAGTGACATTGAAAAGGTTAGGAACCACTGCTCTAAAGGAATAACTATCACCGAAACAATTTTACCTACTACAACCAATCAAAACATATGCCCATCGTATAAAAGACAAATCGGATCACAAAGGTATAAGGGCATTAGTACATAGATGCGTATGGGTCGCTGGCTGCTATCAATTGTGTTTGCTCCCAACTGATCTGGTTAGCTGATTGCAAGCACCCGCGGTCGCGCCGCTTCTCAAACAACGCTTGGATACCTCAAATGTGGATATGAAAACGTTTAAACAAGTATGTTTATTTTTTTGTTTTATGTTTTCCTAGCTTTCCGCCCGCGACTTCGCTCGCGTGGAGTACGGTTATATCGCGCTTTTTAGATTTCCCTCGGGAATATCAAATTTTTCCTGGATAAAAAGTACCCCAATTATTTAATCCGGACTTCTCACTTTACGTCTGCAAAATTTCAAAGCAATTGGTTCAGTAGTTACGGCGTGAAAGCGGAACAAACAAACAAAAAAACTCACTTTCATAAAAATAGTAAGGATTCGTGTTAGGTTAAGACATTGAAAGAAAACTTTTTTACTGTCTGTTCAACCGATTTTAACTTGTATTCCGTAGGCAAAAGGATGGCATTAAAAGAAAAAAGTCATTATAAAAACAAGATTTTACTGCAGCCGCCATTTGTCATTCCACCAACGTAATAAAGTTGAAAATTGTTTAAACGAAAAATAAAAAAGGTTATCTTAGATGTCGAATGTTATTTTGAACAGAGTATGGAATTTTTTTTCTTAAAAATACAATGTTGATTGAAAAATTTAAGAATAAATATTTTTAAATATAAAAGACGCAAAGGTCCTATTAAAAAAAAAAATTGTTTATGTAAAACCCGAAACACGTGTCCAGTATTTTTAAGTAAAGAATCTATGTACAAAATTTCAACACGATATTATGAAAAATCACAAAGTTATGAGCATGTTATCTTATTTGGTTGTCCCAACAAAAATATGGTCAACGCACTGTTCGCCTGCTCGAGGCGCGGGGGACCTGTCTCACTGTGCTCCTAGTCCTGATCTACCGTCAGCTGTGTGCACTCGGTAACCACACTGCAATAATTTCTAAATGTATTTGGGAAAAAATATAACATGGTGTAAAAATGATTGGAATCAATTCAGCTGCTTATTCTGAACAAACTATAGTCAGGTTTCGAATAAAGTAAAAATATCTACCATTGGATATGTCGGAACCAAGTGGTTCAATTAGCCATTTAACTAAAGGTCTGAATAATATTCAATTAATTACTGTTTAGGTTGGAACTGTAACCAATCATATACCTAAAAAAAAAAAAGGTTTAGGTTTGAACAGAACATTGATCACCACGAGAGAGCGAAGCAAACCGAGCACAGAATTTTTTTTTCTTACTTTCTATTTCAAATCAGCTTCCAATAAATATAGTTTAAAAACTAAAAAACACGATTTTAAAGAATATCAAACTAAATGCATGTTTTTTATTTTTTTTCAACTCTTTAGTTCGATATTCTTTTTTTAAATAATATACGGATAACAGGAACGCTTAAGTGGTGCTAATTTTTTTTACCAAACTTTTCTTGATCTCCAACAGACAGAATCGCAGGTGCTAAAATTCGGAATGATGTGTTGCCCAAATAACTAAATCTAAAACTAAATATAAATCTAAACTAAATACATACATACTTTGCCTGCACAAATTAATACCGCTCGGCCAACGAACGTATTGAAAACGGTGGGACATTTTACAGTAATGAGCCGCTCACTCGTAGTCCAAAGAGTTAGAGACGGATAAACAAGCAAGCAAGCAAACAAGTGAAGCTAATAAAAATCACGTAAAAATCAAGACTCACTACATAACATCACACGTGTATTCTCTGAAGGATAAGACAAGGGTAGGGGTAGGTACCTATAGTCGACCCACATTTCGCCAGTTAGGTTTAAGTCTTATACAATATACGGCGAGCCTATTGTAATCAATCGGGCAAAAAGGCTGACTTCATTCTGTTATTTTTTTTTTTTGTAGTGTGGCACTAGTTATGACTTTCTGCCAATTTCAAATAAAATAAAATCTACAAAAGTTCTTCTTTCTTTCTTTTTTGGCTTCGCAAGGTTTGTGCATTTAGCCAATGTCACGTAATGAATTAATTATTCATGTCAAAAAAGACGGCCGCTTGAACCGTCTTACGGGGGAGGTTTGAGGCAAAGTCATGATGTGCTGCGATATTTGACTGTCCTTATGAATTATTTACTGAATGCATTTTTTACTATATTAATCACGAAAAAGTCCAATGAAAAATGAGCGTGACCCTCACCTTGACTTTCCCGCCAAAACTCGTCTTCATTCTGGTTTAGGAGCGTTTACTACGCAAGACTGGCAACGTCTCAATTTAGTGTCATATTTCGTTTTATTATTTAATTAGAGCGATGTTTTAAAAATATGTTCTACTAACTATTTAGAATTAGGTTTAAAGTGTGTAAAAAATAAGAAATCATTGCGTTTATAGTTCTACTTACATGTTTATATGCAAATAATGCATTGGAAACTTGCACGGCGTTATTTTCATAGCAAAATTACTGTAAACATTACGGTTATTTACTTTATATCCACTACTTACTAGCTACTCCCTGCAGTACCTGCGGTTTTACCCGGGTAGTTTTCGATATGTCTTTTTATATGCTGCCTCCTATTGGCCAGAGCGTGATGTTATTCTAAGCCTAAAGCCTTCCTGGATTAATGGGCTATCCGAAGCAAAAATAATTTTTCAAATCGGAAATGTAGTTCCTAAGATTAGCGCGTTCAAACAAACTCTTCAGCTTTATACAACGTGTAACATAAAGGGTATATATACATAATAAGGGCATGGCATCTTTACATAATATCAATCGATATTGGAAGGGTTTTTAATCCTATTTCTTTATGTTAGAAAGTTATGAGGAAAATCACCGCCTGTGATAGGCTACTACCATACTAGGCTCACAGAATTATTGAAGACATTTATCGGATTTTGGCAAGTAACGTGATGTGTAACGAGTAGTTATTAACGTATGTAGTGTGGTGCCACGTTCGTTATGATTTGATTTTAAGAAATACACGAAACCGAAAATTTGGTGTAAATTTTTTAAGTATTTTATTTTGAGTTGAAACCCTTCCGATATTGTTTGATATCATCTAAAGATGCCGTGCCCTTGGTATGTATATACCCTTTATGTTAGTTGTATATTAGTATAGATTCACCTAATTCTAAAAAGTTAGTAAACATTTTTTTAAATATAGATTCAGTTTAATAATAAAAATGGAAAAACATGAAATATGAGACTAAAATGCGACGTTGCCAATAGTGCAACAATACCAGACGAGGAAGCCAAGACTAATTATGTTTACTCTATGTACAGACAGCAGGTCAAGCTACCCGAAACTGCCAAATATGCCAAATCAATCTTGAGTTTTAGTGCTTTAGAGATAAAGTTGAAAATCGAATAAAGAAATTTAACAGGTTGTAGTAGCTTGATGTGTCTGTACGTAATAAATAATTTTATTTCACTTATGAGGCTTCTACAGCCGCTAGCGCATGAAGTTACTACAATATGAACATATAATAATTAATAAATTTTCAACTTAATTGTAATTCATTAAGGTTCTTGGTTGATTAGGACAATTTGACAATTTCAGCCATCGACAACCAATCCACTAACCGACCGCGGCAAGCGTAGCTTAACTTTCAACCGACTCATGAGGTTGCTATTAAAGCCACACACTATTGCTATCAAATGGAGTCATTTTGACGCATATTTCTAATCCATTGCTCCATATGTTTGAAAAATTTAATGTGTCTGCTCAAGAACGTAAATAACGTAATGAATGCTGTTGAACTGTCAAAATGAAGTCAATTGCTACCGATAGTGTGTTATGTAACTATACCCTGCAGATTCTTTAAACCTTCATAGGTACAAAATAACCGTGAATCAAAACTACCTTCAACAAAAAAAAGTCTAGAAAAAGTTCATATCCAACTTTGTCGCATAAATTAGTGAATAGAACCTCATTACATAAGCCTTTGATTCGCTACTCGTTATTACTTACTTTTTGGTGCAACCATTCCAAACAGCGTACAACCATCCTATTTGACTTGTGGCCAGACAGCCGCGTCAGTGAATATATTCAGAATCTGAAATTTTGTTTGAACCAATGGACGTGTGTTTTCAATGCGCAAGTGATTACAGTATGGCACTGCGCCCACCGGCGGCACGGCACGGCATAAGATTTTTGTTTTACGAATAAAAATATAACTTAATGGTATAACAATTAAATTGAAATTCCAAAGGCAATGACGCCACAATATCCTTAGGCTGTGGCACTTTTAGGCATTATCATTGAATATTAAATTTTACTGTCATACATTATAAGTTAAATTCCTATTCGCTTCATAAAAATCCCATGTCGTGCCGTGTCGCCAGTGGGCGCACGCTCTTCTATGAGGTATGTCCATGTGTGAGTAATGTTCTGTTTATAACCTTTCCATGTGTTCGTAGAGTGAAATATCAGAGGAAAATTAACGAACTGTCCAATGAGTGCCTTTGGCTCTGTTATTTTTTTCAATTTTGTTTTATTAACTCTGTCAGGACGTCGTTTGTAAGTTAGACTATAACAAAACTCCAGTTTGCTCATAGTTCACCTTTATGTTTTTGCTATATTATCACCAACTGATTAACACACATGGTGTTTAACAGTCGTGGTGGCCTAGTGGTTAAAACACCAACCTCTCAAGTATGAGTGTGCGGGTTCGGTTCCAGGTCAGGCAAGTACCAATGTCTTTTCTAAAGTTATATGTACTTTCTAAGTAGGTATATCTTAGACACCAATGACTGATTACAAGGTGATGGATAACATCTTGAGGAAACCTGGACTTTAAGTCTCAGTAATCGTCAACCCGCATTGAACAAGCGTGGTGATTACCATGATTACCATATGCCCAGCAGTGGGACGATAAAAAGGTTGTTGATGATGATGATGATACACCGACACGTGTGTGTACCTATATCTGCTTTTCTCTTTACCTTCCTTATTCTGAGAGCCCTATTATTTCCCAAGGTGAGCCATGTTTAACGCCAGCATTTAAAGTCGATTTGCCCATCTAAATCAAAGTCATTCTAAAAAACACTTTGTACGCCTATGTTACGTTTTTTTGTCAATTAACCTTTAGTAGAAAAATTACGAATTTTCTCTATGAGCCTACAATTGGGATGCTATTCTTGAATGTACACTTATTCTAGAACTGTCTTCATCTATATACTAATATATAAAGCTGAAGAGTTTGTTTGTTTGAACGCGCTAATCTCAGGAAGTACTGGTCCGATTTGAAAAATTCTTTTTGCGTTGGATAATCCATAAATCCAGGAAGGCTTTAGGCTATATAACATCACGCTGCAATCAAAAGGAGCAGGGCGTATAAAAAAAACCGCGGGTCCGGAAACCGTGTGGTGCAGCTAGTTTAAAATAATATCTCGGCAACTTTTATCGCGTGTGTTCTGAACTTTTGTTGTAAATGTATATTATTACGATCATAATTAATTGACATTAATTTCTCATGCAATGAACAACAAGCCTACTTGAGCGTGTTAAGAACATTCATATTTTTTTTTATAGTTTTATTAATACACAAAAGAAGAGGTTTTTTTAACCTATCATTGTCCCACTGTTGGGGCTCAGGGAAATGCCTCTTCTCAAACAGAGAAAGTGTTAGTGCTAAAGTTACATGTGCTTTCTAAGTGTATCTTGGACACCAATGACTGATTACAAGGTGAACGAAAACATCTTAAGGAGACTTGGAAGTCTGAAATCGCCAACGCGCATTGGGCAAGCGTGGTGATTAGGTACGCTCAATCCTTCTCTGTATGAGAGGAGATCCGTGCCCAGCAGAATAAACTAAAATAGGTACAGCATCCGTGCATTACTGACCATATTCCCCAAAAATAAGCTCTCATTCAACAGACCAGCTCAAATTCTGCTTATGCTTAAAGATAAAAGCGAAACAATGCCAACGTAACGTAAAAATAAAAACATTTTAATTTCACCGTGTCGCAATGCAGGAACCGCGGCTTAACCCGCCGCCGCCGCCGGCGAGCGCGCGACAGCACATATCGATAAGATCGACATCGCTCCAATCGCACCTGCTTTTATTGTTTCAACCCGTTTTAACGCGTTCAACCCGCTCGACGGAAGATCGCCGCGGGCTCGATCCGGCAAAAATTCTAAATGGAGGTATCCTAAATGTCGATGGATTTATCGTACAGATATTACTTAGCACCCATTAGGAAGAAGGTAATGCTTTTTATATGTAGAGCGTTTTTCGGGAGTTATTCAATCACATGAGAGGGCCGTTTGACTGGCTTGGCAGAAGGAGCGTCTCGCAGAAAAGAAAAACCTAACTACAAAATAAATAAGTGTTATGTTCTTATATGATTTAATCAAACACTTGTGTTCATTTTATAAAATCGTTTACTGCCTTAAGATATACAAGCTCCTGTCTACACAGTTACAAAGAGGATGAATCCGACATGCATATAGTGATGTGACTTCAGTACATCTTACTAAATAGTGATGTTACAATATCCCCCTTGTTAAGTTCCATTTTTTTTTTTGATATGGCATCTCGTATGTGGCTACTAGGAGACCGTAACTACTTAATCGGACTTTCCTGTGGATGCCTTAATTAAAATTAAAGCCTCCAGCCAGGGGCACTTAAAACTAAATTAAAATCAGGCGACTACGCACTAAGGGCACCCCCTGTGGGGTACGAACCTCGGCTTAGGGCATCGTTGTTAAGTTCCAGAGAAAAACTAACGTACTTAACTATACCTACTCCATTCACTTTACACAAAAGAGGTTCATAGAAGTACATATAAAGGAAGGAAGGAATATGCACAATAAATATTTAATTTCCGAAAAAAGATCAGTATCTTTTTACCACAAAAGTTTTTTTTTATATTAAAAACGTGCCACAAACTAGGAATTACTCCTGTATCGTGAGTGCGTTTACAAATAATTAAACTCATATACACAGCCAGACCCGGAACAACTACCTATAGGTATGTAGGCCATAGAAATATTTGCTCCATGCGGCGATCGAACCCGCGACACGCAGCCCAGCAGTCGATCGCTCAGCCATTGCGCTAACCGTGTTGTGAAATATATTAGTAACGATAACAAAATAAAAACAAAACAATAACATATAACAACTAAATAACAAAAATCGGCAAATAAAATAGGCAATATAGCATTCACAAGTACCTTTAAGTAAGTGAATAAGAATCAAATTATTCCGACAAAATTAAAAGTCCTGCTACCACAGCGCATGACTGTATTAGGAAACATTTCAAATTTGATAGACTTATAGTGAAATGTCAAGTGACCACCACTTTTATACACACGTAAAAACGTTAAACGTTTCACGTTTACGTAAAAACTAAATTTGGTTAAAAGCTATATAAATTCAGAAGACAGATCAAATGAGTTGATTTAAGTTTAACATTACGAATATAAGTTGATTATAATAAATTCAGCATAAATCTTAACTCTAACAAAGCACAATATACATATATCATCATCATCATCAGCCTCTACTCGTCCACTGCTGAACTTATGCCTCTTCCATGGCACGCCAACAAGCTCGACCCTGAGCAGTTCTCCGCCAGCCACTAGGTACCAGCCACTTTTTTGATTTTTCACGTAGCGTAGGACGTCCTTGGGCGAGATGGGGCGACGACATACATATATATTGTACTTTTATTACCACGCTTACCCTAAAAACAACCTTTTTAAACTTCTGTTTAATACTATCGAGAATGGACAATATACATAGTAGTACTCCATCAATCTTAGCGTTCATTTTACCGATTAAAATCAATAAGCTTAGCTTAAATCCAGAAAATATAACAGACATATCCCTCGTCATCCCACTTGAAAGTCAAAAGGGGCGACAGAGCCACACTGGACAATTCAGAAAGAAATCTCGCTGATAAAATTTTAATGCCTGTATAAAAAGGCTATAAATTTGATTTACGCGCCCCCGGCCGCTGTAACGGGGTAATATCGAAAAATAACATGAGATAATGTTGGCTTACAGAGTGGGGCCGGGGTTGGATTAGGTGATATTTGCGTTTGGAATGTGAAGGCAGCGACCGCGGCAACGCGACGTGACGCGATGTCCGAACCGCGCGTTGACGCGATGTGAGTGTCGGACGAATAAAGCGGGTATGTGGAATGGTGAGTGACATTTTTCAAGTTCATTTGGAAGACGAAAGTCATGTTTAATGCCCATGTTGTACCGACTGCTATAAAAGTATAAGTATTTTTAAGTTTTTAATAGTTATAGTATTGTATTTGCTGTGATATTTTTTTTATATATTAGTTTACAAGTATTTTTATGTTAAATCTAGTTTGTATTATATTTCCTATAGGCCTTAGTGGCTTGAATTAAATGAATGAATAAATAAATAAATAAAGAATGGAGGCTCTGTTCTCGAACTTGTTGACAGTTACGTGTACCTGGGACAAACTATCCAGTTAGGAAGGTCCAACTTCGAGAATCCAACCCGGTTGGGCTGCTTTCGGGATACTGCGTAGAATCTTTTCGTCCGAAATATCGCAGTGTCTCAAGACCAGTATGTGTTGCCAGTGATGACGTATGGAATTGAGACGCGGTCGTCAACAATGGGCCTTATAAGAAGGCTCAAGGTCACTCAAAGGGCAATGGAGAGGGCTATGATTGGGGTTTCACTGCGCGATCGAATCATAAATGAAGAGATCCGTAGAAGAAAGAGAGTAGCCGACATAGCCCGAAGAATTGCAACACTGATGTGGCAGTGGGCCGGGCACATTGCCCGTAGGACCGATGGGGCCGATGGGGTCTTGAGTGGCGACCACGCGCCGGAAGACGCAGCGTGAGTAGCCCCCGACAAGGTCGACCGACGACTTGGTGAAGATCGCGGGAAACCGCTGATGATGATGATGATGATTTGGAGGTCAACAACTAGTAGATTGCATCACATTACTCTATAATCAAATCTACTACATAACATAGCACATGTCTCAAGCCTTTTGTAGTGGCAAAAACACCATTAACTAAGAAAAATATCCTAATCAAAACCGTAAAAATAAATACATTAAAATGCAAAAAGTAATGTGTTGTTTTGAAAAAAAAAAAAAACAAGCGGGGGACGACAAATTACCTCATGAAACACATAAAATATTCGCAAATAAAGCACTTGGATATAATAAATTCCTTATTGGGCCGCGGCAGGAACACAAAATGAGTAGAAGAAGCCACTTAAAAAGATTGGCACTCAACGAACCGGCATAATCTATGCAAATTACGTCAAATTAGGAGTCGTCAACACGCTTTGCCTCCTCTGTGTAATTTTGAAGGCAAACCCTCCTTATTATTAATATTTATTCCTTTCCTTCCGTCCATGAGGAGCAAAGAATATATATCTCGCCGGAACACTTCGATTGGCTAATGAATCGGATAAATAAATTGATGGAAACATTCCTCATGTATGAAGGTTTCCTCGGGTGTTCGGAGATTGTTTGAGAGGGTTAATTGGATATTAACATTTTGTTTTTTTTTTTTTTTTAATAATTTTAAACTAGTGCTTGACTGCATTTCCGCCTGATGGTAAGCAGTGAAGCAATCGTTGATGGTAAAGCGCACTAGTTTATTAAGCCTATCCACTTAGAAAACTTAGGAATAGGAAGGATGACGGCAGTTGAGCAAGGTGATGCAATGTTAAACCCAAGACCAACACGACCAAACGATGCAGCGCCAGAGGGAGATTGATCTGGAGACTCTCCACGACCAAACTCCCGACACAACAACATTTGGCGCATCGTACCCGCCACACATCGCAACATAACGGCTCAGATCCGTCCTCCGTACGGCTTCACCAGACATCACGCCGGAACACGACGAATCGCTTGGCGGCATGACTTTGTTTGGTGGGTGGTAACTTATGCCGGCAGCCGATGTTATGCCTACCACCGAGAAAATTCAAATTGCATTCCGTGAACAGTATTACATAGTGTTCTTTTAGCTATTAAGTTAGCTGCAGATGCGTTTATATCGTACTGCGAGTATTCACCCTTGTATTGTTGACACTACTACGATCCAGACGAAGTTTTGCCTCGTCTTTTATGCCGTGTACATCGAGGGATTGGAACAATTTGCCAATGGCGGTGTTTCCATCTGACTACAATTTAAGTGTCTTCAAGAGTTCAAGGCTAGAGTAAATAGGCTATTAATAAACTAGCGCGCTTTACCATCAACGATTGCATCACTGCGTACCAACAAATCAAATCAAAGCATTTATTTCAAATAAACCAGTTACAGGCACTTTTGAATTGTCAGAAGGTCGGTCAGTCAGTAAGATGAAGCTAGTCGCCCATTCCAAAGAGTAGGTACCTATGGAGAAGAACGGGCAAGAAACTCAATGGACACTTTTTTAATTTTTTTCATAGGCATGATTTATTTTGTTATAGAACATTTTTTAACATTAATTAGTAATTTTGAGTAAAAAGTAGTACTTACCTATATTATTATCACTATGTTATGTTTTAACGTTTTTTTTTTTGTATGATTGGCAGCCTAATTAAAACCTCAGCCTGACCCTTCATAGAAAGTACGTGCGTGTTATCTTATATTTATAATTCTCCTGTCACTGTTTTCGTTCCCATACTCCTCCGAAACGGCTTGACCGATTCTCATGAAATTTTGTTAGCGTATTGAGTAGGTCTAAGAATCGGTCAACATCTATTTTTCATCCCCTTAAATGTTAGCTGTAGTCCACCGCTAATATTTTTTTTATTTTGTAGGCAAAATTTTTAGTTTCCATTTTTTTATGATACAACATACAAAAATACATCCAATCCTAAATTTTCACGCTTCTACGATCAACCCTTATTTTTTAATAATTGCCATTTTAGTAATTTAATCATTATTCATCTCCGGTCGCAAACTAATCAATCGTCATTTAATTAGTTTTATTCCCGAGGGAAATCTAAAAAATGCGATATAACCGAATTCCACGCGGGAGAAGCCGCGGGCGGAAAGCTAGTTATTGTACAATCAGCTGTAGAAGTCCATTCCCACCTTAAAGACTACTGTCGCCTGCGCTAAACCGGCCACGCACACTAACGCATTATTTTAATTATCGCAGTCTTCATCTTTCTTTAAAGTAATGCAAAATTTCGTTACTTCATTTGAAGTTAAGTTAGCGGCCGCACTTAACAATGGTCTATCATAAGCGAGCGATTGTGGGTTCGATTCTTAATAACGGCAAATCTTTTTGTTGTTTCATATAATTTAAAATTATGATAACTGATTTGTATTTTAAAATAAAAATGTTTGCAAATAATATTTAAACGAATAGGAAAATTTACTGAATATTTATACCAAAATAGGTTTTTATTATATGTTTTAGTTTACTATAGATGTAATATAATAAATAATATAATGCGATATATTATAAAGTTATATATTATTCGGTATAGATATACTTATACTAATAAATGAAACAAACGTTGAAATGGCAGCATTGCAATATTTTATATAAAAGTAATCCTTGACAAACTTATGATATTATTATGGTAAAAAATATAAAAAACATTTTTGGTTTTTAGATATGAAAGTTATAGTATTACATGTTATCATTAAAGAGGTTATAGCTTAATTATTCATTTTCTTAAAGAAAAGAGGATTGAAGCTTAACCTGAATATTATTACAATCATAAAATAATCTATACTTAGAACACAAAACAGTGCTTATTACATTTACAATTTTTTTGCGTGTATAGCATGCCATCCTCCAGTGCCTTTTTTCGCAGTTTGAAGGCATGAGATTATAATCTTCAAGCGCTTTCTTAGTTCAAAAGTAAACGAACTTATTTCTTATCGAATTCCGAAATTATTGTTTTTATAATTTACCAAAAGTAATTTGTATTGAAATTGCAAAAGGCGACATCTGTTAGCCATTAAGCCAACCGAACATATTATTGTCACTTAGCTAAATTACTTTACGAGTTGGTTTAGAGTCCGTTATTACGATATATAATGACATATATTTAAAACACTTTGTAGGACACTTCTGCACAGTGATTGTTATAAATTGTTTTTTTTTTTTTGTTTAGCTCGATAAGTCTCCACCAGTATCGCCAGTTTATTTTTAAACCACAAATGCAACCTCTCTTCTTCGCAAGATTCAAAGGTTTATTCAACGGTAAATATTGTTGTTTCGTTCCACTTGTCTCGACACATAAGCCACCTTCGTCCTCCAACCTCTTGACTTTGGCTTACAGTAGTTCTCTAAAACAATAACAAATTTATTACACACTTTCAACAAGAGATTGGTTTGCACCTTACCCAAATAATAATAAAAACAACTTACACAAAAGCCAGTTTCATATTATGATATTTGAGATATATTGCTGCATATGCCTGCATATTGATTAAAAAAGTAAAACTAATAACACGAACTCGTAACTATATGTTCACCAACCAACAACAGCTAAGTACTATTATTTGAGTTATTGTAGGTAATAATAGTTATTGTAGGTAGTGGAATATTTTTTGTTCAGTTTGTTTCAAATCTACCGTCATCTTTTTATAATGACTAATATAGAAAAAACCTTAAAATAAAGTATCATCGTTAAGTTGAGGATCGGTATTTTTACATATTTTTGTTGTCAGCATTCATAACTCACCAATAAACATTTCAAAAATATTTTGTAAGTTATTAGATTTGAACTCGAACCACCTTGAACGCCAATCAAGAGGAGAACCGCTAGGCTATTTAAACACTTACTGTGAGCGTTGAAATTAGTAAGTAGTACCTAACAATCATAAGCGGGCAGCAAGTTGTCAAAGTGTATAAGTGTGTATCAAACTTTATTATAGAAGAAGGTCGTAACTACAACTAGTATTGCTTGGCCATAGTTTTGTGAGATTGTAACTTGACTTTTGGTCTTGACTGTACCTATATAATTTGATATTAATGCACGATTGTGTAAATCGCAAATCACAAAGTAAAAGTTTCATAGGTTCACAACTAGCTTTATATATGTACAGACGACGGCACATCAAGCTACTACAATCTGTCAGATTTCCTTAGCTTTTCAACTTTATCTCTAAAGCATTAAGGCTCAAGGTTGATTGGGAATATCTGACAATTTGGGGTAACTTGACCTGCTGTCGTCCGTACATAATTCTTTATCAGCGGCATAATTTACGCTAGGTTTACATTTTTTTTTTTTATTTTTTTTTTTTGTTTTGGAAATCATCAAATGACATATCCTCTGGGGGGAGTGGAAGGGCTTGTCAGACTTTTACTGACTAAAACCCGCCCGCGTTTCTTCATTTGCCTGTGAAGGCGCACAGGACCACCGTATATCTTTGGAATAACCCTGGGCCTTAGCGGGCATTGGTCCTTGTGGACTCCATTACTGTGCGCTGACTTTTTGTTGAGAAACACGTGGAACACAAGGCGCCGTCGATCCGGGCCGGGTCCTTACTGGGCGGTGAGCTATCTGGTCCCCTTCAAATGCATCTGTAACATTTTATTTGTACACATTCGTAATTGTTTTCCCCACTTAATAACTACAAGGTTACATAATTAATTTTGTAAAGTTAATGAGTGCTTGAATCTCGGCTTGCTGTGACCAGTTCATTAGCATTATTTTTGGTTAAATGAAAATTGAAAATTAAATATCCATTCTTATTAATTAGCAATGAAGTTATTGTTTTTTTTGTTTATGAAATTATTTTTATCGCATTGGGACAAAATATTGCATGAAATATTTAGAATACACTTAACACATTTCGCCAACAATAATCCCACTATTTTCAATAATAATATTCCACGTTAATTTAAATTATAACCAGGCCTAAAAGTATTCAGATTACCCACCCAGAAATACCACATTTGTGAGTTTATGATCATAAACAAAAAAAAAACACGATCGTAATATAACCGAGACCAGTGTTTGTAGAAAGTCAGCAACTAACAAGCCGACATGCCGCCATAGATAAAAGGGCAAGACGCAATAAAAAAACATAAAATGACTCCAAATATTGTTTGTATAATACCCGAAACTAAACAAAGTTATAAAAATATTCCCCCAGACTCACAAACGCTACTGTTTTTGTTCGAAACCTTCCTTTATGGTGATACATTTTCTCTAAAACAATTATTTTTATTAGGCACTTTCTTGGGTAGAAATTGTACTTTTTTTTTTATTTGTAAAGCAATAAAGGTGGAGAGTAATATTGTTTTAAAGAAAAGAAAAAGGAAATAGGTATTTAGAATATGGTATGTATATTTTATTAAAAATATTGCTATTTAGTATTATCTATGAGTTTATATCGTAGCTTTTCGTAGAGGTTACGTAGGTGTCTGCTACGAGAGGTCTTGCTACGTCGCCTACGTGCGTAGCTGTGTTATACGCCAACTAAATAATCATGAGCATTCAAAATGTGACACGTGTTCTTTTCCATAAAAAAGAAATAGTCAGAACCATTTATTAGCACGTTTGAACTGTTAAGATGCAGGTGGTCATCCATTCCAACGTGTAGTAAGAAATAGACTTCTCATACGGAGAAAAATGATTTTCCAATTTATTGGTTATTGTAGTTATTAGTTATTGTAATTAGTAAAGTCGTTGTGACCTAGTGGTTAAAACACCAGTCTCTCAAGTATGAGTGTGCGGGTTCGATTCCAGGTCAGGCAAGTACCAATGTAACTTGTCGTCCTTCGTGGCGCAGCGGTCAACACGCCTGCCTGCGACGTGGAGGCCCCGGGTTCGATCCCCGGCCAGGTCATTATGGAAAATGATATTTTCCTGATTGGCCTGGGTCTTGGATGTTTATCTATATATGTATCTATTATAAATATAGGTATCATTGAGTTAATATCCCTTAACACAAGTCTCGAACTTACTTTGGGGCTAGCTCAACCTGTGTGATTTGTACGTAAAAAAAACTTTTCTAAGTTATATTTATGTACCTACTTTCTAAGTATATCTTGGATAACAATGACTGATTATAAGGTAAAGGAAAACATCATAAGGAATCCTGGACCTTAAGTCTGAAATCAACCCGTATTGAGCAAGCGTGGTGATTACGCTCAATCCTTCTCTGTATGAGAGGAGACCTGTACCCAGCACTGGGACGATAAAAAACCAAAAAAAAAATAGGTTGTTGATGATAATGGTGATGTTTACAGGGTTATTTTACAAAGACTAGCCAAATAAAAGGGTGTGGTACTAACCGTCAGACTGAACTGTTATCTCCATGGGACTAGGATCATAATCTCGAAAAATGTATTGGCTGTCCCATAGAAAACTTTAATACTTACCTTCCGGATCTAGACGTATGGGACGGCTGAATTTATATTCGAGTTATGATACTGACCCCAGATCATAACTCGAATATAAATGCAGCCGTCCTGAAAAAATCAGACTGAACAATTTTCTCATTGGGACCCCCCAATGAGAAAATTGTTCAGTCTGATTTTTTTATCCTAACTAATATTATAAATCGGAAAGTGAGTTTGTTTGTTTGTTCCGTTTTCACGCCGTAACTACTGAACCTATTGGTTTGAAATTTTTCAAACGTAAATTGAAAAGTCCGGATTAAATAATAGAGTACTTTTATCCCGGTAAATTTTGATATTCCCGAGGGAAAACAAAAATGTTGTTAGCTTCGTACCAGTTCGGTGATAGATGGCGCTGTGCGTCGTTTAAAAGAAGGTAATGTATTGAAAACGAATATGCACATGTAAACTTAAAAGCCAAATGGTACGATAATTAATCCCCGAAAATGAGGAATCTAATAAGCGCGATATAACCGAATCCCACGCGCGCGAAGCCGCGAGCGAAATGATAGTTAACTATAAACCGGCGCTTGACCGCAATCTCGCCTGATGGTAAGCAGTGACGCAATGGTTGATGGTAAAGCGAGCTAGTTTATTAAGCGCCTATTCACTCTAGGTTTTTTTTTTATTATGATGGGAAATCATCAAATGACCTCTCCCGCTTTGCCAGGCCACGCTTTCTTTATTCATTTTAGCCTTGAAGACACTCAAATTGTAGTTAGTCCGACGGAAACCCTTAAATATGTCAGTTCTTAGAAAAATTACCATGTATACTGTAGGTACGCTGACAGTCTCCGTGGTGTAGCGGTAGCGAACACGGCCGCTGCGCAAGGAGGCGTTGGAGCGATCCCCGCGGGTTCGGGTTGTGGAGGTCAGACGGCAGTCGCTTCACGGAAAATATTGTAGTTCAACCAAAATCAGCAGTCAGACTGGTAAAGCGGGCAAAAAAACGCGTCTCAGCGTTAATCCCAGTCGCATCCGAAGCCTTTCCAACTTTGGAGTCCGGAGTCCGCTTTACCAGTCCAACTGCTGATATGGCTAAACTTCGACATTTTCCGTGAAGCGACTGCCGTCTGACCTCCACAACCCGAAGGCGACATCGAAGCATTGCAGTTAGACCAATTGTTGGACTTTTGAGGGCTCCAACAACCTGTAACGACTGCCACTAGATGTTCGTATGGCAACCGAGACCAACGGCTTAACGTGCTTTCCGAGGCACGACCAGACCAGTGCAAATATACATATTCATGCATACAAATACTTGCACTGTACGGGGATCGAACCCACGCCACCTTGCGCAACGGCGGCGTCCGCTACCGCTACGCCACGGAGGCTGTCATACAACTTGGTCAAGTAAATAAATAAATATATACGGACAAATCACACAGATTGTACTAGCCCCAAAGTAAGTTCGAGACATGTGTTATGGGATACTAACTCAACGATACTATATTTGTAATAGATACATATATAGATAAAAATCCAAGACCCAGTCCACTCAGGAAAAGATCGTTTTCCATCATGACCTGGCCGGGGATCGAACCCGGGGCCTCCACGGCACAGGCAGGCGTGTTGACCGCTGAAAAACCACAAAAAAATATCACACAATTAAACTGTTCCTCCACACTTACCCACCTCTTGAATTTATCCAAAATCTTAATTACACAAATCTCACATAGACCTCAGTTTCTACGATCCTATCGCCGCAATTCATAACCCTATAACTACCGCGTCACCAAACCCCACCCGTCTAACCCGCTGCACATACGCAAATTGCACACGCCTAAATGGGTTTCAGCGTCCATCTACTGGGCGGCTAGTCATTAACTCACGGAAGCAAGTACAGCGGACCAATTTCCCCAACCGGGTGCCAATTAACAGCACTTGGGTGCCGGCGAACTGGCCGCCGGGTTAGCAAGGCGGTCGAAGGGTTAGCAAGATGTTTGTTATGATTTACGATTGAGGAAAGAGGGTCGGCCCGTTTCGGAGTTCGTGTCGCATTTGAGGGTTAGAATGTTGTAAGTTTTGAATGTTCTTGTGTGGGGTTTGAGAGGTGGGTTAATGTAAATGTTTCAAGTTTGAAGAATGTGTTGATATTCTTAAACTCATTTATTCCTATTAGGTATTAATGAGACTAAAATGAGTATGATATTGCTTTCGCTTGCATTGCACTAAATTCCTCGGTTCTAAGAGTGTCTATGGACGACAGCAGGTCAAGCTACTTTAGATTGACTTACCGAGACTTAAGACTAGTAGGTACTTACATAAATAGTAGGTAATCTTATTGTAGTAGTAATAAACCAACTTCATAAACATTAAAAGAAATGCAAATTAAGTTTCGAAATGAAACAAGAGGAATTATTCAGAATTCAATAAAAGCACGGGCGACAGCAGGTCAAGCTATCCGAAACTGTCAAATATTCCGAATCAAGCTTGAGCCTTAATAATGCTTTAGCCATAAAATTGAAAATCTATTTTTTTTTTAATATAAGATAAATTAAAGACAGATTAGAGTAGCTTGATATGCTGTCTTTTATACATTAAATACTTTTAAAGTTTCGACGTCAATAATTTTATTGAAAACACAAAAGTTAAACTGATTTTTAACAAAACATTTATCCCAGCGTACCGCGGTAATTGTGCTTAATTTACTTTTAAAACAAGTTTAAATAAAATCCTCTTGTTTCGCTCGACTAACGGTGAACCTTTTTAATGCACAATTTTTACTATGGCATATAAAATTGTTTGTATTTACGTAAAAGTTGGGCCCGAGGTTATCGCCCCAAATCGGTAAAAAGTAGAACCCAGAACTGTTCTAAAGTAATGCATTTTTTTGCAAGCATCTTTCTATGGATACAGTTATAAATATGTTAATATTATGCAACGAAAATAGTACGCAACACTGGAAGAAATTGCTGCAAAAAAATTGGAAACGGTACTTGCACAAAGGCCGTTCGCAGTAAAGAAATGCAGTTAGAAATGATTATTCTGTAACAGCGTCATTATTTTTTTTTTAAGAAAAAAGTAGATCTGTAACATTGCTTTTGCGTTTTTTAGTGAATGCTCTTGTTTTTGTAAACTATTAGCGCCCGGCGAATTTTACGCTATTTTCTTGGAATATTAAATAGCGATGTTTTGTAGCATCAGTCTTGCTTTCTCCCAACCTATTCCCAAATTATAAAACGGCATTTGTCATACTTTAACATTATTTTCTCCTAAGCGCGTAACTATTCTTTATGTCAGTTTTTAAGGTTGGGATAGTACATAACAAACTACGCGTTTGGTAAAGTTTACATTGAAAAACAAAAGCCATTTATGTACACTAGGCTGACAATATAAGCACTTTAAAACGCTAGTGGTGGTAGTAACTGGGAAGAAGTGGCGCCAGCTATCAATTCAGTTAAAAGAGAACTTATTATGACCTTGTATGAGACGAAATCTTAAGCACTGTACTCATACAAAAAACCACGTAGACTTTATTGCTGAAAACTCAGAATATCTAACTTTCTATCCAACTCATAGCCGGCTCACATGTAGTGCCCCTAACCACCTTGGTTGACAAGCGGGTTAGGATATCAGTCATCATCATCATCCCAGCGTTAATCTCAGTCGCATCCGAAGCCTTTTTAGCTTTGGAGTCTGGGGTCCGCTTTACCAGTCCAACTGCTGATATGGCTAAACTTCGACATTTTCCGTGAAGCGACTGCCGTCTGACCCCCACAACTGGATATCAGTACTCCATACTAAAGCTATTCGGTAACGTTTGATTCAGTTTGAAGTTTATTTTTCTTATAACTTAAGAAGACAGAATTAATAGAGTGAATCGAGAACTAGTGGCTAATAATAGTTAGATAGCAATGATATCAAACTCAAATATGTACCTGACATCTTACATATCACAACAAACACATCTGACATCATCTGATGTACCTATATATCTGGTGTATTCTGCGTCTTTTAGTTTGTGCTAAATAAATGTATTATCATTTCTTTTGACAATGATGAAAAGCTTTGAAAATAATTGTCACACACACCGAAGCCTTCTTGTATTTTAGTTTTTCATAACATCATGCGCAGATCTGCTTTATCCGAAACTCCTTCTACTAATCTTATAAGTAAATGGGAAGTTTTGGATGGACAGACGTATATTAGCTCTTTCACGGAAAAACCTTTACACAGATTTGGATGAAGTTTGGCGTACCGGTAGTAGATCAGGATTGACACTTAAATATTTTTCGATGTTACCACAGGATCGGAACCTATGCGGGTGAAACCGTGGGGTGGTGGTTTTTTTTAATAATTATGAACTAGTTAGTGCTTGACCGCAACCCCGCCTGATGGTAAGCAGTGATGCAATTGTTGATGGTAAAGCGCGCTAGTTTATGAAGAGCCTATTCACTATTATTTTTATTTATTCAGTGTTATTATTCAGTGTTATTTTTGTCACGTAGTGAAAAACTAATTTCATTTTTAATACAAATGCCTTTCTAACAGGCTGCCATCTTTAAAACCACGTCGCAGCCCCGCGCCACCACTTCTTACCATTATGATAACTTTCCTTTCACCGTCCATTATTCAATTTAGTAACAGGTGTGTTCACGAATATGAATGAGTTCTTGACGGTTCTCCGCGGTTCCTCGCGGTTCGTCGCGTTTGTGGCAACAGAATTCAGTTTTATTTGCGTATTCACTGAAGTAACTGACGGGAACACGCAAGTAGTGTGAAAACATTTTTTATAAAAATAAAAAGGGTTGGTTATTTTCTCGCATTTTTTTATGCATTACAAAAAATTATAGGTACACTTATAGGTATAGTTGTTGACATAGGTAATTTGGTCACTTTAATATGTTCTTTATGACAGTACCTACTTAAAAAATTGGTAGCTTAACGTAAGAAATGAGGAGATCCGCAGAAGACCCACCAAAGTCACCGACATAGCTCTTCGAATCGCTAATATTAAGTGGCAGTGGGCGGGGCACATTGCTCGTAGAACCGATGGCCGGTGGGGCATTAATTTTCTGGAGTGGACGCCAAGTAGGAACCGGAAGACGCAGCGTAGGGAGGCCCCCAACAAGGTAGCCGAGGACATGATGAAGGTCGCGGGAAGCCGATGGATGCTTTCAGCACAAGACCAGTCATTGTGGAAAGCCTTGGGAGAGGGCTTTGTCCAGCAGTGGACCTCTATAGGCTGAAGAAGAAGAAGCAGCGTAAGAATAGTAGTGACCAATGAGGTTTTTCTGAAACGGTCTACGTCAGATGGCAGCACTGTAGCGTCAGGTCCAATGAACTGTCAAAATACATACGCGAATTCCAATTTTCTATGTATTTTTTGGTTTATTTATTCTTAAAATCATTACTATAAGAATATTGTTTTCGAAAATGCCACAGTGTTGTGGAGTGCCTATGTGTGCAAATAAAACAGGAGGGCATAAGTTCCCTACTGGAGATAAAATCCGATTAAAACAGTGGCTTGTGTTCGCAGAGATAAATTTACTCCAACGAAAACCGAAAAACAGAAAGATGACACCTTCGTCATGGAAACAACTAACTGCTGCCAAGTGGAAATTGAGTTTGAGGAGAGACAGAAAAATATTGGAATCCAATGTGATTTAGGCAAAGATAATGATCTTAGAACACTTAAAGAATGTCCTAAACATGAGAAAAAAAGTAAGGAATCTTCAATTGAGAATGTGCTGGATGTAACCAATGCTGCCGAAATACAGTTTTATACTGGTTTCCAAGATTATGAACATATCAAATTCATATTTAGTATTTTTGATGATGAAGTAAATAGTTTAAAATTATTCTAAAATGAAAACATTGAAGGTGCAGTTTATGAACACATTTGATCAATTCCTTCTAGTATTAATTAATTTACGCCAGAACATGTTATTTACAGAACTTGCCTTTCGATTGAAGGTGAATAAAACAGTACTGAGCAATATTTGTATTACATGGATCAATTTTGTGATTGTATAATAAAAATGTGGATTGTCTTCCATTGCTATATATAATGAAAGTGGATGTATTATCATCCACTTTCATTACATATAGCAATGGAAGCGTAATAAGTGAAGGATTTTGTATTTTCAGAATGTACTTGACCTTTGAAAAATATATGTGAACTAGTATTTGCAGTCACTAAAGCTAGCAGGTAGTAATTTTGCAACATATTATAACCTCTTCTGTGCACTGCAGAATAATCTGACATTCCTATACCCTCTTTATACAAGGAAATATGTATATACATATATTAATTATGTCAAAATTGGGTAACAATGTTTTTGTATCCACGCTTTTTATAACTTTTCTTCTGGCCATTCTAACTTAGATAGAATCTGACTTGGGAGGTTAGAATTATTATTTGCACTTGGTTTAAAGTTCTTGTTTCTGTCATAGTCATTTAGCCTGAAATTTATAACATACATTAATCCACTACAACTCACTAATACACAAATGACTACAATTTAATGGTTAAAGAACGAAATCAAATTGTGTAAACAAAATCTAGTCCATTAAGTTACCTTTCAATGAGCTTTTCCTTTGTACCAGTAACTTTTGCGCCCCTTTTTTTGAGCTCAATCTTCAGTTCGGTGACCTTTTTCTGGCCGTAATCCATAATAAAATCAATGACACGTCCAAACTCAATAGAATTTCAATAATTTGTTTATTTAGTACCAGACTCTGTGCTATCTGACAGCTGTTTAGACCTGACGCCTACCAAGCGCCCCCTAGTGGCAGAAAAATTATCGAAAACCCTCATTAGTAACACTCGCAATTTATGAGTTACTGCATGGTCGTAGTTTCGAAACCCAAGTAGGCGCTTTACTTTGTGTAAATTAACTTCATCACCACTACTCTCAAAACGGTGAAGGAAAACATCATGAGGGGAATCAAAGAAAAAAATCGATGACATCTGCCAGCCTGCAATAAGCCCGCACGGTGGATTACAAGCCTCTCGCCGAGAGGAGTTCATTGTGCCAGCAGAAGAAACAGTATAGGCTGATTATACCTACCAGCTTCCACAATGTGAATTTGCATGGTCTGAAAGTGTTAAGTACCTACCATTAAACCATTGTGAAAGAAAATAAATGTTTTTTTATTACTATTATGTTAGACCCGTACTTATAGGCTGGAGTAGTGAACCGCCCACTACTCCAAAGCTGCCCCAGACTCCAAAGCTGAAAGGCTACGGGTGCGACTGGGATTAACGCTGAGATGATGATGATAATGATTAGTGAACCGCCCACTTCCACTCACCGAGAGGAAACTTGTATCCCAACAGTGAGTACCTTAGAGACTGGGTATGGCAAAAGTCTGGTACCTACTAAATCCATTAATTTTATTCCTTCTATTTCAGCGCTACAAAAACCATTTTCTCGTAAAATAAAATGACTAGTGAACCACGTAATTTTCAATGTTCAAAACGAAACACATTTCTCTCAAACAAAACACAAGAGCACACAGAGCAAAAGACCAACGAATGAAGCTAGCGAACGAATTAGTCAAATAAACACCTAGTGAACGAACCAGTCGGCGTCCGGGCAAAAATTTAAAAAATAAATATACCGCCTAATACTCAACTGCAACGATTTTTTTCCGCACACGTCCGCGGCTTACAAATTGAAATTCATTAGTACGTGGGTACGAGGCTCAGAGAGGGCGTTAAGGAAAATTAACGAGCTATATATGAATTAACACTCATACCGGGACCCGGCTACAGATCAATACGGAATCAGAGACAGTTTTTTGAAACGGTTAGTCGGATCGAGCTTTACTCGGATAACGAGGACATTGGTACATTTTTTTAAATGTTGTACCGTGAGCAAAAGGGATAAATATACAGCTATCTACAATTACCTTATCAACAATGGATATGGCATATCGTCATTGGTAATCTTCTGGTTGTGGATTCGTCAGAAATTTTTGGATACAAATATGTAGTCGAATTATACTGGAATCAAAAATGTACCCAAGTATACTTACTTCTCATCATCAACCTTTTATCGTCCCACTGCTGGGCACAGGTCTCCTCTCAAACAGATAAGGATTGAGCGTAATCACCACGCTTGCTCAATGAGGGTTGGCAATTTCAGACTTATAAAGTCCAGGTTTCCTCAAGATGTTTTCCTTCACCTTCAGTCAGTGTTGTCCAAGGTATACTTAGAAAATACATATAACTCTGGAAAAGTTACATTGGCACTTGCCTGACCTGAAATCGAACCTGCACACTTATACTTGAAAGGCTGGTGTTTTAACCACTAGGCCACCACGACTCCTACTACTTACTATACATACTTTAATAACATAAATTTGTACGCCTTATGGGTGAAACATGTACCTACGAACGAAAAAATCGTATATTATTGTGACATCCTGTATGCTTAAAGCGCAGGCATACCATCTCCACTTAGGTCAATTTTTGGTTGATTACCTACTTATTTATTAACTAAACTTTGATATACTATACCTTATTTTTTTTTTATTTCTTTAAAAGTTAACCATTTCAGCCTCCAAATTCTGCATGCAATGCTAGCTAAGATTGTGTATCCATACTAATATTATAAATGCGAAAGTAACTCTGTCTGTCTGTCTGTCGGTCTGTCTGTCTGTCTGTCTGTCTGTCTGTCTGTCTGTCTGTCTGTTACGCTTTCCCGCTAAAACCTCTCAATCGATTTTGATGAAATTTGGCACAGACAATCTTTAGACTCTGAGAAAGAACATAGGTTACCTTTTATCCCGGAGGGAAATCTAAAAAGCGCGATATAACCGAACTCCACGCGGGCGAAGCCGCGGGCGGAAAGCTAGTTATAAATATATCACGCCTGTATCCCTGAAAGAAACGTCAGAGTATGTACAATAACGGCTTGGTCTACCTAAAAATCCAAGATGGGAAAACTAAAATCTCTATATTTGTGTGATTGTCTCACTAGAAGCGATTGTGCTCGCAAACGCTAGGCCGATGCCAGTCACATCAAATACTAGCGGCCGCCAGCGACTTCGTTCGCGTGGAGTTAGTTATGCTCCGCTCCTATTGGTCGCAGCGTGATTTTATATAGCCTAAAGCCTTCCTGGATTAATGGGCTATCCAACGCAAAAATAATTTTTCAAATCGGGCTAGGAGTTCCTGAGATTATTGCGATCAAACAAACTCTTCAGCTTTATATATTAGTATAGATAATGTCGAAACAATGTAAACGGCCCCTTTTCCTAGTTCACAAACTAATCTAAAAAGTTTAGTTCTTCCTTTTCTTTTTGTTTTATACGAAAAGGACAGAAGATAAAATGTTAGTTTAGACCTGTCAAATTAGTCTGCTCCTGACGTATTTTGGTCGCCATTTTTACAATCGCATCTAAACTGTCTATAGAGTACCTTAGTTGACAGAATTAAACTAAAATTTTATCTTCTATGCTTTTCTTAATGGAATAAAAAGCCGTACGGCTGGTTTCCACCCTTACGTTGTTAACACCACTACGATCCGGACGAAGCGTTTCGCCTCCTCCTTTATACCGCGTGCATCGAGGGACTGGAACAATTTGCCGGCGGCGGTGTTTCCGTCTGACTACAATTTGAGTGTCTTCAAGGCCAGAGTGAATAGGCTCTTAATAAACTAGTGCGCTTTACCATCAACGATTGCGTCACTGCTTACCATCAGCCAGGATTGCGGTCAAGCGCTAGTTTATAATATGTAAAAAAAAAAGCCTTAACCCAAAATTAGTTTGAGAACAAGAGAACGGGGCCAATATTGAAGTTTTTGAAACAGAGTGCACTCGCCTGAGGTTAGGGCCTTTGCAGATTGCTCGATTATCATCTCAACACGACAAGGCCAGACAAGGCCGTGCGGAGGACAGGTCTGAGCAGTTGTGTTGCGATGTGTGGCGGGTACGATGCGCCAAATGTTGTTGTGTCGGGAGTTTGGTCGTGGAGAGTCTCCAGATCAATCTCCCTCTAGCGGCAGCATCGTTTGGTCGTGTTGGTCTTGGGTTTAACATTGCATCACCTCGCACAACTGCCGTCATCCTTCCTATTCCTTAGTTTTTTAAGTGAATAGGCTTAATATACTAGTGCGCTTTACCATCAACGATTGCATCACTGCTTACCATCAGGCGGGATTGCAGTCAAGCACTAGTTTATAATTATTAAAAAAAAAAGAAATTTTATATTATATCGATTCTCTTTTGATCCATGACTGACTTTGTAATGCGGTGATACTTATCGGTTTTATTACTGCATACTTATCTGTTTTGCTCATTTTCCCTGTTTAAAAACCACGTGTAAGCAGATACGATATCCACTATTAACATATCAGGTTAAAGTTAATTTGAATTCGTTATTACTCTTAATTAACTTAATTAGCGAATTTCAACATTTCGGGCCTTTCTGAATGAGATAATTATAACATTTAACCTGCTCTTGTGAACTCAATCGATATTTTCTTTTTTGGCATGAAAATACATCAATATCCATTGATAAGACATTTCTTTCGTGATATTGAAGTGGATACCTAACATGAGTTTTTAAGGAATCTCCTTTTTTATTTTAAAGTAGTGCTTGAGGGCAATCCCGCCTGATGGTAAGCAATGATGCAAGCGTTGATGGTCAAGCGCGCTAGTTTATTAAGAGCCTATTCACTCTAGCCCACCAACGGAAACACCGCCGCTGGCAAATTGTTCCAGTCCCTCGATTTACGCAGTATAAAAGAACTAAATATTGTATTATTAAACTTTTTTTTTTCTTAACTTTTGTGTATTTCTATATTGAACTTTTTCGAATATATTAGGTACAGACGCCAGCACATAGCTACCCGAAACTGTCCAATTTTCCCGATCAACTTTGAATCTAATGCTTCAGCGATAAAGTTGAAATTCCGTTAAAGGAATTTGACATACTGTAGTAGGTCCAAAAAGGTAGTACCAAAAAATATTGTGCTCTGTTACAACCATAAACCAAAATGTTATGACGATATTTCAGGAGATTTGAACATATAAATATTTCAATTACCTACCGTGATACTTAAGACAGGGTAAAAACTAGGATAATATGAATCTTTGTATTCCTTATAAAATTGAGTCGGTCATTCTACCAAGCGTGGTGATTACGCTCAATCCTTCTCTGTACGAGGGGAGACCTGTGCCCAGCAGTGAGACGATAAAAAGGTTGATGATGATGATGATTTTACCAAGCGTGTGAAAAGAAAAGTTTCAGTATAATACTGCCTTCAAATCGTCGTATTACCAAAATTATTGAACAAGATAATCCTTGTTAGAAGAATAATGAACAAATTAAGTAACAAGAATCAAAATAACATCACAAAACAAAACAAACATCATTAACAAGTCGTTACATTGCATGACACATTTATTTCTAAGCCAGATCACAACAAGATGACGGCTACAAAAAGAATCCAGTCGCACGGTGAATGGGGGCCTTTAATCTATCCAAATCCTTCCCCAAATAGCTGAGATGGTGTATAGACGGTGCGGATTAGACGCGACTTTGTCTTACTCAACAGCTTACGCGTTTAACGCAAGTCAATCTGTTGTTAGGATCTGGGACATGACGCCCCCTTGTTCCGACTAAGTCTTTAGCATTATCTCATTGGTAATGATTTTTATAAAGCGGTTTGTGATTAACGTTTTAGGCTTTAGATGAAAATGGTGAAATTACGATTCATAAAGATTTATTTGAAAGTTTTTTCCTAGGATAATCATCATCATCAACCTTTTTATCGTCCCACTGCTGGGCACAGGTCTCCTCTCATACAGAGAAGGATTGAGCGTAATCACCACGCTTGCTCAATGCGGGTTGGCGATTTTAGACTTATAAAGTCCAGGTTTCCTCAAGATGTTTTCCTTCACCTTCAGTCATTGGTGTCCAAGATATACTTAGAAAGTACATTTAACTTTAGAAAAGTTACATTGGTACTTGCCTGACCTGGAATCGAAACCGCGC
The DNA here is from genome assembly GCA_017933935.1 of Sesamia nonagrioides. Classification (NCBI taxonomy): domain Eukaryota; kingdom Metazoa; phylum Arthropoda; class Insecta; order Lepidoptera; family Noctuidae; genus Sesamia; species Sesamia nonagrioides. The sequence goes on from JADWQK010002354.1 coordinate 1,022,489, forward strand.
ACTCATACTTGAGAGGCTGGTGTTTTAACCACTAGGCCACCACGACTTAAGGACTTTAGGATAATGCCTTGAATTAAAATCCAGGTACTCCGGACTGCCAGCTGGATTCGACGAGACACCACTTTCTCGAAATTGGACCTATCTAGTTGGACTGTTTGTTCCATGTATATATACTAGTCAACAACTTCGAGTGCCGAGCAACCAACTATAACTGCTGTGGGTGCAACATGGGAGTTCAACATAATCTTCGTCTTATCCATGACACACTTGTTGGGAAGCTCTGCTGAGGTCATTGAGCATTTTTCCAAGTCTTCCAGGGACTCTGCCATGACCACGATAACATCTGCAAAACGGAGGTTAGTGATGTACTCGCCGTTAATGTTGATGCCAAGTCCTTTCCAGTCCAAGAGCTTGAAGACATCTTCCAACGCAGCAGTGAACAATTTGGGAGACATGACATCTCCTTGTCAGCTCCACGCTGCTGTTGGTTCGGTTTCGAGTCCTTTATTATTTACACAATATAAATTACAGAATATAAATATGAAGATTTTAAAAAGGGTGACACCTTGGGCGGTCTTATCTCTAAGAGCGATCTTGTACAGACAACCTTTTAGAGTTTAATTCAAAGCAAGATTAAGGTTCTCAAAAACCATTATTAGATAGAAACACTATTCTTTTATCAGTTCTGTTTGTGGAAACCCTGGATGAGACGTAATGTCATCAGGACAATGTACTGCAGTGGTCTGGATACCACTGTGGTAATCCTGTCTAGTCGTGACGTCATATCGTGTTTCAGATACGTCTGTATAATGTTGATGCTCGTTACAAACTCATGTGCAATGTGATATCCTGGTAGTCAAGGGCTAATCTATACTAATATATAAAGCTGAAGAGTTTGTTTATTTGTATGTTTGTTTGTTTGTGCGCGCTAATTTCAGAAACTACTGGTCCGATTTGTAAAATTATTTTTGCGTTAGATAGCCCATTAATCCAGGAAGGCTTTAGGCTATATAACATCACGCTGCGAGCAATAGGAGGAGAGCATAATTAATTCCACGCGAACGAAGTCGCTGGCGGCTGCTATATTCTTATAAACATGGGATTCGATACCAATATTTTGTTATATGCAAAATTATTCTGCTGTAATGATTTTTTTTCTCTAAGCCAGTGAGTTATAACGAAGAGGTTGACGGCATCAATCAAAGTTCTTTCAACAGATGAAAACTGTACTGCAGTTGAAAATAATATAATATATGTATATTTACTAAGAGTGTGTTACAAATTAGATGTTACAATTAATGTTAGAAACCTTCCAAGTTATACCTCCTAAGAAAATATTATGAAAATTTTACTTGCGTCAGATATTTTTCTTGCGGGATAATGGGTAACACATTATCAATAACACAATGGCTTACACGTTGCAAGTTCAACAACAACATTCACTGCGTTATTTATGCTGTTGTGCGGACAACTTTATCGAATAATAAAGCAATGGATTAGCTATATTCTCTAAAATGTTTCAGACTCAGACTAATAATTACGCAAACGGGGATTCGCTTATAACGAGTATCCTCCCTTACGTTTTTGATACCACTACGATCCGGACGAAGCGTTTCGCCTCGTCTTTTATACCGCGTACAACGAAGGACTAGAACAATTTTCCTGCGGCGGCCTTTCCGTCTGACTACAATTTAAAAGTCTTCAAGGCTATAATGAATAGGCTCTTAATAAACTAGTGCACTTTACCATCGACGATTGCATCACAGCTTACCATTAGGCGGAATTACGCACAGGCAAGTGAAGAAACACCTGTGGGTTTTAGTAAGTAAAAGTCTGACACGCCCATCTGCTCCGCCCAGAGCGGGAGAGGTTGAGAGGAGGATTTTTCATCCAGAACAAAAAAAGGCTATAGTGTGTAGGCTCTTAATAAACCAGTGCGCTTTACCATCAACGATGGCATCACTGCTTACCATCGGATTGGATTGCAGTTAAGTAATAGTTTATATTGTTCAAAATTCAAGTTATTGCATCAATTGTATTGTTCTAAAACACTGCACTAATACTCCTAGTAACATTACCTACTTGTAGATCTATATTGCCTCCGCTAGTTGTAATATCATCAGCTGGACTGCATACAGAGAGGTAATCCTGTTTAATCTCTGTGTCAAACATACATGGATGTCAGATGTGATGTGATGAACATAATGGTATGGTTACTAAGTTATGTGTGAAGATAAAATCAGTTTAGTGGAGTATTTTACATAGTTTTCAGTGCGTAAGTAGATTTTAAATGATGTCGTGGTGGCCTAGTGGTTGAAACACCAGCCTCTCAAGTATGAGTGCGCGGGTTCGATTCCAGGTCAGGCAAGTACCAATGTAACTTTTCTAAAGTTATATGTACTTTCTAAGTTTATCTTGGATACCAATGACTGAAGGTGAAGGAAAACATCTTGAGGAAACCTGGACTTTCATCATCATCCCAGCGTTAATCCCAGTCGCATCCGCAGCCTTTTCAGCTTTGGAGTCTGGGGTCCGCTTTACCAGTCCAACTGCTGATATGGCTAAACTTCGACATTTTCCGTAAAGCGACTGCCGTCTGACCTCCACAACCCGAAGGCGACATCGAAGCATTGCAGTTAGACCAATTGTTGGACTTTTGAGGGCTCCAACAACCCGTAACGACTGCCACTAGATGTTCGTATGGCAACCGGGACCAACGGCTTAACGTGCTTTCCGAGGCACGACCAGACCAGTGCAAATATTCATATTCATGCATACAAATACTTGCACTGTGCGGGGATCGAACCCGCGCTACCTTGCGCAGCGGCCGCGTCCGCTACCGCTACGCCACGGAGGCTGTCGATGATCATGATGATGATGAACTAGATTTTAGACTGTGACTGAAAAAAATGTGCCTACACACTTTTTTTTTTCTTAAGGTTTGTCCCACTCTAGGAACTACTGCTGTATCGTGAGTGCGTTTACAAATATTTAGAATCACCTTGCAGACAACACACCATAAATATTTGTTCCGCGTGGGAAACGAACCCCCGAGCGCAGTATTCGATCGCTCAGTCACTGCGCCAACCATGTCATCGCTTTCTGATTTATGAATTTGTATGAATTGTTGTAATCGTTTTTAGTAACGCTATACGACATAGCTCTAAGATTTGCAACTCTTTAATGGCAGTGGGCCGGGCGCATTGCCCGTAGGGTTGATGCCCGATGGGGCCGATGGGTTCTCGAGTGGCGATCGCGCACCGGAAGACGCAGAGTGGGTAGGCCCCCGAGAAAGTGGACCGACAACCTGGTGCAGGGGGCCTAGTCTGCTATTTTATATAATTTTGTCATTCCAGCACGTTTCCATTGTCATTTTGCTATTAGCCCCTAATCTGCTCTATCATGAACATCGGTCATTGATTTCATAACGGAATGGTCATTGTTGTATTGCCATTATTATAAAACTCGTTAGTAGAAATGAGTTTCTAAAAACTACTACCCAATTTGAACATTTCTTTAAGCAAGATTTTGTTAATATGTATTTTTAAATATTAATTACAAGTTTTATAAGCAGTCTAGAGTAGAAAATAGTTATTAAATAGCAAAAAAACATTATTGTGAAACTATAAAACTAAAAATTTTGTTATCTGTTAAAGTCAAATGTGACATTAATACAAACTGACTGACGTTTATTTGTTTTTTTTTTAACAGCTGGTGTTTTGATATGTATTTATTTTTGTTTATATTATTAAAATTATAATTACTAGATAAAGAAAAACAAGAATAAAACAATCAGCAAATTTAGGCCGAGATATGGCTCCTGGCCACTACAGCCGCGTCAATAAAAGACGAAGTGTGATTTGTAAACTCCAAGCTGCATCATCACAGAGTACTATAATTTTGTGCATCATCCTTCAAGGCTGGATGCTATTGATGTCAGAAACGCTGAGTCGTCTTTTGCATGCTCAGACCATCAACGACTCGACTAAGGTCATTAATCGACAGAGCTCCATCACAGCAAAAATGGTTCAAGTTCACCGAGACATCTGTGTCAAAAAAGGTAATTAAGTACTGTTTATTATTCGTAATTCATCTTTATGAAAGTTTAGTAGAATAAACTTAATTATTCAAAATGAAAACTTCCACTCATTGGGTGTTTTATTTATTTATTTATACAACACCCACAATAAGAATTAAGTAGCTTTGAAAACAATATCATAACAATTAAATATAAAACCCCCCGCTAAGCTTGTGTTAGATGTAGGTTTAAATCAGTAGTAGTACATTGGCCAGAATTTAAAATCTTTATGGCAACTACATACTAAGCGCTAGGTTACAAATTTCATATTATAGGTATAAGTTGGAATTTTTTATTAAAGTTAGTTTTGTTTTACAGAAACCCTGCAGAATTATAATGTCACCAGATTCTGAGTCAGATTTCTGGAGAATGCAAGAGGTAAATTTGACAATTTATTAAAAGCTAGTTTAATTAAATATATTTTAGAAGAGATCTCCTAAAATATTGAATAACCTATAACCTACTAAGTATGTCCATATAATAATAGTCCATAGAAGATGTCTAGCAGTATGGGTTACAAAGGGATATAAAAGTAAAGGAAACAGTGTTTATTAAAAAGAATAATAATTTATTTTAAATTTCTGTTTTGTGCAATACTGCGGTGGATCTGTAACAAAGAGTTAAATCATTTTAATAATAATTAGAGTATTTTCATACTTTCCTAGAATATTGAGGAGGGTTTACACTACATACCTGCTAATTTATTTTATGCATTTTTCCACAGTATGTCAACAAAAGTGCAGTGCTGCAGTGATCCCGATCAACCTTCAAGAAGATCCCGATTCACCCTGCTATGGTCTTGATAATTAGGGGCTTCTTATTGCTTTCCTCCTAAATTAAAAGACCGATTATTGGTGTGTTTTATTATTTATATGACAAAATGTCTTTTTTTTGTATAATAAAACTTTTTGACTTAATGTAAAGTTGATGTTTAGTTTATGAGAAAATAGATATATGTATAGTTATAAATAAATGTTGAATTTTAATAGGTATAGTGGTTTCATTTATGTTGCAGAAAATAGATATATGTATAATTAACTGTTGCATGTTAGTTTTAGTAGTAGTTTTTAAGTTAATTAATGTAATTAACGTTTTACCATTTTAGTTAACTATAAATAAATAAAGTAACTAATAACAGTCCAACTATTATGTATCTTTACCAACATAGTTAAAAGAAATTACATACCTGCCGCAGTGTTCCTGCATAATCTTCATCAGGTGGCGATAATGCTTTTGGCATGTTTGCAATATTTGTGGTTTATTTTTTAGTTTCAAAGTCTTTGTTCCTTCATTGATTGCAGTAGACACAGTAATTTGTGAAACTTTATGGAGGGCATCTTGAGCAATAAAAATCTCATAGAACCTCGATGCATAAAATGCAAGTGCTATTAGAATCTGCAATAAAAATATAACATTAATCAATCTATGTCGTGTTTGTAGCTATAGATTACTATAGAATAATACATCAATTGTCAAATTACGTTTCCTCACCTTAATTTCTGTCCATACGCTATCGATTCGATGCAGTCTGGCCATAAGGAGAATGAGTTCTTCAATTAACCCTCCTAATGAGACATATTCAAGGCGAAACGTTTTCACAAATTCCGCCTCGCGAATATCAATAAAGGGATTTGTATTGAAACACGTCAAGCGATGAGTTCCACGTCTCCTGCTTATCTTCTTTCTCTAGCATCCACTGCGTTGGCTAGCTCAAGAATATTTGCTAGTAGTGAAAACATTCTCAAATATTCCACAAACACAATAGATATCTCACTTTTTGTACAAAACCACCACCACCATCGAGCTGCCTCGCTTCGAAAAGCAATGTTTGTACAAAGACGTCATCATAACAGTTCAATGATCAAAAGAACTGTCAAAATTTTAGCAGATTACCGCGTATGTCAGTCATTCATTTGTGATTTTTTACAAGATTACCGTGTTATGTCATTTCGTTCAGTGATTGACCACTTGGCACGCCATTTTGTTAGCAGATTAAGGATTTTGTGAAAATCGGTCATTATGATATTAAAAGTCGAGCATTTTGACACTATTGCAATAGCAGACTAGGGCCCCAGGTCGCGGGAAACCGCTGGATGCGGGAGGCACTGGAACGGTCGTCGTGAAGATCCTTGGGGGAGGCCTATGTCCAGCAGTGGAAATGATGAACGCTATAGATACTTTTGTGAATTCATAAACTATAGCGCCTTAAGTTGTATAAAATGGGCCCTAATGTCGTCGAGTAAACGTCCTTATGAGTTATGACGTTTATACCCTTATATTAAATAACATTAAGTTGCCAACAAAACGTCTACTCGACGACTTAAATGTTAGTTGGGTATTAGCTAGTATTTGCCTTCCTATACATATGAAAACTAGTGGAAACTTAAAATATTTATAAGCACGTGACAAAAAAGAAAACAATTTTCAAAATATTGATAATATTCTAATAACAATAATTTCCTTTCAAACAGAATGGAAGAAAGTTGGAAGAAAATAGTGTAGGACTATTGGATCACTTTCAATAAACTCCCAAATAAAGTAACTGTGGTACAATTTCAAATAACAGGACCTAACAATAGTGGCACCATTGGTCACGCTCACAAGGAACTGACAGAACCCTTTCACGGAGAAAGTCTTTTGTACTTTCCTTCTCAAGGTTAACTAACATTACTCTTTGTAAAACCGACCTGATAGAGTTACGGTTCCTTGTGTAATTACGTATTCAAAGAGTTGCTCTAAAATTGCCGTTATACGGCTTTTATGAGTAACGGTATATGATCTAGTGACGTCAAAATACTATGTTTCCCGTTAACAACAGTTATGGTAAAAGTAAACAAAGACAGTTTTGAGTAATTGAGTGAAAGATTCCGTTAGTTTTAGTCTGATTTATGAAGTCTGTTTGTTTTTTTTTTTTTGCGAGAGTAGGGTTGAGGTTCGATTGAATTTTCATCTTTAAAATTATTAATTGGAATAAAAAGAGAGATTTGAAGTTGATTTGGAATTTTGAAATAGCGTTATTTAGTCGTTAAAGTAAACTATATGATACTGGATTTCATAGGTTGATAGTGTAAAAATAGACTTTTTAATCTAGGAACATTGTCCCCATTTATTGCTTCAATGTCTTTGTAAAATCACAATGATCATCAACACTAACAAACATACAAAGGTTTTTTATTCACTCACCCTTTTTTACTCTCATCAAAGTTAAGCGTCAAAATGGTGAATTACCTAGTTCTCAGACAAAACCTCCAATTTTGCGTTTTGTCACACATTTTTTTGCCCATAATTTTATTGTCAAATAGCTTCTGTTGTCATAAATAATATTGTCTTTCGACGGCCACTGGTGTTACCCTATTTTGTTTGCTTTTGTTAAATTGGCAACACAGTCCCAAGTTTAGGTTGGAGTAAAAACATGACCCATTTTTATAGCTATTGTTTCGTCGTCATTACGGACAAGGACAAATTAAGTTTTTCTGCTTTTGACGAAATGTGTGATTCTTTTTGTTTTCACATTATTTATTCTGTTGAATTTATTCGTGAAACTGTCTCTATGAACCTCATACTTTAATCACCATCAACCTTAATAGCAGTCAATTACTGGACATAGGCCATATTTATGTATGACGACACCATTGGTGTAGTGGTTCAGCGATTGACTGTTACGCTGCGTGTCGCGGGTTTCGATTCTCGCACGGAACAAATATTTATATGGCCTACAGGTAGTTGTTCCGGGTCTGGCAGTTTGGTTTTGTGAGTTTCAATGTTTGTAAAGCACCCACGATATAGAAGCAATTATGTACTAGAATAGAGCAAAGCTTTTTAAAAAAAATTGTGTGGGCCTTGTGTAGTGTGAGTGCAGAAGTGGCAGGATAGTGTAATATAATGTACATTATATTACACTATCTTGCAGGAATAAATGCAAATAAGTGTGATTATATTGTACATTACATTACACTATCCTGTAAGAATGAATGCAGATATGTTTGAGTATTTACAGGTAAGGGTCAAAATGGCAAAATGGTCCGAATGGCAAAGTAGGTGGGATAATCCCATTAAGGGCCGCCGGCACCTCCATCTATTCTTTCCATCCGTTGGCGATCGGCTGGCTAAGACATGGCTGGAGGTTTACCACTGCATTGCCCAATTTCTCACAGGTCATGGCAACTTTAAAAGTAAACTGTATTCTTTTAAACTTGTTCCTTCGCCTTTGTGTCAATGTTCTACATCGAACTGTGAATTTGAACAGTTCGCACATCACATCTTGTGGGAGTGTATTCTTTGGCAGAATGAGCGCAATATTATGTTGGATAGTGTACAAGTTACATAGAAACTTCAACTAATTTCCGTGCGTTCAGGCGCTTTTGCCATACCTATTATTGGAATCAATTGTAACAGCACATACCTACTTAGGACCCATTAACTTAATCAAATTTTATTCCGTGATGCTTGGCAATCTGGGTTTCTCCCAGTTGCAATAATGTCCCTTTGTGCCGATTGGCCTAGTTCTGTTCTGTCTCCTGCTTGTTATGAAGGGAAGTGGAAAAAATATCTTTTTTCTTACTCCTCCGCTATTCTTTTCTGATTAATTTCGTTGTGGAATCGTTTCTCCGGGACTCGTCGAGCTTCATTGCTCGGCATTTTTCTGGCGGTCTCCACTGTTGATTCTGGCTTTCAGGAATTGCAGTGGGTGGGAAATGTGTGGCGGGTTTTGTACCAAAAAAAAGGGTAAGGGTCAAAAGGGCATTACCACTTTTGACACTTAATTTACATTAAATTACAAATAAAGTAGGAGGTTCTCAATTCTCCTGTGTGTATTTTTTAATGTTTGTTACCATTGGTTGAATGGATTTTGATTTTTTTTTTTATTTGAAAGCTGGTACTTCCCGCTTTCTAAACCAAAACTACGGGTAAAAATTCAAGTAAACGAAATTCCTTTTTCCCAAATAAGTAAAATAACGTCAGCGTCCAGTTTAACTGAATGTAGCTGGATTAGCTGGATTGGCTCAGCTTGAGGGCGCAACGCGTGTAAATCACTATCCCTATCTATTCTATGTGACGGTGCCCCTGCTCGATGACGAAGGAAAATCTTACCATGGGCGACCCAGCAGAACTCGTAGCGGTTATTCTTCCCAAACTCACGAGCCAGATAGAACAGTTTTCTCGCTTTTTGAGTTAGACATTCAGCAATGTAAATTGGTTGAGGTTGACAGTCGAGTCCCAAGTGGGCTGTATTTAATTTATTGTTTTGGTTTGCACGATTATGGTTTTTCACCGAAGTTAATCATATATAATCCCGCGCCTCCTTGCGCAGCGGCCGCGTTTGCTACCGCTACGCCACGGAGGCTGTCAAAATACTAAGTACATATATTATATATTGTAGTACAGCCTCCGTGGCACAGCGGTAGCGAACGCGGCCGCTGCGCAAGGAGGCGCGGTTCGATCCCCGCACAGTGCAAATATTTGTATGCATGAATATGAATATTTGCACTGGTCTGGTCGTGCCTCGGAAAGCACGTTAAGCTGTTGTTCCCGGTTGCCATACGAACATCTAATGGCAGTCGTTACGGGTTGTTGGAGCCTTCTAAAGTCCAACAATTGGTGGTCTAACTGCAATGCTTCGATGTCGCCTTCGGGTTTTGGAGGTCAGACGGCAGTCGCTTCACGGAAAATATCAAAGTTTAGCCAAAATCAGCAGTTAGACTGGTAAAGCGGGCCCCAGACTCCAAAGCTGAAAAAGCTACGGATGCGACTGGGATTAACGCTGAGATGATGATGATGTACTTAGTATTTTACACCGAGTGACTGCTTTTCACAACTAAAGAGTGAAAAATAATAGCGTCGTGTCTTTGATATATTTATTTACATTTTTGTCCCATTTCCAAAATTAGTTATTTTTCAATTCATTCGCTTTTTTTCTTGGTCATATTTTACTAACACTTTATTCGTTTTGTTAAACTTAACGTTTGTGTAAAGGTGTCAAATAAGTATTCAAATGTGGCTAGAATATAGCGAAATCATATTCCTTTACCAAACAATGCCAAAGCTTCATCAAACAGCCCAGTATCCAATTCACTGCACCCCATCGCTATCCTTACCTACTCCTAAACGGTTAACTAACACGAATAGGTACCTACATTATTACTCCGTAGGATGTAATACACTCCAACAGAGATGAGTAGATGACTAATAAATAGACACCTCAATCACCCGGGACAGGTCCCGTCGTCACTAATAAACAGCGATTTAGACACAGATTCTATGCAACTACAACCAAAAGACGACATGTAGCTCCGTGAAATTGAAACACAAAGAAAACAATAGACTTAACTGCATTTAACTTCCTAACAATTATACAAAGAACAAAATAAAACAATGCGACAATATGGAAACTGGACAAAAGTTGGTGTTCCCGGTACCACGGGTACAATGGCAGATTTCTTTGCCTAATGACATCTCAAGCCGGCCGCATTGTGGGCCCTTTATGGTGTCCACGCGACACCATAACAACAATTAGTTCCAGCATTTTGCCAACAGTGTTCTCTCTGGATGTGTCAATTCTTCGAATGGAGTGAAACTAGGACAATGTTTGTCCTAAAAAACGTTGCGCGTGCCTCGGATGCCGAATCGTGTCATTGGTTAACTTCTAGTAACTACTCGGTCGACAGATTAATGCAAAAAATCTCTATTTCATCTGTTTTATCGCAAGCCTTTGTTTGAGTTTTTGTAGTAGGACATAACATGCAGTGTGCTTCATAATAATGCCGATATTCATTTGATTTCCCAATGCTTTTTAATACCTTGGTTTATTAAAAACGGAATATTTCCAATAATATTCTATTCGATGCATAATCATACAAAGCGTGTTTGGACCGTAAATAAGACTCGTAGCGTCGTATTGAAAATGTAAGTTCGGTTCACAGCACTTTGAAATCATTTTTCCCATTTTATTATCTATTATTCCCAGAATCTGGATTTTAAAGAAAAATATAAAACCTCACTATCGAGAATACGGTAGATACTGCACGTATAATAAAGGCCGTTGCTCATTATAAAATGCATAATAAATTTCTAAATGAATTGCAGATAGACGAGCTCTACTCAATAACAATAAAAGGAATGCCACTGCTTTCTCACATTCCGAGACTCAAATAAATAAAATGAACAAGCAAACACTTTTGAGTTCGTATGTCCCAAAGAGTCCAAATATACCAAATTTTCCTCTGAGACTACAAACGTACAGTCATCTACAGACTTTTTTTACGCTCATCCCGGAATGACCTATGACGTGGACATTAAAGCTCGCCGGTAGCGTGTGTAATTTTCGACGCGCTGCACTCGTTAACCCCCGGCCTTCCGAATGTTTGTCGGGTGACGGCGACGCATGTCGAAAATACTTAGTGGGGCTGCGCCTCATTATAATCCCTGCATCCCGACCTCCGCCCTCCAAGCTTGATTCGACCGATATATTAACACGTCCACATTCGATACATCTGCGTATGGATATGCTCTGGAGTATATTTTCGCATATTGTTTGTTATTCCTATTTCCTTTTTGTCAATTTAATTTTTTGGTTTGTTTTGTTTCAAAGTTCTCAACACTCACGATATTCGTTCGAAAGTTATATTAGAGTACTTATTAGCTGTTAAATATTTTGCTCGTGACGAGTCATATTTTGATTCATTATAATATTTATGATTCTACAGATAAGGTTCTTTTGAAGCAGCTTGTTCAATTATATAGGCTACTTAGGATGCTTTGAGGAACTCTCGCCGGTTTTCTTTATTGTCTCGCCAAATTCGTTTTGGCATGAATTTGCGCAAAATTTGCATTCGCGGAAGATCAGAACGAAACTGATCGTAAAGATCCTATCTCCACACACATCAGATTCTAACAATCATTACGATTGTTGAGTTTCCGCCCTATCTTGCTGTCTTTGTACAATTTTTTGGACTGTATTTCAGGGTTATTTAGCTCCAGATATGAGTTTATAAAAGTTCATATCGAATATTTTATTTTCTGGCATATCCACAGTGCGTTGCCGAAATCAGTGAGTGTTAAGAGGGCGCAGTGAGAGCGCGGTGTTCCATTGTTATAATTTTCAATAAGGGGCGCGATGAGGGGTATCTATCGATCCAGCACTACACACGGGGGGCATACAGCCAAAAGCATCATTCAGCTTCCTTTCTGTGGTGTGCATCCAACTATAAATATCCGCAGTTAGTAAACAGTGACTGGAAGGAAATGTTAGCAACTGCTCATATATTCTTTTCTTTGAAAAAAGACATAAATTAAAGAGACAACGCATTAAAATATTTTGATGCACTTTCTGTCCCATCTATAATAATTCAAAGTCAAAGTTCAATAAAAAACAGACGTGTTATTTCTAAACTTTGGTTTTATATTTTCGCTGTTGTAATTTGTATCGCTAATGAAATCAAATATTTCTGCGTACAAGTATGTCACACTTCATTCTGCATACATTTTGAATTCTAAATTCATTTTTGCACAAACATACATACCTATATAATTTACAAGTTTTTTCATATTGTAGATAAACTTATAACTCTTATCTTATGTTGTTATCATCGTTATTGACGAGTAATATTCTGTTTCATGACATTTCCTCCTACAGTAGGTACGAATGGAAATTTTCATTATTTTAACAGAACAGCTGTCTTCTTTTGGAGTTTCCGTTCTCTACAATTATTACCTACATTCGTATTTATATCACCGGTGATTTTACGAGATCATACCGCTACTGCGCTATCCTAGTACTAAACAAAATTAAAGAATTATTCAGGATAAATACATAATTCATTAATTTTACAAGATAACAGAGAGCGCTGTCCAAAAGTTTTGAGAAAAAAGACCTGCGCCAACCTCAAATATTTTGAAAATAAAAATTAATGAATAATCGATAAATTCAAAATTCCTTTAAGTGTGCACCTAAATCGATTTCCAATCAATCAACCTAAAGTTAATTTCAAATGAACGAAATTCAACACATTAAGACCAATAATGAAGCAATAAGTTTTCCGAATCAATTCCAAACACATGCGACAAGGTACCGCATGTCGTCTACGACGAACAACAAACGTGTAAGTATACCCAACCGCCCGGGGTGAAGCCGAATTCTATTAAAATCCAAACAATGCCAACATCCCCAACTAATATCTGGACTAAATCCCTAATAAGTATGCCATTGTGTGAGAGGGACGTGGCTAAAGCGACAAAGAACACGTTATAGCGATCTGGTGAATCCCCTGAAGTATATCCAGCGTATAGGGCAAAATTTTGGTGATGTAAAATTGACTTTATTCCCGATTGAAAAGGTTGAAATTGGATTGTGTTTTGAAGTAATCTTGGAGTGTTTTGCTAATGTGTTAAGCGGGAATAGTACACGCCGGAGTGTGGTGAACGTCTGGCCATGGAGGCTCACCGTACTTGCCGCACTCCCCTTCCAAACTAGATTTGCAGTCCGGTTATAATAGTGTGGCCATTCATTACACTCGCGCTACTGTTTGTCGTGAACTTTAAAGTTTTATTGTAACGTTTTTGTAATTTGTTTGCAGATTAACGATAATGGGTATAATTTATCAACGGATGTTTTTTGTTATGTTGCAAAATATGTATGGCGTAATGGACAGGATATGTTACATATTGCTTATGATTATTTGATCTTTGTGAAGGTATAGTGAAAAATTAGGTCATGATTCCTTGTTATAAACGAGTTATCTTTTGAGTCTCTAGGAATAATGAACATTAAATATAATGTTAATAAATGCCTTTAATAAAAGGCATTGTGATAGCGAGCTTCTTTAGAGCCATGTTTAGAACTAAACAAAAATGATTGTTTTCGGAAAATCTAAACAATTCTTTAATGAGCCTTTTACAATACGTAATTGCACTGTTTCGAATTTCATCAATCTTATTATCTCATTAAAGACTTGATATTTCGAAAGCCAGATAATTTTATAGGATAACTTTGAATATTTGATAGAACATCTTTCAGTCGTGACTTTAATTTTATGAATTAAAATGATATGTCTATTGAAAAATCAGCTTGATTTTATGAGTAGACTAGCTTTCCGCCCGCGGCATCGCCCGCGTGTAATTCGGTTATATCGCGCATTTTAGATTTCCCTCGGGAATATAATTTTTATTTTTTCAATAAAAGGTAGCATATGTCCTTTCTCAGGGTCTAAAGATTGTCTGTGCCAAATTTGATCAAAATCGGTTGGGAGGTTTAAGCGGGAAAGCGTAACAGACAGACAGACAGAGTTACTTTCGCATTTACCTATAATATTAGTACGGATTAGTATGGATATTATATTGTTATATGTCTGTTGGAAAATCAGCCCTTAAGCTTGATTTTATGAGAAGACTAGCTATGCCCCGCGGTTTCACCCGCGTAAGCTTCTAGCCGAATGAGCTCTGTTGATATAAAATAAGCGCCTGTTAAAATAATGGGAGCAATTTGTAGTACGTCCGCGTGTGGTCCCGTTTCCGCAACATTTCTTGTTCCTGCTCTGCTCCTATTGGTCATAGCGGGATGTTTTATAGCCTATGTCCTTTCTCAGGCTCTAGACTATCTGTGTACCAAATTACATTACAATCGGTTCAGTAGTTTTGGCGTGAAAGCCGGTCAGACAGACAGACAGACAGAGATACTTTCGCATTTATAATATTAGTATGGATAAGTACTTATTCTGTAATAAGAAACATTTGGAATAGCAAAGTACTTCTCTGTAATTACAAAATGCAACTTAAAGGGCTTTATAAAAACGGAGACACAAAAATTTTTTTTTTAAATAAAATCTTGCTCAGCTAAAAACATTACTCTTGTATAGAGGGTGTTGTAATAAACATAGTCTATAATATATCTATGGTATTAATCATCAAGCCTTGCTTATCTCTGGGCATGTTTATGTTTATCTATGGTCATGTGTACTGTAATGGCGGTCTTGTGAATAAAGTTGATTGTGATTTGAAAACTATATTTTAATTATGAACACCATATAAAACATGGTGACAGCGGTGAAAGAAAACATTTTTTGAGTATTATTGCGTGTATTTTGGTAAGAAGCACTGAGATGGCAAGTTTTCAATGTAGTTTGAATTCGATGTGCACGGATGGAGACATGGCGATTAATTGGCAAAAATTTCGTAGGGAATATGAAACATTTATTGATGCATATCACGATGGAGCAACAGAAAAAAAGAAATTAGCATTATTACTTCACCATGGAGGTGATGAAATTCGTCAGATCTTTGACACATTTCCAAAAGTTGAAGAAAAAAATTTGAAGGTATCAACAGTCATAGAAGATTTACACAAGCATTTTGTACCAACTATAAACATTACCTGTGAGCGTTTCAGGTTTTTAAAACGTAGGCAAAATGCTGGAGAATCGTATGGAAAATATATGACAGTTTTAAAAAATCTATCAAATTCGTGTGAGCTGAGTACCTTAAGAGACAGCCTTGTAAGAGACGTCTTTATTTGTGGTATTAATGATCCGAAACTACAAGAAACGTTGCTGAGAACACCAAATTTAAATATAAACACTGTATTAGAATATTGCAGGACACATGTTGAAGTTTCAAACCAAGTACAAAACATGAATAAAGATGAGCTTATAGTGAAGGAAGAGCCAGTAGTTGATATGGTGAAAAAAGAGAGAAATTTAGACTCGAGAAGACTGGTGCAAGATTGCTTATTCTGTGGATACCAACATCTATATGGAAAATGTCCCGCATTTGGTAAACGGTGTACAAAATGTAAGAAACTGAACCACTTCGCCAAGAAATGTAAATCACAAAAATTAAATTTATTGGAAGAAAACAGTGATGATAGTGATGTTGAGTATAAAGTAGGTATGTTGAATAAAAACAAGGGACAGTGGTATACAACAAAATTAAAAATAAATGATCGTTTCATTTGTTTCAAAGTTGATTCTGGAGCACAATGCAACGTTTTATCAAGAAAGGACTTTGAAAAATTAGGTTTACCAGAGAAATGTGTTAAGTCAACTAAAGCTGTTATTAGGTCTTTCACTAATGATAAAGTACCTATCATAGGTAAATGTATGTTACAATGCTACTATAGAACAGATTGTTTTACAATTGAATTTTATATTGTTGATTCAGATTGTCATAATATATTGGGTTTGATAAGCTCTGAAATGCTAGGTTTGATAAAACGTGTAGATGAGTTGGCTTTAGCTGACAAAACATCAATACCGTTAAAGTATAGAAGTTTATTTGATGGTCAAGTGGGATGCATTCCTTGTGAAGTGAAATTGGAAGTTGATGGTACTGTTAAGCCAGTAATATCACCAGCTAGAAAGATACCTTATGCTCTTCAACCCAAAGTTAAAAAAGAATTGGATTCCATGGTAGAAATGAATATTATTGAGCCTGTCACAGAGCCTACTGAGTGGGTAAGTCAAATGGTAGTTGTACAGAAAAAAGATTTATCGTTAAGGATCTGTCTTGATCCAAGGCCCCTGAATAAAGCACTTAAAAGAGCACATTTTCCTTTTCCCACGATTGAAGATATTTCATCTCGCATATTGAGGGCTAAGTATTTTTGCAAGTTAGATGCACAGTCTGGGTTTTGGTCTTTGCCCTTGGATAAATCTAGTTCCCGGCTGTGCACTTTTCAGACGCCTTGGGGTAGATACTGTTTCAAACGTTTGCCATTTGGGATCAGCCCAGCGCCAGAAATTTTTCATAAGGTTGTGTTTGAAACGTTTAAAGACATCCCAAATGTTAGTACTTCTCAAGATGATGTTCTGTGTTGGGCAGATTCTAAAGAATCTTTACAATCAATTCTTGAGCAAGTATTAGAGAAAGCTTATCAAAATAATATTAAGTTTAATTCCAAGAAATGCCAGTTTTTTGTTCAGAGAGTTACTTTTTTAGGCCATGTCTTTGATGAGAATGGCATGCATATAGATAATGATAAAGTAAAAGCTATTTTGAAGTTAAAAACTCCCACAGATAAGAAATCACTGCAAAGAATTTTGGGCATGTTTAATTATCTTTCAAAATTTATTAAAAAGTTTTCAGAATTGACTGCTCCTCTCAGAGAACTCTTAAAAGATGACATTGATTTTATATGGCAAGATCACCATAGTAAGTGATAAGATAAATTGAAAAATGTAATTAGTAAAGCTCCAGTGTTAGCCTATTATAATCCTACTGAAAATCTAACTTTAAGTGTTGATGCTAGTTCACTCGGCTTAGGTGCAGCACTTATTCAAAAAGGTAAACCAGTTGCCTATGCTTCTAGAGCTTTAACTCTTGCTCAGACCAAATACTCGCAAATTGAAAAAGAATTGCTAGCAATTTGTTTCGGAGTTGAAAAATTTAGACAATACGTTCTTGGCAGGGAGACAGTCACAGTGGAAACAGATCACAAACCGATACTTGGCATTTTCAATAAACCTCTGTGTAAAGTCCCTACAAGGTTACAACGTATGATGCTGCAATTGCAACCATATAGATTAAAAGTTGTTCATACCCCTGGAAAGTATTTATATATCGCTGATACATTGTCCCGAGATTTTGTAGTAGGTGGTTGTGATACATCTACTGAGTTTGATGAAGATTTAGAGTTACAAATATCATTGTTAATACAAAATCTACCAGTGACAACAGAAAATTGGAATAAAATTAAGAAAAGTTCTGATTTAGATCCTGTAATGATAAAATTAAAGAAATACGTGTTAGAAGGTTGGCCAAAGAAGTATTTGGATGTTGAAGATTGTTTGAAACCATATTATCAGTTTAGGGATGAGTTAGTTGTTGTTAAGGATTTGTTGTTTAAAGGTGATTGCATAGTAGTACCTAAAGATCTTAGAGTTGAGATGACTAAAAAATTACATAGTGGCCATCCTGGTGTATCTCGAACAATTAACAGAGCACAGTTAACTTTATATTGGCCTGGCATTAATCAAGATATTAAAAAATATGTAAAATCGTGTCATATTTGTGCTAAATATCAGGATAATAAGCAGAAAACACTGTTACAATATAAAAAGTTCCTTCTCTTCCATGGCAAGAGTTAGGATGTGATATTTTTGAACTTTATCAAAAGAATTATTTGGTTGTAGTAGATGCTCTATCTAATTATATAGAAGTTTGTAATTTGCCTAATTTAAAGAGTTCATCAGTAATTGGTAAGCTTAAATCAATTTTTGCCCGTCATGGCATTCCACTTATTTTATATACGGATGGAGGCTTATGTTTTGATTCTGACCTTTTTAAGAAATTTGAACAAGAATGATGCTTCACTCATATTATGTCAAGTCCTCACTATCCAAAGTCTAATGGTTTGGCAGAAAGTGCTGTAAAAATTGTTAAAAAGATTTTTAAGAAGTCATTGGATGCTAATGAAGACCCATATCTAGCTTTGCTTAATCAGCGAAGTACTCCCAGAGGATTAATTCATTCACCTGCCTCCAATTTAATGGGGCGACAATTAAGAACAAATATACCATGTCATTTTAATTCATTGAGACCTAAGCTTACATATAATAAAGACAGAGAAATGTTACAAAAGCTAAAGGAAAAATCTAAAATGTATTATGACAAATCAGCTAAGTATAGGGATGGGTTTTCTAGTGATCAATCAGTTTATTATAAAAAAAGTCCTAATGACAAGGTATGGCTTCAAGGTAAAATTATTGAGAAAAATTCCACTCCATGTTCATATGTAGTTGCTGATGATAGTACTGGAAAGCACTACAATAGGAATGAAATTTTTATCAGGCCATCTTTTGAATCCAGTAGCTCTGGCAATTTGTTAAGTAATCCAGATACTCCTCAGTCTATTGTTCAAACTTCATGTAATCGGCTGTCAAATAATCAGGCTCCTGATCAGTGTACGGAGAGTGAGCCAATCAATACCTTCTCTGAAGCTGATTGTGAGCCTGTGAGAAGATCAAGCCGTAGAGTTAAGTCTAATGTTAATGCTGACTATTTTTATTATTGACTCTAAACCTATTTGATTGATATTGCATTAAGAAGATTAAATAAATCAATAAAAAGGGGAAGATGTTGTAATAAACATAGTCTATAATATATCTATGGTATTAATCATCAAGCCTTGCTTATCTCTGGGCATGTTTATGTTTATCTATGGTCATGTGTACTGTAATGGCGGTCTTGTGAATAAAGTTGATTGTGATTTGAAAACTATATTTTAATTATGAACACCATATAAAACAGAGGGTGCATTCACAAACATTTAAACTCACGTACACAAGCAGCCAGAACCGGAAAAACTATCTGCAGGCAATACAAATACTATTTGCTCGGCGCAGGATCGAACCCGCGACACGCAGCGGAGTAGCCGATCGCTCAGCCACTGCCCCAACTGAGTAATTCGTATAATCTTAAGACTGATTTACACGTTGCAATTTAATTGCCTATGGCATACAATAAAATTGGTCCAACAAATGACTCGCATCGCCAAGGTTTTTAGACAATGCAACTTTTATTGTTGCTTCAACTTAATTGAAGCCATATGCAATTAAATTGCACCGTGTAAATCAGTTTTTAGAGACATATTTGAAGTAGAATCAGTAAGGCTAGCAAGGAAATAGTAAAGAATAATGTTGATTAGTTTAAACACTCGAATCAAAAGAATTAGGCTGAGGTTTTAATTAGGCTGCCAATCATACAAAAAAAAACCGTTAAAACATAACATAGTGATAATAATATAGGTAAGTACTACTTTTTACTCAAAATTACTAATTAATGTTCTATAAAAAAATAAATCATGCCTATGAAAAAAATTTAAAAAGTGTCCATTGAGTTTCTTGCCCGTTCTTCTCCATAGGTACCTACTCTTTGGAATGGGCGACTAGCTTCATCTTATTGACTGACCGACCTTCTGACAATTCAAAAGTGCCTATAACTGGTTTATTTGAAATAAATGCTTTGATTTGCAAAGCATTTATTTCAAATAAATATAGATGAAGCTAGTCGCCCATTCCAAAGAGTGTCGCCCATTCCATAGAGTTTCTTGCCCGTTCTTCTCCATAGGTTAGGTAACTATGGAGAAGAACGAAAAAAAACTCCATGGACACTCTTTTCAATTTTCAAGCTATTGAATAATCTCGACAATAAATGTAAATGTACCGATGACAGCTGCAGGTCAAGGTACCTAAAAATATAAAATGTTTCCAATCAACCTTGGGCTTTAATTCTTTATCGATAAAGTTGAAAATCCAACAAAGACATTTCACAGACTTTAGTAACTTGATGAGTTGTCGTCTGTCCTATTATTTTCTGAAAGCCTCATTGTTTCATTCGAACTCATGGAGTAAATATTTCATAATATGTCTACTGGACAAGTTGTATATAGTACTGTCGAACTCATCATAGGCAACAACATCAGCCGCCGGCATAAGTAACCAGTAACCACCCACCAGACAAAGTCTTGCCGCCGAGCGATTCGTCGTGTTCCGGCATGATGTCTGGTGAAGCCGTACGGAGGACGGGTCTGAGCAGTTGTGTTGCGATGTGTGGTGGGTACGATGCGCCAAATGTTGTTGTGTCGGGAGTTTGGTCGTGGAGAGTCTCCAGACCAATCTCCCTCTAACGCAGCATCGTTTAGTCGTGTTGGTCTTGGGTTTAACATTGCATCGTTTTGTGCCTAATGTTGTTGTGTCAGGAGTTCGGTCGTGAAAGGGCTCCAGATCATCCTCTGGCGCAGCATCTTTGGTCGTGTTGTTGAGTTAAACATTGCATCACCTCGCTCAACTGCCGTCTTCCTTCCTATTCACTCAGTTTTTTGAGTGAATAGGCTTAATAAGCTAGTGCGCTTTATAATCAACGATTGCATCACTGCTTACCATCAGGCGGGATTGCAGTCAAGTACTAGTTTATAACTAATAAAAAAAAATATAAGGAAAAGGCTAAGTAGATGATGATGATAGAGATTAGATATTCACCAACATCATCATCTACATGTTTCCTGCATAGATAAACAGGTATCAGAATCCATGATGATTATTATAAACAAAATTCAGCTCTGAAAGTGTTTAAACATTCTCAAATTCAAAAATAAAGCTTACCAACCAAAAATGTGGTCGTGGTGGCCTAGTGGTTAAAACACCAGCCTCTCAAGTATGAGTGTGCGGGTTCGATTCCAGGTCAGGCAAGTTCCAATGTAACTTTTCTAAAGTTATATGTACATTCTAAGTATATCTTGGACACCAATGACTGAAGGTGAAGGAAAACATCTTAAGGAAACCTGGACTTTAAGTCTGAAATCGCCAACCCGCATTGAGCAAGCGTGGTGATTACGCTCAACCCTTTTCTGTATGAGAGGAGACCTGTGCCCAGCAGTGGGACAATAAAAAAGGTTGATGATGATGAACTAAAAATTACTTCTGAAACTATTAATATTGGACATATAAAGGTCACTCATCGTCCATAGAAATGACCTTGGGACCAGACGGACACGGACATTGTGTCAGGCGAGCAATTGCCTGACGGTTAATGTTGGGAAGAAACTACTTCTTGCTTACCCTATGCTGTTTGAGCGGTAAACTCTGCTTGCCGGATGTAGAATTTGCATGACGTCAGTTTGACGCATTGTTCACATATGACGTTGAATATAACTACATAGTGTAAAACAAAGTCCCTTTCTCTGTCCCTACATATCGACGCTTGAAAGGCAATCATATCTAAGCGACAAAAATTCGTAAATTGAGTTATATATACCATTCGGACCGCCAGATTTTTCTGCGTCGTTTGGTATACGTAAAACACAATTTACGATTTTTTGTCGCTTAGATATGATTGCCTTTCAAGCGTCGATATGCTTAAATCTTTAAAACTGCGCAACGGATTTTGGTGCGGTTTTTTTTAAATAGTGTATTTGAAGAGGAAGGTTCATATCTATACTAATATATAAAGCTAAAGAGATTATTTGTTTGAACGCGCTAATCTCAGGAACTGCTGGACCGACTTGAAAAATCCTTTTCGCGTTGTATAGCCCATTAATTCAGGAAGGCTTTAAGCTATATAACATTATGCTGCCAACAATAGGAGCGGAACATATAAAAAGAATATAAAAACCTGCGTGGGTGAAACTATATATAATAACATTCATTAAATAGTGGAGAAATACTGTTATTTTTGAGGTTTCTAATGTGATCAACATTGCACCGGTACGCACCGGTTCAATGTCACCTTCTAAATCACCCAGGTTTCTATATTCTTTTTATATGTTCCGCTCCTATTGGTGAGCCCGCCTACCCCGGCTACGCAACCGGGGTGGGTCGCTAGTATATTATAATATTTGATTGAATTTTCGTTTGCAGACTGGAATCGTCATTAGCTTAATTTATTTTTGTTTTCACCTTGAATAACTCTGGGAATGGTAAACCCGTGGTACATTGTATTGATCAAAATCAGAGAGGAATTCATTAAATCTCTAATTATAATATGCAGCTAAAGGGGTTTCACACTCTCAAATAAATCGTGTTGACAATTGTAGAATCAAAGTGTCGGTCCTGAAGTAGAATCAGTGTAAAGTGTAGTGTCAACAAGGCTAAGTGTTTTCCGTGTCGTCTTTGTGGGGAGAATGGGGCACCGCGCTCCGTACACACTCCCCTACTGTTCCAGTTCACAACTGAGTATCGCCGAGTAATAATAATTGCTGGCAAAACGAGTTATTTCTCGGTTTTGTGTTTTGACTTTGACGTTTTGACAGTATTTGTAAAGGTGGTTTTCGGATTTTGACGCTAAGTAAATCATTTTATTCAAGTTCTTTAATAGTATAAATTACAGATAATATTTACAAACTTGTAAAACTAATTAAACTAAAAATTAATAAATAAAAATTATAACCTACCCTAATTAGAACCCTTAAACTCTTCGGTCTTTAAACTCGTTTTTTTTCCTTACCGCCCAACCGATCTACCGATAGGTCATGATTAGAGCATAAGCTCTAATCATGACCTATCGGTTGATTGCTTTTATTCTTGAATAAATTTTTATTTTATCTGCATTTATCTAAATAAATGCAGATAAAATAAAAGCTAATATTGTACAGACTACACCAGCTTTTTATTAGTTATATTATTAATTTAGTTCTGATTAATCGAAGTAAAGGAGATGTTTCAAAAATGTATGGAGCCTGAGCCAGCACATTGTACACTTAATGCTAGGTATAGTTACGCTATAGTTAACTGTTTTTAACGTTAATTTCCTATATTTTGGCTTAGTTTTTATACAGATTCAATTTAATTCGGCCAAGGAGTGCAACACAACTACTAATAAATATGGCGGTCAGCAATAAGCGAAATAAGATTTTGACAGTGACATTTGATTGACGTGTCATGTATCTAAGGATATCGTATCTATATTATCTACCATATGAGGGCGAAAAAAAAAACAAAACATGAATTCCGAACATACGGCCCATTAAATAAACACAATCAGCTCAAATCAAACCTCGACACGAACACAACGGGAAAATAGAACTGTCAAAGTCGCCAATCAAACGTCATAAAAAGTGTCATGGCTTATAAAGGGTTATCTCACTAAAAAACGTTTCAAATAATTAATTATACTAAATAATATAATAATTAATATATATTAATAAATTATATTATATACTTGTATTTTTATTCAAATTAATTTAGTTGTATTTTTATGGAAATCTTCTATTTTTTTTCCTTTTTATCTACATAGCGTACATAGTGGTGGCCCAAAATGAAACATCTCCTTTACAAATTAAAATTTATCAATTAAAAACCGCCATTATTTACTTAAATATATATTTTCAGTGGTCCATATGTGCGTCCAGAAGACACATACGTATATGCTTATAATAACTAATGATTCTGAAAAAGCTATAAAAATATAATACAGCCAGCGAGCTTTTCACTAAAAATTCAATATTAAAATGTCAAAATGCTAAAAGTTTCTCTATAATATATTATAGACGGACAAAGCAGACTCGTCAGTGATACCTTCTTCAAACCTGAAAAAAGCACGCCACAATGAAACACTGTAACCAAACACTTTCTTGAAGACCTCCTTACACTAAATGCTATATCCAATTCCAGCCACAAAACTACTTAAGAACCTAATTATATACTTATTTTGACATTTAAAAAATGCCACTTATCCGGTTCTGTAGCGGTAAAGCGGTATGCAGCCGGATTGGGGCAGGAGGGCTGGAGACAATAGCGGCTAACTACCCCTTTCTTGTAAACCCGCCGGCCGCGGGAGGCGCGGGCCTAACCAAGCGTACACTGCGTTTTGGGGTACCCACTGCGGGGACGCTCGTGTGCTAAAGTGTTACGGTTTGGGTATATTATGTTTGCTGATTTGAATTTATGCTTTATGGTTATTGAAGTTTTTCTAGTTTGGAACTTATTTAGTTTGGTTGAAGAAGTTTTCTGGTTTTTTTTTTTATTAAAAGACGCTTTTCTTAGATTGTAATGCGGCGTTATTGGATTATAAGAACATATTGTGTGTATTTTTGGATATGACTTCTTCTGATCTATATCTAATCTATAATACATATATCTGATCATTTTGAAAACAAAATCCTGTGCACTTAATGAATAGGTGTGCAATCCGCCGGTCTCAAAAGTCGACTACCGTTGCGTTCCTAAGTAAGATAAGGCAGAAGAGGATCCTTTTTGCGCTTCAAACAGAAATAACATTTAATTTTCAACCTTCGATAGCTTAATAACAGATCTATATTTATAAATATGGTGTACCAGAATGGTACAAATCACTAATTAACTTTACCCTACTAAACTTAAGTACCTACCCGTACCTACTAAAATGTACGCGATGATTTTTTTTTTTTTTCGTGAGGTCGATGTTAGTCCCATATAAAAAGCTGGTCAGTTCGATACCTAATACTGCACCATACTCCTAAAATTAATCAAACCTTTCAGGTACACTCTGCATAATGATAGGTACGTACTTCATTATAGTATAAAGAAATTCATAACACACGAGCATTTATAATCTGCCATTTAAAAAAAAAATCTGGCCGAGCAAAATTATTAAACACCGTACAAAGGAAAGCCAATTAACATTGTAAAACACAAGCAAAAAATAAATACACAGAAGAGCATTTTTAAAACAACAAACGGAAAATGAAATAAGATATCCGACTTTCCACGCTACTTTGCCGTGTGCATTTTTAACGGAAATGAACAAACAAAAATATACGGCAATCGAAAAAGCTTACAGCTTGACTGTACCCAAAACTACTAGTATATGGGGTCCCACAATGCAGATTTGAAACGGGGGCCGGGTAACCGGATCACCAAATTGAAATGTTTTATATCAGCCCCTTGCAGCATTATGTGGATAATGCCGACTTTTAAATTGATAACCAGCCCATGCGTATGCGCTCACATGACAAATATTCTTTCTCTTTTTTTGTTAAATATTATTTGGTTAAAAGTTTAACCGTATCGTCGTTTAGAACTTTTATCCTCCTCGGTCTAATTTACATACGTCACAGCGTCGCCTTTGTTAGAATGTTTGCATATTATTTTACGATGCATTGCTGGTAAGATGTTTTACTATGATCGATTAATGGCATTCTGCTCTTATTAAAAATGAGGTATGTTTTGACAGTGCTTCATTGCAAATGCTACGGTGCATACCGAGATGAAGTGAGACGAATTTTATGGAGTGACAAATATCATTCAGTGTTATCTTATAGCAGGGATGGCGAACCTCCATGCAACTATATGCCATATTTCCTAACTAAAAATTTCCATGACGTGCCAAAAATCTTATCGTTTCTTAGCGATTACTAGGAGAAACTGTAATTCTCCTCCTCCTCCTTCTTTCGCCTCGCCTTTCCCCGTTACGCGGGTTCGGCTTTCCTAAATGCTGAAGCGCCACCCATTCCGCTGGTATACGTGGTCATCTGAAAGCCCCAACTGCTTCATATCCTTACGGATATTCGTCATCCATGTAGTTGGAAGCCTTCCCCTCCCTCTCATCTTTGTAGCCATGGAAAGGCACTTCTTCATGACATGGTCGTCCAGCCTTCGCTGTACATGACCGTGCCATCTCAGTCTAGACTCCGTGATTTTATCTGCAATTGGTGCAACCTTAAAGGTATCTCTCACATATTCATTGTGCACCTTGTCTCTAAGGGTAACTCCGCCCACTCAGCGCAGCATTCGCTTCTCGGCTTTATGTGTGGGAAAAAGTGTAATTATACTTGCGTATTATTGTTACTATAAATCTCTCTGGACAATTCAGGAGTCCTGCAGTCACGACCTTTGGAAGGCATTTGTAGAAGCCGAAACCAACTGGAAGAGGCTCATTAATAGTTTTTAATGAAATTTCTGCAATTACACCGTGCCGAAGTAATTTTGTTACGTGCCACTAAAGGCACGCGTGCCATGGGTTCGCTATCCCTGTATTAAAGTAACGCAATTGCAATGGTATCGTAATTGGAAAGTCTGTAAAATGTAGTACCATGTCATTTAATTAGTTATTATTTTATTAGTTTAGTATGTGGCTGTAGGCGTTACGGAAGACGGAGGATAGTATATTGTGGCGTATCAGAAGAGATGCTTATGACCATTAATAAGTAGCGATAGGCTGAATTGTAGTGATGTGCCGAGTCGCCGTTTTGATGGATCGAGTCGACTCGAGTCGGTTTATATTCGAGTTGGTATTCGAATCATGCCTCCATTCCCTCTACTCGAATTCTATGTTTGGTATTCGAATACTGACTCGAGTCCGGCTGGACTCGAGTCAGTATTTGAATTCCGCCTGAACTCGTATCAACCTTCACTACAGAGTCCTTTCTTCGTAATGTTGCGGTTGGCATCGACCTTAAAAGAAATATGTTTATATTATTTCGTTTGATGTCCGTTAAATTTTTTCATTTTCATTCTCGAATCAAAATAAATTGGTATTCGAGTAAGCGAGTCCAAAACAGGAATCGAGTCTGACTCGAGTCAAACCGTACTCGGCACATCACTACTGAATTGATTATTTCTTATTGGTTCTCAAAAACAAAAGAAAAAAGCAAGAAATGTCGATTTCAACATTTTTTTTAGGCCATTAATCAAGAATTGAATTGAACATTTTTTTCAGTTTCATACACACATACATTCGCATTTATAATAAATACATAGTAGTAGGACGTAGGTTGTGATTATGGCAGGACGTTGTTTGATAATTAAGGTTGATAATCTCAAACCCCTCAAAGTTTGCGATTATCAACAACAATTGCTGTAATCTTAAATCTAAATGTATCGTTACTCCATATTTAATGAATTAAAATCGTAACTTTCCAATGCTCTCTGTTTTTCTCAAAAGAACGGCCACCCCAGCTTGGTTAAACTGCATGGTTATTGAGTAACACGCTATCAGTAGCAATAGGTTTCATTTTGACAGTTTAACAACTTTCATTGGATTATTTATGTTCTTGACAACACATTTATCGAAATGAAATGATTAAAATTGATAGTAATAATGTTTTACATACACAACTAGCTTACCGCCCGCGGCTTCACCTGCGTGGAGGTCGGTTATATTGCGCTTTTTAGATTTCCCTCGGGAATATCATTTTTTTCCGGGATAAAAGGTAGCCTATGTTCTTTCTCAGAGTCTAAAGATTGTCTGTGCCAAATTTCATCAAAATCGTTTGAGAGGTTTAGGCGGGAAAGCGTAACAGACAGACAGACAGAGTTACTTTCGCATTTATAATATTAGTATGGATTAGGGTGCTAGTAATAAAAATACGGTTCGTAAGCTAATTCTACTATGTACTTCTATACAAAACTATGCAGCTGGGGATTTTGCTGCGTCACTTCTTCTCCCCAGCGAAAGCACTAGGAAGTAATGAAGGGCAGGTATTTTGGGGGATGGTCTTTTGTAATGTTGATGTTCGACAAGGGCTGATTCTTGGCCTAATTTTAATTAATGACTTTTCGGCAGCCTCCTTGGCGTAGCGGTAGCGGACGCGGCCGCTGCGCAAAGAGGCGCGGGTTCAATCCCCGCACAGTGCAAATATGTGTATGCATGAATATGAATATTTGCACTGGTCTGGTCGTGCCTCGGAAAGCACGTTAAGCCGTTGGTCCCGGTGTGCAATACTAACATCTAGTGGCAGTCGTTACGGGTTGTTGGAGCCCTCAAAAGTTCATCAATTGGTCTAGCTGCAATGCTTAGATGTCGCCTTCGGGTTGGGGAGGTCTGACGGCAGTCGCTTCACGGAAAATGTCGAAGTTTAGTCATATCAGCAGTTGGACTGGTAAAGGCGGACCCCAGACTCCAAAGCTGAAAAAGGCTTAGGATATGACTGGGATGCTGCTAACGCTGAGATGATGATGACTAGCGGCAGCCAGCGACTTCGTTCGCGTGGTTTAGTTATGCTCCGCTCTTATTGGTTAGCGCGGGAAGTTATATAGCCCAAAACCTTGCTGGATTAATGGGCTATACATCGCAAAAAGAATTTTACAAATCGGACCCGCAGTTCCTGAGATTAGCGCGATCAAACAAACAAACTCTTCAGCATTATACAGTATGTTAAATAACTGAGGGCGTTCCCTTAAACTCGTTAATATATATCATTAATAGATTAAAATAAAAATATCAGCATAGAAAAATAAGCATAAAATAATCCGAATAAAAAGAAATTATAATTGAAAATAAATTTGAAACCTCCTGTTTTAAATCAAAATAGTAGCGCGGAATAGTATCTACCTAATGTTGCATTGCCCAACACACATCAACCAACATACATCAATCAATTAGATCTTAGATCGCCGCCGCATACGCGGCTCGTCATTCATAAATAAATTGCGACGTTGCCGTCTTTCATGTTCGCGTGTACAGTGTGTTTCTTTTACATGTCAATTTAAATTTTTTATTGAATATTTTCATATTGAAAAAATTTTAGAACATTTTGTTTTCGAATGGAAATATTTTTTTTAGCATGTTTGTATGCTATACTATTTCGGGTTAACGGGAACGCCCTCTGTTAGTTAACATACTGTATATTAAGTATAGATTTGCTTAGACAGGAGAAGCGCTGCTGCCCGCTTCCCTGGTGAGAGTTCCCTTAGTCGCCTCTTACGCTACCCACGGGATATGGGTTGGTACTATTCTAAACCGAGTACCAAACGGGGGGTTAACCCAATTTAATCAACCTAATTTTTTTAATGAAATTGAAAGAATGAAGAAAGAAGAAGATGTACCGAACTTTGTTTTAGTTGATTTTGTGAACAAGGGAATCTAAGCCATTGAAGTACTCTTTCTTTCCAACTAAACCATCTTTCACATTATCACCTATAGTTAACACAGACGCTGTTCTTACGACATATTATGGCATAGCAGAATCTCATTTAAGGTATGGGATCATATTTTGGGGAAACTCTATTGAAAAAAATACTGCCTTCAAGGCGCAAAAAAGATGTATTCGAGCGATGTTTAAAATAAAACCCACTGATAGCTGTAAACCATACTTTAAAAAATATAAGATATTGACATTATGCTGTCTTTATATACTAGAAGTAGCTGTGTTTGTGAAGGTAAATCCGAGTCGTTTCAGATGTATAGGTGACATTTTTCCCCGCAATAGACGCGACAATACTTACACTACTTATGCGCAAAAGTGTCTACTACATGGCTCCACTTATTTATAATAAGTTACCAAAGAGCTGGAAAGAGCTTCCGTTAAAATTATTTAAAAAAAGACTCCGAAGCCTTTAAGTCGTGAAAACGTACTAAAATATAAGTGAGTACCTTATTGAAAAAGATTTTTCTTTTAACTTAGAATAATGTAGTTTTGCACTATTTTCCTAAACTTTATTTTCTAGTTTTCAGTTGAATGTTTAAAGAAAACAATTGCATACCTAAATGGTAAAACATGGCTGAACCTGTCATTATATATACATACATTTTTTGTCATCTTTTTTACCCATGTTTGCAAAATAAAATTATCTTTATCTTTATCTCTTCGTACAATCTGCGAAGTTTCGTGTCCTTTACAGGACACATTCATCCAATAATTAGATGTCATCACGGCAGATCGGCTGCAGCAGTCCGCCATATTTCTACGCCAGCGTGACGGAACCGCGCGCCGATTCCACTGCTGCTATTATCGCAATGATATCGCGATCAATCGAACGGGGGTAGGTAGAGTATGGGGGAGGTGGAAGCAAATAAATGTATCGCTGGGCGGCGGGTGGATAAATACGCAAATAATACGAAACTACAAAAATCAAAACCCATCCGCCACTCCGATACAGTAGATATGGTTGCAAAGGTGCTCTACTTTGAGTTTCTGTTTTTGTAGGTCTAACCCATACAATAGGGATGTTTCCTGGGTAAAAAAAATGGTTCTATTTAGTCCGTCATTCAGATTATAGAAAAATATTGGATACGTATATTTTGTTTTACCAAATCAATAAAAATTGACAAATATAAAAGGTATCAACGATCAGGAGAGGTGGCTGGTGACGTCACTGGTCGCTAAAAGTGTAGCGTGCAATGACGTCACACGAGTTTTCAACGCGCTGTGTCATTTAATTTTTTGTTTATATGAAAAAAGAAAAATACGTATTACGCGTATTTTTTGGAAATCTGTCTGACGGACTAATTAGTTGTTTTAGTCAAATACCCTATTAACAATTTTGCAATAATTAGCTGAGACGTTTGGGCCATTTGCAATCATATTTTAGCTTACTTAAACTGAGCTTAACATCAATTCGGCATCAGCTAGTATGGCTAAAATAATTTGGTGCACTTGTTATTAGGATTAATATTTTTGTTAGTAGATAGGTACGCGCGTCTGGAAAATATTTATTGAATTACATATATGGGTAATTAATCTAATGGACAAAAATTCCGTAGAGTATACTTTATACAAATAAAGTGACGTTGTCTTCAGAGAAGAACGGTCATGGTGGCTTTATCGTACCCATTCATCTGTTTCCAAACTAGAGCACTTTCCACTTCATATCGCAGCCCGCGAGGCCATTATCAAGCCTATAGCTATTTGCCCCGAAAAACAAACTCTCACGGGATGTGTCGGGTCTGTGCGGGGGTGAAGCAGGAACGCAGGGCGGCACAATGCAGCCAACTGCGCGTTCACAGTACACCCCTCCCAACATTTGCATTCGAGCTGCACGCAGCGCCGGACGGCTTTGATTTTGACTGCAACTATATACTGATGGGTTATTTAAATATTAAATAGGCATTTTACTTGCTAAGCTTGATGGGTACCGTGAGTAATGCGAGGGGACTAATCTGACTGTTGAATCTGATGATACTGGACAGAGAGAAGCTTCTGTCAGTCGTAACTCGACTTTGGTCACAGCGACCATCGTCTAACAAAACATTGTTAAGACGGTGGTCACTTCAACTATAGTTACGGTCGTGATAACGTGGTCGTGTGTAAACAGCTTTATTGAATCTGGTACAGTTGGTAATTACTACACCACCTCTGCGAAGGAACGACAGTGTGATGACTGTATGGGTTTTTTCTTAAAAGGTTGAGGAAAGAACAGGGGTTTATTCATATCTTGTGAGTAGATGCAAAAATAACACCATCACTGCAGAAGAAAGAAAGAATAGGCACAAGGAAGGAAGAAGAACGTGTGGAAGCCCAATGGCAAAAGTAACGTCGAGCAAAGGCATTACAATCAAATTTGCAAAAAGTTCTGTCATAATAAGCAAATATACAGCAGTGTCCCGCCCAAATACAACCCAGTAAAAGTCATAAGGATCATTTGAATGCAGGCCACGGAAGGCTGGGGATTGTAGCACTTGTAGCTCAATTCATGACACTTTGAGGGACTTGGGGATTGAACCCTCCAAGCGCATAATCATGTCACGCTCTTAGGATATCGTGATCACCTGGTTTCTTCTGAATAAATCACAGCATGAACACTTGCTGTTCTAGGCTAGGGATTGACAGCTCACATCAGGCCACTTCAGCTACGGCCGGTGAGTATTTCAGCCAAAATCTTACTTAGAAATGCTGCTGACTTGAACCAATAATGCAATCTAACAGTTCTTGACAGAACTTTTAAAAGCAAAAAACATTTTTCATCCCACCATCTCGGAAAGAGTATTTTTAATCTTCAATATCTGACTGGAAAAGCCGTTTTTATTCTCTAGAGGATAAAGTAAATTGAAATTAGAACATCGTGTGCACTAAGTTTGTAAATTAAAAAAAAACATTAAACCTATTTACTGTTACCTCTATGGTGCCGAATATATCATACAACTTTTTTTTTAATTTGTTAAAAACTCAGACTCGGAACCTTCTTGGTGTTCTTTTTTCAATTTTCTTTGTACGCGGTTCTTTACGCGGCATTTTTCACGTCATTGTTAAACCTTATATTAAAAAAAAGAAACTTGAAAACAAGTGAAAAACTAAAATGAGTGATTTTAGCGACGAGGAAGTTTGTTTGACGCCAACAGAATTGACTGAAACTGTTAATAATGCGCAAATGAGCTTTCTACCTCAACAATCACGCGAGAAGTATTTAAAACAGTACGATATGTTCAACACGTGGCGACTAGCAAAAGGAGCCAAAACTTTCTTTGAAAACGTTTTGCTGGCATATTTTATTGAATTATCCGAGAACAAGAAAGCAAGCACTCTATGGAGTACGTATTCGATGCTAAAAGCAACAATAAAGATGAAAAAGGACATACATATCGATACCTATCCTAAATTAGTAGCATTTTTAAAAAGAGCCTCATCTGGTCATCATCCAAAAAAATCGAAGGTTTTCACAGTATCTGATATTGAAAAGTTTCTTAACGAAGCACCCGATTCCGTATATTTGGCGGCAAAAGTAAGTCAGTTGCACATTCAGTATCTACTTAAGTACATATATTAATCTCAATTAAATAGTAGATATACTTAGTAAATGTTGATAGGCATAATTATGCGTTCATATAAATTTTATTCATTTATCTACTTTCTACTCTCTTTACATTGCAGGTTGTTCTTATTATTGGAATAAACGGAGCATGTCGAACTAATGAACTAACACAACTTAATGTCAAAAACATTGAGAAACATTCAGATGACTTACTATTAATTAATTTACCTAATACAAAGACAAAAGAGACCGCAACTTTGTCATTCGCAAGGAATACGTAACGATTGTTGAGAAATATCAAGCCTTACGGCCGCCTAACACTCCAATCAATCGTTTTTTCTACAGTATCGCAATGGAAAGTGTGTTAGACAGCCTATGGGTACTAATAAAATTGGCAGTATCCCACGAGAAATAGCAACATTTCTTGAACTTCCAGAACCCCTGTTGTACACGGGTCATTGTTTCCGACGAACTTCAGCCACACTTTTGGCTGATTCCGGAGCTGATCTCCTGTCCCTTAAGCGCCACGGAGGCTGGAAGACCAATGCAGTTGTAGAGGGATACATAGAGGATTCCATCCAAAATAAGTCTAAAATATGTGAAGGCATCGTAGGAGCTATTACACTGAAAGAGCCTCAATCGGAAACTTGGACTGGCCCTTCTACATCAAAAATAAGCCGTTATGAAACACCTAACCATCTCCCTCTCTCTCCAACATTCACGCCAAGGGAATCCGATGAATCGGTACAACTATTAAGTATGACAGACAGTTTACCGAAAAATAGTACACAAGTGACTAACACCAATATTACAGTACCAAACAAAAATATTACACTCAATTTAAATAACTGTTGCAACGTTACTTTAAAATTTTCTTAATTATACTTTAGTATTATTTTATTATAATTTAAAGATTATTCTGTAATACTTACCTGTCATAATGTAGTAATTAATACCTAAACTGAAATAAAAGTACCTATCTTGTGATTGTAAACATTTTTTTATTGCATTTAGTCATTTCCTCGCTGAGGTGGAATGAAAAGTTACGTGTTGCACTCGAGTGCAAAGATTTTTCACCTCGTGTCCTTTTGATTCCCTCGCTAACGCTCAGGATTCTAATTTTGAATCACTCGCTGCGCTCGTGATTCAATTTTAGAATCCTTCGCTAGCTCGGTCATCAAAATTGAACACGCGGTTAAAAAGCAACTTTGCACTCTTG
The DNA here is from genome assembly GCA_017933935.1 of Sesamia nonagrioides. Taxonomy (NCBI): domain Eukaryota; kingdom Metazoa; phylum Arthropoda; class Insecta; order Lepidoptera; family Noctuidae; genus Sesamia; species Sesamia nonagrioides. Next base: position 1,056,657 of record JADWQK010002354.1, read on the forward strand.
TATAACAAATAACTATTATTACATAGAAAACAAACGAAATCCTTACTTTCATTATCCTTACTTACATTATAAATGAGAAAGTGAGTTTGTTTGTTTCGCTTTCACGCTGTAACTACTAAAGCGATTGCTATGAAATTTTGCAGACGTAAAGTTAGAAGTCGGGATTAAATAATAAGGTACTTTTTATCCCTGAAAAAAATTATATTACCGAGGGAAATCTAAAAAGCGCGATATAACCGAATACCACGCGGGCGAAGCCACGTTCGGAAAGCTAGTAATACATAAAGGCAATAACAATATTAGGTACAACAGACAGCGACAGAGTCGCGCATCGCAGCGACAATTCGCGTGTCAATTAATTGGAATCGAATGTTGAATACTATTTGCTTCATTTATTAACTGCATACAAAGCTGCCGACTATTATTAACTCGCTATTTTGAAACACGCTGACCGTTCTGTTAAAACTCATTTTAATATACATTTGGTATATTTAACCAACGCAGTGACAAAACATGTACAGACGACAGCACATCAAGCTACTACAAGCTGGCAGATTTCCTTGTTAGATTTTCAACTTAATCAAATCAAACCAAAATTGTTTATTTCAAATTAACCATCACTTGGTACTTTTGAATAGTCAATGTCGGTCAGTCCAAGAAAAGTGAAGCTAAATTGCACGTTCCAAAGCGTAGATCTCTATGGAGAAGAACGTGCAAGAAACTCCATGGACACTCTTTTAAAATCATAATATGGGTTACATTTCTTTGTTACATATTTCTGTTGCTTCTATCATGTGAGCACAATGTATAAATTAGAGATGTACCGACTACCACTTTGGCCGACTAGCCGACTAGCCGACTAGTCGGCTGTAAATAGGCCGACTAGTCGGCCGACTAGTCGGCTAGTCGGCCTCTTTACAGTCGTAGTAAAGAGATTTTGCTATGTTTTATTATAGAAATATGACATTTTGTTTTGGGTTGTGTCCGGTTAATCATATAAGTTCATATGTTTCTTTTTATTTTTCTTGAAACAGTTCGTGTTTAAAATATTGAATGTTTATTTTTTAATCTGTTGGTAATTATAAAATACCTACTTTTTCATTTGATTAACAATTAATAAATGTTTATTTAACTTAAGAAGAAATTCTTTTGTTTGTTAATTAATACCAATTTTAAAAGGTAATAATTTTCTTTTGTTGGTGTTACAGATATTAGGTCCTTACATATGAAATTGGCGTTTTGTATCATACTCACTGTGCTTTCTCTAGCGACACCACTCGCATACACAACATTAATTCTTCGACCCGTTTCTGCAGCACTGGTGCCACGGCGGAACCTATGGCGGAACTCATATTCGTGAATAACGCGAAACTTTAAATATTCCATTTTGTAAACTCAATCATCATCATCATCCCAGCGTTAATCCCAGTCGCATCCGAAGCCTTTTCAGCTTTGGAGTCTGGGGTCCGCTTTACCAGTCCAACTGCTGATATGGCTAAACTTCGACATGTTCCGTGAAGCGACTGCCGTCTGACCTCCACAACCCGAAGGCGACATCGAAGCATTACAGTTAGACCAACATTTTGTAAACTCAATGACGCAGAGAAAAATCCAAAAGAAAAAAAAAACAAAAGAAATAGGTTTTCAAGACACAAATTGATGAGTAAATAGCTGAATAAATTTGAATTTGGAATTCTAAACCAATTACCAAAGAGGAGATATTTGAAATCAAAGTGGCCAGTGCCTACGACAAAACGCCAATTTCATATGTAAGGACCTAAATTAGTAAGTTAGAAGTCCGGATTAAACAATAGGATACTTTTCATCCCGGAATAATTTGATAATCCCGAGATTTCCAAAAAGCGCGATATAATCCACACGGGCGAAGCCGCGGGTGGAAAGCTAGTAATGAATAGTTAAGGTTTTATTTCATTTCAGTTCCCCTGATATAGTACATATTAATGAGAAATACATAGAAAGTAAAAAGCCGACTAGTCGGCGTTTTTTGCCGACTAGTCGCCGACTATTCGCCGACTACAAAAGCGGCCGAATAGTCGGCTTAACCGACTAGTCGGCGACTAGTCGGCACATCTCTAATAAATATATAAAAAAAAAAAATGAGAATATGAATGAAGCTAAAGAGATGACCAGTCTCCACTGACGGCCCCCGTTCACGAGCATGACGCGCGCATCAGCCCCACTTAGCTCAACCATTTTGAAGGGAACCAAATGACCCAACAACACGCGCCATCAGCAAGACATTTAAGTGGGCATGACAAACTCTCAACTGCCATGCTCGTTATGTCAAACAAGTTATAGGTATATAAAAAAAAAACAAACCATAGTCCATGGTGCCTCACATTCACAAACTTGAAAAATGCTTTTACATTATACAGTACTATATATATCATGGTAGCATAATCTTATGCACAATAGAAATCACAATTGAAAAATAATTGAAATAATCTCTAAAGCATTAAGGCTCAAGGTTGACGTCGCCCGTATAGGTACACCAGGGGCCTTAGTCTGCTATTTTTATAAATTTCTCATTCCAACACGATTCCATTGTCATTGTGCTTAAAAGTTCGTAATTTACTCAATTCATAATGATCGATCAATTATCTCAGTCATCTCGTAATGGAATTTTGATAGAATGACATTGCCATATTTCCTTTATTATAAAACCAGTTAGTAGAAATTATTTTATAAAACAACTACTTAATTTGTACATCCATCCATACTAATCCATACTAATATTATAAATGCGAAAGTAACTCTGTCTGTCTGTTACGCTTTCCCGCTTAAACCTCTCAACCGATTTTGATGAAATTTGGCACAGACTATCTTTAGATCCTGAGAAAGGACATAGGCTAACGAGAAAGTTATCAACTCGTAAGAAACTCTTCTTATAAGTAAGTAATTAAAAAAGAAATAAAAATTCAATCTGACAACGACACGTTTAGCCCATTGACTGAGCGATCGACTGCTGCGCTGCGTATCGCGGGTTCGATTCCCGCACGGAACTAATATTTGTATGGCCTACAGGCAGTTGTTCTAGGTCTAGATGTTTGTGTATGTAAGTTTATATGTTTGTTACCCACGATACAGGAGACATTGCTAGTTTGAGGCAACGTCTTTAAAAAGAAAAAAGTAATAATATTAAAATCAAATTGTTGATTCAATTTTAATAAAAGAATTTATTTTGAAAACCATTAGAATACCATGAATACCAGCACCTAAAAAGTTACATCAAAATATCCGAGCCCAAAAATCCATATCTACCTATCAAACTATGAATCCTCCGAGATTGATCGGAAAGTGTTTTTAACTTTCATAGCCCGCTAAAAGTGAAAAACACTTTTGAACTTACACGCTGCTATGTTTTATTTTTTAATTTATTTATTACAAAGGAAATTCATAACAAGGGCGGTAAAAAAATGTCGCGATAAAATTTGACTATCGGCACTGTACGCCGTCCATAGGCGGTTCAGTTATGGGCGCGTAAAAAACCTGGCTCAGCCGATTCCATTGCAACGAGTCGAGTCGATATGACGGCTCAGCGGCTTTGTTGGCACCACAGAGAAGGAGTATGTAGTAGGTCAACTGGTAAATAAAGTCGGCGTTTTTTCGTTTCGTTGCTGATTCTTTACCGATCACATACTCACTTCTCACTCAGCATCGAGTACCGCGGATCATACGATTGTTCAAATTCGGTACAGTAAACAAACTATCCGGTGAAGAAGGCGCTATATTTTTTTTTTTTATATATAATTTTAAACTAGTGCTTGGCCGCAATCCCGCCTGATAGATGATGGTGGTAAAGCGCGCTAGTTTCTTAAGCCTATTAAAGAAAACTGAGTGAATAGGAAAGAAGACGGCAGTTGAGCGAGGTTCTGCAATGTTATCGGCAAGTACCTGCGTCGCTTAGGCAGGGAGCTGGATGCTCGGTGCCACCACTGCGCCCAATGCGGGGAGAACACAGCGCAGCACACGCTCGCCGAGTGTGTAGCTTGGGAGGAGCAGCGCCGTGTCCTCACAAATGAAGTAGGAGGCGACCTGAAGCTGCCGGCAGTAGTGCGGAGGATGGTCGGTAGCGCAGTGTCGTGGGACGCGGTGGTGTCCTTCTGCGAGGACGTGATGTCGCAGAAGGAAGCTGCGGAACGGGAGAGGGAGACCTCAACTCCCGGGCAGAAATTCAGGCGCCGAAAGAGGACTTATGCCCCTTGGGCCCCCAAGAATGGGTCCAGGGGCGAGGGACATGGGGAAGTCCCCACCCCTTATTCGATGGACCAGCACGAGAGGGTGGGGCCGTGGAAGAATTTAGACTCCCGCGGCTCCACGCGCGCTCGTGATAGAAGAGATACCGGGGTGGTTTTAGTCAGTAAAAGTCTGACAGAGCCCGTCATCCACCCTAGGGCAGCGGACATCCTATGAGGATTTCCACCCTGAAAAAAAAAAAGGTTCTGCAATGTTAAACCCAACAACATGACTAACGATGCTGCGCCAGAGGAAGATTGATATGGAGACCCTCCACGACCAAACTCCCGGCACAACAACATTTGGTGCATCGCAATCGGCACACATCGCAACACAACTTCTCAGACCCGTCCTGCGTACGGCGTCGCCAGACATCATGCCGGAACACGACGAATCGCTTTGCGGCAAGACTTTTCCTGGTGGGTGGTAACTTCTGCCGGCAGACAATGTTAGAGCCTACCACAGCTACCGCATGCACCGTCTGAGCAGTGTTCTTACAATATACCTAAGTCATTTAGTGCTTCTATTTTATTGTATAGTTATAAACTAGCATCGTGTAAATGAGGCTTAATTACCCATTAAATAGTGTAAATAAAGCCACTTTTTACCTAATTAGAAGAAGCTGAGACCATAATCATCCCATAATGATACCATTGCCTGGTCACACACAGGGTTTCTGTCATTCTTCTTCGGCCTATAGAGGTCCACTGCTGGGCAAAGGCCTCCCCTAAAGTTATCCATAACATTGGGGGGTTTGCTATAATCCCCACGCTTGGCAGACGAGTTGGGGATCGCAGTAATTTGATATTCCACAAGAGAAGCGCTGCTGCCCGCTTCCCTGGTGAGAGTTCTCTTAGTCGCCTCTTACGACACCCACAGGAGGACATGTTGGTACTATTCTAAGCCCGGTACCACACGGTACCACACTTCTCTCATTGAGAGGGAGTTAGTAGGTCGCAATTCACCACGCGGGCCCAGTTCGGGTTGGTAGCATTACATGTCTTAGATTTTTTGGTTGTAAGACGTGCCTTACAATATTTTTTGGTTGTAAGACGTGCCTTACAATATTTTTTGGTTATAAGACGTGCCTTACAATATTTTTCTTCTCCCTTTTTTATGAAAATAATTTACACAAATTAAGGCAGCTTTCAGAGAAGGGAGGTCTGTGTCTACAGTAGTGGAAACATTATAGGCTAATCATGTTTTGTTAAGCGACTACATCCGGATTTGAACCATATAAATCATACATCAAGTCCGTTATCACTAGGCCACTAGAGCCCATAAAAAGCTGAGAGACTAAAGAATCCGGGAGGAAAACTCACTCAATGGATGGTAAAAATGTACAGAAACAAATATTTCTATGCATGCTAAAAATATACAAATTATCAGGTTTATTTCCCGGAGCAGACAAACACGCTTTACCATCAACGACTGCCTCATTGCATACCCCCGTGCAGACACGATACGTAACGTACGTGGGTTTGCTGTTAAGTTCTAGTTTATATATCTTTTTTTTATAATGTTATAAACTAGCGCTTGACCGCAATCCTGTCTGATGGTAAGCAGTGACGCAATCGTTGATGGTAAAGCGCACTAGTTTATTAAGAGCCTATTCACTCTAGCCTTGAAGACACTCAAATTGTAGTCCGACGGAAACACCGCCGCTGGCAAATTGTTCCAGTCCCTCGATGTACGCGGTATAAAGGAGGAGGCGAAACGCTTCATCCGGATCGTAGTGGTGTTAACAACGTAAGGGTGGAAACCAGCCGTACGACGGGTCGTCCGCTGGTGGAACGGAGATGGGGGAATTAAATAATACAATTCCATCGCACACTCCCCGAAATGCATCCTATAGAACACCGAAAGGCTGGCTACTCTACGCCTGTGCTCTAGGCCTTGGAGACCAACTCGAGTTGGATCAGGGTCACCAATCAGCCTCTTTGCACGTCTCTCCACTGAATCCAAAGCGGCCAGGTGACACTTGGCAGCACCAGCCCAAATGTAGCTGCAGTACTCCACCCACGAAAACGGACCTGTGCTTTGTATAACATTAGAAGCTGCCCAGGTGTGAAGTACCGGCGGACCTTTGCGATAACGCCAAGTTTCCTGGCAGCCAAACCAACCAATCCATTTAAGTATTTATATGTATCTCTAAACTGAGTGCTTTTCAGAATAGGGTCCGGTGTGAAAGTAAAAATGTAGAAGCATGTTTTGACATAGATTAGCCCCGATACCATTCGATTATAATATGTAATACACGGTTGGTGCAGTGGCTAAGCGATCGACTGCCGCACTGCGTATCACGGGTTCCAATCCCGCACAGAACAAATATTTGTATGGCATATAGGTACATAGTTGTTCCGGATCTGGTTTTTGTATACACAAACAACCAGATCCGGAACAACAAGTAAGTGCATTTACAAACATTTAAACTCACATGAGTTTTAATGGTTGTAAATGCACTCACGATACAGAGAAAATTCCTTGTGAGGGAACACCATTTTAAAAAAAAAAAAAATTTAGGCAACCGGCATCATTGATAACAATCTTTAGTAAACAAGAGCAGATTTTTCCAACGCTATTTTCTTTTATCAGAGAAATAATTTTGAATATTTGACAGTTCTTCGTTACAATATCCGCAAGCCATTAATATTATTCCACGAATTTTAATTTTAATTTAAATATCAGCGATTCAGCCATATAGACCGTTTTCTAATCACCACTCAACTTTTACTCGTCAAACAAGTTTATCAAATTGACAGTGTTTGTTTAGATAATCTGTGAAAACGTCACATTTATTTTTCAGTTAATATTTCTATAGAATCTTTTAGCAATATTTATGAAGCCCGTTGCTATCCCGCGCGACGTGCAAGAACTATTGAAGAATTTTGTAACGTATTTACCGATTTATGACTATATTATTTCTTGTGTTGGAAAAATTTAATTATTGGAATTGGAAACAAATCGGATTTACACAATACCTGATGAAGACTTGGCTTTGGCCTTACTTTAAAAAGTTCAAGGAATATACTTTAACACTTTATAATTTAAGAAGATTAATTCAAGACTTGGTTATGGCTAATGGCTTCGTCCGGCCTTACCATTTTTTTTTTTATGAAGAATATTCAAGACGAGGCTATCATGGTCTGAGATACCTTTGCCTGCTCAGTGTAATGCACTGGCTAATTGAACAAACAACAACTAATATTTTTATAAAGATTTTAAAATCCCATCTACCTTATGTTATTAAAATACATAGTTTGTCTTACTACTCGTGCCATCTATCGATATTTACCAAAACTAATGACACTAAGCTCTAAACAAAGAGCAGTGAACTTTTCCCCTATGAATAAATTTGCATAAGTTGATAAAAAAGTTTTATAATGAAAAACCGTTGATAGACACATAAAATAATAGATTACATAAAAGTACTTACTGAATATAATAGAAAATATTTTACACCAGTTTTATGACTTACTAGTAGTGTTACCCAGAACAAGGATTTGCGATCCCAAGTCATACCAACTCTGAAAGAATATACGAATCCGATCATTATTTTGTAAGCTTTAGTAGTAAGTAAGTAAGTAAGTAAGTTCTTAATACATAGGGCTCAAATATTACATGCAGAATTAATGCCACTTCCTCTCATCCTACGAAGCTGAGTTTTTACATTTCAGTTCAGAGTCGAAGACAATGCATTTTTTATTTATTTGTATACAAAAGCTTAATACACAAAAGAAAAATGGATGAACAAAGGCGGACCTAATAAATACCTTTGCCATATTGAACTACTGTTCAAAATAAATACAATGACACGCCAGTTGAAGCCCAGCAGTATGTGTTCAAAATAACGCGGCTTGGTCTTATGGTACATCGGCTGCTCTCAACGTTACGGTTTGACGAATAAGCCAGAATAGTTGAATTGAAACTATGAAACTCGCAAATAGTGTTTTGATACCGTCCAATATGTTAGGTCTGGTTCATACTGCTCATATCTAGGCGATGACCAGAAATATGAACAAAGTTATATCAATTCAACTGTCATTTGGTGTATTATTTGTGTCGCATACTGATGTGCTTTAGACACTTATAACATGTCAATGGCCCCGATTCTCTTCTTGACAAACTAAACTAAATTCAAGTTTAGTCCATATTTTTCTTTCTATTTTATTAAGAAAAGGACAGAGCATAATATGTCAGTTAAGATCTGTCAAATTAGTCCGCGTCTGACGTAAATTGGTATATTTTTGGTTGCTATGTTTATAATCGCGTCTAAACTCTCTATGGATTGGTTGGGGTTTTTGGCGGGAATGTCAAGATGAGTGTCACGCTCATTTTTCATTGGACTTTTAAAATTATTTATAGTGTTGTTTGTTAATTAAAAACGTGTGATTTATGTAGTAAAAAGTGCATTCAGTGAATAATTCATAAAGAACAGTGAAATATTGTAGTATAGTGGCCACATCATGTCTTTACGCTAAACCCCTCCTAATCGGCCACGCGCAGGAAACGAAAGGAGTTAGGTTAAGCTAGGATAAGTTAGGATAAATTAGGATAAGTTAGGATAGAAAACTACTCATGAAAAAATTTACTAAAGACTAGGCTGTATGGCGTACTATGCCTGTGCCTTTTCCGTTCAGTAGAACGGAAAGAAACGAACCAAAAAAAATCTCTATGGATTTTCTTAATTTGACAGGATTAAACTAAAATGTTATCTTCTATCCTTTTCTTGCTGAAATAGAAAGAAAAAGATACATTTAACTTAAAATTAGTTTAAGTAGTTTATGAACAAAAGAATCGGCACCAATATCACCATTAGAAAACGCTACGGAATTACATATCTATACTAATATATAAGCTGAAGGGTTTGTTTGTTTATTTGTTTGTTCGCGCTAATCTCGGGAACTACTGGTCCGATTTGAAAAATTCTTTTTGCGTTGGATAGCCTATTAATCCAGGAAGGCTTTAGGCTATATAACATCACGCTGTGACCAATAGGAGCGGAGCATAACTAACTCCACGCGAACGAAGTCGCTGGCGGCCGCTAGTAAATGATAACAGGAACTATACTGTAAGTTATAAGCACACTAAATACCAAAGCCGCCGGCAAAACACGGCGGCTTATGTTGAAAGAAGCATGTCGGCAACTTTCGCCCGCGCGTTTTGCCCGCCGACTTATCGGCGGCTAGCGTATGCCGTACACATGCCCGGCGACATTTCAACTGTAGTGACGTGCTAGTATTTTAACTGACAAATAAGTTTCTAATGTCGAGCCGCCGACATGCCGCCGGCAAAGTTTTACGACTAGCAATGACTGAAGCCGCCAACCTAGTCCGCTGGAAAAATGTTGCCGACATTTACCGCGGCTTTGGAGTTTAGAGCGCTTTATCATAACCTACATACCTACATTCAAAAAATATAATTTGTAGTTAACTTGCTTGTCTATTAAGCTTGATGGTAAAGAACTATGAATTAGAAAGCATCGGTGACCTAGTGGTATCGGCCGCGACTTACATGTTATAAGTAGTAGGTTCGAATCCCAAAAGGCGCTTTACTTTGTGTAAATTATTTCAGCACCACTGCTCTCAAAACGGTAAATCAAACAACGTGCAGAAACCGTCCTAGAGCCACAATTTCCAAGACATGTGACATTTACCAACCTGCACTGTTCCTGGTGGTAGATTAGGGCCCGAGACTTAGTCCTAGAGACGCTAGCGGTCCTCCACTACCACTAACGTCTCTGCCTGTGCCTCCTCTCGGTAAGAGAGCTGAAACCTTGATAAGACTGGCGGTCAGATTTGCGGGCTTCTGACGACCATTAACAACTGTCAGAGAACTACGTATGACAGCCGGGACCAATGACTTAATATACTTTTAGATGCACACTTAAATCAGGACGCGCATCCACAGACCAGCCGCTGAAAGGGAAGCTAAACCTGACTTGTGCGGCTGTTATTATTTAAGCCTAGATATAAATTCTAAACCGTTTCACATACCAATCGAACATAAACCTACAAAATAACGCAACGTAATAAACATCGCAACAAAGCGTCCATAAACCGCCTCTCCACACCATTCAATAAAGGCAAACACACACATAAATCTGGACGTTTTACGTTCCTTGTACCAAATTATGCCATCAAATTGTACCTCCGGATGACTGCGACACCCGCTCAGTGAGACATTTACCAGATTTCCATACAAATCGGTTCGCTCCGGTCGGATGTCCCTCTGCCAGTCACACTTCATAAATTTTCATTTTAATATTTGGTTTCACCCCTGGCTGTTGTCAATTCTCTGTTGTGCGACAAATCTTTATATGTAGGGAGATTTGTTATTATTTGGTGTGTTCCGATATTTATTTTCTAATCATTTCGAAAGTAGTTTTTGCATGCAGTAGAAAAATATTTTTCAAATAGAATGAATTCACTTAAGATTTTTCTGGAGGAAATCCTACATAGTCATCATACTAGTAGCCTAGCCTCATCCAACTATGTTAAGATCTAACTATGTTAGATCTCGGTGGTAGGCCATAACATCGGCTGCCGGCAGAAGTTACCACCCACCAGACAAAGTCTTGCCACCAAGCGATTCGTCGTGTTTCGGCATGATGTCTGGTGAAGCTGTACAGAGGACGGGTCTGAGCAGTTGTGTTGCGTTGTGTGGCGGGTACGCTGCGCCAAATGTTGTTGTGTCGGGAGTTTGGTCGTGGAGAGTCTCCAGATCAATCTCCCTCTAGCGCAGCATCGTTTGGTCGTGTTGATCTTTGGTTTAACATTGCATCACCTCGCTCAACTGCCGTCATCCTTCCTATTCCTAAGTTTTTTAAGTGAAAAGGCTTAATAAACTAGTGCGCTTTACCATCAACGATTGCATCACTGCTTACCATCAGGCGGGATTGCAGTCAAGCACTAGTTTATAATTATTTAAAAAAAAATAGGCTCCGGTTGCAGGCGAAACCAGTATCTTAGAGGAAACTACTAGATACGCTACCCACAGAAATCATAATAACAAGTCTGACGCTACCCCTTAGTAAGACCAGTTGTCGAATTTCGGTCTTTTGACTGCGCGTGAAGTTTGGCAACAATCCACGAATGAAAGCTATAACGAAGGGCTTACCGTGCTTTCTGAGGTACAGAGGGGCCTCGGCGGTATGTCAACATGGTCATCTACCAGCAGGGAAATTGCGTAACACATTATCAGTAGCAATGGGTGTCATTTTGACAGTTCAAGAACATTTATTGCGTGGTTTACTTTGTTGAGCAGACATATTTTGGAACAAATGGAGCAATGGAATAGCAATAACCTTCAAAATGATTCCAACTGATAGTAAAACGCGATTAGGGTGCCGCGGACCAATCATAGCATGCGTCATCATCTGCCAAGCCTTTTATGTGGGGTCGTATGTTGTTGTGGGTAGCGTTGGAACGCTACCAACCAGGTGCAGCAAGAACCCCCAACCGCGGCAAGAACAAATGAATATACTAAGCCTTCTTCATTTAGCGATTAGCAGAAACTACTGAACGCTACCCTTTACAATCCTTTTTTTTTCTGGATGGGAAACCATCAAATAACCTCTCCCGCTCTGAGCGAAGCGGAAGGACGTGTCAGACTTTTGCTGACTAAAACCCACCCGTGTTTATTCATTTGCCTGTGCGCCAGGGCCATGGTTTCTATTTTAACCAACCGGCAATCCTGGCCCAGAAGGTATCGGTCTTCGTGGACCCTGTCACGATGTGCTGACATCTCATAAAGGCACGCGTGAAATACACACTCGCTAGCCGCAAGCCCACGCCTACGGTGGCCGGGAGTTCAATATTGTCTCCCGACCAGGACCTTTTACAATCCTTACATAATATCCTTTCTTTCGGGTTTAGTACTTACGCAAGCTTACAAAAGCAGAATATTGAGGCGACAAAATCGCCAACCCGCATTGAGCAAGCGTGGTTATTACGCTCAATCCTTCTCTGTATGAGAGGAGACCTGTACGCAGCAGTGGGACGACAAAAAGGTTGATGATGAGGCGACAAAAAGTATTTTCAATAAACATTTCCTTCCTTTGACGTGAAGCAGAATCCAGACAAAGTGGAATTCAACATGAAAGAAATTCTTTCTGAACCTAACAGCCAACTTTTACACAGTGTCAGGCTCATCATTATAAAAGAAGCAGAAAATAAAGCCTAAAAGTTCACTGCACCATACATGAAACCTTTCCACAACGGTTGCAATCTCCCATTCAAAGAGAGTAAATCAGAGGGATCTTGTTTAAAAACACCTTATTTCCTGACGCCCCAGTTCATTTTCCTCCCGACCATAAGCCGTGTGCACACAGGCAATAACAGAGATAAGGTGCCGGGTATAGAGAGACGACGGTATCTGTCCTTATTGCTATGTAAATAACCTCCATCGAGACGCAGATCGTAGATACGCCGCCGATGTGGCATCGCCTTTATAGCTCTCATTATTGTACCGCCTCCGCTCGGGCGCTCATAAACAATTCCTATTCACGCAAACATATGACGTGGGCATTTTAGTGCTGGATTTTATGGATTTATCCTTTAAGAGGCTGGCTACTTGTTCTTTGAAGATTTCGAAGGTTTATGGGCTGTTTTACGGGGAATTTTTAATATATACAATTGCGACATGGACGGAATGAGGGATGAGCGTGACGCTTTGTGAAAAGAAATTAGTATATAACAGGCGTAGATGTTTTGCTTGAAATCAGCCTATATACAAATCCCATTGCACGGGAATTCGTCTTCAGAAACTTTACCATTTATTTATAATAGCAACAATCTTTATCATCGCGAGGAAACGTGGACTACTGAGCATAAAATTAAGTACTTCATATCATTTTGGCTTACGTCGTCGTATCAACGTAAGCCAATTAATTTTAGGTATAGAAATGTCTGTAGTTAAAGACTAGGCTCTTTTGCTTACATTACAAATAGTTAATAAACCAAAACTCAAAGAATGCATATTAATTAAACCATATTAAATACTTTTCTGACTGATTAGAAGGTGAAGGAAAACATCTTGAGGTAACCTGGACTTAAAGTCTGAAATCGCCAACCCGCATTGAGCAAGCGTGGTGATTACGCTCAATCCTGCCCTGTATGAGAGGAGACCTGTGCCCAGTGGGACGATAAAAAGGTTGATGATGATGATACACTTTTGAGTTTTTAAAGAGTCAGTCGGTCAGGAAATATGAAGCTGCCCAAAGCCCGTTCCAAGATGTGATAGGAATAACTGGTAAGAAGGTCCATTCCAATCCATCCAGACACTCTTTTAATTTGTGTAATTACAAAAATATTAGTAACACCGTTAATGTAAGTAGTACCATTGAGGACCGCACAGTTGTTGTAGTGGCTGAGCAATGGACTACTGCGTTGCGTGCCGCGGTTTCGATTCCCGCATGGAACAAATATTTGTATGGCATACGAACAAATATTTTATACCAGCTTTTCGCCCGCGGCTTCGCCCGCGTGGAATTCGGTTATATCGCGCTTTTTAGATTTCCCTTGGGAATATCATTTTCTTTTTCAATAAAAGGTAGCCTATGTCCTTTCTCAGGGTCTAAAGATTGTCTGTGCCAAATTTCATCAAAATCGATGGAGACTGGAGAGGTTTAAGCGGGAAAGCGTAACAGACAGATAGGTAGACAGAGTTACTTTTATAAAAGAGTATAAATGTGATATCGCCAACCTGTCAGGACCAAGCATGGTAATCATTGCTCACGCCTGCTCCGTTTAAGGAGAGAATTGTGCTCTGAGGCAAATAATAGAAGGAATAATAATAAGCTGGTCTTATTATTATTATGTTCCTATCACTTTCTTCCAGTGCATGTCAAGTGGATTATATTTTTCTATCGTAACTATAAAATAAATTTAAACAGCGTAAGGATATATTTATGGATATTTTGCCCAAAAATATTTTCCATAAAACGTGGAAAACAAATAACTAAATACTATCAGCGCTAGCAAATCTACAAACTCAAACAGACCCCGCTTATTCATACCGCATATCTCTTCATCTGTGTAGATATACGATAAAACCGTATCATTTGCTTAAAATATCCCCATAAAATTAAACAACGCAACAATGACCCGGAATATAGACTGCAAAAAAAGACTTACAATACCCCGTGTTTTTTCCGTCCGCATTACGGGATGATCCGTCATTGGGTGAGGACAGATGCCTTGATAAGGGCGCATCGCTTTATTAGTATGATACAACCATTTTATTATGACCCGCAAAAACTATCGCATCACCCTAGAAATTCTCTGTAATATTTTCCCTAGCGAAGGGGGAGGAAGACCATCGAATATTGGTGTGATCGTGTAACAACACTATCAGAGGTCCGATCAGTACTTCATTGAGAACGCGGTGTGCGCTGATTCGGAATATTTAATACCTTCCCACGAGTACTAGATTGGCACACGCTCGTACGTGGGAAGTGAGCGAGTAATACCTATATTTCAACTCTCCCTTAATTCAGACGTAATTTGTTTGGACTCTCACCTTTGAAGTGACGTTGTTCGTGCGTGTAAATTTTACGGTCATCTGTCACTATTAGTGATGCGAAAACTGCGTGCTTTTAATAAAAATGAACCCTAACATTGAGCAGAATTCAATTGCGAGGATAATTACAATAGTTTATTGTACCGTAAGTGACTATTTTTTTTTAATAATTATAAACTAGTGCTTGACTGCAATCCCGCCTGATGGTAAGCAGTGATGCAATCGTTGATGGTAAAGCGCACTAGTTTATTAAGCCTACTCACTTAAAAAACTTAGGAATAGGAAGGATGACGGCAGTTGAGCGAGGTGATGCAATGTTAAACCCAAGACCAACACGACCAACGATGCCACCCCAGAGGGAGATTGATCTGGAGACTCTCCACGACCAAACTCCCGCATAATACCCGGCACACATCGCAACACAATTGCTCAGACCCGTCCTCCGTACGGCTTCGCCAGACATCATGTCGGAACACGGCGAATCGCTTGGCGGCAAGACCTTGTGTGGTGGGTGGTAACTTCTGCCGTGTGGAAAACCAAAAACGAGAGAAGTTTTTCAGGGTTATACTACATTAAATGAGATCCAATACGTTTTCAAATATAAAATAATTTAAAATTCTCCGAATAATATTTAAGCTTGCAAAGTTTCGTCGAATACTTTTTCTGATACGGACAAAGTATCCCCGATTGTAGGTGCCATATAAATCTACGTAGATATATCTACGTAGGTTATGTAAATGGCGCTCTTCGAACATTTATTAAAAGTTACAGGGGTTGTAGGGTAGCCGCATGAGGCCCTAATTAAGCCTCTTTTTACAAAAAGGCTGATTCGTTCGAGGGACCAGACTTTTTACCCTTTTGACTCCTTAATGAGCTGTTGCCCACCACCTAGTGTGGATTTCACGGGACAGTACCTTTGTTTTGATATTATGCGGTAAGTACCTGCCGACAGACATTTGCAATAAAAATGGTGACCGGAAAACCTGGCCACAGCCGTCGGTTTCTTCGCTAGAAATGTGGAAAAACGGGGAGCAATGTTCGGATGATAAGACTTTTTATGCTTCAGGTTTTTTATTCCGCATAGAGTATTTCCTGAGACTGTTCATGTAGTCGTGTTTTATATACTTATCCTTGAGCTTTTTTTGGCAAAAATAAAACGAGACGTTGTAAAATCCAAACAGAAACTATTGATCACGACCAGTCAATGTCCCTTGTCTGTAGAATTCTAAGCCACAACGGACCTGGCCTCATACTTCTAATTTGCTTCCCAAATTCCATGCCTACCAAGCCGCCTAAATTAAGTACCAAAGTACACAGCACGGTGACCAAGCCAAAGGCATCCCTCTGTTTAGTTTCGGCCGGAGATCCGTTTAATTGCGTACAGCGTAAGTCCGAAGCTTGGCGGAGAAAGCCGAATAAGGCTTTCTCCGCTTCGGCCGGACATTCGGGCCAGAGGCCCACGGATTAACTTGAACTCATCTTATAATTAGTCGCATCAGTCGTTAGTGTAGGATTATACGCCGTACCTATGGAGACGGTGCCGTGGAAAAGTGATTCGTCTTATTTAATTCTATTTCGAGGGAAGATTTTTAGGGAAAACTGCATTTCGTATTACAATATTTTGCTGTACTTCCTTACTACATAATTGGTTTCAAACTACTGTAGGTCCCTACAGTAGTTTGAAATCAATTATAATGAAAAGAGTAACCGTGAAGTTTCTTGCCGGCTCCTATTTATAGGAAATAATTGCTGTCTATAGTTTCCGGCATTTAATATGCCCATGCAACTTTATGTGAAATAAAATATTTTTGTTACTCGGTATTAGTCCATAACATCGGCTGCCAGCAGAAGTTACCACCCACCAGACAAAGACTTGTCGCCATGCGATTCGTCGTGTTCCGGCATGATGTCTGGTGATGTCGTAGGGAGGACGGGTCTGAACAGTTGTGTCGCGATGTGTACTGGTTACGATGCGCCAAATGTTGTTGTGTCGGATGTGTGGTCGTGTAGGGTCTGCACATCAATCTTCCTCTGGCGCAGCATCGTTGGTCATGTTGTTGGGTTTAACATTGTATCACCTTTTTTTTCGGGGTGGAAATCCTCATGGGATGCCCGGCGCCCTGGGGTGGGTTACGGGGTCTATCAGACTTTTACTGACTAAAACCACCCCGATGTCTCTTCTACCACGAGCGCGCGTGGAGCCGCGGTAGTCTAAATTCTTCCACGGCCCCACACCCTCGTGCTGGCCCGGTCTGTCCGGGCCTCGTCTTCTGCACGGGGTAGTGGGGTGTTAAACTACCCCGTGCATCGCCTCAGAAGTGCGCGCCGACACTCGCGCGCGCCTTCACCTCGGGGTCCATCGAATCGGGGGCAGGGACTTCCCCATGTCCCTCGCCGGGGCATTATCCGCCCTTCCTCGGTGCCCGGTGCGTCTTCTGCGGCCCGGGAAGGGAGTTGAGATCTCCCTCTCCTGTTCCGCAACTTCCTTCAGCGACATCACGTCCTCGCAGAATAACACCACCGCGTCCCACGACACTGCGCTACCGACCTTCCTCCGCACTACTGCCGGCAGCGTCAGGTCGCCTCCTACTTCATTTGTGAGGACACGGCGCTGCTCCTCCCAAGCTACACACTCGGAGAGCGTGTGCCGTGTCCTACCCACATTGGACGCAGTGGTGGCACCGAGTGTCCGGCTCCCTGCCTAAACATCGCATCACCTGGCTCAACTGCCGTCTTCCTTCCTTAAGTTTTTTAAGTGAATAGGCTTAATAAACTAGGGCGCTTCACCACCAACGATTGCATCACTGCTTACCATCAGGCGGGTTTGCAGTTGTGGCATGTATCGTCTAACATTTGTGTAAACAAATAAGAAAAATAATTTGTACAACTAGCATACACACAACTTCTCAATTTCAACCATTGGGTAAGTGCTCGCCAGACGTAACACCCGTCTGGTCGGAGGATCCTCCCTTTTCTATGGAGGATGAGTGAACTTTACTCCCAGTTTCTCATGCCTCCACACAGTCAAGCACTAGTTTATAATTATTAAAAAATAAAACATTTGGTTTTGACATAGGTACCTAAAAAACAATACATATACAGTGATGTGTAATTTTTTTGTTTATGGTACATTCTGGTTTCTTTACGGTATTATCCTTAACGGTTTTATAGTGATGAAATAGTTACAATTTTAAATAGAACATGAGATTATATTTGGACCAATGAATGGAGCTACTGGAGTCTTACACAAAGTGAACAAATAGCAGAACACGCGTGACATTAACATTTTATGTATTTTAAACCAAATATTTCCATCATACCACCAAAAACTAGCACGAAAACAACCAAAAAACTTGAAACTTATATAAAACGGCGTCGAGAATCGCAAATCTTTGTAGGGGGAGGTATCAAACGTCTTGCCCCCACTATTGGGCTGAATGTGGCCAAATTGGACGGCCGGAAGCCGAGAGCCGCCCGCGACTTGACCGGAACCGTGCCGCGCCCGCCCACGGTCTGCCCGCCTTGTGGTGTGTGTCCGTTGCACGAGATAATTATGTAATTTTAATATTTGAATATTTTAAACACACTGCAAAAGGTCGTTTTATCGCCGTCTTCAACATTCTCTTGTCCTTGTTCCAATTTATTTTAAATTTTTAAATATTATGCCAAAATCAAAGTTTGGTATAAAAATAAGTTGGGCAGAGATAAAGTATGACGAATGAAAATATGCACACACATTGGAAGTTTTATTACGTATTCCACCCTTATGTTGTTAACACCACTACGATCCGGACGAAGCGTTTCGCTTCCTCCTTTATACCGCGTACATCGGGGGACTGGGACAGTTTGCCAGCGGCGGTGTTTCCGTCGGACTAAAATTTGAGTGTCTTCAAGGCTAGAGTGAATAGGCTTTTAATAAACTAGTGCACTTTACCATCAAGGACTGCGTCACTGCTTCCCACCAGGCGGGATTGCGGTCAAGCGCTAGTTTATAATTTATATATAAAAACAAACATTCTAAAACTAAATTTTAAACTAAACAGTAAACTGAAAAAATCATACGAGTACCTTCTACCTTAATACGTTGGCACAATTTTCTTTTCCGTCGACACAACTTTCTTTTATGACCATCATCATTATCATTATCATCTCAGCGTTAATCCCAGTCGCATCCGAACCTTTTTTCAGCTTTGTCTAAGGTCCGCTTTACCAGTTTAACTGCTAATTTTGGCTAAACTTCGATATTTTCCGTGAAGCGACTGCCGTCTGACCTCTACAACCCGAAGGCGATTTCGAAGCAACTTTCAACGACCTTTTTTCATGACGTGACCTAAAAATCCCGTGACGTACAACAACGGACCCGCGCGTTCCACCCTCGCTGGGAGGCAGTTTGCTCAGGTGAAGTAAGCGAGTTTACGAATCGTAGACAAGCCCCGACTTATTGAGGTAGGGTAGTACCGCCATCATGGCTAATCATATCACCACCGAATACTGATTTCGCTACTTTTATTACTGAATATTTGGCCTTAGTATTTATTTGTTCTGCAGGCGTTTGATGGTGAGTTATGCTGACTTTCATGGTGGGAATCATCTCTTTATTATGAACTAGTGACCTGCGCTTTATTTTTGTGATCCACTTATGTGAAGACATTTAAAAATGTCGACGTATCTTGACTATACCGGTAATGGAAGATAGGAAACATATTTATTGTCACTCGTTCAGATCATAAAACTAGACGTTTTGATTGTTTGTAAAACACCCACGATGCAGGATAATTCCTAGAGTAGGGCAAGGATATTTCTTTTTATTTAGCAGTCTAGTCCTACGACGACTAGACAGAAGCTCCGACAGAAGTGAAAACTGAAATCATTAGAAAAAAACAGAATACACAAAAAATAAAAAAACAAAATACGATCACGGTGGCGGATCGGTCATGCAACAAAAGTGCTCAACATTTCTAAAGAAGGTTAATCGAATGGCCACTTGAATCAAAAAGGGTTATACATATCTATTGTGAAACAAGGGACATGGGTATTACCGCCACTAAATATGCAGAAAATAAGCTAATCAAAACTAATACAACCAAACACTCTCCAAGATCAAGCAGAAATCCTCAAACATCCTTCAACGCCATTATTATGGAAATAAATCGGGTCCACTCACAAAGATCGTTTAAACAAAGCGGGCCTCAGTGAGTAAAGACCCGTCAAATCCTTACAGCCATTGCTGTGCACACGATCCCGGCAGATGTACAGCCGAGGTCCGAGTGAACGTGCGCTGTGACCATTCAATACCCACTTTTGATTGTGGTCCACCATACTTAGGGCTCTTCAGAATAAGTCTGATTTATTCGAGGATTAAATGCTGGTGACTTTTGTGCTTGATGGGAAGTATTGAGTTGGTAATAGGAGATATAATAAACGCTTCTGTTTGATTTTAGTTTCTGTATAGTGTTCTATGTTGATCAATTCTAAAGTTGTTATTTTTTTTTAGTTAGTAGTATTGCTGTAATAAGGCATCAAAACTGTAAGAAGGATTGGTGCAAATGATACTGCATCAAGTCCATTAATTTCCACAAAAGTTATTATTTTTTACAAAAACATAGAAACCGACTTCAAAAACGCACTTAAGCTCTAGAAGTCGGTGGCGAGCTAAACAACAGAAACCTGGAGACACAATACACAAACAGTTTTTATTTTATGCTTTTCGGCGTCTTAGTCGAAATTAGAAAATTACTTTTTCACCTCATAACAATAGGGGCAGCCATAATCCCTGTTAGAATAAATTCTTATCAAGACGACAAAAAATCCCTATCTCAAAAACTACTGAACCGATTTTGATGAAACTTATAGTATTCCCTAAGTTGAACAATGCACAGTACAACAAAAAAGACTTACTTAAATCGTACTTGTAGTTCCGGAAATATGCGCGCACAAACATAAAAACATACATAGATACATACATATATACAATTTGGCTTACATACATACGGGTCGAATTGATAACCTCCTTTTTTTTAAATCAGTTAAAAAACAGGTTATTAATGGCAAATGATGCAGCAGACTTTTCCATTATCTTCCTCATAACTGTATTGTCAAGCGGCCATATTTACATCACCTTTGCCCCAACCGTTCCTGTTAAGCCTGAAAAGAGAGCAAAACCTTTATAATCTGTGATAGTGCGTTCGAAACCCTTTTAACGCCGGCGATCGACACAAAAGCCCCTCATCAAACGTCCATCTCCCGGCCTAGGAGTCCACGTCTTCGTTTTGGAGCGGCGGACGGGCGCAAGCGGTAAAAAGACTAAGAGTATGTGCTGACCCGATCATTAAATAGATTGATGGCACCTGGGCGCACGGCTCGAGCGATAAATAGTGGCGATTCGGGTAATCCAGCCAGCGGCCGGTGGCGGCCGATGGGCGGCATCCATTCTCTTTATTGCACTGTGCTTTATAGCAGCCGAGGCGGCTCTGTCGCCTTCATGCGTTGGACGCGGAGGTGCGCCTAACTTATTGCCGAGGCGTTATGCAAATACCGGCCAGGGGACTAGTCGCTTCCGATATGTTGGCGAGCTTGACGCATGGAGATCTTTAGAAGGTTACACTTTAAAATTCTAACATAGAGTATTTGAAATCGTGTTTACTGCTTTTGTTATTTCAAAACTATGTAGGTTAAGTTAAACGTCGTGGTGGCCTAGCGGTTGAAACGCCTGTCAAATATGAGTATACGGGTTCGATTCTAGGTCAGGCAAGTACCAATGTAAATTTTCTAAGTTATATTATGTACTTTCTAAGTATATCTTGGACACAAATGACTGATTTACAAGGTGAAGGAAAACATCTTGAAGAAACTTGGACTTTAAGTCTGAAATCGCCAACCCGCATTGAGCAAGCGTGGTGATTACGCTCAATCATCTTTATGAGAGTGACCTGTGCCCAGCATTGGGACGATAAAAAGGTTGATGATGAACCATTGTGTAACTGACATGAAGTAATTTTCAAACCAGGAGAAAAGTTTGACATGAAAATCGACGTTATGCTCAATAAAGTTTCGTTTTTTTATCTGTGCATCCATAGATACGCCCTTCCAATTGCGATCCTATCATTAGTAACAAGAAAGCTTAAATTACTAAATAAGTGACACAATTATTAACCTAAAAGCATAATCAGTTTATAATGTTACCATTGTTGGGATACAGGCCTCCTCTCGGTGAGAGAGAGTGGGCTCTAATCCACCACGAGGGCCTTGTGCAGGTTGGTATACAGCATTATTTTTTGTTTACCTATACGAAACCCGAAACACGTGTCTAGTATTTTTAATTACAGAATCTGCATATGTACAAAATTTCAAAAATATGTCATGAGAAATCACTATGTTATGAGCTTGTTATTCTACTTGGTTTTCCCGACAACAATATGGTCAACGCTCCGCTTGGGCGGGCGAGCGGTGCGTTGACCTGTGACGTCAGCTGTTGCGCGGGCGTGCGCACGTGTAAGCTGCGTGGCGCGCTCGGTACCCACACTGCAACAATTTCTAAATGTATTTGGGAAAAATATGACTGTGATGATGTAACAATGATTGGAATCGATTCAGTTGCTTATTCTGAACAACCTATATTCAGGATTTGTATTAAAAAAAAGCGTTGTATATCACATTTCTTTTCATTTTTGGTTACAGTACATAACCGGAGTTCCTCGCAATGTTTTCCTTCACCGTTTTGAGACCAGTGGTGATGAAAATATTTACAAAAAGAGAAAAGCTTACCCGGGTTCGAGCCCACAACGTATGACTCATAAGTCATCACCACCGCTCCGGTTTAAGTTAATAAACCTTAACCTGATCCTGACGCCCTCCACAAAAATGTGGGCGTCAGGTGGGGGGCGCTGCCGGGGGCCGTGAAAGAACACGGCCTCCGTTTTGTGCAGCGCCACCCTCAAGCCCTGGCGGCGGATCCTTCCCGCCACCAAGGATCCGCCTGCCGACGCCAAACTGGCCGCCTCCCGGAAGGTGCTCCCGCGGGAAGTGAGGAGAGTGTCATCCGCGTAGCAGATTACACTCGTGCCTCGAAGGAGGGTTCCCCGCAGGAGCCAGTCATAACCGACGTTCCACAGAAGAGGCCCTAGGACGGAACCTTACCTTAACCTTGTAAAATAAACAACCACCTTAGACACT
The DNA here is from genome assembly GCA_017933935.1 of Sesamia nonagrioides. NCBI lineage: Eukaryota > Metazoa > Arthropoda > Insecta > Lepidoptera > Noctuidae > Sesamia > Sesamia nonagrioides. The sequence goes on from JADWQK010002354.1 coordinate 1,079,607, forward strand.
CCAAATAAAAACATAAAATAAATGACTTGCTAAAAACGTGTTAAGATAAATAACACCCAAATACTAGGATTCATTATGAAACACCACATTCACGTTTATAATCAATTAAGGATGCCCCAAACGACAAAAACTTTTATCTATTTTATGGTTTTTAGCAAAAAAGGTGGCGTCAGAGGCAAAACAATGGCAAATTAGTGCTGACGGTTAAAAATGACGTGAGTATTGGTCGGGCCGGTTATAAATGTCGGACGGCGCGGCGACGCGGCGGCAGCCGGCAACTTATTAATATATAACTTTTGACAGCCCTGCAACTGTTTGTATTCGTTAACATTTGTATAGGTATAAATGAGGGAAGTGTATTGATTTTATTATCGACTAGCGGCCGCCAGCAACTTCGTTCGCGTGGTTTAGTTATGCTCCGCTTCTATTGGTCGCAGCGTGATGCTATATAGCCTAAAGCCTTCCTGGATTAATGAGCTATCCAACGCAAGAAGAATTTTTCAAATCGGACCAGTAGTTCCCGAGATTAGCGAGCACAAACAAACAAAAATACAAACAAACTCTTCAGCTTTATATATTAGTATAGATACACAGATACACTTATTATTTCTTTCTTTCTTCTTTGGCATCGCATGGTTTGTGCATTTAGCTAATGTCACGTAATGAATTTTCATTCATGTCGAAAAAGACGGCCGCACCGTCTACGAGGGAGGTTTGAGGCAAAGTCATGATGAGGCCACTATGCTGCGATATCTCAATGTTCTCTATGAATTATTTACTGAACGCACTTTTTACTATGTAACTCACGCATTTTATTTAGTAAACAACACTATATATAATTTAAAAGTCTAATGAAAAATGAGCGTGACACGCAGCATAACTTTCCCGCCAAAACTCAAATATATACTTTTTTCCAGTTTTAATATTCTTAATTTGAACCTGTAATCGTATTTTTTTTTTAGAGAAAATGTTCTGCATCAAACTCTTTTTCGCGCGCTTCTTTGAAATACTAAGGAGTTTTCGTACGGGGGGGTTAGTATGAAGTGTTAAAACCTGCATGATTCCAGTATCAGGTAAAGATTGAGCTATACAGGATGAATAATGCAATCCCTGTTTTATAAGTCGTCGTGGTGGCCTAGTGGTTAAAACACCAGCCTCTCAAGTATGAGTGTGCAGGTTCGATTCCAGGTCAGGCAAGTACAAATGTAACCGTTCTAAGTTATATGTACTTTCTAAGTACATATATTTTGGACACCAAAGACTGATTAAAAGGTCAAGGAAAACATCTTGAGGAAACCTGGACTTTAAGTCTGAAATCGCCAACCCACATTGAGCAAGCGTGGTGATTACCCTCAATCCTTCACTGAGAGATGAGAGGAGACTGACTGTATGTGCCTAGCAATGGGACGATAAAAAGGTTGATGGTGATGAATGCTATCCCTTTTTCCCAACGGTTTAATGAAGGTTTTAACACGTCATAGTAACCCCTGGTTTACAAGTGCTACGGGAAGTCTTAGAATGTTTTGGCGAAGGCATTTGTCCAACGTAGGATAGTACAGGCAGTCAATTAAAAATAATAAAAATGACAACAAAAAATACATAGCTACATAGAGCTGACATTAGGTACCGACACGCGACGTCAGATATATTTTAAAAATGGAATAAAGTCGACATCTGACAGTTCCACTAATGAAAAACTGTCAAAAATTAATAAAAATGTGTGGAATTCGAGTATAACCTCTGATTTAAATAAAGTTTTTCACCTTTAGATAGCTACTTCAGTGGGTATCAAGTTTCTTTTTATTTTAACAATGCTTAATAGAAATGTACACTAGGTACTAAATTAAATGAGTAACTAAGTAACTGTACAAAAAGAAAAAAATCATTTATGCGTCAAAATATTCTACTAGTATGAGAAACCAAAGAGGATTGGAGCACAGCCATGCCTTTTGTATCATTTTTACACTTTTAAAAACTGTCACCAGTTGGCGCGCTAAGCAACTTCCGGAAATAAATATTTCATATTATTTTACTCCAGTTTGCAATGACTTCCGTCTACTACTCGGAGTCAGTATTTTTAATACCGGAAGTCAGTTGCAAATAGTCTCCAATAATTTACAATATTTAATTATATTAAAACTAAAAGCTAAGCAAGGTAAAAAAAAATCCCGGCCAAGTGCTAGTCGGATTCGCTTAACTCCTGAACTGACATGTTATCTAAGCCGTTACAATATTCCTTAAAAAAAATATGTCTTTGAATACCTCGCAAACCGATTCGTAAATCATAAAATTATCTTCGCAGCAACCTCTCAATGTTTTTAAAATACGTATCTAATGACACCCTTTACTATAGGGTAGATACAAAAAATCATCCCTACTTTACGGGTAAAGTACCAAAAAAACATTTTCCTTCTTGATTTCATTTTAGCCTTGTCGTCGTGGTAAATACCGTATTCATGCAAAGTGTTATCTTTCTAGCACTAACGATTTAGAAAGTAAGCGGAGGACAGACGGACACGACGAAACCACAGTATAAAAATCATACAGTAGGTCGACGCCTTTGATCTCGTGTAAAATGCCGACATCGTCTGGACAGTAACGCATCGGCCAGGGTTGCCACAAATAAACAATGTTTATGAAATTATTTATTTATTGCAGAGCAACATCGATAGCTGTATTATATTTAATTAATTTGCTATTTTTACTAAGGGAACAACTCGAGACAGATTGAAGTTATTTAGATGGCATTTTCGTAACCCCAATCCACCTAGGAATTAACACCCATATTATATTAATATTCATTTAAATTGGCGCCCGCCATCTTGGGTTTCAAAAAGGGTGGCTTTTTCGTAACAAGCACCCTAATTATATTCAAAATTGACACTCATATCAAATTATAAAAAAAAAACACGCGTTAGCCCTTAATGATAGATACCGAGCTACGAACATCGTTTTGTTCGCAGCTCGGGTGCCGCTTACCCGCGTCTCGTCCCTCACACCCCGCACGATTGCTTTGTCTAGACGTCTTCGTTGGACGACTGTATGATTTTTAGACTGTGACGAAACTATAAAGGTACCGAGGAACCTCAAAAATACATGTCACAAATCAATCTGTCATGACTCATGACCATTCCTCACAAGAAATGACACATCAATACATCATGGAAACAATTTCAAAATTCGAACTCATTACGTCAAAATAAATAAAAAAAATAAAGGCACAAACACTACCTCAAAATCCACAACAATATCATACGCAGCACATGTCCAGACCACTTAATTAATGACCGGCACATAAGTGCGACTTTTTTGTCGCGATCGCACGCCGATAAGGGAATGCAGACATCAAGATCGTCGCACGTCTTATTGATGTCGCCTTTCAACTACCGTGTACGGAAGTATTTGTTTAACTTTATTTATGTTCATCATTAACTTTATGGTAAGTTACTTTGATTCTTTGAATTCTGTTTAGTCAATGGAATAGTAAAAGAACTATTATACTTATTTAAAAAACACAAACATACAGTCTAAAGCACTGAGTCTCAAACCTTGATAACGTTTGCATGCATGTTGGAAAACATAATTGAATTTCATGGATTTTATTTTTATGCACGAAACCCTAAATATTTTTCTAATAATAAAGTAGCCTAAATTAGGTACCTACTCCTTATAATATCAGCTATTCTATAGGTATACTTAACCAGTGTATTCACATCAAAATCGGTCCTGCCGTTTTAGAGATTATCCGAAACAAAGCAGAAGAACAAAAATGTAAAACTTGTTTTTGTTATCAATCAAGTCAGCCTAATACAGCCCATTGTTAGACATTGGCCACAACTCCCTGTTCTCCGCCTTCCACATTCAACTTCTTTAGCTTCTCTCATACTACGCTTGCCGACGCGGTCTCCACTCCAGGACTTATCTACTCCACCGGCTTCAATAGTTCTAGGGGCCTTCAATAGGTGGCCAGACCAATGCTGTTTCAGTTTCCTAACTCTGTAAGTTATATCGGTAAATCCAGTTCTTTTCCGCATAATTTCATTCCTGAGAGACTCCGAGCATTTCTCGCCCCATAACGCACTGAGCGACCATGAATTAGTGAACAATCCTGACCATCAGACCATCCAGACGAGCAGGACGCGCTGGCCGAAGACCTGCAATGGGAATCTACAACCATCTCATCATCAAAAGTCGTAATTTTGACAGTATGGTGGCCAAAGTGAGCTGTCTATAGTGTCAATATTTAGTATTATTAGTTCTAATGACAGCCCACGCTCATTTCACCAAGTTTACAGCAGTCGGTCAACCGCTACGTGAGATGATAAAATATGAAACATTTTTAATCTATTTTAATTTTTGTAACACAATACAACAGTTGTGTAAAAAAGTTAGACCAAGTTTTAGGGTTCCGTAGCTAAATGGCAAAAAACGGAACCCTTTTAGATTCCTCATCTCTGTCTGTCCGTTTGTCCGTCTGTCCGTCCGGATGTCACAGCCATTTTTTTCCGAAACTATAAGAGCTATACTTTTTTTTTTTTTTTTTTTATTGGGACAAAACCCGCCACACTGTTCCCAACCCACTGCAACTCCTGAAAGCCAGAATCAACAGTGTGGAGACCGCCAGAAAAACGCCGAGCAATGAAGCTCGACGAGTCCCGGAGAAATGTTTCAACTGTCTTGGGTCCCGCAACGAAATTAATCAGAAAAGAATAGCGGAGGAGTAAGAAAAAAGATATTTTTTCCACTTCCCTCCATAATAAGCAGGAGACAGAATAGAACTAGGCCAATCGGCACAAAGGGACATTATTGCAACTGGGAGAAGCCCAGATTGCCAAGCACCACGGAATAACATTTGATCAAGTTAATGGGTCCTAAGTAGGTATCTGCTGTTACAATTGATTCCAATAATAGGTATGGCAAAAGCGCCTGAACGCACGGAAATTAGTTCTAGTTTCAACAAGGTCCGTATAATAAACAACTCCGGATGTAACTTGTACACTATCCAACATAATATTGCGTTCATTCTGCCAAAGAATACACTCCCACAAGATGTGATGTGCGGACTGTTCAAATTCACAGTTCGATGTAGAACACTGACACAAAGGCGAAGGAACAAGTTTAAAAGAATACAGTTTACTTTTAAAGTTGCCATGACCTGTGAGAAATTGGGCAACGCAGTGGTCAACCTCCAGCCATGTCTTAGCCAGATATATAAGAGCTATACTGTTGAAACTTTGTGGGTAGATGTATTCTGTGAACCGCATTAAGATTTTGATGCAAAAAAACTTATAATATAAATATTGGAGCCTCCCCATACTTAGAACTGAAACTAATTTTTTTTTTTCATCAAACACATACGTGTGGGGTATCTATTGATAGGTCTTCAAAAATGATATCGAGGTTTCTAAAATATTTTTTTTCTAAACCGAATAGTTTGCGTGACAGACGCTTCCAAAGTGGAAAAAAGTTGCCCCCCTCTCACTTTTAAAATAAGAAAATGAAAAATCTAAAAAAAAACATATGATGTACATTACTATAAAAACTACCAACGAAAATTGTTTTGAACGTTTTTTTAATAATTGTAAATCGTAAACCGCTTATTACCGCGTAATCTTTCATACAACAAATCCTTAAATTTCATAAATCAATGGTACGGAACCTTTTGTGCGTGAGTCCGACAAGCACTTGACCGGTTTTTCCTTTCACATGAAATAGCTTATTCCAATAGGTAGGGCCTCCCTACCTATTGGAATAGAATAATCAAAAATCACGCAAAACAATTACGAGAATTTTCTATAGCACTGAAAACCTTTCATAAATAACCCGATTCACATATTCACAACGAATCCTTTATTTACCCAGCTATATCTCATTTTTCGACCGACTATTGTTCAATTTCAGTGACGAAAAAATCACCGGAAAAAAAGCAACTGCGAGTAACAACGTTACGATTTGATTCTCTTGTCGGAATTCCCAATCGCGGTCAAAATAGTACGAGAGCAAGTTTGAAAAGCCAGCACTAGGATACATATTTTATAACTTAGCTTCGATTGTTCCGACCGCGCGTTTTCTTTTTTTTTTTTTCGTATCATACACACGCCACCGATGTGCGTCGATCGACACATGGCTGGAATTTTTTCTTGTTTTAAAAATGTTCTTTTTTTTTAAATGTCGACCGTATTGTTTGTTAGTAGCCAGTCTTTATAACGTTCAATGTGTAGTAAGGTGACTTCTATTTCTAAGCCTAGATTTACGGTTTTTCTTTTCTTTTTCCATGAGGAATGAAATATTACTGGATAAAAACAATGTTCTTTTGTCAACAAAACGTAAAGTAATTGGTTAACGACTAAAACTAACGTGGATAATGAGTCAATAGTGTTTATTTCTTTGTTAAAATAATGAGATGTAGATGATTAATATTATTAGTCGGGAAAATAAAAATAAAAGTAGCTGGAAAGAAATTAATTACCGTCTGAATTGTCCGTAAATTCAAATCACAATTCTCATTCTTTGGTCGTTGTATGAAATGGCTTCTAACACGGCCAATTTGGTAAAGAGACTCAATATGATAAATAACTAATTTACTGCATTATATACCGTTATTAAAATACCACAATTGTGTGAACATGAAAAATAAAAATATAAATAAATTTACATGTAAAAATCTGGAATTTAGTCTCAATTGGAGTCCACTGATGGTAGTTAAACTCAATATGTTGTGAATAAAGAAATAAAAACAGTTTTTACCGTAGAAGCAAATACATGCGTTGATTTAAAAATAAAATGAATTTGCAAAAAGCATTTCAGAAACATTCCTAATCAATTAATTCGTTTTTTAAGTTTGGAATTTTGAAGTGAAATACGCGTAGGTACTTTGTAAGTTGAAAACGTCAATGAATACAGTATGGCTATCAATTTGAGATAAAAAAAAAAAAACAACAATGGTGGCATATCGATGGCAAGATATGGCCGGGGGCATCGATCCCGGTGCGTCCTGTGCACCGGAAGCTCTTCCTTCTCACCCAGCATTCATCGCCAGGACAAAGCTTGCAAGTTACATGACAAATTCGACGCGGCCGATTGTCGCCTTCACAATTGAACCAACCTTTGTATATATTTAATAAAATTTATTAACAACTATATTCGTAATTTTTTCACATTTCCAAGTTTTTACAAGTGTTTACTCTAGGTGGAGAGCACAAAGACTAAATCCGGCTTTTGTTGCAATGCGATACGAGCCAGATATTAAAAGCACGTGTGGCCAAACAAAGGTTGCGTTATGCGGGGGATTATTTGCCAATTTATGGCGCTTTTTGTAAATTCCGTTGAAAGCTCGCCCCGGATATTTGGCTCCATTTCAACAAAATGATCTTTTAACTATAAATATTACGTAAATTGTATATTTGAGTGACAAAAACATTCAGAACGACCATCCCGTTCACCTTACTCGTGGGATATATTTTTTTTCTTTTATCTACCTAATATTAATTAAGGAATTATGACTTGGATAAGCAACAAGATATTACAAAAACCAGATAAAAAATGCAGCTAAAATTGTCGTTCACATTGATTGCCCCATCATCATCATCAACCTTTTATCGTCCCATGCAGTGCACAGGTCTCCTCTCATACAGAGAAGGATTGAGCGTAATCACCACGCTTGCTAAATGCGGGTTGGCGACTTCAGACTTAAAGTCCAGGTTGCCTCAAGGTTGCCTTCACCTTTTAATCAGTCATTGGTGTCCAAGATATACTTAGAAAGTACATATAACTTAGAAAGGTTACATTTGTACTTGCCTGACCTGGAATCGAACCCGTACGCTCATACTTGAGAGGCTGGTATTTTAATCACTAGGTTACCACGACTGATGGCCCCATAGCTCCCCATAATAACTAGCATAATGACTACGTACGGAGTACATTATAACTCAATGCTTAGCTCTCGTGGTTGCAAGAGCGACTGCAGAATTCGATTCTTAGGTCGGGAAAAGTGTTATTGAGGATTTCTATTTCATTTAAAATTTCTCATCAAATCCAGACTGTTGCTTGTTTGGAGTTTGGAGGTTTATTTATTTATTTATTTAATTAAGGTTCGCCAACAGTTGCTACAGATATTTCACACATTAAAAATACATACCAATTATTGACTTAAATCTAACTGCACAACTAATTACAGACAAACACCACATGCTAAGTGCTCTTTGTAATTGTATTAATGTAATTGCTTATATTCTAACCAGTAACCAGACTGGATACTCAACAGAACTAACACACTAATGACGTCGGACAAATTTCGATATTGAGTCAGCGTGGACGTCAACCAGGTCGCTGCGTTCGTTTAACACTTTGCACATGCGAGGAACAGGTGAATTAGCACCAGACACTGTATGGCGAAGAGGTGGAGTTAAGGGTTGTGTGGGTTTCGTGGTCTGCGTGGTACTCTGAAGTTGAACCTACATACCAATTGTGGGCAGTCAATAGAGTTATTAAGTAGTTTATATGCGAATCTCAAATCCAAGACTTCCCTTCGAGCTTCCAGGGTACTCATTTTGTAGCAGCCCAACTTGTCAAGGTAAGGGAGATATTTGAATTGCCTTCCTTTAGAGTACCCAAGGTATCGGATAAACCTTTTTTTGACTCTTTCTATTCGCAGCGAGTGGGTTGCGTAGTGGGGTCTCCATATCACACTGCAATGTTCTAGAATTTTTAGGTTAGTTACACCCCCGAACTGCGAAAGCACATAAAGCGGTTCTACGCTTGATCTCGGTCGTGTCGGATTGGCGTCCAATCGGACTGCGAGGGCAAAGGAACAGAGACCTGTGTTTACGTACCTTCGCCCAATAATATCTGCTGGGTATTTGGCTAATCTCCGTTAACATTAACATCGTAACCGATATCGGTCGGGAGGATGTTATAGTAGCGGTATCTACAAACTCCACATGCGAACAACGCGACATACTGACGTCACATGGATTCTACATCTCACAAGCAGAGTTTACCGTACAACTAACATACATACAACTTCCAAAAATCAACCGCCAGGGCAAGTACCCACCAGACACGACAACTGGGTCGGAGGATTTTGCCTTTTCTATGAGGATGAGTGAACTTTACACCCTCATCATCATCATCTCAGCGGTAATCCCAGTCGCATCCAAAGCTTCTTCAACTCTGGAGTCTGGGGTCTGCTTTACCAGTCTAACTGCCGATTTTGACTAAACTTCGATATTTTTCGTGAAGCGACTGCCGTCTGACCTCCACAACCCGAAAGCGATATCGAAGCACTGCGATTAGACTAATTGTTGGACTTTTCACGGCTTCAACTACTCGTAACGACTGCCACTAGATGTTCGTATGACAACCGGGACCAACGGCTTAACGTGCTTGCCGAGACACGACCAGACCAGTGCAAATATTCATATTCATGTATACAAATATTTGCACTGCGCGGGGATCGAACCCGCACCTCCTTGCGCAGCGGCCGCGTTCGCTACCTCTACGCCACGGAGTCTGTCTAATCGTTCTAGTCATGACATTGATTCTTTTAAAAGGAGATTTAGCAATCAAAGCCCTTTGAATTTGCGTGTCAATAATTAAATACAAGCAAAACACCTTCGTCCGTTGTCAACATTATTAAACGCTGCCTACACGACATAGGTAACAATGTTGTACCTGTCCCTCCAAAAATAGATCACCCCTGTCGTTTCGAAAAACAATACATTGAGGTTTCATTTGGGAGTAGAGGGCGTTGTCGGCGCGGCTACAAATCAGCGCCATGCGCCCATTAGAGACGATAAAATTTTACGATTGTTACTACTTTCCGAACGCGTCGTGTCGGTACGTCGCACCGTGTGTCGCTAGACTTATTATGAGTTAAGCGTGGTTTATATGTTATGGTAGTGTTAGAGAATTTGTAGGCCTAAGGATTTTATTTAACCCTAAAATACAGAGTATGTTTCGTAGGAGAACCAAGGTAATATTTAGTAGGTAGTAATTAGTGCAGGGTATATTGCTCGCAGAATATGGCCGATGGGAAGCCGAAGCTATACCGTAAGACCTAGCGTTCGAAGACCTCCTACAAGGTGGACCGACGACATTATGATGGTTGAAAGAACCCATCACATACAATGCACGCAAGCGCAAACAACCACAAAAGTTCGAAAAGGTAGTGCTTGGTGAGGCCTATGTCTAGTAGTGGAAGTCCTTCGGCTGAAAATAATCAAATGTGTGTATGTTTCAGCCAGAAAACGTAAGCAACACCATTTGATGTTACATTTCTAGCCAAAAATACCTGTAACCGACTACATGGTACCTACTTCAATTGCTTGATAACGTTATATAGGTATAAACTTTCGACTCTTTATTACTAGAAAATCACAGTGCTCAAAGACGTAGTTCACATCCAAAACTCAAAAAACTAAATCTTGTCTTAAAAAAAAACACTACAATAGAATACCTTTAAATGTTGACCTATTCAACACCAAGGTACTGATTCTTTTACTTAATACCTGTAAAGAGGACGTCATGTGAACACATCCGTTCAGCAAGTCACACTAATTTCGGAGTGCATTTAGTCGACGATTATTTCCGTAATCGGCGTAGCGATTCACTTAATTATACACAATTGTTTACACCATTCATCTGAACAGTCGCCGTTTTAATGCTTTTAAATATAGCTCGAAGGTGGTCTGTGAATAATGGTGAAACATTTGAAATAATAGAGCTCACAGGTTTGTTTTACATTCCATTACTGGCTGTCAACGGTTTCTCAAAAATTAAAGTAACCCATCTCAAAGGTATTCAGCAATGTATTCGGAAATAAGTTTTTTTATTTTATTTTTCGGGTCTTTAAGGGCGGAGCTATCGCGATCTATGTTTTCCGAGTCACATAAAATTTTATGTTATTGAGCGTGATTATAAGGTAACAACTTCACTTTCGATGTATTTATGAATGGAAGCAAAAAGTTGGACGTAATAATTTATTGTTTGTACAATAATGTTAGATTTAAAAACCAAATTATGTGATTAAGGTTGCTTTCTTTTTAATTAGTAAGCAAAAAAATACCGGCTTTTATGGTTACCCAATAAATTGTTAGGTAGTTTTTTTTTTTTGTTTCTTCTTCTGCTTCTTCAGCCTATAGAGGTCCACTGCTGGACAAAGACCTCCGTCAAGGCTTTCCACAATGACCGGTCTTGTGCTGCCGCCTGCATCCATCGGCTTCCCGCGATCTTCGTCAGTCCACCTAGTTCCCTTCGCACCAACCTCCCTACGCTGCGTCTTCCGGTACGTGGCCGCCATTCCAATTTTTTTGTTTATTGAACATTTACCGCCTTATTCATAAACGGTGCTTAAAGTTAACTAGTGATTAGCGATTGTTTAACCACACATTTTAGACGTTTGCACGTCACTTAACTGTAACGATTGTTTATGAATAAATCCGATAAACGATTAACGATTATCCGATAAACGATTTCGTCACTGCTTACCATCAGGTCAAGCGCTTGTTTATAATATGTAAAAAAAAAAGTGTTTATTCATAAACGATGATTAAAGTTAAGTGACGTTAAAAGGTCAAAAATGTATTGTTATAGAAACGCTAATCACTAGTTAAAACAACGTTAACTTTAAACAACGTTTATGAATAAGGGGGATAATTGAAATGTTATTGTTTAATTTTTTTTTAATATTTCTAGCATGAGTAGACACTAAACATAGATAAGCGCGATCATTCCAGTAAAAAATAAGTAAGTATATAAAATGTCGCTGGGTTTTAAAAAAACCAAAATCCTATAATATTGTTTTTTTTTTAATTGTATTGTTTTTGTCTGTCATTTGTCAGAGAAAGTTTTTTTTTTCTATTACATAGGTACAAAGAATTCTTTTTGAACATTGAACCAACATTAAGGTATGTTCAAACTCACAAAATCTAGTTCACTCAAACTCAGATCAGGTGCGTACACTTGTTGCCTCCTCTTATACCACGGACCCTTGTGACAAACTTTCTCGTCACTAACATGATATCTTTATTATGTCCCCTACCTCGACACATCACTTTATCACGTTGACAACTTCGTCGAAATTGTCGGAATGCGAAAAAAGTCCGACAATCGGACCCAAGGTAACCCCCCACTGCTAAGCTCTTGCGGTTGCCAAAATGTCTCAATCTAGGAGCAGACATTAAAGAAAAAATGTTCACTTATTATGATAGTTTCCTTTAATATCGCCGTTCTAGTTAACATCCCCGCTGTGTTTGTAGATTTATTTGCTTTTTTTCGGGTCGAAATATCAATTAGTTGCTTCCAGATCTGAAGGTTGGTTTTTAAAGTGATAAGATTGTCACCGATTAAAAGTTTGTGCATTTGTTAAGTTGCTACGTACTGTAGAGGTTTGCTCTGGTTACCTTTAACTAGTAAGACTTTTTTTTTTGTTTGAATGATGACGGAGCGCGTCATCATTTTAATATTTTTATAGTAGGTAAATGTCATAAGTATCGCATAAGATCTATTTTTCTTCTTTTTTCGCAAGTCTACTGGAAGAAATTTCTTAAGAAATAAGTAACACCTTTGTACTGTCATACTCATATCCTTATGTATTTTATTGTGTGTCCATAAGTAATCCATACTATGTAATATAGTCCATACTCATATTATAAATGCGAAACTATCTCTGTCTATCTATCTGTCCGTCCGACTTTCACGCCAAAACTACTAAACCGATTATAATGAAATTTAGCACACAGATAGTCTAGAGCCTGAGCAATGACATCCATACTAATATTATAAATGCGAAAGTAACTCTGTCTGTCTGTCTGTCTGTCTGTTACGCTTTCCCGCTTAAACCTCTCAACCGATTTTGATGAAATTTGGCACAGACAATCTTTAGACCATGAGAAAGGACATAGGCTATCTTTTATCCCGGAAAAAATTGATGTTCCCGAGGGAAATCTAAAAAGCGCGATATAACCGAACTCCACGCGGGCGAAGCCGCGGGCGGAAAATAAGTAGGCTATATAACATCCCGCTATAACCAATAGGGGAAGAGCAGTAACAAAAAATGTTGCGAAAACGGGAGCTAACGCGGACGTACATATTGCTCCCATTATTATAAAAGGCGCTTATTTTATATCAACCAAGGAATAGAGAAGTTTGTATGTGTTATCAACTGAGTTTTTTTTTTTTAATTTACGGGAACCACCGCGCGCTGTAAACTAAAGTCCACGCGGACGGAGTCGCGGCAACAGCTAGTTAATTAAATAAAAAATAAGTTTCGATACCGTTAAAATACCAAATTTCTTTCAAGGCTAGTGTGAATAGGCTCTTAATAAACTAGTGCGCTTTACCATCATCGATTGCGTCACTGCTTACCATCAGGCGAGATTGCGATCAAGCGCTAGTTTATAATATACAAAAAAAAGTTTTAGCTTAAAGAAGTGGGGGTTACTATTTATTTCTATTAGCTAATAGGAGTTAGTGAGGCATGATTAAAATAATTACGAGATTATTCTCTAATAAGCTTTTTATTTTCATTGACATACTATTGTAAGGATAGCTTACGTTTACGTAGAATTTGCGATATTTCCCGTTACTAATTGTATTTGCAATTTTTTTGCAAAACACTATTGAAAGGATTCGCACATTGTTTCAAAGCACTATTTGTTTATATCGCCCTTTCATGCCCAACCCTAAAATGGTTATGACGTTTGTTAAAAACAAAATTTGCTAAAATGCACAAAGAAGTTTTTTACGGAAAAATTGCGATTTCTACGTTCTATTCCTCAACTCTAACAATTATGAAGGGGTGGTAAGAAAGAAAGTAGACGGCAATAAAAGTAAACCTTTCGGCGGCAAACGCGCCGCCACCGAAGGGTTACTATTTATTTCTATTAGCCGACGGTTTAGGGTACGACACATTCGAGTAAGGCGCTCGTAAAATCAGAAAGGCATCTGAACGCGTTCAGGTGTTGTGGACTGTTGGACGTTCCATCTCGCTGCAGTTGTAAAAAGAAAAAAAAATCGCAACTCATTGAAAGCGCTCATAAAGTAATTTGCGCAAATTTGCAAAAGGGTGGAAATTCTGCAATAAAGTTAAACTTTTATTACAAACACCCGTTATGTATAGAATACGCGATAAAAAAGTGCGACACCGTTAGACTTTTAGTTCAGTAACTCGTTTACGTCCTTCGTTTCTGTGTAATTCCACGCCTTTGTTGGAAGTTTGGCTCGATCGTGATAGAGTTTGAAAACGGCTTATGTATCTGCGAATAATGAGGGTACATTCGCGGGTTAATCCGGCATAATTAGGGGTAGGTACGGTCCTGAAAAAGAAATAAACCGTTTTATAACTTGGACTTCCTTAACCCTGCGTAAGCCGGCAGTAAAACTCATAGGAAGATGGGATCGGCGATATGAGGCGGAAATAAATCGCCATTTAAAATCAATTTGTGTAAAGGGCGTAAAGAGAGTAGTTGGGCTTTGGGGTCAGTGCGGGCGGGCGGTCACGCGCGCCTCGCACTCGCACAGAACCCCGGCGATATTGTAACACAATGGCTTTTGAGATAATAGGCGCCGATAACCGATACGCCACCGACATTTTATTGCTAATTTGATTCGGTTTTTTCTTTGGAATTTACGAGTGTGTAATAAAATTGCTGATGCATTATTGCCATTGTACGTAAGCTTTTAATTGAGTTTCAAATAGGCATCCAACTTACATACATGTGTGTAATTACCACCTACTTAAAATCCGTGGAAAATTAATATACAGATATTAACTTTCCACGGGTTTTTCGGGCATAATATCATGGTGATATACCACCTATCTAAAACACAAATGATCATTATTATCATAATTAAAACTACCATTATTTGATAATAACACATATTACAGAATACTACATAATAATAAACTTTACAAATAATTTATTCTTACGTTCGTAGCAAAAACCGCGTAGCTGTTTAGTTTCTACCGTGTTTTTCTACTGTTGTGAGTAGGTAAGGGATGGTTTATTGGTATAAACCACTCAGGGCTCAAGGTCACTAATACAATATCATTATTTACCAGGTTAAAAACGCCAATCCGCAAGAAGTTTACCGCATCAAATGTTCCCAATAAATACGCGAGAAAGCTCGCGTCTCGTTTATTCCAGCCCGGCGTATCGCCTAGGTGAACTTAAAGGGGTTACAGGGCTTACCCAGTGGCGTCGCCCCGCGTATTGGGGCTTACAGTGATTTACTCGTTATACCCGCGTTCTTTTTTTTCTGTTTATTCGACGGATCAGGGGTTACCCTTTATTGGGTAAAGTCGGAAAACTGATATTCCTACGTTAACTTAGATGCGAGTTTATTGGCGGAGGCAGATTTGTATCGGATCTGTTTGTCGTTCTTTTGTTTTGTGTCTTTATGTGGAATGGGATTGGTGTTCTTATGTGATAGTTACAGTTGTGTGATTGCGTGCATAGTGCAATAGAATACTTTTATCGTTTCCAGATGCTGAACTAAGCACTTTCGGCGTACCAGCCGTACGCAATCTGGCTTTTAAATCTGAAAATTTTGCGAAAACAAAAAGGTTGCTGTATTTTTTATCTGTTGTACACTGCGGTGGTATTGTATCGGAAAAGTGAGCTGTTTGTGTGCTTGGGCGAGATGGAGCGACGACATCAAAAAGGTGGCTGGTAGTGGCTGGCGGAGAACTGCTCAGGATCGAGCTTGTTGGCGTGCCATGAAGGAGGCCTATGTCCAGCAGTGGACGAGTAGAGGCTGATGAAGATGATGATGAAGCTGTTTTAAATCCTTTCGTTAATGAACTGAGACTATCGAAAAACTCATCATGCCTCCCTATTAAATCTACCTGAAAGGCTCATAAATTTATCTAGGTATTTGAAGCAATATTCAGTGGACGTTAAATTTCTTTGTTGTTAAAATCATGTCCTGAATTTCTAGTAACACTGCATGTTGATACCGCTTACATCTTGTATACCTACAATAATATTGTGACCACAACTCATCATATTTTGCCTTTCTCCACTTTTACTATAGATACTACCTACACAAACTAGACTAACTTTTACTATAGATACTACCTATACAAACTAGACTAACTTTTACTATAGATACTACCTATACAAACTAGACTAACTTTTACTATAGATACTACCTATACAAACTAGACTAACTTTTACTATAGATACTACCTATACAAACTAAACTAACTTTTACTATAGATACTACCTATACAAACTAGACTAACTTTTACTATAGATACTACCTATACAAACTAGACTAACTTTTACTATAGATACTACCTATACAAACTAGACTAACTTTTACTATAGATACTACCTATACAAACTAGACTAACTTTTACTATAGATACTACCTATACAAACTAGACTAACTTTTACTATAGATACTACCTATACAAACTAGACTAACTTTTACTATAGATACTACCTATACAAACTAGACTAACTTTAAATTCAGTGCGTCTTTTTCCTTATATTTCCTTAAGAAAAGGACAGACCACAATATGTTAGTTTAGACCTGCCAAATTGATCCGCGCTTGACGTAAATTAATGTATTTTGGACGCCATGTTTATAATCACGTCTAATCTATGGAATATCTTAATTTACGGCACCAACGACGGGACCAACGTCATAAAGTGCTTTGCAATGCATGGAGTTGTTTTTTCTTTCTTTCTTTCTTCAGCCTATAGAGGACCACTGCTGGACAATGGCCTCTCCCAAGGCTTTCCACAATGACTGGTCTTGTGCTGCCTGCATCCATCGGCTTCCCGCGACTTCCACCAGTTCACCGGTCCACCTTGTCGCCTCCCTACGCTGCGTCTTCCGGAGTTGTCTTGGTATGTAAAAAGGGTTACTCATCCACGTACCAACCGCGAAAAGCGTTGCTTAACCTATTCGATCGACCTGTCTGGCTGTTATTACTTAGTAAGTTATTAGGTGTACAAATAAGTTTCCGCCGTTTAACAAAAGATGTCCTCACTAAGAGGTTTCGTTGAAATTGTCAAATCTAAAATGTGATATCGTAAGTTCGGACATCTGGTAACAACATACACTTAGAGTATTAGTGAATCTGTATCAGTATCACATATTTATTTTTGTGCAAAAATGTCAAGTTTTGTGCCGAATAAGCGTCATTTGCGGGAACTTTAGTTACTTCTTTAATTAGAAGAAATCTGCAGCTGAGGCCCATCGATTGCTTGTAGAAGCTAATGATGAAGCTGCTTTAAGAGCGAGAAGTTGTCGTGTGTGGTCTCAAATGTGTATAAACCGTGAAGGCAAAGAACGTAGTGGAAGACTGAAATACGAAAACAGGAAATTGGAAGCATTTCTCGGTGGTAGGCCATAACATCGGCCACCGACAGAAGTTACCACCCACCAGACAAAGTCTTGCCAGCAAGCGATTCGTCGTATTCCGGCATAATGTCTGGTGAAGCCGTATGGAGGACGGGTCTGAGCAGTTGTGTTGCGATGTGTGCCGGGTACGATGCGCCAAATGTTGTTGTGTCGGAAGTTTGGTCGTGGAGAGTCTCCAGAACCATTGATCTGGAGACTTCCCTCTAGCACTGCATCGTTGGTCGTGTTGTTGGGTTTAACAATGCATCACCTCGCTCAACTGTCGTCATCCTTCCTATTCCTAAGTTTTTTAAGTGAATAGGCTTAATAAACTAGTGCGCTTTACCATCAACGATTGCATCACTGCTTACCATCAGGCGAGATTGCAGTCAAGCACTAGTTTATAATTATTGAAAAAATATATATTGGCGGAAGATAGAAGGAAGAGGAAAAATGCCCCTATTACTACTCCAGATATAACGAAATTATTCTCCTACATGATAATGCTCGTCCGCATGTTCAAAAAGCTAGGCTTTTTGAACATGCAACTTATTTGTACACTTATTACTAACTCCCACTTCAAAAAAATACCGCCAGACCTGTAAAGCTGAAACCACATTTGACACAGAACGCTGAGTTGGAAGTTATAAACTCTCGCTTGCACTGCGTTCACAGTTAATGGACTAACGACATATCACACAAGTGACGGTTTAACAGCCAGTTAACTATTTACTTGTTAAATTCCTTTACCTACGTTTTTGAACGAGTACCTAGTTACTAACAATTGTTTTGTTGGTGACAATTTTACTTTTTTGGCATCGAGTCTTTTTAGGATAGTACATAATCAGCCTTATAATATCAACTACCCAAAAAGTGCCAAAATATTACATAATCAGCCTTATAATATTAACTACCCAAAGAGTGCCAAAATATTACATAATCAGCCTTATAACATTAACTACCCAAAGAGTGCCAAAATATTACATAATCAGCCTTATAATATTAACTACCCAAAGAGTGCCAAAATATTACATAATCAGCCTTATAATATTAACTACCCAAAGAGTGCCAAAATATTACATAATCAGCCTTATAATATTATCTACCCAAAGAGTGCCAAAATATTACATAATCAGCCTTATAATATTAACTACCCAAAGAGTGCCAAGATATTACATAATCAGCCTTATAATATTAACGACCCAAAGAGTGCCAAGATATTACATAATCAGCCTTATAATATTAACTACCTAAATAGTGCCAAAATATCACATAATCAGCCTAATAATATTCCCACTCCTGGGACACAGGGCTCATCTACGTAAGAGGGAGTGCGCCGTAATCTACCACGCGGGCCCAGTGCGGGTTGGTAGAAGTCACATGTCTTCAAAGTTTTTGGCTCTAGGACATGCCGGTTTCGTCACGATGTTTGTTCCTCCACTCTTTTGAGAACAGTGGTGATAAAATAATTTACACAAATAACCTGATCAGGTTTAAACCTACGACACGCAGCGCAGTAGTCAATAGCTACTGCGCTAACAGTCAATCAAGTTTGTTAACATATTATCGATTGTAGTTTTCACTTCTGTCGCTCAGTCCCACGATTGCCTTTTTACTTAATTGTTTAGTTTAAACAAGTACTAGTTTATCTATTATTAACGTGGCGCATTACGTAGCTGACTGATCCTTGAGATGAAATGCCGAAACAAACACAGAGGTAAAAGTCCAAGCATGTTAGAATTTTATGTGAGCTTAACAATGCGTTGTTACCTAGAAGGACCTTTTGAAGAAAGAGCCATTGCAGCTTCGAGTGTTACAACAGATGGCATGCATGCATCAGTCATCGTGTAAATGTACCTATTCCCAATGTAGAAGCTCCCTACAATAGAGTTATATTTTAGGGAGATCACTACGTAGAGAATGCTTAGAGAATCCGATCTCTTTAAAGAAGAGGTACATAACCTAATATTGGCCCTGATTCAATTGTTCAATCAAAACTAAATTAAAGTTCACTACGTTTTATTCTTTTGTATCGGTACCTACAACCGCCACATGGAACAACGCGTCAAACTGACGTCACACGAATTCTACATCTCGCAAGCAGAGTTTACGGTGCAATTAGCATAATTATATACAACTTCCCAATTTCAAGCATAGGGCAAGTGTCCGCCAGACGTAACACCCGTCTGGTCGGAGGATCCTCCCTTTTCTATGGAGGATGAGTGAACGTTACTCCCTGTTCCTCATGCCTCCACACTTTCTATTTCATTAAGAAAAGGACAGAAGATAAATATTATTTTGGTTCTGTCAAATTAGTCAGCGCCTGACGTAAACTGACGTATTGACTAGACGCCATGTTTTTAATATCGTCTGAACTGTCTATGGAGTAGCTTAATTTGACAGGACTAAATTAATATTTTATCTTCTGTCCTTTTCTTAATCAAATAGAAAGAAAAAGCTGCATTAACCTTAAATTTAATTTAGGTATAGTTTAGTTGGTAAACATGTGAAATGCCACTTGGCTACTTTGCATTCAGTGGAGAGGCGTGCGAAGAGGCTAATTGGCGACCCAGATTTAGCTCAAAACGATATCCAAAGCCTGGGGCACAGGCGAAGAGTAGCCAGCCTGTCGGTGTTCTATAGGATGCATTTTGGAGAGTGTGCGAGAGAATTGCATGATTTGATTCCCTCTTCTCCGTTCTTCTCCATCATCGGACGACCCGTCGTACGGCGAACTTTCACCCTTACGTTTTTGACAGCACTACGATCCGAACGAAGCGTTCGGATCGAGGGACTGAAACAATTTCAATATTCAAATCCTTCATTAAACGTAAGTTGTGTCAGAAAGCATTTTATAGTGTGAAGGATTATATTGAGGACAAAAAGGCTTGGGCTTGAGCTGCGTCCGATTTCTATACACTGATTGTTCTTTGATTTTTCCTCTTGTAGTTTTAATATGTAATTGTTTATGTTATTAATTCAAAGCCTGTATTACACACTATGTAGCCAAGCATATTGTACGTTACGGAATTGCATCGCTGACAGAGGTGTTCGGCACTTGTACAGCTACACAGGAGCTAAACTTAGTATTCGGGAACACTGTTGGAGCTGCTGAACCTTGGACAAAACTATCTTAGCATTGTGTAGATTCAATTTCTTAGTATTGTATAATTGCATGGCAAACGTGTGAGCACAATGTACGAATGTGCTGTAAGGCATTTATTAGTTGGGTTAGTCTTTTTTGTTGACTTGATTGTGCTCTGGCTGTTGAGAGTATGTCATGCTCACTCAAATGTCTCGCTGATGGTGGCGTATGTGTTGGGTCATTGGGTTCCCTTCGATATGGTTGAGCTGAATGATGCTGATCCATACGTCATGTTCGTGAACGGACGCCGTCAGAGGGGACTGGTCATCTCTTAGCTGCCACGGCGTATTTTAATTTCTGAATTGATTTTTTTGTGTGTTTTCCATAATGGACGCTCCCAGCGTACAATATATTTCTGCATCGTTCTCACACGGTTGATTTCAACATGAATGATGTAATCAAATATTTGTAACAATAGCTTAAAAATTTAAAAGAGTGTCCATGGAGTTTCTTGCCCGTTCTTCTCCATAGGTACCTACTCGTTGGAATAGGCGACTAGCTTCATTTTATTGACTGACCGACCTTCTGACAATTCAAAAGTGCCTGTACCTGTTTTGATTTGCCAGCGGCGGTACTTCCGCCGGGCTACAATTTAAGTATCTTCAAGGCTAGAGTGAATAGGCTCTTAATAAACTAGCGCGCTTTACCATCAACGATTTCATCACTGCTTACCATCAGGCGGGATTGAGGTCAAACATCAGTTTACAATTTATTAAAAAGGAACTCAAGTAGCTACACGTTAATCAATCACACATAATATCAGAACGTCGTACAACAAGTAAAACACGTCATTAATCACAGCATACACCCTAAATTGCCCATAAATGGCCACAATCTTTATTTACATTCAGCGGAGTACCGTGAAATTCCTTAGAAAAACTTCAAAGATATGTTCGCACGATTCTGGAGGCTATTCAAAGAACACAGTGATATTCGTACACGCGTAACGACTGTTTCATGACATAAATCAAAGTTGAACAAGATATCAACGAAAAGGGAACAGTCAAGGTAAAGGCTAAGGACAGAAGTTTAATTTTGCGTAGCCCCCATAATCATCCTCTCACTCTTATCCAGTTTTGGTACGGCCGATCAGTATCTCTTCTACTTTATTAAAAGAAAAGTGATGAATATACGCATCACTTTTCTAGATTTTTAATCTTTCACACCTTTCATCCTAGATTTTTTTTTCTATTCCCTGTTTTCTTGGTACAGGAACAAGGTTTTGAATCCAGCAGGAGATTTGAGGACTCATGTCTAGCAATGGGTAAATTACCATCTGAAAACCAAAGCTTTTCTTTCGTTTTGATTGTTGGCAAATATTGCTAAAATATTATCAACTGCAAGTGAGATAATGGCGCCGATTGTGTTGTTTACTAACTAAAGTAATTTTAAGTTAAGTGCATTTTTTTCTTTCCATTACCTTATGAAAAGGACAGATGATAACATTATAGTTTAATTCTGTCAAATTAAGATACTCCATGGACAGTTTAGACGCGATTAATAAACATGGCGACTAAAATACGCTAGTTTGCGTCAGGAGCGCACTAATTTGTAAGACACCTTTCTCCAGATTGGCATTAGTGAAACGCCACTATAATTACCTTACCCCTAAACTCTACAACAACATAAATAGAATTATTCAAATTTATCCATTAACAAGAGACTCAGTCAGAAAAAAATTCTCAGAATTGGATAAATCCTTCTCCTACGAAGCAACAGAAAAACTTGTGGTAACATAATACTTTCATTCCTGATTCCCATAACATCAATCTAATTACTTAAATACCTTTCACCCCTCCACTTACGCGCACACGCACGCGCACTTACAGACACATATGCGTACGCACCCACACGCACACTCATACACACACACACTCACGCATACACACACACACGCATACACATACACACATACGGATTTAATTTGATTATTAGCTTTCTTCATTACTTGTCTGGAACTAATGTAACATATTGTTTAGCTAGGCGTCGATAGCTGCGCCACCTATGTCCTAAAACTTGTTCCAAATAAACGATTATTATTATTATTATATAATTTGACAGGTCTAAACTGACATTTTATCTTCTGTCCTTTTCTTAATGATATAGTACGAAGCACTGAACTTAAATTTAATTTAGTTTGTGAAAAAGAGAATCGGGGCCATTAATACGTTAGAGTGATGTAATTCATTCCTTTCATTGAATTCATTGCATACCTTTCAAATATTTTATTATAGTAACTCCATAGTAGCTGGATAACTCAACTCGCATTTGACATAAAATACACTTGGCTACACAAAGTTAGAATAAAGATATGCCAAAAAACTTTTTTTTTATACATACCTAGGTATATTTTAGATGCAGACAAAGTCTTGCCGCCAAGCGATTCGTCGTGTTCCGGCATGATGTCTCGTGATGCCGTACGGATCTGAGCAGTTGTGTTGCGATGTGTGCCGAGTACTATGCGTCAAATGTTGTTGTGTCGGGAGTTTGGTCGTGGAGGATCTTCACATCAATCTCCCTCTGGCGCAGAATCGTTGGTCGTGTTGTTGGGTTTAACATTGCACCACCTCGCTCAACTGCCGTCTTCCTTCCTATTCACTAGGAATTTTTAAGTGAATGGGCTTAATAAACTAGCGCGCTTTACCATCAACATTTGTATCACTGCTTACCATCAGGCGGGATTACAGTCAAGAGCTAGTTTATAATTATAGAAAAAAGACCTACCATTCGAAGCACAAGTCTCGTTCCTACATAATGTCTGAACGCGTCTTAAAGCACATAACATTTCCACTTATACTTCTGTTCCTTGCCTGTCCTTTAACAAGGTGACAAAAACTATTGTAGGCGGTTTGAATAGGGTTGGCCACTGACTCTGCGGTCGTCCGGCCTTTGCGGAGCTCCAGTGCCTGACATTCTATTCAGGGCCGACTTGTGGATTACTGTGGGTACCTACAAATGAATGGATATAGACGAAAAAAGGATGGAGGAATAATTTATGTGACATCGATCCGGGATTGGTTGATGAAATATTATTTGTATTGATGCTGGCTTTACCTACATAATTTCTTAAATTCGTTTTTTTAAAACCGACCTAGACTACTTTGGAATGCTTAGAATTTCCCATCAGCGCCAAGTAAAAGATGAAATGAAATGTCCGGATTTACAGAAGAAAATCATAATCCATACTAATATTATAAACGCGAAAGTATCTCTGTCTGTCTGTCTGTCCGGCTTTCACGCCTCAGCTACTGAACCGATAGTAATGAAATTTGGTACACAGATTGTCTAGAGCCCGAGAAAGGACATAGGCTGTATAACATCCCGCTATGATCAATAGGAGCAGAGCAGTAACAAAAAATGATGCGAAAACGGGGGCAAACGCGGACGTACATATTGCTCCCATTATTTTAACAGGCGCTTATATTACCTATATCAATTCGCGGACTGAGTCGCTGGCAGCAACTATTAATTATATATAAGCAATATTTGCTGGCTTTTGTCTGTCAATCTTTTACCGGGACTATGTGCCTAACACCTAGGCACATGTTCGATAACCTATAACGATCTTTGACACGTCGTTATAGGTTAACAGAAGCCCGAAACTCTGACAACCAGTACTTAACCAAGGGATATATACAATACTAGCTTTCCGCCCGCGGCTTCGCCCGCGTGGAATTCGGTTATATCGCGCTTTTTAGATTTCCCTCGGGAACATCATATTTTTCCGGGATAAAAGGTAGCCTATGTTCTTTCTCAGGGTCCAAAGATTGTCTGTGCCAAAGTTCATCAAAATCGGTTGAGAAGTTTAAGCGGGAAAGCGTAACAGACAGACAGACAGACAGAGTTACTTTCGCATTTATAATATTAGTATGGATGTAAAGAAATCTGATCCGTGAAGGTATTGTTAGGTATCGATAACAGATTCTACTAATGCCTACAAAGCCAGGCTAAACTTAAAAAAAAACCCTTAAAAAATATTATTTCGCAAAAAGAGGTAAAATAAAACATGTGCGGTAGGCCACACAGGCGCGGGCGAAGAGGGGCAGGGCATGCGGCACGCGGCCACATCGCTAAATAAAAAATAATGTTGTCACTTTTTAAAAATTACCCAATTTTGGGGAAGTTGGAATTAATTCGCGGGGAATAAAAGATTATTTCAAAATTCACTAGTATTGTTACTATGATGATTATGTAAAATTTCATATTTTATTTCATAATGTGTTTACCTAACCTTTATTATCCTTACGGGTCGGACAGGGTTTTCTTAACATATTGTATATGTATATGGGAGGAGGATGAGGGTATTAAGACTTGAAGTTGACCTCAATATAATTGGCAGATGATTAATCTGTTCAGGGGCCACTGAATTACTATGAATCTCGTTGGTCGATTACCTATACATAGCTAATTATGCATAACTTGGCACACGAGATTGTTGACATGTGGAATGTGAACTCGGCTGTCATTGTACCGATTGTCGTATCGGCCAATGGTTTGATAATCAAGAGCCTCGACCAACATCTATTGAGGCTCTCGTTAGGCAGTTGGATCAAGGGCCTGATTCAAAAGTCAGTAGTTCTCGATACGGCCCGCATCGTGAGGAGGTTCCTGTCTCTGGAGCTTCAACCACTGGTAGCTTGGACCCTGCTCCCGTCATCGGTGGAACACTCTCGTAACTTATGTGAAATTGACCTTTTTTTTTTTGTTTTCGGGGGGAAACCTTCAAAAGGCACCCGACCCCCGAGGAATGAGGTCGGGTAGTGTGGGACTTTTACCTCACTAAAACCACCCCGGTGATCACCATCTGCGCCTAGGGGTGGTCCCAGTTCCTCTTAAAAGACCAATTCCGGAACCCTCCCCACGCAACACCTGTAAGGCACATCCCAGGGGAGACTCTAAGAGGGCGTCTCCTAATCGTCCTATGCACGGCAGCACGTGACCACTATGCCAAAGTCTTCCCTGGGGTTATTTAGTGGGCAGGCAGAGACCCGCTCTGTGTGCCCGCGACCTCAAAGGTCCACTTACCTCAATAAGTAGGCTAGTTTCGGCTTTGTTTCGTGACATTAACCTGGGATTCATAAAGAAAAAATATGTATTACGATAAAACTATATTATTTAATAAATTCCTAGTGCTAAGGAACTACTAAGGAGTGTAGGTACCTCTACTGAGGTAAGCGTCACAAGCTTTGCCAGTTGCAATTGCAAAGACGACATTAGATGACACGGTTGGCATAGTGGCTGAGCGATCGACTGCTGCTCTGATGTCCCTGGTTCAATTCCAGCACGGAACAAATATTTGTATGGCCTACAGGTGGTTGTTCCGGATCTGGTTGTTTGTGGATGTGAGTTTAAATGTTTGTAAATGCACTGACGGTACAGGAGTAATTTTTAGAAATTATTTTTTTAGGCAAGTCGAAGAACACGTTGTGATCGCGTGAACTTCAGTTCCACTACATCGTACCTACCTACGCTTCGCCACATACAATATGTAAAGGAAACCCCGTCCGACCCATAAGGATAATAAAAGTTAGGTAAACACATGACCAAATAAAAATTAAATTTTGCATAATCATCATAGTAACAATACTAATGAATATTGAAATAATCTTTTTTCCGCGAATTAATTCCAACTTCCCCAAAATTTGGTAATTTTATAAAAAGTGACAACATCATTTTTTACGGTATTGTTATGAGCGAATAGCGATGCGGCCGCGTGCCGAGTGCCCTGCTCCCTTTGGCCCGCGCATGTGTTGCCTACCACACATGTAGTTACCTCGTTTTGCAAAATAATATATATTTTTTTAGGGGGATTTTTTAAAGTTTTTCTCGTTTTTGTAGGCATTAGTAGAATCAGTAATTATCGATACTTAACAATATCTTCACGGATCGGACAGGGTTTCCTTTACACATTGTATACCTAATCAATGCGCTGGCAAATAACAAGTTCTGGGCAAGCTTTCAAAAAATAATTACAACTACCCTTTATTCAGAAGAAATTTTCAGGAGCACACCAAACGTAGGTCAGCTAGCAGGCTTGCATTTGACAATTTAAATAAAACTACTAAAAAGTAAGATTTCATTGGTAAAACTATATTACCACCCAATCCAACTATCCCTCTTTATTGCATCGCAAACTACCACAAACCTACAAACTTCATAGCCAATGCTAACAAGAAAAAAACATAACAGAGCAAAAGTCAACCCTAAAAAGCCAACAGCTCTCCAAAACTTTCCGTCCAACTCCTAACGCCATCTATCGGACGCACTACATCCTCATCAAAATCAAAGCGTCACCCATCAACCTCTTGTTTGCCCACAACGGAAACCCCGCGGCGTCACTCTTTTAACAAATCAATCACAATACGTACCATTGTAGCGCAAAAAGCGCTTTTTTTAAAAGGCGACATGCCTCCTATAATACCTAGTATAAGTGGATTATACCTTCTGAACATTTCACGTCACATTTAACCCTCTATTGTCTATGTTGCGTAGGAGTTTGAATATAAACTTTTTATCCGCACCTTTTTAGAAGTGAGATAAAATTTGGACATCTGTCTCTTTTGTGAAGGCCGTTTGGCCAGGATCTTTATCTGGTAAGGTAAAAAGAGCAGTTTTCTATTGCTGCTTTTTTATTGCTAAATACATATGTCGTAGGGTGCAATGTTTTGCTCTGCTAATCGTCTTAAGGTAAGCCGAGGCTAAAAGAATGGATTTTATTTGAAGTAGACTTGTATGCCGACAAAACTCAATGGATCTAGTTAAGGTAGATGTTTGTTTGGATTTTTTTTTATATATTATTTTATTCTGTAGTTGCTGTAAAGGTGCTCCGCTAAAGCCAACTCTATATACTACAGGCTGGCAATAATTTTCCTTTGGGGACTTACCACCAGATCTTACAGCACAGAAGATAAACTTCACTGGTCACATTCGAACAGAGCCATCACATTGGAACAAGGTGTCAAATATTTTAAAGTCGGGAAAATGTTAAGATGTTCATTTAGCATACATGTTGAGAGATCGTTTCATTATTTGATTTCTTAGAACAGTTCATCAGCTCATAGTACAAATTGATTAAACCATGTTTTATGTTTTCTATAACAAAACTTTTATTTCCAGCTAAATAATTATTCCTATGAACTTTTTCGATACTAAGTGGAAAATGATTGACCCACTCGTAGTTCCTTCGCTTTTACCCCACTGCTGCAGAAAGGAAGGTAATATGTTTTGAGCATGTGTATGTACATACATACATGTTGACGACCTCCGTGGCGCAGTGGTCAACACGGGTTCGATCCCCGGCCAGGTTATGATGGAAAACGATCTTTTCCTGATTAGCCTTTTTTTGTTGGGATGGGAAATCATCAAATGACTTCTCCCGATCTGGGCAGAGCGGAAGGGCGTGTCAGACTTTTACTGACTAAAACTCACCCGTGTTTCTTCACTTGCCTGTGCGACGGCCAGTGCCACGGTTTCTTGTTTAACCAATCCGCAACCCTGACCCATTCCTGATTGGCCTGGATCTTGGATGTTTATCTATATGTATACGTATCTATAATAAATATGGTGTCGTTGAGTTAGTATCCCATAACACAAGTCTCGAACTTACTTTGGGGCCAGCTCAATCTGTGTGATCTGTCCGTATATATTTATTTATTTATTATTTACATTTTCTTTGGCACGCCCTACATCCTGAACTGCTTGGCGGGTTTTGACATGGATTTGTTATTTGATTCGTCGTGATTGTATAAGTGACCCAGGTATATTAAAATTTCTAGAAAATCAAAATGCAAGATCTTGGAATATTTCTCAACTACACAGGTAGGTACGTCACAAATCCATTTTGTAGTACAATACATACGAGGACCTATTCAAGATCACACGAGAACAGATAACAATGTTTTTCTTTTTGCTTTTCATTTACCTATATTTGTACTTTGCATTTCCCCAGATATGTATATTTTTTGAAGGTGGGTTTTCCGTTTTCTTAACATTTTTTTTATTAAGTTTAACTTGTATAAATTTCTGAATTACTTTCCGATTAAGTACTTACTAAAAACTGTCGATTAATAGGCGAGTGCTACATGCATTTGCCTATTAGTCCACAGTTTTTTAGATGTGTTGATCATTAACAATAAGGATAAGAGATTTATATTTGTCGCGTGTCGGCAAACGTAGCGTAGGACGCCCTTGGGCGAGATGGAGCGACGACATCAAAAAGTGGCTGGTAGTGGCTGGCGGAGAACTGCTCAGGATCGAGCTTGTTGGCGTGCCATGGAAGAGGCCTATGTCCAACAGTGGACGAGTAGAGCTGATGATGATAGAAGATTTATATACAACTCATTTCAAGCTCACTCTACCTAACTTTTCACGATAACCTTTTTACAGCACTGAAGACCACTCTTCGTCTACTAAAATGATGTTAAATTGAAGAGGCAAGATTTTGTGTCAATCCCCAGCATGAAGTAAAATATCAACTCACTTCAAGCTCATATTTGCATCGCCATATCGTTCTCAGATGGACTTTTGCAATTAGACCAATTCTTGGGCTTTTGAAGGCTCTAACAACCTTTAACGACAGCTATTACATATTCGTATAGCAACCGGGACCAACGGCTTAACGTGCTTTCCGAGGCACATCCAGATCAATACAAATATTCATATTCATGCATACAAATATTTGCACTGCATAATTGGTCTAACTGCAATGCTTCAATATCGCCTTCGGGTTGTGGAGGTCAGACGGCAGTCGTTTCACGGAAAATATCGAAGTTTAAACAAAATCAGCAGTTAGACTGGTAAAGCGGACCCCAGACTCCAAAGCTGAAAAGCTTCGGGTGCGACTGGGATTAACGGTGAGATAATGATGATGATCGTTCTGAGATGGATAAATTCAACATGAATGATGTAATCAAATAATTTAAAAAAGACTATCTTTTTAAAAAAGTGTCCGTGGTCGTTCTTGCACGTCCTTCACCATAGATACCTACGCTTTGGAATGGACGACTAGCTTCATCTTGCTGATTGACCGACCCTTTGACAATTCACAAATTTTGAGGGAACGGAGGTGTCGCGGGTTCGATTACCGCAATCAACAAATATTTGTCTGACCTACAAGTAGTTGTTCTGGGTCTGGTTGTTTGTGTATGTGAGTTTATATGCTTGTAAATGCACTCACGATACAGGAGAAATTCCTAAATAAATATTTTTTAATATTACCAGTAATTGGTTTAATTGAAATAAATACTTTGGATTTGATTTTACATAACCTAGTTTACACTGTGAGATTTATCCAGAATGGATTGACTTATTTCAATAATCCAATCAGGCTGCAACCCGTTGAGCAAAAAGAGACAACCCAACCACATAACGTATAATAATATGGGTATCATCATCATCGACCTTTAATCGTCCCACTGCTGGGCACAGGTCTCCTCTCATACAGAGAAGGATTGAGCGTAATCACCACGCTTGCTCAATACGGGTTGGCGATTTCAGACTTAAAGTCCAGGTTTCCTCAAGATGTTTTCCTTCACCTTCAGTCATTGGTGTCCAAGATATACTTAGAAAGTACATATAACTTTAGAAAAGTTACATTGGTACTTGCCTGACCTGGAATCGAACCTGCACTCTCATACTTGAGAGGCTGGTGTTTTAACCACTAGGCCAGCATGACTTCATCATATAGGTATAGTTTGTGTAAACCTTTAAATTTTTTTTTTTTTTTTTTTTTTTTTTTCCTGTGGCAACACTACAGCTGACAGCTGTTTAAATTTCTTCCTAAAGTTTTTTTTAATTTTAAATATTAAATTACTTAGATTTGTAGACCTACTTCCAATTATTCATATAATTAGTGGAACAATAATGTATATTTTGTGTTAGGTTCACATAGATAGTGCGTATTTAGTGTAAAAAAATCGGTGACAGTTACCGGCACAAGTGAATCTTGCATTGTCATCTCGGTATCAGGTATAATATTTTATATTTTACTAGCTATTAGTTTGTTAGCGTGCTTTATTTTAATCAGCAATAGCGTAATTCACCTTTAGAAAGGCTTATTAATTCCAATAACCTCTGATCGTAAACATAACCTTATTTTGGTTTGGTGACAGAACTCCCTTTTAGTTACATCAAACTCGATTATTGGTCAACTTTTACTTTCAAAACACCTTTTATTTACTTAAATCTAAATCTCATTTTTCATTTTTACTGATTATCTTCATTTTCTGCCACAACTACCGCCTCACTTCTAATTTCTTGTCATTTCCTTATTTACCTAGTTTCAATAATGATCATGACTCGTAGTGCCCATGCTCAACTCCAAGAGTCCAAACTCAAAGAGGCTTTGAGCCTACTAAAGGCTTCGCGGGAGTCCTGTGACCAACTACTTAGGGAAATCGATGACAATGAGAGAGTCCTCTCCAATGCCCATGAAGCAAATAAGAAGTTGAGAAATGAAATGGCTCAGCTACATATTCAATACACTGATGCCATAGACGCCCGGGATAGGCTCCAGCTTGTTGTGGACGGGTTCAGCCATTGTAGCTTAGAGTATGAACAAGTTCTTTGTCAGAAACACCTCTTACAACATCAGCTACATGAGGCTCAAAGTCAAATCATAGAACTAGAGACTTCCAATAATAACATCACTGCCTCGCTGGATCAGAGTCTATTTAGCGAGTTGATGCCTATCGCCCCCACAATGGTTTCTGCAATAAACCCCTCTTACACTATAGATTTGACTGATGACAATGATACAAGGTCATCAAATTCAGTGAGGGTAGTAACCAGCAAAAATAAATTAAAAAAATATATAAAAATTAATAAGTACATTGTCAAAACTCAAAAAATGGTGAAAAGACAAAGGTACTTTATAAAAAGTGTTAAGATGAACAGGGAAAGATTAAATTTGCTGAAACAGTTGGATATGTATTCTTTTAACTTAGAGCAAAGTAATAGGAGGTATGACATAGACATGGAGTCATTGCAATCTGAACTTGACCATCTGCAAGATAAACTTATTTCAATGACTAATAAGTATAATACCTCAGAAGACCTAATGAGAGAATATGTGTTGGCGATGAATGAGCTGGTTAACTCACAAAAAACCAACTGTGAGTGCGGCCTAACATCAGATGTGCTTACACCGGATCATTCGTTGACATCATGTAATACCACCTTGCCGCAGCCCTGTGTTGGTGTCATAGTTCCTTCTGCTAATAGTGCCATTAGCCGTGACTGTAATGATCTTAATAGTCTTAAACAAAGCTTGACTAATGATGTTGTGTTGTTCTGTGATGAGATAGGTAAGGGCTTGGGGCGCTTGTTGACTGATGAATGTCCGGGTCACTCAATATTGAACTACTGCATGCCTGGTTGTTCTTTATATGGAATTATGCAAAAAATTATTAAATGTAACTTTTCCCAGGATACAACATTGTTAATTTTTGTGGGTAATAGGGGAAATTTGAGCAAAAGAGAACTGCTTAAGAGTTGTGAAACATTAAGCAATCTGAATATTGGAAAGGTTGTCTTGTTTACATTCCCTTACAGTGACCAGTTGCCACAGGAAGAAAATAGGATTAGATTTGAACTAAATATGACAATGTCCAACTTGACATTTAATAATAAAATATTACATTTAATTGACATTAATAATTATTTTAAGAATTTGTATTTGACAAGAGATAGACATAACAATGTTATGTATTATCTTTCTAATTACTTTAAAAGACAGATAGCTGTGTCGCTATCATATTTTTTTTCTATTACAGCCAAGAATTTGGCTAAACAACTTGCTTCTTTTGAGCAATGCAATGACATTCGAATTAATTCTGCCAATAATTTGGTATCAGTTGACATCATTAATAATTTAAATTAGAAATTAAGACAATAGAGCCAACCTCTAGCTATAACAATATACAGGATTACAAAGGTAACTCGGGAGGAAATTTAAAGTCAATAGATAATATTAATTTGGTGCATCAAAATATTCAAGGATTTATGAACAAAGATTTAGAGGTTGATTTATTCATGAACCATTATGGTATTGATATTCTTTGCATAACCGAACATTGGCTAAAAAGTCACCAGTTCTTGTTTAATTTTAAGAATCACCAGGTTGGTAGTTCGTTTAGCAGAATTAATGCTATACATGGTGGCTCATTAATTTTAGTTAGTAACCTGTTGAAATTTAAAAATCGTAAAGACATTGTGGGCCTGTCTGTTGAACGAACAGCTGAAATTGCCTGTATAGAGTTGGAGGGCTTCATTGTGTTAAGTGTGTACAGACCCCCTTCAGGATTGTATGACTGCTTTGAAAAGGTAATGGATGAAGTCTTACACAAGATTTGTGTTTCAAACAAAGCCATTATCGTTTGCGGTGATTTTAATATTAATTTATTAGAGAACTCTGGTTATTGTAATAAAATTATAAGTCTATTTCAGTCCTACAATCTTGTAAACCTATTTTTGGAGCCCACAAGAATAACACCTACTTGTGCCACGTGCCTAGATAATATTTTTACAAACATAATACCAATCCACAAAGAAGTTTTAAATTTACTTGATTCTGATCACTGCGGACAAAGGATTACTATTCCAAACCATAGTAAAAAAGTGGCCAAAAAGGATATCACTGTTAACCCCAAAACTGAAAGCCGCTTGGAGGTTTTTAGATTTGATCTCATCAATAAATTGCCAGTCTTATCCAGTGCTGTTAAAGCTGATCCTAATCATCTCTATAACAATTTTTTTAATATATACTGTAAGCTATTTGATTCCACCTTTGTTCCCAAGACTATCTCTGTTAATGGTAAAGCATCTTTCTCTGATTGGGCTACCATCGGTATTCATACAAGTAGAACTCGGCTTTATGAATTGTACAATGAGAGGATTTATATTAACACTGTTGAATTCAATTTATATGTTAGAAAATATTCAAAATTATTCAAACAAGTTTGTTATATGGCCAAGTCACGTTACTTGAGTTCAAAGATAAAGAACAGTGGCAATGTAATTAAAACGACTTGGAAAATTATTAATAGTGAAACGGGAAGGTCCAGTGATAGAAATACTGACTATAGCCTGTCTATTAATGACAACATAATTAAATCAGACTCGCAAGTCTCTGAGGCATTTGAAAATTTCTTTTCGGATATTCCTGTTTCAACTACTAAATCCCTAAACTCATCACCTTCTGTTGCGGAGTCTTTGCTTAAAGAAAATGTTAATGTTTGTGATTCGGAGTTTCATTTTGAACATGTTATCAGTAGAGATATAATTAAAATCTTTCACACTCTGAATGTAAAAAAGACTGCTGACCTATGGGGTCATTCGGTGGAAGTTGCTAAGTCTATTATTGATATTGTGGCACCCACTCTAGCTGTTATCTTTAATGCTTGTATTGACTGTGGAGAGTTTCCTGATCTCATGAAAAATAGTAAAATAATACCTTTGTTTAAATCTGGTAGTACATCAGACCCCACAAATTATAGACCTATTTCTGTACTACCTACCTTTAGTAAAATTTTTGAGAAATTAATTTTAAACCAAATGCTAAATTTTTTTAATAAACATAAATTATTACATAGCAAACAGTTCGGTTTTACAAGGGGTCGTTCAACTACTGATGCCGGTGTTGAACTTCTAGGTCATATATATAATGCATGGGAGGATAAATGCGATGCCTTGGGCATCTTTTGTGATTTGTCCAAGGCATTCGATTGCGTTCTTCACGATACGTTAATCAGGAAACTCCGCCACTACGGGATCCGGAACTCTGCACTGGATCTTATTACATCTTACTTGAGTGGTAGGATTCAAAGCGTTGACGTTAATGGAAAAAGATCTTCTGGATCTTTAGTAACAATGGGAGTCCCACAGGGGTCAATTCTTGGTCCTTTTTTGTTTCTTATTTACATCAATGACCTGCCGTACCTAATAAAGGATAACCACGATATAGTGTTGTTTGCAGATGACACTTCACTTTTATTTAAACTGAAACGTCAGCAGCAGGTTACTGATGATGTAAATAGCGCGATCTCCAAAGTAGTCCATTGGTTTAATGTTAATAATTTACTCTTAAACGAGAAAAAAACCAAATGCATTAAGTTTACTCTACCTAACGTGAGGCAGGTGGAAACTAAAGTGTTGATAAAGGGCGAAGAATTGAAATCTGACGACAGCACAGTATTCTTGGGTATAACTCTGGATGCTAAGCTTCAATGGGGTTCACATATAGAAAAATTGTCAAAAAAGTTAAGTTCTGCTGCATACGCAGTTAGAACAATTCGTAATTTGACTGATGTTGAGACGGCCCGTTTAGTGTACTTTGGCTATTTCCACAGCGTAATGTCGTACGGCATTCTGTTGTGGGGAAATGCTGCCGATATTCAAACAATATTTGTTTTGCAGAAACGAGCTGTTCGTGCAATTTATAAATTAAGTCCGAGACACTCTCTCAGAGAAAAATTTAAAGAGATTAATGTACTGACCGTGCCGTCTCAATATATTTATGAAAATCTTTTGTATGCTCATAAAAATATAAAATTGTTTAAAAAATACAGTGATGTCCATGATATAAATACTAGGAACAGGCACAAATTTATTGTACCTACAACAAGGCTCAAGAAAATAGGTGGCTCTTTCAGATGCCAATGTATACATTTTTACAATGGACTTCCAGAGGTGGTTCAAGATCTGAGCCTGAATAAATTCAAATCCTTCATTAAACGTAAGTTGTGTCAGAAAGCATTTTATAGTGTGAAGGATTATATTGAGGACAAAAAGGCTTGGGCTTGAGCTGCGTCCGATTTCTATACAATGATTGTTCTTTGATTTTTCCTCTTGTAGTTTTAATATGTAATTGTTTATGTTATTTAGTCAAAGCCTGTATTACACACTATGTAGCCAAGCATATTGTACGTTACGGAATTGTATCGCTGACAGAGGTGTTCGGCACTTGTACAGCTGCAGCTGCACAGGAGTTAAACTTTCCACAGATTCGGGAACACTGTTGGAGCTGCTGAACCTTTGACAAAACTATCTTAGCATTGTGTAGATTCAATTTCTTAGTATTGTATAATTGCATGGCAAACGTGTGAGCACAATGTACGAATGTGCTGTAAGGCATTTATTTGTTGGGTTAGTCTTTTTTATTGACTTAATTGTGCTCTGGCTGTTGAGAGTATGTCATGCTCACTCAAATGTCTCGCTGATGGTGGCGTGTGTTTTGGGTCATTGGGTTCCCTTCGATATGGTTGAACTGAATGATGCTGATCCATACGTCATGTTCGTGAACGGACGCCGTCGGAGGGGACTGGTCA
Organism: Sesamia nonagrioides; assembly: GCA_017933935.1. Taxonomy (NCBI): domain Eukaryota; kingdom Metazoa; phylum Arthropoda; class Insecta; order Lepidoptera; family Noctuidae; genus Sesamia; species Sesamia nonagrioides. Next base: position 1,115,430 of record JADWQK010002354.1, read on the forward strand.
TCTCTTAGCTGCCACGGCGTATTTTAATTTCTGAATTGATTTTTGTATGTTTTCCATAATGGACGCTCTCAGCGTACAATATATTTCTGCATCGTTCTCACGCGGTTGATTTCAACATGAATGATGTAATCAAATATTTGTAACAATAGCTTAAAAATTTAAAAGAGTGTCCATGGAGTTCTTGCCCGTTCTTCTCCATAGGTACCTACTCTTTGGAATGGGCGACTAGCTTCATCTTATTGACTGACCGACCTTCTGACAATTCAAAAGTGCCTGTAACTGGTTTATTTGAAATAAAATGATTTGATTTGATTTGAGTCAAGTCTGGCTGATGTCGTAATCAACGATTGCGGCTGCGCTGACAATGTTGATGTGGAAATAATTTTATTCTGACCAACAACGCGGTATTTTATTTTCAGTGCGAAGGTTAGTCACTGAAGCTGAGCTCATTGCAATTTTTAAAACAAAGGCTCCCACAGACAGACGCGCGGCGATTTTAGTAAAACAATTTAATATATGAAATTATTTTACCTAGAGTCGCCTCACTTTAGTTGCGGGGTCGGATTAGCATTAGGTGTTAAGAGGGGACTCCGTGTGCCGAGGAATTTCGAAAATAGGTATTTGAAGAAACTATTGCCGTCGCGCTGCTACCGACCTCTCCCGCTAAAGTGCGAAAAGGACTGTTGCAGCTCAGGCTGGTTTTACTTACAAAAATGTTGACCAAAAGATGTTTTATATTCCGCTGTTTTCTTTTTCGAAAATTCAATCAATCGTTATATCAAAATTTAGAGGAAAAATATACCTACCTATGCTTCTATTATTTTCTTTTTTTGTCAAAAACTTATCACGTGTGTTTATTAGTCATCTGAACATCATGGTAAAAATGAGTTATTTTTCGCGATTTTGAAGTATCGTATTTCTTTTATTAATTAAGTTTCGGAAAAATCAAATGATAAAGGCACGTGTAAAATGTCGTCTGAAGATCACGGTGTAAAATTGTAGAAAAAAATAATTGTTCTAAAAGCCTAATACCCAAATGCCTAATGCCTAGTACCTAACGTAAACATTTCAACACAAATGTATTTTTGTTATGAAATAAAGAACTTGAACTTGAAACATTATCCACGAAGAAAACAGCGGAATACGTTTGTATAGAGAAAGCACTACTAGAGTTCCCTCTTAATACTCAACACCAGGGTTGTAACGGGAGTTTCGCCTCCCGCCCGCACAATTTTTGCAGAGTTATAACGGAGGTTTATTTACGTATTTATAAAATAAATAACGCGCAAGCTGCGACGCTCGACAACCGTCCGGCCGCGTTTAAGCGCGAAATGGTCAAGAATCAACTAGTGCGAGGCGGGAATGCGGCAAACACAATTTGCTTCTCCTTAATTTTCATTACAAGAAGGTAATATTTTTTTACCAAGTATACTACTATTAATGTACGTATTTAAAATAAAAAGTTTGTTTTAATTAACCATAAATTTCATTTTTTTCTATATGTACTTTCACCTCCGCCTCCGCCTCCGTTAACCTCCGCATCCGCGGAGGTGAGACTCGTCGCCTCCGCATCCGCCTCCGCCTCCGCTAACAAGCCTCCGTTACAACCCTACTCAACACCCAATTATTTATAAATGCATCCCGTATGTTTTACTTGATGTTAATAAAATAAAAAATCAATTTATGTACCCTCTCGGCTAGAGCAAAATTAGGAGAAAGGAAGAGGGCTAAGTAGCAATTTAACAGGGACTGTAATCGCTAGCGCCGCGACAAAGAATCTATTATTGTTTATTATTTTTTTTCCAAATAGGTAATGACGTTGTTACGGTCGCGAATTATTTAAGTGGCTATAACTCCTCTAGCACGTTGCTTTTAGGTATTAATTAGCTAGACTGGCACTAGACGGACCTATCTAACACTAGATATTTTTAATTAAATGTAATGCAATACAGCCTATTGTACAGTACCGATGTTCGTGCTCCCACTAACTTATTGATTAAACATGAAACAGCTACAGCCCGGCTCTGAAATTGGTAGCTTCAGCAACACAGTCGTGGTTAGGTAGGTACATAGGTAACCACAGAGTTGTACCTATACAAAGCTAAAATGAACATTGATTGTGTTTAGACACGCGAACTTACACCATGGCTACCAATAACTTACACTTGGTGATTGTAAGTTGGTGTACCTACAATAATTACATTACGCTAAGTAACTGTGAAATTAATTAGTTGCTGTTAGGTATTTATTAAATAGACTTTATCAATTCATTACTGTTGTCCGCGGTTTCGTTCGAATCCTATATGGAAGCTCGTGCAAATATCCGAGCTAAAAGTTGCCTAGGTGTTAATTCCAGGCCATGGTCTACTTGTAGTGTACACTATGGGTTAATTTCATCTAAATCCGTTCAGCAGCCAAAACGTTATTGAGTAACAAACATACAAACTTAAAGGAGATGTTTCAGAAATGTATGGAGCCTGGGCCAGCACACTGTAGACTTAAAGCAAGGTAAACTTACGCTATAGTTAACTGTTTTTAATGTTAATTTCCTATATTTTGGTTTAGTTTTTATACAGATTTAATTTAACTCGGCCAAGGAGTGCAACACAACTACTAATAAATATGGTGGTCAGCAATAAGCGAAATAAGATTTTGACAGTGACATTTGAATAATGTGTCATGTATCTAAGGCTATCGTATCTATATTATCTACCATATGACAGCGAAAAAAACAAAACATGAATTCCGAACATACGGCCCTTTAAATAAACACAATCAACTCAAATCAACACTCGACACGAACACAATGGGAAAATAGAACTGTCAAAGACGCCAATCAACCGTCATTACCACTGTCATGGCAACCTTAATAAAGGGCTATCTCACTAAAAAACGTTTCAAATAATGAATTATATATACCTACTTGTATTTTATTCAAATTAATTTAGTAGTATTTTTATGAAAATCTTTTACTTTTTTTCCTTTTTATCTATATACCGTACATAGCGGTGGCCCAAACTGAAACATCTCCTTTAGAAAACCACATCAGTATCACACAGTCAGTTCAATCTTAAATACTTTAACACTCTTCAAGATACGAATACTTATCAGAATCACTTATCGGTGATGGGTGATTCGTTTAAATGTTGTGTATGCATATAGCAAATGGGAAGTAATAGGCGTAGGTGCCTAGGTGCCTATATATTTAATCTTTTGACAATACGTAGTTCAATAGGTTATTTTTAGTGAACATCTCAACGCGCATATGCGATCAATTCGACAAATAATTGCCTTCCATCTACACCTACCCGGATTTAGAAAGGGCCTAGGGGCCCCAATGCTATTCCGGCCATAGCATGCCTGCCTGACAGCGAACCGGGCCGAAAAGCAAATGCTACAAAAGCGCCGGGCCGCGCGGGGTGGCGCTCAAATGATAGTACTTAAGTAGCTATTATTATAGGCTACAGTCACAGAGATATTAATGTAACCTTTGTTCCTGATATCTCCCATAGATACATATACAGTCATACATTTGTTTCCAGTACTTATTTCCTAATCATTATCATTGAGTAAAGTAATTTGAAAAATAATTTGTCATAATTGAACTACAAAAGTCGCTCAACTCAGTTAAACCTTTGATAGCTGTACATTATCTACTACCGTTAAAATTGTATGATCTATATGTACAAAAGTGGCTGAACGCAGATAATTTCTACAACACATTTTACTAAAATATGCAGTGGATATGTGATAGCGTATACCTAGCAGCAAACCCTCTAAAGCAAAAAATTAGTAAATATTAAATTCATTATGCAAGTCACACAGCACCCATGTAATAAAAATTGTATGTTTATTATACCCATGATTCTCACAGTTGTTATGTAGCTACTAATCAGTGTTAATCATTGGTTAATAGGTGTTAAGTTTCTACATGTTAACGTGTGTTCCATGTTGGATCATCATCATCGTCTCAGCGTTAATGCCAGTCGCATCTAAAGCTTTTTCAGCTTTGTAGTCTGGGGTCCGCTTTACCAGTTAGGCGCGATTAGGCTGCAGTTGCATGTTCGTTCCTATACATATATTTCAGTGCCTATAAGCAGTATTTCAGTTTAAACTTTCATCTAAAGTGCGACACCGCCATTTCGCCGCTGTAGCAAACTTTTAAGTTATTATAAATGCACTCAGTGTACACCTAGTCCGTTTTTGTAGATACCATCCTGTGTTATATCTACCTATAGGCACCTGTGCCTATAATATGCAGTGTCTTATTAAAAAAACCCTGACACCAATTAAGGCACAGCTATGCCCAATGACCTCATCGTCGTAATTCAGTAGACGTCTTTGGTGAGAGAATTCGTGCATCGTTTGTTGATTATCTACTTTGCCTCACAAAGTAACCGGAATGAGTCATAAAACTAACACAATAAAGTGCGCAACTAGCTCCTACATTGTATTTGAGTAACTGATAATGACAGATCATTATTATCACGGTTGATAGAGACCTTTCACTGGGGCAAGTTCGGATTCCTATCGATCATATCACTTTTGCACAAGGTACTAGATTAGTACCTACGAATTTGCAAACGCATAGGCTTCGACGCAGTTGTCAAATTGTAGGTATGGGCATTTGTGCGTTCACATCACATGTTAAACGTGTTTTTAAGAAGAAAGATGAGACTTTTTCGGTAGCAATTACAATTGAAGTCAATTTTTACGTAATACAACACCTATCCACTAGTATGTGGTAAAATGTGTATAAAATACCATGATTTAGCTTATAAAAGCTTTGTTTGTTTTATTTCAGACTCAGCTTGCAGAGGCACGCGAAGTTAAGTTTACGCAGACCCTGACAGAGCCCCTGAGTATCGGATCCCACATCATATGCACGGGGACAACCAGCGAGGATTTACCTTGGTAACTTTTTATTATAATCTTAATAAGTACAGACCCTAAACCTAAGACCCGAGTAACTGTCGTAACTAGTAAAAACAACTCATAGATAATCTGCGGGCTAATTAACACGCTATCAGTAACAATGGCTTTCATTTTGACAGTTCTACAACATTCATTGCGTTATTTACGTTATTGAGTAGACACATTTTTCTAAGATATAGCAATATCATAGCTTCAAAATGAAACCCATTGTATAGATCGTGCAATCCACGAAGACGCGCCCCACTATTTCTCCTAACCGTTATTAATATTATATGTGCAAGCTTTTGTTAATTTTTGAGTGTTATTGGTAAAAATTAATTACCTATGAGTGTACACGCACACTACAATAAATAGACTAATCAGGAGAGAGCGTCATGGTCAAAGCGAATCCTCAACCAAAAGTTGGAGAGGCGCGTCTTCGTGGACTGTACTATCTGTACTGATAGTGTGCTGTGTGTTACGCAATTAGGGTGTTGGTATCACCGTGGACTCACGACTACAACATGCGGTTTATGGCCGCCAAATTCTGGTAATAAATGTTAACACCCGCAGTGTTAACATTTATTACTAGACTAATAAAGGTAAATTGCAAATCCAGGTCATAACAATGAAATGACAAATTGTGTAGTCAGAGTAGACTATGTTCAACGACGTTTGAATACCAATATTTTTATGGATTATGGACTGACAACTTTTGAACCAATTATAAAGTACCTACATAGATACCTATCAGAATAGAATCTATTCTGAGAGAATTCCAAACCTTTGCATTGCGCGCACTTCTGGGAATTGTCAAGAGAAACTGTTAGCACAGAACAGCCTTTTGTCGGCCAATCGTTTTTTTAATTAATGATTAAACCTACGGTATCTACTTCTGAACGTTAGGTCAACAACCTATATGTACCAACAGTATTTTATCAGATATTATAAGTGGATTGTATCAAAGATATATTTGTACTAGGTTTGCAGTAAACATAGGTAGTGGGGAACCTGACACGGTACACGGCGAAATAGCCGTGCACTTTAACGTACGTCTTCCGCAATGCTATGTGGTCCGGAATACTCGGAGACACAACAAATGGGGACCCGAGGAGACTACTGCATTCAGGTAATAACACCATTCAATACTTACTAACTACTCATACCTTATTAACTATGGCTAGTCCATTAGGTAGGTAGGTATGCGATAGGATAGGACTCAGTTTTCCAATTTCTACATCGATAAGACAATTTCCCTTTGAGTAAGTAATTTCTCATGTTTCTGAACATTCCGAACAACGAACGATGAGTGCGTGACAACAGCATAGCAACTATTAAAGGTAGTTAACATTACGTATACCTAAAATTATCGGTCGTGTCCAATTAGCATAGCGGAAGGTTGAAATTTAGTCATTGTGCCGAATAAACATTATGTACATATTTTTAAGGCATTTTTTTTTTTGTTTTTCAGACTGTTTCCTTTCAAAACAAATCACCCATTTACGATAGAGATCGTAGTTGATGAGAAGGAGACCCTGTGGGCTATTGATGGGATAATGTACTGCAGCTATGCGCATAGGAATCCGAGCCCACTCACTGCGGAGTGGGTGCAAGTTACAGGCGTCAGGGATGCTACACTGAAAATTCAGAAGACTGATAAATTCCCCACATTAGCTCCACTACCTGTTGAAGTGAGTACAAAGTTCTAAAAATAAATTTTATTATTAACAGCCCTCATAAAATGACTGACAAAGTAAAATGGACGAGAATCCGCTTGATGTAGAAAGCACAGGACAATTATTTTCACATGTAGACAATAATTTATCACGTCTTTTAAAATAATACAATTTGCGTTCTTCCAGGTGCCCTTCAGGCCTACTTTAGATTCATTACCAGAGGGTAGTGAGCCTACGTGGCAAGCGAACGTCATCGCATCGTTATCGAAAGGTATTCCCGAAGGACACCAGCTTGTTATTTATGGCAGGTAAGTCGAATCGTTTTCTACATTCCTTACCCAAAGGGTCTTGTTTTCCACAAGACCCTTTTACGAATACGCTATTGTTCGTTCTGTTCTGTCTAGTCGGTCTGGCTCTTTGTCACCAGGCATATCTTATGAACCGTGGTAGCTAGACAATTCACGAATGAATAATGATGTATTTGTTGCCGCTATCACAATATAAACCATTTTTTTTTTAAATAGATTTTGGCACGGAACCATACGTGCACGAGTCCGAGTCGCATTTGTTCAGTTTTTTTTTTTTTCTCGAAAGACAGGTCAAGCCATATACATATCGACGCTTGAAAGGCAATCATATCTAAGCGACAAAAATTCGTAAATTGAGTTATATACACCAAACGACGCAGAAAAATCTGGCGGTTCGAATGGTGTATATAACTCAATTTACGATTTTTTGTCGCTTAGAAATGATTGCTTTTCAAGCGTCGATATTATAAACACATTAGTTGTCTTTTTTGTAGCCTATTTGGTGTTCCACTGCTGGGCAAAGGCTTCCCATTTTTTCTTCCAAACCTCTGTCTGGCCATGTTGACCCTGCTAACGTTAGCAGTTGTCAACATCACATACAAAAGAGAATACATATTTACATATGAATACAACATTTTATGAATACGAAAAATGTGTGAAGATAATAGTTTCCACATCATAACTACAACCACATCTCAATGGCTGATCTGAATGTTGGCTGACGTCCAATACCACTCGGCTGCCGATATACAGTTTGATTAACATTTTGCTTATACATATACCTACTAAGAATGACAAAATATTAATTTTAGAATACTTATACTACTGACAGACAGACGTTGTTTTGTCCAAATAACTGAAATTCAAAAATCCCATTGAAAAAAAGGAGGTTTTTTTTTGTAGTGTGGCACTAGTTGCGACTTTGTGCCAATTTCAAGTAAAATAAAAATCTTCAAAAGTTCTTCTTTCTTTCTCTTATGGCTTCGCACGGTTTGTGCATTTAGCCAATGTCACGTAATGAATTATTCATGTCGAAAAAGACGGCCGCGCGAACCGAACACGGAGGAAGATTTGGTACAAAGCCATGATGTGGCCACTATGCTACAATATTTCACTGTTCTTTATGAATTATTCACTGAATGCACTTTTTACTACATAAATCACGCGTTTTTATTTAGTAAACGACACTATAAATAATTTAAAAGTCCAATGAAAAATGAGCGTGGCACTCATCTTAGCCTCCCGCCAAAAACCTCGTCAAAAGGACGTTCAATTTTCCTGGGCTTTGAAAATTTTCAGATTCTACGGGCCTTGCAGTGCGAAAAAATTCAAATAGTCTTAGTACCTATAGGGTATTTGAAAGTCCATAGCGCTGCACATCCTCATGGTTGGCATTACAAGTTAAACATTTCAGATTTACTGTGTTAGTTGTTCTTAAATCGGTTTATTGTAAAGTTACAAAAATGTGCGATATTGTAGCGTAAACTGAACTTTTTCCATTAATTCATTGTCACCTTATTTACAGACTTCGTCCGCTGCTTCACTCATTCGCAATCGATCTGATGGACACACCTCGTGAATGGCCGCGACCTAACGTACTGGCTCACGTTAACGTGCGGGCCTACTTCGAGTCTCAGCGGGAAAGACAGATGGTCGTGCTAAACGCGTGGTTCGGCGAATGGGGGCCTGAGCGACGGCAGCGCACCGCTATGCTTATACCTGGGACTTATGTGAGTTATGAGTAGATACCTCCCCCTTATTCATAAAGTTTAAAGTTAACTTGTGATTAGCGATTCTTTAACCTTACGTTTTTGACCTTTTAACGTCACTTAACTTTAATCAGCGTTTATGAATAAACACCACAGTGTAAAGGGTTTATTCATAAACGATGATTAAAGTTAAGTGACGTGCAAACGTCTAAAATGTATGGTTAAAGAATCACTTATCATTAGGTAACTTTAAACAACGTTTATAAATAAGGGGGTTTATTTTTTAATATGTATTTATTTAACTTAGTAAACCTATATTTAACATCAACGTCATCATCAACAGGCCGATTTCGCTCACTGCTGGGCACAGCTCTTTTTCATTTCATATAGTCATCATATAGATTGTCAGAATGTTACACTGAAACCCGTAGACACGTGGCTTTCTCATTAAAACAGAAAATAATAGTCTAGTTATAATCGAGTGTAATCAGATGTTTAACAAAGCCCAGGATCACATACTTAAATTCCTGCGGTGTGATTCTGTAAAGAAGTGAGGAGAAGAATTCTGTGAAGTGTGCTTGGCGTGACCTGTCATTTCCACTAAATTAGTTGCTTAGCTTTTAGTTAGCTGCTAAACTACTGTCAACCACTAGCATTGAATGCTAGTGGTTAACACTATTGAGCCAGTCCCAAGTGGTCGCTTCATCAACTTTTCCCGGTGATATTTTTAAAGAATTGATTGGCAGGTCATTGCGATAAATTTTGTTTAATAACTCATGTCTTTAAACCCTCTGAAACACAAACATTCTTACCAAGGGCTTTTTAGTAACTGGGTTGGCAGGCAGTCGCTTCATGTGAAATACTGATATTTAGCTGCAACCTCGGCAAGGTTCAGCAGATGATGATGATGTCTGGTTAGAGTGATATTCAGTTTCCTCTAAAAACGCTAGCTTTAAATGCTATTACATAACTTTGAGTACCGTTGTATGTACCCATACTTAAACTTAACATACTCAACAATATTTGACACCAAATACGTCTTTAACGACAATCTTAATAACTCCATGTTACCGGTCATTTACAGAATATCTATACTGTTGAGACCTGTACCATTCGATAGGCCATCCTAAGTCTAGCAATGCGTTTTTATATTGCACCTAGAAAATGTCTAGATCTAGGGATATAGGGCTTAAAAGTGACACACCTCATGTCACGCGATATTGAACCTTATGTATAACTAAATTGTGTGTATGTATAGCTTACCTACTTACTAGTTATAACTTTCCAGACAAAACTACGGATAGTTCGCCAGCCGGCAGATTGGGCGATATACGCGGATGGCTTACTCATTGGCGAACTTGAATTCCGCGCATCCGCACAAGGAGTGCGCGCAGTGCGCATACGAGGCGACCTCTACCCTGAACAAATTTACATAAGTCCGGCCACCAGCTCCCCTATTAGGGACTGAATTTCCTCTTGACCATTCTCTTCGCTATAACTCTATAAGACTAAAAGGTCAAATCTGTGCTCTTAGCAATATTACGCATGTGCAAAGCCACATTTAGCATTTATAAGATTTTCCTGACGGATGAACTCGCGTCGAATAGGTATTTGCTTGGTTACCAAATTCACGAAAATCCAAAACATCTAAATAAAAAAAGGCGAAAGCAAGTTTACTGTGTCAATTTTGTTAAATTAGGCGATTATACGTTCAGTATTATTGCATTTACTGAATATGCATAATATGTATTTGAAGGACTATAAGTATAAAAAATAATTATTGTTATTTACTCTCGCTTTATGAATAGAGATCTGCCTGAATATTATTAATATTGTTTATAGGATAGGTATAAAACAAGAAAATGATAATTATTTTGAATTTTTTTTTTAAATCATCATCGTCATCTAAGCGTTAATCCCAGTCGCATCCGAAGCTTTTTTCAGCTTTGGAGTCTGGGGTCCACTAAAAAATACTAATATAAGTACATTAATTAGGTCTAGCCTGTTTTAATCAGTCTACATCTAGACAATAAAGATCTTATTATTATGTCTTATCATTATAATGTCTTTGTTGGAAGTTAATATATTGAATTGTAAATTGTTGAACAGAAGAAACTTGTTTTCGAACTGCTTTATAAGTTGTATTCATTAAAATGGTAAGTATATTTCTTATAAAATAAGTGCCTCTATTAATATCTGTTGGACACAATAATCCATTTAATTTTGTTATATGTTTAAAACTTGAGAGTTTATAATTATATAACTTAATCTATGCAACAATTTTCATGTATTTTACAATTTCACTAATTTTAAGTTTTATTTATTTTTTTATAACTAATATAAAACGAGGTGCTAATGCCTCACCCCTGTTGTAGACTAACACTCATCACTTTTTTTTTTTTTGGTATGACACCTCGTAGTTGACCTAGAGAGGTCGTGACTACTTAACCGGACTATAAGTAACACTCATCACACAAGATATTATCTAAACTATGAAACACTAAGAAGTATTTTAGTTTGACTACCTATAAGTAATAAGAATACCTTGGACGGCAAACCTGTACGATTGGTACGCAATAATTAAAACGATTAGAACCCATATAGGTACCTAAGTACTTACACTTTGTTCTCAGGTCTAGCTTTCTCTAATTGCAAACCATATACAACGTGTAACATAAAGGCTATATACATTATACAAACCATTATACAAACATTATACAAGAAACCGTGGGCCTGGCCGTTGCACAGGCAAGTAAAGAAGCACGGGTGGGTTTTAGTCAGTAAAAGTCTGACACGCCCTTCCGCTCTGCCCAGAGCGGGAGAAGTCATTTGATGATTTCCCATCCCAACAAAAAAAAAAAAAAAGGGGTTCAACTCAAAATAAAATACTCAAAAACTTGATAAAAAATTATCGGTTCCGTGGGTTTCTTAAATTCAAATCACAACAAACGTGGGACCACACTACATACGTAAATAACTATTCGTTACACGTGACGTTACTTGCCAAAATCGCTATAAATGTCTCCAATAATTTTGTGCGCCTAGTATGGTAGTAGCCTATCACAGACGGTGCTTTTTCTCAGAACTTCCTAACATAAAAGGATTAAAAAACCCTTCCAATGTCGTTTAATATAATTTAAAGATGCTATGCCCTTGGTATGTATATACCCTTTATGTTACACGTTGTAGATATCTACATAATAAATGTTACAATGTAAAAGAAAGTATTTTATTTTTCCCTTAACTTCATACTCAACTAAAAACAAAATGTAATCAATTTAGAAACAAGTACTTATACAATATGTAAAGAAAACCCTGTCCGACCCTTAAAGATAATAAAGGTTAGGTAAACACTTGACCAAATATAATATAAAATTTTACATAATCATCATAGTAACAATACTAATGAATTTTGAAATAATCCTTTTTTCCCGGGAATTAATTCCAATTTCCCCAAAATTTTGTAATTTTTAAAAAAGTGACAACACCGGTGTTATTATAAGCGAATAGCGACGCGACCACGTCACAGGTGCCGCGTGCCCTGCCCCCCGCCGCCCGCGGAAGGGGTGCTTATCGCACATGTATTAAGTTACCTTTTTTTGCGAAATAATATATTTTTTTTTAAGTTTAGCCTGTCTTTGTGGGCATTAGTAGAGTTAGTTATCGATACCTAACAATACCTTCACGGATCGGACAGGGTTTTCTTTACATATTGTATAATAGCATTTCAAAAACGCATTTCCGTCACAAACTCGTAAGTCGTAGCGTAGCGTCGGACTTATCTCAATGGAGAAGACTACGCTAACTGTAGAAGTGTATGTACGGACGATAGCAAGTCAAGCTACTCGAATCTGTCAGAAATTCTCAATCAACCTTGACCCTTTCAACTTTATAAATAAAGTTGAAAATCTAATAAACAAATCTGGCAGATTGTAGTAGCTTGATGTGCTGTCGTCTGTACCAACTATTGATCACTTATACACTTGATACACAGTCTCGAACTCTCGAACATAACACATCAAAAATGGCGACAAGTATAAAGTAGTCAAAATAAATACTTATACATTAATTTAAAATCAGCCTTAAGTGCAGTGTATAAAGTTCTTATCACAAAGCAGTGTACAAAAAGCCATTATTTTTTACGAGCGAGTCTGTGGTACATCAACCATCAAACCAAATTCAACCTTACACGCATGCATTAAAGTCAGAATTATAAAGTAAGTACTAAATGAAAAAAGCACTTAATTGCTGTGTTATGCACTTGTTCAGTTCAACCATCTTTTTACGCTGATTGTGATTCTAGTGCATAAGTGATCGATGGTACGATGGTACCAACTCACCATTTGCAAGAGTTAACTTAAGGACTTCTCGCTTAGCGCCGGCGACGCTCGTTTCGTGTCTAAAACAATCATCGACAGTTAACGAGAAGCTAGTGGAATTAGCAATTAAAAACTATTAAGTATTAATTGTTCGACAGCAATGAGCGATTACGATTACCAAGCGTAATAATACTCTTTTTAATTTTGGTTGCCTGGAAGAGATCGCCTTAGCGATAAGGCCGCCCATTGTATGTTTTTGGGTTGAATGTATTTTGTTCTGTGTTTGATTGGTGTACAATAAAGAACGCAGCCTTAGATAGACTTGAACTCATTATCATTATGATTACTGACTAGGGATGTAACAAAGGTAACTTATCGGAACCGAAGGCGGATTCGGAATTTTCAAGTTTAGTTTATCGCAGTCGGAAGCAATGAAATTGAAAATTTAAACAATGCAAAGAAAATTGGCATGGTTCCAAATGAACAAGAAATAAATGAAGTTAAATCCCAAAGTAACATATTATATTACCTACATTAAATGAACAAAATAATTTAATTTCTTTAATTTTTTTGTGTTTGAAAAATCCAAACAAACGTAGAGGTAAGGGATTCCCTGCGGAACTTGAATGTTACCTGTTCATATTTTCATAACAGTCGACAGGCCGCCGCGGCGCTATGTTAATATGCTTTAACCTCCGATTAAAACCTCTGATTTAAAAGTGTCAGAACCGAAGGTATGAAAATAATGGGAAGTTCCGACTTAACGGAGTCGGAGCCGAAGCTCCGTAAGATCCCTGTTACTGACGATTTACTTCTATACAACGTGTAACAAAAAGGGTATATACATACCAAGGGCATGGCATCTTTAGATGATATCAAACTATATCGGAAGGGTTTCAACTCAAAATAAAATACTCAAAAAATTGGTACCAAATTTTCGGTTTCGTGTGTTTCTTAAAATAAAATCATAACAAACCTGGCAGCACACTACATATGTTAATAATTACTCGTTACCCGTCACGTTACTTGCTAAAATCCGATAAATGTCTTCAATATCTCTGTGCGACTAGTATGATAGTAGCCTATCACAGGCGGTGCTTTTCCTCATAACTTCCTAACATAAAGAGATAGAAATAAAAAACCCTTCCAATATCGTTTGATATCATGTAAAGATGACATGCCTTTGTTATGTATATACCCTTTATGTTACACGTTGTATAGAACAATTTTTATTACTATAGGTAATGAGTTTTAGGAGATAGTTCAAAACAACTTAGCTCCACCGCATTTCGTTACTGTGTAAAAAATGTAGGTAGGTACTCTGTGGTTTAAGGTTTTTAGGTAATCATTAATATCGATAGTTTCGCTAAGTTAGCAATTAGAAATACAGAGTACATTTGAACATTGGTACCTATAATACAAAAGCCCACATCATGACGACAGCCTCCGTGGCGTAGTGTTAGCGAACGCGGCCGCTGCGCAAGGAGGTGCGGGTGCGATCCCCACGCAGTGCAAATATTTGTATCCATGAATATGAATATTTGCACTGGTCTGGTCGTGCCTCGGAAAATCCGTTGGTACAACAATTGGTCTAACTGCAATGCTTCGATATCACCTTCGGGTTGTGTAGGTCAAACGTCAGTCGCTTCACGGAAAATATTAAAGTTTATCCAAAATCAGCAGTTAAACTGGAAAGCGGACCCCAGACTCCAAAACTGAAAAAGCGGATGTGACTGGGATTAACGCTGAGATGATGATGACAAAAGCTCAGATCGCATTTTGGGGCCTATGCACATTGTAAACCATAGACCAATTTTTATTTGCTACGAGAATATCAATTTCTAATTTCAGAATGTATCCTATCACAATGTCGAGAATATCCGACCAACGACATCAAATCATTGACTTTGACACATTCAACATTGACTTGACAGGTGACAGCCGTCACGTCACCTTTCGGTGTAGGGATGGGCAAATAGAAAAAATATATTGATATTTATCGTATCGATATTTTTAAAATATATCGATATATTTGAAAAATATATATATTGCCAATTTGCAATTAATTATTAAAATTGATAAAATATTCGAAATTTTGAAGCAAATACAGCTATGGCTGTTTTGACATAAGTTTTAGTATTTGAATATTTTTTTTTGTACAAAAAAATAGAAACTGACTTCAAAAAAACCACTTAAAAGGAAAAAAATATTTTATTATTATCATGGCTTTAGAAGTCGGTGGCGAGCTAAACAACAGAAACCTCGAGACACGTTTTAATTGGTTTTTTTTGAAGTTATTATTTCATGCTTTTCAGTGTTTTAGTCGAAATTCGAAAATTACTTTGTCACCTCATAACAATAGTGGCAACCATAACCCATTTTATAATAAGTGTTCATCAATATGAAAAAAATCTCTGTCTTAAAAACTACTGAACCGATTTTAATGAAACTTATAGTATTTCCTAAGTTGAACAATACATAGTACAACAAAAAAGAATTACTTAAATCGGACTTGTAGAACCGGAAATATGCGCGCATAAACATAAAAACATATATACATACACTTGAAATTTGGCTTACATACATACGGGTCGAATTGACACCTCGATGAAACCTCCTTTTTTTGAATTCGGTTAAAAAACAGGTTCTGCTTCTTCTTCAGCCTATAGGTGTCCACTGCTGGACAAAGGCCTCCCCCAAGGCTTTCCACGTTGACCGGTCTTGTGCTGCCCGCATCCATTTGCTTCCCGCGACCTTCACCAGGTCATCGGTCCACCTTGTTGGGGGCCTCCCTACGCTGCATCTTCCAGTACGTGGCTGCCACTCCAGAACCTTACTGCCCCATCGGCCATAGGTTCTACGAGCAATGTGCCCTGCCCACTGCCACTTAAGATTAGCGACTCGCAGAGCTATGTCGGTGACTTTGGTTCTTCTGCGGATCTCCTCATTTCTGATTCGATTACGCAGAGAAACTCCGAGCATAGCTCTTTCCATTGCAATTTGTGTGACTCTGAGCCTTCGTATGAGGCGCATTGTGAGCGACCACGTTTCAGTTCCGTAAGTCACCACTGGCAACACACACTGGTCAAAGACTTTAGTCTTGAGACACTGTGCTATCTTGGACGACGAGAAGATGTAGCGTAGCTTCCTGAACGCTGCCCAGCTGAGCTGGATTCGACGAGACACCTCTTTCTAGAAGTTGGACCTACCTAGTTGGACTGTTTGTCCCAGGTATATACACTCTTCAACAAATTCGAGTGCAGAGCAGCCAACTAGAATTGGAGTGGGTGCGACATGAGAGTTCGATATGGTAGAAACAGGTTCATGTACCAGAAAAACTCAACATATTCAATACAACAATTTGCTAGTGTAATTACTGGGTATACGAGACCTAATAACTGTCGCGCAGGGCACTATTAGAGCAGTAACCGAGTAATTCTTGCTTACTGTTTGGCACTGCAGCTGTCCATGGGCAGAGGTGACGCTCGCAATCAATTGCTTGACATAAAAAACAACAGTAAAAATAACATTATTCAAACCTAAAATGTTGACAATTTACCCAGAACTTTATTGGATCAGATTTTCTTTTTAAAAGTGGTTGGTCAAAATATTGCTTCAGTTCATTGGGGACACAGGCACTGCTACCTCTGACGAAGCTATGTTAAGATTTAATAATTTCTCATGCCTGGACCAGATAGAGGACTCACTTGCGCTGATGCTACTTGATCAGGATTTTTATCTAAAGTTGTCCTCTATGCCGATATTCTGCATGTATCTCAGCACTAATTTTGGGTATAGCATTTGACACGACAATTGGCGAGGTAAAGTGGTTACGCTTAAACCGAGGGTCCAAAATAGTAGCTACTGAGAGAAAAGGATTTCTTTCTAAAGAAGACAGTCGTTCTTAAATTTTTTTGAGTAAAGCTTTTTACAATCAACCCTAAAGAGGTTGATGGGGTTGCTTGATCTGTAACTTGTGTCACTAAATTTGTAAGAGGAATGGCTAACTTTACATAATTGGCATCACTTATTTTCTCAGTAGCTTCTTTGAAAGGGCCAAGAAGAGCACTAAAATCCCGTATCGCATGTCTATGCGATACGGGATTAACAACAACAACAAAAACAAAAATTATAGTCTTATAATTTTTGTTTGTGTTTGAAGCAAAGAAACTCAACCCATACAGCCTATTGCATACCTATTCTATTTCTAAATTAAAAAATCGGATTGGTCAAATACATGATGTGACGCTTGAGCTTACAGCAGAGCTTTGAAATATATCGATTTTCATATCCGAAAATAAATATCGAAAATCAATATATCGCGGGAAAAAAAATCGCCTGAATCTGAAAAAATATCGATATTTTGATATATCGATATTTTTTGCCCATCCCTATTTCGGTGGTTTTCGCTGTATAGTGCTCTGTGGGTCAGTTTGTCTGTTACCTATGTTATTTATATTATTTTCAGCTGGAAAAATAAAGATAATTCTACTGTTTTGAATAAAAACATATATACACATTAATATTATAAATGTGTATGTCTGTTACTTTAGCAAAGTTGGGGATTATTGAAACTTTTATTTTTACTATAAACACTCAATAACACCATTAAACCGGTATACTCTATGGTAACTTCATATGTTTGACCTTCTCAAGGTGACCGATATCGCAAACCGGGTTTGATCAGTCAGGCTTGGAAGGGTCCAGCGGTAGCACAGACCTTACTTGATTTTCTCAAAAAATAAACCAAGATGAGCGTACAAACCGATTCCGACAAGCGGAAGCAAATCTCTGTGCGAGGTATTGTAGCAGTAGAAAATGTGGCTGAGGTGAAGAGGGCGTTCAATCGTCATGTGCATTACACTCTGGTGAAAGATAGAAATGTCGCTACTCCGAGAGACTACTACTTTGCCTTGGCCCACACCGTGAGGGACCACCTTGTCTCGCGCTGGATTCGAACCCAACAGTACTACTATGATAAGGACCCCAAGGTAAATATTCTTAATTAATAGTAAAATGTTAATGATAGTAATTACTTGATTTGATATTAATACACCCCACATTCCCATTTAAAGATTTTCTATGTCAATTTTTGCTGATAATTAATATTTTATTAATTCTTATACTTAGAAGTGCATCCATCTTTCAGGAACTTCTTCCAGGAATAAATTTCTTATTGTCTGTCTAAAAACTTAATTTGGAATGAAACATTACTAAAGAATAGAAATAAAATGCTATAAAACTGTGTGTTGTTTAATAAAATTATTTATATTTTATTCTATTTGAAAAAAAAAAATGGTCTTTAAAATTTTATAATTAAAAAATAAGGTGAAATTGTTAAAAACTTTTTTCCAATCACTAACATCCAGTCTGTGCCTTTGATTCAGTATGTTATTAACAATATTTTGTTGTTAGCGTGTCTACTACCTCTCCCTGGAGTACTACATGGGGAGGTCACTCCAAAACACCATGATCAACCTGGGTATCCAGGGTACAGTGGATGAAGCTCTGTACCAGCTTGGCTTAGACATTGAAGAGTTGGAGGAGCTGGAAGAAGATGCTGGTCTTGGCAATGGTGGTTTGGGACGTCTGGCCGCTTGCTTCTTGGACTCCATGGCCACTCTGGGACTGGCTGCTTATGGTTATGGTAAGTTAAATATACTTAAAGCTATCCTTTGAAAAAGATTGGTGTTCCAGTGCTTTAAGAAGCATAATAATTGTCCAACCCTTTAAACTGATACTTTAATATGTTTTTTTAAAGAATTACTGGTTTTTTTTTATTCATGCAGAATACGAATTACAGATATTTGATGTTTTGCCACTTTTTGTTCTTTTTAAATAACTTTGTTTACTTGATAATCATTATTACATTACTAATTATTAAACGGTATTAAAAGAAAAGCAGACTTAGACATAATAACCCAACAACGTTGGCATTAAAATTTTGATGATGATGCAATAACAAAAATTAAAATAATTTCAAGGAAGTTTTAAATGTAAACCACAGGACATTGGAAACATACTTGACATTATTTTAGCCAGTGTAAACCAATTTGAAGCAGTTGACAACACCGGCGCTGGCGCGCCGCCAATTATATGTGTCCAATTTAATTGTATACTTTAAACACATATTACACAGTACATAGTCATATGACTATAGAGTTTTAGCTATATTATTCTTCCTGCCATTGTAAAGCCTTTTTTTATCGACCTTAGACCTACAAAAAGTAATTACGTAACTATATGGTTTCCCCATGAATCAATTATAGCCAACATGCTGCTATGACTGATCATAGTGAAATGTGAATGAATTTTATTGATCTAGGATACTATTTATCTCATTTTTTAAGTACTCTCTAGAATAAAAAATGATAAGATAATAGTCACCAATGAAATAAAGGTCAACGTCCGCACAACACGCAATGTACATCAGCCCAGATATATGTACATTTACATAATTATTTACTAAAATAAATCGCCTTTTGTTATCTCCTGATATAGTAATACGAAATTAATGATTATTGATTTCTGAATGAAAGGCCACACAAATTCGCAGTATTGGATTTGAGTATTTTGAGTGCACAAAATCTTAATTTACATCTCATTTGATGATGTCCCCCCCCAAAAAATTTCACCAATATTTATGTCGCTGCATAGGTCAGTTACCGTATGTACAATGCAATACTTACGGATTTAACCTCGTCCTAGATCTTGGATTGGTCATGATATCTCTTTCAAACAGCCCGAGGCGTCTCAATACCCCTTCGGGGCATAACATCAGGATTGTCCTGATATTATACCCTTAAATCCTGACACATGACGAATCACGTTAGTCCGAATGATATGATTTTCCTTTGGCACTGCTGCTTTAATCAATAATCTCCTTTTAGGTATTAGGTATGAATATGGTATCTTCGCCCAGAAGATTGAAAACGGCGCCCAACAGGAGGAGCCTGATGACTGGTTGCGCTACGGCAACCCGTGGGAGAAGGCGCGTCCTGAGTTCATGTTGCCCGTCAACTTCTACGGACGCGTGGTCGACACGCCCGAAGGAAAGAAATGGATTGACACCCAGGTAACTAGAGAAAAAAGATTACGACGAATTGAGAACCTTCTTTTTTGTAGTCCATTCAAAAAGTCATCCTATTTCTATATGGCGTTTAAATGACAAACCCTTTAACAGTTTTATTTATTCACTTTTAATTTATCCTAGTCATGGACAGAAGTGAATTCCTTTTTATTCCCTTTTAATTAATTAATCACACTAAAGAAAAGATTCCATCATCATCTCAGCGTTAATCCCAGTCGCATCCGCAGCTTTTTCAGCTTTGGAGTCTGGGGTCCGCTTTACCAGTCTAACTGCTGATTTTGGCTAAACTTCTATATTTTCCGTGAAGCGACTGCCGTCTGACCTCCACAACCCGAAGGCGATATCTAAGCATTGCAGTTAGACCAATTGTTAGACTTTTGAGGGCTCCAACAACCCGTAACGACTGCCACGAGATGTTCGTATGGCAACCGGGACCAACGGCTTAACGTGCTTTCCGAGGCACGACCAGACACACAAACTGTACCGTCATTCGGACGGTACAGTTT
Source organism: Sesamia nonagrioides (assembly GCA_017933935.1). NCBI lineage: Eukaryota > Metazoa > Arthropoda > Insecta > Lepidoptera > Noctuidae > Sesamia > Sesamia nonagrioides. The sequence continues at coordinate 1,135,952 of JADWQK010002354.1, forward strand.
GTACAAAATTAAAATTATGTCAAAAAAACATAAATTACAACATTTTCGTGTTAATAAGAGGTCGTTTTGATGATAAAGCGTCATAATATTAATTAGATCATTTTACTCATAACGTTTTGCAATTTAATTGATACATATGGACAGAAATATAATGTTGGTGCAACCAACAGGCTTCAATAACGCGTCGAAAATGTAAAAAACAAAATCAAACTTAATAAAAAAAACCTAACAAAGCAAAAACTCCACAGAAACAGTAATAACAGCAAGGGATTCAAACTGTATTTGACAATTGCGTTGTATCCTAAAAAATAATTTAATGTCCATCAGATAGATTTATAAAAAATATTGTATACGTATTTTTTATTTTTTCCTTCATTCAAATATTTAGGAAGATATATTTATTGATTTGAAATGTCGCATGACGTCACGCCGTGGTACAAAATATAGCACGGCGCGGCGTGACGTAATTAGCCCCCACTCCGTAACTTATTATCTATAAGACGGACTAATTATTTTTTTGATTTTCATACTTTGGATATATCCCTATTGTAACAAAGATGCTAACGCTACTCAGCGCTTACGGCGAGTGCGGGGTGCCGCGCGGGGAAGCTGTTGAGGGTTCGCATTCCAGCGAGGTGCACAGTTAACTCGCGCGAGTTATACATACGTACATCCTCACAAACTTTCGTATTTATAGTACCTACTAACAACGCCCCACGGTTTCACCTGCATAAGTTTTGCCTCCGTGGAAATATCGGGGTAAAATATTTCATATCTTCGTGATTTCATGTGTAACGCCAATTCACAACAATGAACGGTACGTGCGATATTTCTTCCTACAAGTTACGTTTCATATCTTCGTGACACACGAGTGTTGTAATCTGTAACTCCAATTTGTTGCCATGAAGCAAAATAAAACTATGACCATTGTTAATTTTGGAGTTTAGACGAATTGTCACAACTCACATACACAGAAATGTAAAAGGCATTTAATCTTCATCATCATCAGCCTGTCCTCGTCCACTGCTGGACATAGGCCTCCTTCATGGCACGCCAACAAACTCGATCCTGAGCAGTTCATGAAAGGCATCTAATGATTTAATATAATTAGCTACTTAATGCGTTAAAAATGTCCGGACGATAGCAGGTCAAACTACTCGAAACTGTCAAATACTTATTACCAATCAACCTTGAGCCTTAATGCTTTAGAGATAAAGTTGAAATTAATGTATTAATGTAATAAAGAAATGTGACAGATTGTAGTAGTTTGATGTGCTGTCGTCTGTATTTGGGTACCTAAATACTAAGATTTTTTTTAAATGTTACACTCTAATGCAGACCGCGATACCGCCTGATGGTAAGGCGCACTAGTTTAGTAGGAGCCTATTTACTGTTGGCTTGAAGACACCATATTTTCTTATCTAATTTAATGATAAAAAAATAATTATGGTTTTTTTATAAATGTATCTATTAATTGATTAGATACTACCTACGTAGCATTATATCAAAGTAGAGATTATGTACCTATAATCATATTCGTCACACCATTGTCGTCGCGCTTACATTAAACAAAACAGGGAGGCAATCGCGCTAAATAAAACAGTAGAAGTTAAACTTGTTCGTATCTAATCCAATTAAAGTTGTGCTTTAGTTTCGATCACATTTCGTATCGCGCTAATGTTTTCACTTCGATTGAAGTAAAACCAATGTATGAGTGATACATGTCGTCAGATATAATACTTTATTAAAACTAAATAAATTATAATTATATCCAATCGTTTAGACTTAAGTTTGACAAATGGCACAGAAAAAGTTAGATTTGTTTCAACTTTTTCATTTGACAGTGGTTACGTTCCAATTTGATCCAGTTATGGTTGCAACTCGCGCGAGTTAACTGTGCACCTTGCTGGAATGCGACCCTCTCTCGCTTCCCCGCGCGGCGCCCCGCATTCGCCGTAAGCAATGAGTAGCGTTAGCATCTTTGTTGCAATTGTCTAAATACTGTTTAAATCCCCTGTTGTTAATACTATTTCTGTGGAGTTTTTGCTTCGTTAAGTTTTTTTTTTTATTAAGTGTTTTTACATTTTCGACGCATTAGTGAAGCCTGTTGGTTATACCAACATTATATTTTAGTCCATATGTATCATTTTAATTGCAAAACGTTATGACTAAAATGAAAATCATCGAAACGAACTTTTATTGACATATTTTTTTTTAACATAACTGTTTTTTTACAAACGGTGCCGTCCGAATGACGTCACATAGCGAGGTGCACAGTGAACTCGCGCGAGTTGTATATAGGGTTGCCATCTCTAAAATTTGGAAAATAGGACAAGACGCGTGAAAAACCTGGATTTTAGTGTCCGAAAGCCGGATATATCAACAAGATGTTTTAAACATATTCAACGAACAAACGGCGGACCGTGGCAACCGTGACGGGAGGGGTGGGGGAACGGTGAATATACTTGGTTCGTCGGTTGATCGTGGTGTGCGAGCATAGTGCGTGTCCCGCGGGCGGCCCAAATTTTTTTTATTTATTTATTTAAACTCTGTCTACTAATGAAACCTTCCCCGGAGGCTCCCGGCATGCCCTCTAAACTGGGACAAATCCAGGGAAACCCGGACGGATGGCAACCCTATTTGTATACCATCTGTCAAAAGGTTAGCGCGATACGAAACAGAACTAAAGTTTTAGTTTGGTTGCGATGCAATTCTGTTTTGCTTGAATTATTTTAGCATGATTGCCCCCCAGGACTCTGTACGACAATTCTGTATCCAAAAAGCATTCAATCACAGTTAGTATGACAGTCAAGCGAACCCACACGTAGTAGTCGAAAATGCTCCTCAGTCATTCCGTCCAATTAGTGTTGCCCAAATTCAGTCTTGGTCTTGCAGTCTTGGTCTTGTTCTTGCGTTTTTGCAAGACCAAGACCAAGAACAAGACCGCGTATTTTTAGCAAGACCAAGACCAAGACTGACCGTGCAAGACTTCAGCAAGAACAAGACATAGCCTGCAAGACTCTTGCGTCTTGCAGCTAGGACTTAGCGCTATTTCACTGATTAGTTAGGTGTAACAGTTCGGTGTATAGGTAGGTACGCTTAGGAATTCTATGAGACGCAAAAAACTGTATCAAAGAATATGAAAAACTGGACCTATGCGCATTACGACTAATACCATAAACATAGCGAATAAAAAAATATCTATTAAAATCAAACTGAGTGCATGCATAGTTATGTTTTAACTATCGGCACTTTGATAATGCGGCATCAAAGGTTTTGTACTTACTTCTCAAAGAAATTTGCCGCTTTTCGGAAGTACATGGTTATGATACACGCGCGGCTTCTTTTGAAATCTAAAACAATCGTTGCCGCCACGCCGAAATCATAACATTTGACACTATTTGATTGCCGCCATAGGGCGTAGGTACTCATGCAAAATAATTTCGAATTTTAAGAGTACCTACAGGTGTTCCAAAGAATAAATAAGTTTCAGAGTGCTTAGAATGAAAATGAATACATTATACTGATCACGCAAGTAGTATTATGATTAGGATAAAATGGTAAGGGTAGGTAGTAGATGTCATATTAATTCATTCTAGTAAGTATATATTATAATATTACATTACCGCTAGTCATTGTATCATTCAATCTCTTGCTAGATAAAATTGAATCCATGGTAAAACAGTTAGATGAGAAACCTAATCGATCTGAAGTGGATGAAAGGCTCATTCTAGCTTTCCAAGCAGCTCGAGACAAAATGCTTAAACATTACAAGAAGAGCAACTGGATTTATTGTACTTCTTTAATTTTAGTCCCAAGGCATAAGGCTCAGACTTTTGACCTGACAATGTGGGGGAAGCAACTTAAAACAGAAAGTCTACGCAAGTTCAATGAACTTTATGAAGAATATAAAAGTCTACACTCACTGAACAAATCTCTGGAATTACCAGAAAAAGAAAATAAAGTATGTGATGAAGATGAAGACGTAATAGACTTTGATAAACTCTATGAATGTCCCTCGACGTCATCTGGATCTTGTCTTCAAGGCTTAGTGATAGACGAGTTGGAGGAGTACCTGAGAAAACCAAGAACTGCCAGCTCGGAAGACATTTTAGATTGGTGGAGGACGCATGAGACAGAGTATCCGATTTTATCGAAAATGGCCCGTGATTTTCTCTCAATGCCTGCAACTTCAGTACCTGCTGAGAGGTTATTTTCTAAAGCATCATTAGTAATTAGAAAACATAGAAATAGGTTAAGTGATGAGTCAGCCAGATGGTTACTTTGTATTAATTCTTGGTCAAAAAATTGATATAAAGTATAACCTAATGATAAAGCTGTTGATTTGTGTTGTATTTTATTTTTTACTAGCTTTCCGCCCGCGGCTTCGCCCGCGTAGAGTTCGGTTATATCGCGCTTTTTGGATTTCCCTCGGGAATATCATTTTTTTCCGGGATAAAAGGTAGTCTACCTTCCTTAAGAATCACTCTATCTATTAAAAAAAACCGCGTCAAAATCCTTTGCGTAGTTTTAAAGATCTAAGCATACATACGGACATACAGCGAAAGCGACTTTGTTTTATACTATGTATTGATTTATATAAATGATAAATCGTAAAACTCTTTTATTAAATTTCTTATAAGTTGAGGGTTCAATCTCTTTCTAGACAGATAAGTATTGTTCTTTAAAATACAGTCAAGTTATTGTAATTAATTTGTTTTTTTACATGTTTTAGCAAATGTAAGCTTATAAATCATAAATGTTTATTAAGAAACAGTTACTTCCATGGAAAACGTACATATAGGTCAGTTGATTTTTCGAATTTCTTATCAAATCTTCAGTTATTTATTGATCTGCTTGACCTTTACTATGGCTACGTTAATTCAAGCTCACAATGTTCCAATTCTAATACGTTTTTCTAAGATTTAAAGTAAACTTTAATAAATAGTAATAGACTAATAGGTAATTGCAAGACTTGCAAGACTCTTGCTGCAAGACCAAGACCAAGACTGGGAGCGCAAGACCAAGACCAAGACCAGGTGTATTGGCGCAAGACCAAGACCAAGACTGGCTAAGTCTCGTCTTGTTCTTGCATTTGGGCAACACTACGTCCAATTAGACAGTTCTTATGCTGCCTACCGTCAAATAAGTGTAACACTAGAAATATCTAAAACCATTCAACCATTATTGCTCTTCTAAAGATGTTATTCACTTTTTGAACTCAAGTTGACCTTGAACTTTGAAGAGATAATAAATTATCTGCAATATATAGGTTGTCAAAGAAAAGTTTTTGTTGTCGATAATCTTCATCAACAAATAGCTATCCCGGTTCTATGCTCTCAATGACAGTTGTGTGATGTGTGATACATGTAATGTACATGTTGACTAAATTATTCAGCATGTACATTACATGATACACGACCCGGTCAGCCAAGTACAAAACAAATGTTTTGTACATGGCTGACCGGCTCGTGTTTGATAATGACTTTCAATCCTATTTTAGATCAATTACCGATCAATTCCGACGATGATTATTAGAAATCTTGTACTTACAGGATATAGGATGCAAATTTTTAAGGTGGGAGGCCACAACATCAGCCGCCGGCATAAGTTACCACCCACCAGACAAAGTCATGTCGCCAAGCGATTCGTCGTGTTCCGGCATGATGTCTGGTGAAGCCGTACGGAGGACGGGTCTGAGCAGTTGTGTTGCGACATCGCAACACAACTGCCCCGTACCCGGCACACATGTGCCGGGTACGATTTGCCAAATGTTGTTGTGTCGGGAGTTTGGTCCTGGAGGGTAGCGGGATCCGAAGCACGGTGCTCCGCTGGCCGACCGCAGGTAGTTGGGGGCCCAATTAGTGTGCCAGCCACACACGAAAGGCTGCCCCGCCAACTGCGAAAAATCCCAGGGTGGCCCCATCGTGCCGGTTGGCGACCGGACGAGAGGACCCGATGGCGATCCCTGGGGGGGTTCGGGCGTCCCCGCAGTCTCCAGATCAACCTCCCTTTGGCGCGGCATCGTTGGTAGTGTTGTTGGGTTTAACATTGCTTCACCTCGCTCAACTGCCATCTTCCTTCCTATTCACTCAATTTAAAATCAAAAATGAAAAGTGCAAATAAGAAAAGTAGGTGTGCACAGCGGGCGCACGTCCTCTCATTTAAAGTGCACCTCTCAAACATTCGAGGTCTGCACTCCAATATCGATGCAGTCCACCACCACCTTGAGACTGAAAAGCCTCACCTACTTTTCTTGACGGAGACCCAGATCAGATGTCCGTCTGATGCGGCATACCTCAACTACCCGGGATACTCTTTGGAGCATCATTTCCTGCAGCGTGCTGGGGTCTGTGTGTATGTCCGCAATGACATCTGTTGCCGGCGTCTCCGTCACCTCGAAGACCCTCATCTATCGACCTTATGGCTGTTGGTTGACACTGGTGTAGACAAAATTGTCTACACCTGTGTCTACCGATCGCACAGCGGTGATCAGGAGACAACTCGGTTATTCGACCACCTCAGTGAGGCTGCTGACAATGCGCTGCATCGGCACCCTGACGCTCAGTTCGTCGCTCTGGGGGACTTCAACGCCTGCCACCAGGACTGGCTCTTCCCATACCAGAGGACCGACCACGCTGGGAGAGAAGCGCGAAACTTCGCGCTTTCTATGGGCCTTTCCCAGCTGGTAGAGCAAGCGACTAGGGTGCCTGATGTAGTTGGCCAGACAGCCAACTGTTTGGACCTTCTGCTGACCACTGATCCGGACAGATGTGTTATAACAGTTTCCTCACCGTTGGGAACTTCAGACCACTGTCTGGTGAAGTCTGTGTCATCCTTCTCCCCTCCAGATCACGACTCTCGTGGTCAACGGAGATTGTGGCGATACAAGTCAGCAGATTGGGATGAGATGCGCCACTTCTTTGCGTCTTATCCTTGGCAGCAGGTCTGCTTCTCTTCTGACAATCCGTCGAGCTGTGCGGACGCTATAACCGATGTGGTGCGTCAAGCTATGGAGTATTTTATCCCCTTCAGCGACGTGCCCGTCGGTGGCTCAGCTCGCCCATGGTTCAATGCCGATTGTGTCCAAGCTGAACAGCACAAGCACGCGGCATTTCTCACCTGGGTTGACGCTCGTGACCGCAGAGCTCCGGATCTAAGCTCAAAGAAGAGAGCCTTTAACCGTGCTGCCAAGTCCTACAAAAAGGCGCTTAAGAGGGCTCGCTTCGACCGTATTACCCATATTGGCAACAAGCTATCTGCACAGCCATCCGGTAGTAGATCTTTTTGGTCCCTTGCCAAATCGGTCGAGGCGAACTTCTGTCGACCCACACTGCCTCCGCTGGTGAGGCCTGATGGAACACTGGCCCATACGGCGAGAGAGAAAGCAGGTCTCTTTGCATCTCTCTTTGCCCATAGTTCGCGTCTTGATACTGGCAGTGCTACTCCACCTAATTTCCCTCATTGCGGAGCTTCAATGCCGGAGGTTCGCATTAGAAACAAGGAGGTCCTGAGAGCACTGTGTCGTCTGGACGTGAATAAGGCTAGTGGTCCAGATGGTATACCAGCGATTGTTCTTAAGGCATGTGCGCCCGAGTTGTCTCCTGTATTGACGCGCCTGTATCGCCTCTCATTTGGGACTGGTATAGTGCCCAAGTCCTGGAAGCTTGCCAACGCGCAGCCCGTGCCCAAAAAGGGTAGTCGTGCCGATCCTACCAACTATCGGCCGATTTCGGTAACCTCCATACTCTGCAAGATTATGGAGCGTGTATTGAATTCGCGCCTCTTGGCTTACCTGGAAGGTAACGATCTCCCCAGTGACCGACAGTACGGTTTTCGGCGCAATCGGTCAACTGGGGACCTACTAGTGTATGCCACTCACTTGTGGGGCGAGGCCCTCGAGAAAAATGGGGAAGCGATTGCCGTCTCCCTTGATGTCTCGAAGGCCTTCGACCGGGTATGGCACGCTGGCCTTTTGAGTAAGCTTCCAGCGTACGGCGTTTCCGCTGGCCTGACTGGCTGGGTTAAAGACTTCCTGACTGAACGGTCCCTCCGAGTTGTTGTCGACGGATGCTCATCGGAGCCCATGTCGACCAATGCCGGTGTTCCTCAGGGGTCTGTTCTCTCTGCAACTCTGTTCCTGCTGCATATTAATGATCTGCTGATGCCCGGTATCTATGGGTATGCAGATGACAGCACAGTTGTGGAGAGATATCTGCCGGAAGCTCGGGCTAGTAAGGAAGCAATCTGGTCCGAAAGAGAGGCTATGGTAGAGCGTACGAGTGCTGCACTACAGGCAGTCTCCGAATGGGGCAAAGCCAATCTTGTAGCATTCAATGCCGCCAAAACACAGGCGTGTCTTTTCACCGCCAAAAGGAGCCCGTTCACCTTGGCTCCTACTTTTCAGAATGTATCCTTGGAGTGCACCAACCGCCTTCAGCTTTTGGGAGTAGAGATTTCCTCGAACCTTAACTTTGGGCGGTTCATTGAGTCCAAGGCCAGGGTGGCTGCTAGAAAACTTGGCGTTATCGCAAAGGTCCGGCGGTACTTCACACCGGGGCAGCTTCTAATGTTGTACAAAGCACAGGTCCGCTCGTGTGTGGAGTACTGCAGCCACATTTGGGCTGGTGCTGCGAAATGTCACCTGGATACTTTGGATTCAGTGGAGAGGCGTGCGAAGAGGCTGATTGGCGACCCAGACTTAACTCGAAACGGTCTCCAAAGCCTGGAGCACAGGCGTAGAGTAGCCAGCCTTTCGGTCTTCTATAGGTTGCATTCTGGTGAGTGTGCAAGGGAATTGCATGATTTAATTCCCCCATCACCGTTCCACCATCGGACGACCCGTCGTACGGCGAGTTTCCACCCTTACGTTGTTGATACCACTGCGACCCGGACGAAGCGTTTCGCTTCCTCTTTTATACCGCGTACATCGAGGGACTGGAACAATTTGCCAGCGACGGTGTTTCCGTCACATTACAATTTGAGTGTCTTCAAGGCTAGAGTGAATAGGTTCTTAATAAACTAGCGCGCTTTACCATCAATGATCGCATCACTGCTTACCATCAGGCGGGATTGCGGTCAAGCGCTTGTTTATAACTTATAAAAAAAAAAAAAAAAAAATGTTTAACTAGTGCAATTAAGCCAAATAACTGAATTCTGTTCAATAGTCATAAATCTAAGTAATGAAGGTTTGATTAGATATTTATTGTTTGTTATTAGGTTGTGTTCGCGATGCCGTACGATAATCCGATCCCCGGCTACAACAACAATGTCGTCAACACGCTACGTCTCTGGTCCGCTAAGAGTCCCATCGATTTCAACTTGAAATTCTGTAAGTATTAGTAACTACAATACTGACACTATTATGATTATAAATAAACATGTCATTGTTATTAGTCGCCAAAATACATATTTAAAAAATCAATAAATTATTTACAGTCAATTCTGGGGACTACATCCAAGCCGTCCTAGATCGTAACGTTGCGGAGAACATTTCCAGAGTTTTGTACCCCAATGACAACTTCTTCGAAGGCAAGGAGTTACGTCTGCGTCAAGAGTACTTCATGTGCGCCGCTACTCTACAAGACCTTGTTAGGAGATTCAAAAACTCTAAATTCGGTTGTCGCGAGGCCGTCAGAACTTCTTTTGAATCACTTTCTGAAAAAGTTGCTATACAACTCAACGACACCCACCCTGCGCTCGCTATTCCTGAACTACTTAGGATTTTGATTGACATTGAGAAACTGCCCTACGAGAAAGCATGGGAGCTAGTACAAAAGTGCTGCGCTTACACAAATCACACAGTTTTACCTGAAGCACTAGAGAGATGGCCGACCACTATGTTGGAGAATGTGCTGCCAAGGCACATGCAGCTGATCTACCACATCAACTTCTTGCATCTGCAGGAGGTCGAGAAGCGCTGGCCGGGCGACTTTGACCGTTTGCGCCGCATGTCGCTCATCGAAGAAGAGGGCGAGAAACGAGTGAACATGGCTCACTTGTGTATTGTTGGCTCCCACGCGGTCAATGGCGTCGCGGCCATCCACTCCGATATCCTCAAAGCAACCATCTTCAAGGACTTCTACGAGATGGACCCTTCCAAGTTCCAGAATAAGACAAACGGTATCACTCCCCGTCGCTGGCTGCTTCTGTGCAATCCAGGTCTGTCTGATCTCATCAGCGACAAAATCGGTGAGGAATGGACGGTGCATTTGGAGAAACTGCAAGAGCTGAAGCGCTGGTCGAAAGACGCTACTTTCCAGCGAGCAGTTATGAAGGTGAAGCAGGAGAACAAGTTGAGGCTTGCTGCGTTGATTGAGAGAGACACGGGTGTAAAGATCAACCCGGCTTCGATGTTCGACGTACAGGTGAAGCGTATCCACGAGTATAAGCGTCAGCTTCTGAACATCCTGCACGTGATCACGTTGTACAACCGCATCAAGCGTGACCCAAGCACTCCTATCACTCCCCGGACGGTCATGATCGGAGGGAAGGCTGCTCCCGGATACCATGTCGCTAAGCAAATTATTGCCTTAGCTTGTGCTGTTGGAAACACCGTGAGTATTTTTAGATTTGGTCAATATGGCTGCTTAATTTTTGGTATAGTATGCCTTTCTTTTAGAAGCATCCGTGGAATAATTGCACTTTAGCAAATACCACGAATTTTGCTTAAATGCAAGAAATGTTATTTAAAAAAATATATTTACTAAGGTTAGTACTGGCCATCTATAAACTACATGTTATTTTCTTTGAACCAGGTAAACAATGACCCAGATGTTGGAGACAAGCTAAAATTGATCTTCTTGGAGAACTATCGCGTAACCCTGGCTGAGCGCATCATGCCTGCAGCTGACCTCAGCGAACAGGTTAGCTCTAAACTTAATAAGTATTAGATAGACCTTGTATCAATAAACTGATTTTGTTAATTTACAACATCTTTTTAAAGCTGTGAAAGTATCTAATCAAACTGCAGTTGATATCATTAAAAACATCCTAATACTCGGCTGATCCTGCATTGTAATTTACACACATTAAATTACATTCAATCGCAATACCATTAATTTTGACAGTTTAGCCACAGTAATTGCCCTTTTTCTTTGTTAGCGGACAAATCTATCAAATCCACAAAACAATGGATTAAGCATTCCCTTTAAAACCCTCGGATTGTGATGGAAATTGTGTTACGCCATTCAGGTGTGGTGTTGCGGTGCAATTTAGGAGAGGTTTCTTTCCAACAGTGGTCTTAGAGTAACTATTTTGAATGGTCGAGTTGAAGTGTGCCAATGATTCTGAAGATAATAAATCTAACCTTTAAAACTTCAACAGTATCTGGATGTCATACGAGTGGTGATGTCATTTCAGACGTAATAGATGAGAAGATCGATTAAATTGACCAAAGACAATAAATCTTATCAACTACAAATGAGAATAATAAGTGACTGTCTCTCAATTAACGTAGTCCTACACATTATCACCAAGACTCATTGAATGTCATGGTCCGCTACAAGAAACTTATATCTAAACTGGAATGTGAACTATAGATCAAAACGCGGTCCGAGTGAGACAGCTTCGCAGTAGCCCTCTGTCCTTGTTGTGTAGGGTGACTATTATAATGTAATTTATAAGGAATGTACGTGAAATATAATTTTTTTTTTTTTACTTATATTACCTGAGTTTTAAAGAATATTTAGGTATGAATGCGAACTTTTTAATTTTATTATTGGATTTTAAAAATAGATGAATACATTGATGCTGTATGGACGACAGCAGGTCAGTCTACCCGAAACTGTAACTTTAGATAAATAAATTTCTACAAGATAGCAGAATTTTATGTCATTGTAAATACCTAATAAATGCCACTTACTTATTATGCACACAATGACTAAGTGCACATTTATTAATTATTCCAAAATTTATGGTCACCCTACATACAAACAAAATAACTTGTATATGATAAAAGGCAAAAAACTTAAGAATGATATTCCGCATCCCTCTGGATGCGGAATTCATCTATTGCAGCCATTAATGGCACCCTTTTTCACCATCTTTTTTCTAATCGAAATTGTTGGTTTCAAACAAAATTACAAAAAATAAATACAGGTAACACTTAGAAAGAGACAGAGGGCTACTGGGACGCTTTCTCACTCGGACCGTGTTCTCTTCAAATAAAGTTTTATTTCCGATCGATCTTATTGCTCTTGCGATAGGGTCTTATTTTAAATAAGAGACTTTTGCAAGTTCACATTCCAGTTTAGATATAATTTCCTTGGTCCGCTATCATACAACAAGCTGTCTTCAAAATGCAGTTAACGTTGGCTCATATCCTCCATGAATGACGTTTTTAAATGTATGTCAAGACTGAGACCTTCTAGCACCTTACAGACTAGTCACTGGGATAGTTGACACTTTTATTGGTTTATTTAGCTCAACATATGAATAGGCACTCATTGGTGCCGATTCTCTTGTTCACAAACTAATTTTAAATTAAGTGCATCTTTTTTTATAAATTATAAACTAGCGCTTAACCGCAATCCCGCCTGATGGTAAGCAGTGATGCGATCGTTGATGGTAAAGCGCGCTAGTTTATTAAAAGCCTATTCACTCTAGCCTTGAAGACACTCAAATTGTATTCCGACGGAAACGGTGGTAGGCCATAACATCGGCTGCCGGCAGAAGTTACCACTCACCAGACAAAGTCTTGCCGCCAAGCGATTCGTCGTGTTCCGGCATGATGTCTGGTGAAGCCGCACGGAGGACGGGTCTGAGCAGTTGTGTTGCGATGTGTGCCGGGTACGATCCGCCAAATGTTGTTGTGTCGGGAGTTTGGTCGTGGAGTCTCCAGATTAATCTACCTCTAGCGCAGCTTCGTTTGGTTGTGTTGTTCTTGGGTTTAACATTGCATCACCTCGCTCAACTGCCGTCATCCTTCCTATTCCTTAGTTTTTTAAGTGAATAGGCTTAATAAACTAGTGCGCTTTACCATCAACGATTGCATCACTGCTTACCATCAGGCGGGATTGCAGTCAAGAACTAGTTTATAATCATTTTTAAAAAAAAGGAAACACCGCCGCAGGCAAGTTGTTCCAGTCCCTTGATGTACGCGGTATAAAGGAGGAAGCGAAACGTTTCGTCCGGATCGTAGTGGTGTTAACAACGTAAGGGTGGAAACTCGCCGTACGACGGGACGTCCGATGGTGGAACGGAGATGGGGGAATTAAATCATGCAATTCCCTTGCACACTCACCAGAATGCATCCTATAGAATACCGAAAGGCTGGCTACTCTACGCCTGTGCCCTAGGCTTTGGCCTTTTTCTTTATATTTAATTAAGAAAAGAATAGAAGACAACGTTTTAGTCTAATCCTGTCAAATTAAGATACTCCATAGACTGTCTTAACTGTCTATGGAGTAATAAGTTTAATGGCGACGAAAAATACGTCACTTTACGCCAAGAGCCGAGTAATTGGACAGGTCTAAAATAACATTTTATCTTCTGTCCTTTTCTTAATTAAACAGATAGAAAAAAATGCACTGAACGTAAATTTAGTTTAGTTGGTGAACAACGGAATCGAGGCCTTTTTCTAGCTTACCAGTAAAACAGGATGGATAGTGGCGCGTGGTTGAATTAGAACAAAACTGTAAAATGCCTATATATTTATGCTTTTAAATAAGTTTGCGGCTAAAAAGGATGCTTAATATTCAATGAAAAAACAGTAAACACATTGAAATCATTTCTGACAGCCTCCGTGGCGTAGCGGTAGCGAACGCGACCGTTGCGCAAGGAGGCGCGGGTTCGATCCCCGCACAGTGCCAATATTTGTATGCATGAATATGAATATTTGCACTGGTCTGGTTGTGCCTCGGAAAGCACGTTAAGCCGTTGGTCCCGGTTGCCATACAAACATCTAGTGGCAGTCGTTATGGGTTGTTGGAGCCCTCAAAATTCTAACAATTGGTTTAACTGCAAAGCTTAGATATCGCCTTCGGGTTGTGGAGGTCAGACGGCAGTCGCTTCACGTAAAATATCGAAGTTTAGCCAAAATCAGCAGTTAGACTGGTAAAGCGGACCCCAGACTCCAAAGCTGAAAAAGCTACGGATGCGACTGGGATTAACGCTGAGATGATGATGTGAGATGATGATGATGACATTGAAGAAACCATTTCTGGCAACAATATAATTTATAATTTGAACTTTCGCACTTTAAATTACCGAACCAATTCAGCCCATTTTACAGTATTCAATTTAGATTCACAAGATAGCTCGACTATCTTCAATATTTTAATTCTGACAATTCTGCGAGTTTATTTAACAGCCGTGCTTGCACACAAGCTTTGTGTATTACTAATAATGTCTTTACTTTTATAGATCTCCACCGCTGGTACCGAAGCCTCGGGTACTGGTAACATGAAGTTCATGTTGAACGGAGCCCTAACCATCGGTACTATGGACGGTGCTAACGTCGAGATGGCTGAGGAGGCCGGAGAGAATAACTTCTTCATATTCGGCATGAGGGTCGACGATGTGGAAGCTCTGCAGAAGCGAGGGTGAGTTATTTGAAGTTTTTTTTACTGTTAAGAAGCCACCATTGCCACAATCACAATTGATTCAACGTAAAATAATAAAGTAGTAATACTACTTAGTGACTTAGAACCCGTTTGTGCCTGGGAAGGGAGTCATAACATTTGTCTGGGTAGTTATTCGTAAATCGAAGACAGTCGTTGAGGGACAAAAGCCCGAAAGTTTCACAAATAATTCTTATTTATCATCATCTTAGCGTTAATCCCAGTCGCATCCGAAGCTTTTTCAGCTTTGGAGTCAGGGGTCCGCTTTACCAGTCTAACTGCTGATTTGGCTAAGCTTCGATATTTTCCGTGAAGCGACCGCCGTCTGACCTCCACAACCTGAAGGCGGTATCGAAGTTTTTTGCAATTAGATTTAGATAGATTATAACTACAAAATAACATTGCGCGCGCCATTGTTAACTTTTATCTGCATTTATAAATAAAATTGTTTTGAAAATGAGTGATATCAGTGATAATAGCGAAATGGATAATATCTTAACGTCTCCTGAAATGATAGAAATAGCTATGGAGACCACAAAAGAATTGCTACTACATAAATCAAGTAAGAAATATGTTACCAAAATTATGTATTTATTTATTTCAAGGTCGTAGAAAAAGTTTTGTATGCCACTGTCGCAAATAGCTACTGTATTATAATACTCGTGCTGATCTATTGTTTTTTTTTTTTTTTTACATATACAGCAGTACACGCATATAGCAGTGACGCAATCGTTGATGGTAAAGCGCACTAGTTTATTAAGAGCCTATTCACTCTAGCCTTGAAGACACTCAAATTGTAGTCCGACGGAAACACCGCCGCTGGCAAATTGTTCCAGTCCCTCGATGTACGCGGTATAAAGGATTAGGCGAAACACTTCGTCCGGACCGTAGTGGTGTTAACAACGTTAATGTGCCACGAAGCGAAGTTGAATGGCACAAACTATCACTCATATTACAATACTGCCGCCGTAAGGAAAAAAGACGCATCTCATTGCTTGACAGTGGCATAAATAACTATAGTATTTATCCAGTAACTGTGCTGTGTTGGTGAGATAGGCATTTGTTCCAAGTAAAATACTGGTAATCGGAAGCCGACCACAACATAGTTGACAAATAGACAGATGTTGAGTACTGGTGAACTTCTGTCGGCCCTCACTGCCTCCGCTGGTTAGGCCTGATGGAACACTGGCTCATACGGCGAGAGAGAAAGCAGGTCTCTTTGCATCTCTCTTTGCCCATAATTCGCGTCTTGATACTGGCAGTGCTACTCCACCTAATTTACCTCATTGCGGAGCTTCAATGCCTGAGGTTCGCATTAGAAACAAGGAGGTTCTGAGAGTACTGTGTCGTCTGGACGTGAATAAGGCTAGTGGTCCGGATGGTATACCAGCGATTGTTCTTAAAGCATGTGCGCCCGAGTTGTCTCCTGTATTGACGCGCTTGTATCGCCTCTCATTTAGGACTGGTATAGTGCCCAAGTCCTGGAAGCTTGCTAACGTGCAGCCTGTGCCCAAGAAGGGTAGTCGTGCCGATCCTGCCAACTATCGGCCGATTTCGATCACCTCCATACTTTGCAAAATTATGGAGCGTGTATTGAACTCGCGCCTCTTGGCATACCTGGAAGGTAACGATCTCCTCAGTGACCGACAGTACGGGTTTCGCCGCAATCGGTCAACTGGGGACCTACTAGTGTATGCCACTCACTTGTGGGGCGAGGCCCTCGAGAAGAATGGGGAAGCGATTGCTGTCTCCCTTGATGTCTCGAAGGCCTTCGACCGGGTTTGGCACGCTGGCCTTTTGAGTAAGCTTCCAGCGTACGGCATTTCCCCTAGCCTGACTGGCTGGGTAAAAGACTTCCTGACTGAACGGTCCCTCCGAGTTGTTGTCGACGGATGCTCTTCTGAGCCCATGTCAACTAATGCCGGTGTTCCTCAGGGGTCTGTTCTCTCTGCAACTCTGTTCTTGCTGCATATTAACAATCTGCTGATGCCCGGTATCTATGGGTATGCAGATGACAGCACAGTTGTAGAGAGATACCTGCCGGATGCTCGGGCTAGTAGGGAATCAATCCGGTCCGAAAGAGAGGCCATGGTTGAGCGAACGAGTGTTGCACTGCAGGCAGTCTCCGAATGGGGCAATGCCAATCTTGTAGCATTCAATGCCGCCAAAACACAGGCGTGTCTTTTCACCGCCAAAAGGAGCCCGTTCACCTTGGCTCCTACTTTTCGAAATGTGTCCTTGAGTGTTCCGACCGCCTTCAGCTTTTGGGAGTTGAGATTTCCTCGAACCTTAACTTTGGGCGGTTCATTGAGTCCAAGGCCAAGGTGGCTGCCAGGAAACTTGGCGTTATCGCAAAGGTCCGGCAGTACTTCACACCTGGGCAGCTTCTAATGTTATACAAAGCACAGGTCCGTTCGTGTGTGGAGTACTGCAGCCACATTTGGGCTGGTGCTGCCAAGTGTCACCTGGCCACTTTGGATTCAGTGGAGAGACGTGCAAAGAGGCTGATTGGTGACCCTGATCTAACTCGAGTTGGTCTCCAAAGCCTAGAGCACAGGCGTAGAGTAGCCAGCCTTTCGGTGTTCTATAGGATGCATTTCGGGGAGTGTGCGAGGGAATTGCATGATTTAATTCCCCCATCTCCGTTCCACCAGCGGACGACCCGTCGTACGGCTGGTTTCCACCCTTACGTTGTTAACACCACTACGATCCGGACGAAGCGCTTCGCCTCCTCCTTTATACCGCGTACATCGAGGGACTGGAACAATTTGCCCGCGGCGGTGTTTCCGTCGGACTACAATTTGAGTGTCTTCAAGGCTAGAGTGAATAGGCTCTTAATAAACTAGTGCGATTTACCATCAACGATTGCGTCACTGCTTACCATCAGGCAGGATTGCGGTCAAGCGCTGGTTTATAATTTGTAAAAAAAAAAAAAACTGGTAATACTACTACATATTTATTACTAGCTTTCCGCCCGCAGCTTCGCCCGCGTGTAGTTCGGTTATATCGCGTTTTTTAGATTTCCCTCAGGAATATCAATTTTTTCCGGGATAAAAGGTAGTCTATGTTCTTTCTCAGGGTCTAAAGATTGTCTGTGCCAAATTTCATCAAAATCGGTTGAGAGGTTTAAGCGGGAAAGCGTAACAGACAGACAGACAGACAGACAGAGTTACTTTCGCATTTATAATATTAGTATGGATTGTATTTTGACTTGAACTGAAATACGTACTTACTAGAACCCATTATTTATTTATTTGACGACATGGTTGGTAGAGTGGCTGAGCAATCGACTACTGAGCTGCGTGTCGCGCGGCTTCGGTTCCCAAACGGAACAAATATTTGCATGTATGGCCTACGGGTAGTTGTGCCGGGTCTGGCTGTTTGTGTACGTGAGTTTAAATATTTGTAAACTAGGTGCGTTTACAAAAAGTTAGAGGAGAACACATAGAGGAGTAAGTCATTCCTAGTTTGAGGTAACAAAAAAAAGGTAAAGTTTTATTAAATAAAAACTATTTGCAAAACTAGGTACTAAAAGTTAATCTTATTTTTATTTTATATAAATTACAAACTAGCGCTTGACTGCAATCCCGCCTGATGGTAAGCAGTGATGCAATCGTTGATGGTAAAGCGCGCTAGTTTATTAAGCCTACTCACTCAAAAGAACTGAGTAAATAGGAAGGAAGACGGCAGTTGAGCGCGGTGATGCAATGTTAAACCCAACAACATGACCAACGATGCTGCGCCAGAGGGATCTTGATCTGGAGACCCTCCACAACCAAACTCCCGACACAACAACATTTCGCGCATCGTACCCGGCACGTACATCACAACACAACTGCTCAGATCCGTCCTCCGTACGGCTTCACCAGACATCATGCCGGAACACGATGAATCGCTTGGCGGCATGACTTTGTCTGGTGGGTGGTAACTTACGCCGGCGGCTGATGTTGTGGCCTACCACCGAGAAAGATAATCACAAGAAATCATGATGAATGATTATCTAATATCACAAGGTATTGACGATTGACAAAATGCCTCGCAATTAAAAAAAAAAATACGTTGCAAACACTCCGCTCACACTCTGTCCACATGCATTTCATTCACGTTACTATGCGGAAGTCCAAATACCTACTCCAGGTGCCTTGTTGCGTCCAGTATGTATTACGCCCGTAAAATGCGCTTATCTCAAGGTACATGCAGTTACCATGCCCGTACTTATCTTTTGTTTACACTATAAGTATAATTATTCATAAAACAACGCATTATCAGTTAGCAATATTATAATTTGCAAAGCAATCTACGAGTGCAGTGTTACGCTAACAATAGCTTTATTAATAGATTATAATCAGTGCAATTAGCAAAGTTCTCTGACTTGCTAGTATTCTTAATCAAGCACTAGGCAATTTATCAGCTTCATTCAACAGCTGCTGTGAAGATCGAACACTGATCTAAATGACCTACATTACTAGTACATGTTACTACGCTATTTCTTCGTAGAATGAAATTGCATTAAAAATTAATTATATAATAGCAACATTTTATGTAAAAAGTTACCGACATAGCTCTTCGAGTCGCTAAAATTAAGTGGCAGTGGGCAGGGCATATTGCTCGTAGAACCGATGGCCGATGGGGAAGTAAGGTTTTGGAGTGGCGGCCACGTACCGGAAGACGCAGCGTAGGGAGGCCCCCAACAAGGTGGACCGATGACCTGGTGAAGGTCTTGTAGAAGGTGGAGGTATTGTGGAAAGCCTTTGGGGAGGCCTTTGTCCAGCAGTGGACCTCAATAGGCTGAAGAAGAAGATGTAAAAAGAGTTTATTATCTGTAATCCTGGTTTATTTAGCTCATTCTCTGGAAACCATATACTTTATTCTAAAAGTATTTGTTAAACAAACCCTGTCCAAGTTTTTTTTAAATAATTATCACTTACTAAAGCGAGTTATTATTAAAAATTTTATGCAATTATTTTATATTTAGATTGTTCCAACTTTTATCTCATTATTATCCCCTGCAAATATTGTTTGAATAATCAAATTGTACTTAATTGTAAAACCATCGAAAAATATCAAAGCTCACAAATATTTTTCCAAACGAATATGTTAAAGGTTGTTTAGGTATTGAATTAAAATTTAGCTAATAAATCTTTATATTGTACAAAATATTTAATTTGTAGCACTGAATTTTGAAGTAGCACTCAAGGAATTATGTGTCAATGAAACGATTTACAGGCACTATAAAACAGGTTTAAAATTAAAATTAAATCATCTATCAATTAGTCAAAAAGCTGAAACTAGTTGCTCATTCCAAAACATAGGTGTCTATAGAGAAGAACGGAAAGAAACTCCAAGAACACTCTTAAATCAATATAATTATGTATGTATTAAAAAAACTTTTGTAATTCTATATGTGAGAAAAATGTAAAAATGATCAAATTAAGAAGCAATTCAGAATATAAAATTAGAGACGGCACCCGTTCCCGAACATGACGCGTGGTTCAGCACCATCCAATAGAAGCACGCGCAATCTCAACTGCCCTTTCAAGAGAACATAAAATAAACCAATTTTTTCTTTTTGCTTATCTCTTAGATATATTGCAAACTATCGCGCAATTTATCTAAGAGATAAGCAATAAAAATTACTACCAAACAGGAAGAGGTAGTAGTACTAGCCCCGCACGATGATATTGCGATTGGCGGCCATCTTGGTGACGTAGTCGAACTCGCACCGTCGGTACCGTTCGCAAGTTCAGTCCGCGCTTACCCACTTATGCACATCGAATATTTTTGTTAGCTTTTTGTTTTTGTTATTCTGTTTTATTGTTGTTCTTGAGTTTTGTTGTTTAGTTTTGTTAGCTGTTTTTCGTTAAAATGAGTAAGAAATTAATTAATAGTCGTGCTCGTGAAATTATAATTAAAGTGGACAATTATTTTGTTAAAGAAAAAGAGGACTGTAAGTTAGTTCTTGAAAGTATAAACCGTGCTTTAAAAAGTGCTTCGGACATTTTAATACCGAAGCAACTGCTTATAGTTATTAAAAATATTTTGCAAAATTCTATCAAAGTCACGGAGTGTGTGGCATGTGCCACAGGCGTTGCAAAAAATACTGTGACGAAATTGAGACGAGAGCATGAGTCAGCAACAGCCAGTGGCAGCAAAATGAGAACTCCTACTAAAGGAAAAAGACAAAAGAAGAAATATTTCGACGGGTTTTCCTTAACAGCTTTAAGAAATATTATAGATTCAATGTATACGGTGAGGAGAGAAATACCCACAATGCGCAAAATCTTGGCGGCTTCAAAAGTAGACCTTAATTATACTGGTAGTGAAACTACATTAAGAAAAATAATTAAATGTGATTTAGGCTACCAATTTAAACGATGCTACCAAAAAAGACTGGACCCAATTTAAAGACCCCAAATTCAAGCGTGGCGGGCTAAATATTTACGACGTATGAAAGAAAATTACTCGCTTGGTGAAAAATAAAAGACAAAAGACCCGTTATATATCTCGACGAAACGTGGATACACGCACACTACACGGTAGAAAAATGTTGGCAAACAGCAACCGATGGAGTGAGATGGAACGACAGCCCCGGCCGCCGATGGATAAAGAAGTTAAAGCGGTTTTGTTGACAATGCCCTTTTAATGTTTAAAGCAGATAACAAAACGGGGGATTACTATGATCAAATGAATGCTGCGAATTTCACCAAGTGGCTTACAGAAAAATTAGTACCCAACATACCACGCAACTCCAAAATTGTGATGGACAACGCCCCTTATCACAGTAGGGATGAGAATAGGCCACCAAGTATGAACAATAAAAAACAGTTGATTGTTGAGTGGCTATAAGATCACAACATCGACCTTCCCAACGACAGTACAAAACCTGAACTGTATTTATTAATTAAACGGCACAGACAGCCGAAAAATTATAAAATTGACAATTTATTAGCTGGCAATGGCCATGAAGTCGTTAGATTACCACCTTACAACTGCGACCTCAACCCCATTGAGTACATCTGGAACCTGGTAAAGACGAGGGTGTCAGTCCTCTGACGTTGGAGGCGTCGGAGTCAATAACTCCAGATGACTGACGAAAGGAAGTCAATCATGTTAAACGGCTTGAAGAGGAATATTGGAATAAAGATCGAATAACTGACGAGTTATTTGTCATAAATACGGCGACGACAGTGAATCGGAAACGACAGACACAGAAAGCAGTTCTGATTCGGAAGATTATATACATTTTTTTACATATTATCCTGGTTTTATTTATAAGCTGATAGATGTAGGTAGTAATTAAAACTTGACTACTACACAGTGGACTGTGGTTCAATTCCCGCTCGCAATGTAGTTAGAAAAAAATAGTACCTATACATGTAAGAAAGATATACGAATAAGTATATTTTTCTTACGTCTACAAAAATTATTTCCTTGAAATTTTTAATAATGAAAGTTTGTTTGTCAGAATATGGGTGAGTAGGTAACCCTTAACCCTAATATTAATTTATACATACACTCTTTATAAAGAGTGTAATAAAATTATATAATACAAATAAACCCTTAACCCTAATATTAATTTTGCATTTAACATTCTTTTGCTAGCTGTCCTTTTGTGTGACAGATGACGTCACAACGCTGTTATTGTGACAAGGTTCCATCGCAATATCATCGTGCGGGGCTTATACGTATAGGTATAGGCAAAAATAGGTAGGTAGGTACGTTTCTTTAAACCATTTCATTTTGTTTACTTATTAAAAAGTAAACTAATAGCAAGCAAACGAAGCAATTTTGTTTACTTGAGTTTTTAACCGTAATTTTGGTTTAAAACTAATAAACTACTAAACCGTTTGTTATAAAATTCTTGGTATGGAACGGTGCCGTAACTAGCCTTTTATGCACCCGGTGCGAGCTTTCAAAACTGCGCTCCTGAAAAATGCTCTAACCAGGCTTAGCTACCATTCATGAGATAAAACTAGATACTAGTCCTGGTCATTTCTGCGCCCCTCCAGGGTCTGCGCCCTGTGCCTGGGCACTGCTGGCACCGCCTTAGTTACGGCACTGGTATGGAACCCGAGAATGTATGAGCAATGAGCATTGCTAGAGATGACGCGATTACGCAACTTAAATTCAGTCTCTTGATTTTCATTGATTGTCGCAGAAGCATGACGAGTACGTAGTGGTTGTCCTACGTTAAACTGCTAACTGTCAATGCTGTAAATTGTTGAGGAATTCCTTTGAGTGTCTATGGTCTTACGGGTGGGTTTTAGTCAGTAAAGGTCTGACACGCCCTTCTGCTCCGCCCAGAGCGGGAGACTTCATTTGATGAATTCCCATACAAAACAAAAAAAAAAAATTCTTTATTATCAGATCTACTGCAGACTTTCATTATAACCCATATGGATGCAAAGCTCTTATCAATATAAACGAATTAAGTCGAAACACAAGGTAGCTACTGTAAACCGCTGAGAAGTTCCCTTGTCCTTCGTCTTCATCATAAGACCCCTAATGACAATCAGAATTCATGTAGATATAAGCTCTTATCAATACGAACACAAGGCAGTTGCTGTGAAGGAGTTCTCTCGGATTGTCTAGTCTCCTAAAGTGAAAGCGTATGTTTACTGTTTACAATTCCAATGTTGGCATCACCCGGTCCCATCTGAGACGATATCGTTATTAACTGGGCACAATTCCAACTTAGAGAGTAACAAGGATTCCCAGTCAGTACCGGTCTGCCCGATCTAGAGATGACTCCACGAATACCTATACCACAAATGTTATCAGCTGAATCCATTATTATAATACTTTTCTTTGAATCTTCGTCTTTGGCCGATTTAGCAACCATTGTAACAATTATTGATTGACAGAACTCTACCAATTGCATTATCTTTTATAAATGATTGGGTCGTTATGTACGCCAGTTTCTCCCACAAAAAGCGACATTTTAGAAAATCATAAAGGGTCAATGAATGTTTTGGGCTGTCTTTTGTAACGCCTGAAGTTCAGGCTAATATCGGCGTAATTTAAGTACTTAAATGAAATTTGATTAATCTGCGTAGTTACAACGCATACGAGTACTACGAGCGCAACCCGGAGCTCCGGCAGTGTGTCGAGCAGATCCGCAGCGGTTTCTTCTCGCCGGGCGAACCTGGACGGTTCGCGCACATTGCCGATGTTCTGCTGCAACACGACAGGTTCCTCCACCTTGCGGACTACGACGCCTATATTGAGGCACAAGAGAAGGTCTCGGAGTGTTATCAGGTACGATAGTCTATATTTTCCTTCCTTTTTCTCCTTATAAATCTAATACAGCTTTAATTCCAGTTTTAATTTTTATATTTATGTTTTTGTAATCTATATGGTGTACATAATAAAGAGTATTCTATTCTATTCTATAAGTAAAGTCAGGTAAATTATTTGTTTTTTATTTGTCACCTCATCATCATCTCGGCGTTTATCCCGGTTGCATCCGCGGCTTTCGCGTTGGAGCGCGGGGTCCGCTTTCCTGCACATTCTCCTCCATTTCGCGCGATCTTTAGCATCCTGTGGTAAGAGCTTGTTGGCACGCATGTCAGCTCTTACAACGTCAAGCCAGCATTTCTTTGGTCTACCTCGCTTGTTCCGGCCCGGCGGAGGCGCCAGTGCAAGACATTTGTTACCCACGTAACATGCCGGTTTGCCTAAGACGTGACCGTCCCAGCGTAGGCGACCCTCCTGCAGTCTGTCTGCAATGTCACGGACACGAAGACCGCGTTTTTTATTTGTCACGTGGTGTTAATTAATCGTGTTGTAAAAATTGAGTTGGTAGTCAATTTGCTTAACAATTAATTTACCTGACTGGTACTCCCTTTATTTATAAATGCCGAAACTACATACTTTCGGCAAAAAATCAAATATGCATAGTTACATTACATTCACCAATCGTTTAACCATACATTTTTGACATTTAAACGTTATTTAACTATAATCATCGTTTATAATTAAACCTCTACATGTCTTGTCAGGGCTTAATTTGTTTCAACGTTCTTAGCGGTCATATGAAACGTTTGTGCCGGATTTTAAAACTACAATAACAATATATACCCCAACAACACCTCATTTGGGGTTTTTGGCGGGAAGCTAAGATGAGTGCCACGCTCATTTTTCATTGGATTTTCAAATTATTTATAGTGTCGTTTATTAAATAAAAACGCGTGATTTATGAAGTAAAAAGTGCATTCAGTCAATAATTCATAAAGAACAGTGAAATATTGTAGCATAGTGGCCACATCATGGCCTTGTATCAAATCTTTCTCCTAGAGTTCGGTTCGCGCGGCCGTCTTTTTCGACATGAATAATTCATTACATGACATTGGCTAAATGCACAAACCGCTTATTTTTTCTTCTAACACTTTTTAACATTACAATAAACTGTTTAGATCTAAATTCAGATCAATTATAATCTGCGAATTACTTCCTAATTAACAGCGATAGCAATACTTGTTTACAATAATTTGATAAATATAAAAATGACGAGTGTATTTTGTTTATCATAAAGGTTATCATCACTACTAAAATGAGTTACTTCAGCACTATTGAACCTTTGAGCGGCACTATGTTAATACCACACAACCGGTCAGGGCAGGGCGAGGGGAGGGCAAGTCAGATTTTTTAGGGTCAAATCATACTACACAAGCACATCTACATAACACCATTAGGTATTTGTAGTGTAGTGTGTAGAGCAAATAGACGCAAATGAACCTTAAAAAGTCCCCGTTTATACTTTAATTAGTAATTAGGGGAGTTCATACATGTTCTGCGAGATTCCCAGGGGAGCTGCCCCTCCAGCCGATTACCCCAATTAAAGTTGTTTTAATAGATTACAATCATTAACCACAAATGATAACTTAGCCATATCAATAGAAGATGGCTTAAATTGATTACCCTTATTTAGAAATTGTTAGATCAACTCACTTTTGTACCTATCATTTCAACTGGCCAACTCATTTTGGCTAATACCAAGAGCCACTATGACACCTTGGTTAAATATTGTAACATTTGTTGACAGTTAACTGCAAAAATATCATAAAGTCTAAATGACATATTATCCAAATAAACGACATGGTTACAAATAAAAACTCCAAACTGCTCATTTCCTTGCGTAAAAGTTTGGGCTGCAAAAATGTTCAATTTAGACTGAATGTTGGTACGAAATAATCCGCAACTATGATATTTTTCATTTTCACAGGACCAGGCCAAGTGGGCTGAGATGGTGATCGAGAATATTGCATCTTCTGGCAAGTTCTCATCTGACCGCACCATTGCGGAGTACGCGCGTGACATTTGGGGCGTGGAACCTACCTGGGAGAAGCTGCCTAACCCCAGTGAAGTTACTTACTAGCGGTATAACGGTACTTACTAGCGTTGCCCTAACACCAATGGCGTAAAGTCTCTAAAGTACGGCTAATTACCATATTAGTAACAACACTATTCTATTTTCCTTAGAGTTGTCTTTGCAAAAGCTTCGATGTTTAAAAATATATTAAGAAACGACATATTTATGTAAATGTGCACCTTTCGTATTTCGATGCTTATCTAGTAGTCTTCTAGTAGTGCTACGTAGATATTAGATACTCGCATTTGTTTTAAACAAAGAAGCAGAATTTTTAAACTCAATTTTATATTTAATTTCATTATGTGGTAGCACTAATAGTGTTAAAACATCGTAATAAAGCAAAATGACATACATGCGGATATTTTTTAATTTCACGAGAAGTAATATTGTGGTTTTTAATAAACTTTGTTTTACAAAATATGGTATAACCTCGTATAGTGTTAAGTAAATTTTGAAAGCTTATTAGATTAAATGTTGAGAATTGAATGTATTTAAAAAAATTATTAGCTAAAATAATATTGTCACTTTAAAATTATGAGCAGTTCTTGTGTAGTAATATAGGAAACCCTACTGAGTGTTAGAAAAAACATGATTAAACATAAATTATAAAACTTTGGAAGTTACATGTTCATGCCTTATCCAATAATTTAGTTCCTAAATAAAACCCTCACTCTCTGTTTGATGTTATGTATTTATAAGAACTAATAATACATTTATAAGAATTTATTTTTATGTGCCATACTTTTTTTGTATTTGTGAAATATATTTTCCACATTATTATTAAAAGTGATATTTATATCTTTGAAACCATATATTCTAACATTATAAAATTGTCTAAAAATAAACTGAAATAAAAATAAAAGCATTGATTTAATAGTTTATAATGTTTAAAAATATTTTTATATATTTTACACGAGAAAATATTATAATTATGCCATAGAAATGTTATTTGTTTATGTTGTTATAAATTATTATTCTACTTTTAATAAAATTAATAATATCAATCGAGTTTCGTTTTTATAATTATGTATGTATATTTATTACATTTTCAGTCGAATTAAAACACATAAACCATACAACACCCAACATTGAGTTATAAATTATAATGTGTACGTAGTACATTATAACTCAATGACAGTCAAGAGAGCTATAAATAATGTTCTAGTCTAGTCGATAACCCAAAATCACCAATCATCCTTTATCAAAGTAAGAGTGAGGCGACGCAAAACACCTTGAATTCAATATACTTCTGAATAAAGGACCACAAGTACGAATTCCACGCTCATAGTCATGAGTGTCTTTACGAACTTCCTGCGTGCGCATTACTTTCATGTCCTGCGACCCTCGGATCTCGCTTAAAATCGGTACGGCTGTGCCAGGACCTCTCTTGTTGAATCGTCGAGCCGTAGAAGAGATACGATATAGTACACCCATCCTTTTCTGTGGTCGGAAGTCATCGGCCGTTTATATCATAGCTATACAAGTTACTCATACCGCGTCTGTAGCTTGGGCGGGTCGGTTGTCGCCACTCGTCCCTTCGCGTGTGTTGTGTTCAAGTGTTGTGGGTGCTGCGCTGAATCGCCACTCGGTCTTCTCAGGTAAGAATCGTGAAACATAATAAAGCCTTTCTCTCTCAGTATCCTCTCGTGTTCGTGTTATAAAAGGATTTTTTTCGCAAATGCGTCGACCCGGCGAATGCGCGACCACGATCGATAACGATGTTGTCTTGGCCGTGTAGATATAGTCGCCTGCTATATCTTTTAATTTGGTATTTCCTTCACCGATACTGTAGTATATTTGTATACAATGTTTTAATTATAGATGGTGGGTTATTTAGACTGGATTATGTTTTATTTGGATTCAGTTTATAGGCCCGGCCTCTCGTATTTGGAATGGTCGCCGACTATCGGCGAACTTGGTTGCACATAATATTCTGTTTTGGTTCAAGTTTTTGAATTAAACCCGTCTCTAAATTACATTATTGTCCGAGTTTGTCTCAATCTAAACAACGAAATGCTAGTGGGTGGCGGATATTAAGAAACTTCGGCTGGCCACTCACATTTCGCAATTATCGATCCGATTCTAATGTTATTTTTAATATGAGAAAGAATCAGCACGATAATATAATTAGTGAATATTTAGCTACTCAAAATTAATGCTAAATTATTCCTGGCTAAGAATTTCCTCACGGAAAGGCTTATTCAAATAATAGGTGATATATTAGAACATGCTTTTGTGAATGACGGATATTAAAATAAGTCATTCACGTAGGTACCTACTTGTAGTAAGCTTGACTAAACACTATGATTCATTCGATGCGAGTCGAAGCACGTGGTGAAGCAGACACCTCCCATACATGCAATTAATTATGTGTAGCGGTCTGAAATAAGCGCTGTAACGATTTAACAACAAAAGGGCGCTATGCTCATGTAAATAGGTTTTAACAATTCATACTGTGTAGCTACCCAGATTTAGACCACTACCCAATATAACTAGCAGGCTAGCTGTCGCTGCATGGAAAACCGGTCTTCCCATATTTATAGTATGAAGAAAATATGGTCATTCCTAAGCCGTTGTAAGAAATAAAACGCCAGCAAAAACGACGCATTACCTACTCTAAGTACTATAGGTAATTATAACATTCATTATTTAGGCCATCAATTTCGACGACCCTTATGGCATAACGGCCTTCCCCCATTTCAACAGTTAAGGAGGGTGACAATCCGATTGGAACCGCTCCCCATAAAAAAACTTGAAGTATAAAACAAAAAAAGGCCAAAAACGAAATTTAAGCAATTGAGCTTTACAGCTCGAAAAAAGCCTGTTCTCCGGAGGCAGGTGCAAAATGTTCGAACAACAGATGGAGCGTGTTTTTGTGCAGGTTGGCAGGCAGGTAAAAGAACCTCCCGTATAATATTTGGCCCTTTTGTGGTTAAATCAAACAAATATACAGTATGTTAACTAACAGAGGGCGTTCCCGTTAACCCGAAATAGTATAGCATACATACATGCTAAAAAAAATATTTCCATTTGAAAACAAAATGTTTTAAATTTTTTTCCAATAAGAAAATATTCAATAAAACTTTTAAATTGATATGTAAAAGAAACACTGTACACGCGAACATGAAAGACGGCAACGTCGCAATTTATTTATACATGACGACTACTATTTTGATTTAAAACAGGAGGTTTCAAATTTATTTCCAACTAGCTTTCCGCCCGCGGCTTCGCCCGCGTGGAGTTCGGTTATATCGCGCTTTTTAGATTTCCCTCGGGAACATCAATTTTTTCCGGGATAAAAGGTAGCCTATGTTCTTTCTCAGGGTCTAAAGATTGTCTGTGCCAAATTTCATCCAAATTGGTTGAGTGGTTTAATCGGGAAAGCGTAACAGACAGACAGACAGACAGACAGAGTTACTTTCGCATTTATAATATTAGTATGGATTAGAATTTTTTTTTATTCGGATTTTTTTTATGCTTATTTTTCTATGCTGATATTTTTATTTTAATCTATTAATGATATATATTAACGAGTTTAAGGGAACGCCCTCTGTTATTTAACATCCATACTAATATTATAAATGCGAAAGTAACTCTGTCTGTCTGTCTGTCTGTCTGTCTGTCTGTCTGTCTGTTACGCTTTCCCGCTTAAACCTCTCAACCGATTTTGATGAAATTTGGCACAGACAATCTTTAGACCCTGAGAAAGAACATAGGCTACCTTTTATCCCGGAAAAATTTGATATTCCCGAGGGAAATCTAAAAAGCGCGATATAACCGAACTCCATGCGGGCGAAGCCGCGGGCGGAAAGCTAGTACTGTATAAAAGGTAACTGTTTAAAATTTATGCAATCCAGTTAAAATGAGTAGAGACCCTCATTAGTTATCTACTCACTGAAACAAAATGAAGATGTTAAATGAATTCCTAGATACTGGAGCAATAAACATTATAGGTACTAATAGGTTATGTATTCTAGATTAAAATCCATGAAACAGGTTTTTAATCGCATCACCATGGCCAAGGATATGAAGCTTTCAATTTTGAAACCTATCAACGAACCTACATCTATTAACTGAACGAATGTGTATATAACGTCGCCCTGCGTGGGTGCTTGTAAGGATAGGAGGGGGAAGGAATTCGCTATCTTTTCTTCCACTTACCAAGGGCGGGGGAGGGGGACACGTATTGCAGCTTCCCAGACAGCTCGGAGGCGAGTCGATCCATTTTATTGAACCAAATATCTATAACGACAACTGCTACCTACATATTATATATCCCGTCGCTGGAGAGAACGTAGACAGACCTTTTGTAACGATTTTTTCCTACACGAAAAAGCATTTTCAATGTCAGATTATACCTACCTCCATTGAATTGCATGTAACAATACTCCGTTCGCGTTAGCTCTCGACAGATAGAACAGATTCATAGATGAATAAATGATATGTGCACAATATTTAATTTTCGAGATAAATTCAATTATTATTAATAAAAAATGATTCCACTATCAAATTTTAACAACTCGAAAGACAATATTAATAACCATAACAATAAAAACAAAACAATAATATAATTATCAATACAGTAGCAAGATATACATATAGGTACACTTATACAGCGAGTATCGGGGATTTTGTTTACAAAGCTAATTAACATAATTATGACCCTAGAGCGGTAGAACAATTAAATTGTTTTGGTAACCTTAGCTACTTGTTACTGTCGCAACTTGCGCAAGTCTCAAGCATTGAATAAAGCCCAAGAAATATAAAAAATAATAATTAGCCCGTATTGTCCTCGTGCAAATGCCTCTTTTTTTTTCAAATCAACTCCATCTTAAGCCAATATCCTCACAAAGGCGGCAAGTCAAAAAAGCTTGCCAATTTCTAACGCAGAAATAATATACACATTACAATTCATTTTTTCTTTCCTTTGCAATAAAATCAAACATTGAAAGTTATGTTGCGTTCCACGTTGGTCTGACATACGTAACGTAGGTACGTACCCACACGCTCATTCGTTAAATCCAAACACGAGCGGGCGTAGCCATTTCTGGATAATGGAGCCCAAAATAGTCTTCCGTCACTCATGCATGAGGTTTGGGCTTGTAGTGTAGATATGCGGTTGTGGTTAAACCGTAAGCGGATTAGACCAACACTTATTATATAAAACGCTGTTGTAATGTCTTTGGAACATTACTTTCGTCATTAACGTCTTCCTGACGCGGCGGTTATGGCAAACCTGAACAAACTGCTGATTAGGTCTGTCAAAGAGTTGTTGCATCATTAAACGTCATTTACACAACATGAATGATCGTCTAGCCACGACAGAATGTATGAATATCCAAGTTGTTTTAAAGACTTAAATAGGTATATACAGAGAAAGGTATACACTAGAAAAAAATATACTGTATATTTTTTTTTTGCCAGGAGCCCCAAGCTGGGCTAGTCAAGTGCGAATCGGATTCGGAAGCAAAGCGTTCCGTGCTACCGTACAATATTTAACACAAGAAACATATCTATACCAATATATAAAGCTGAAGAGTTTGTTTGTATGTTTGTTTGTTCGCGCTAATCTCGGAAACTACTGGTCCGATTTGAAAAATTATTTTTGCGTTTGATAGCCCATTAATCCAGGAAGGCTTTAGGCTATATAACATCACGCTGCGACCAATAGAAGTGGAGCATAATTAATTCCACGCGAACGAAGTCGCTGGCGGCTGCTAGTTATTAATATTTGTTAGTAGTACATCCTTACTAATATTATAAATGGGAAAGTAAGTTTGTTTGTTTGTTCCGCTTTCACGCCGTAACTACTGAACCGATTACTTTGAAATTTTGCAGACTAAGGTCCGTATTCCAGAAGGAAACTTAAGCATTGATCTCTGCTTAAGCATTACTTAAAATTATGTAGTTTCAACCAATCAAATTGCTTGAAACGAGACTTAAGTAGAGCTTGAGTTTTGAGTGACGTTCTGTAATACATCAATCGCACCTTAAAGTTAGAAGTGCGGATTAAATCTTTAATACTTTTGATCCTGCAAAAATTTGATATTCCTGAGGGAAATATAAAAAGCGCGATATAACCGAACTCCACGCGGGCGGAAAGCTAGTATTCTATAAAAACTGAAATAATGGTACTACGGTTCAGAAGATACAGCCCTGTGGCAGACTGACAGCGGAGTTAAATAATGAGGTCCCGTTGGGTTCCCTTTAAGTAGAGAACCCTAAAAATGAAATAATTTCCTTAATTCGATCGTTGCATACCTACATTTTTTTACGCTGTAGATGAACTACTTAGATTCCTATCTTAGGTCCAATTTAGCGCGATGATGTCACCGTCTTTTAAGTGTTGGATAGCATTTAGTCTAAATAATATGTACAGACTACAACACATGAAGCTACTACCTACTGTCTACCATCTGTCAGATTTTTTTATTAGATTTTCAAATTTATCTCATTAAGGCTTAAGGTTGATTGGGAATATTTGACAGTTTCGAGTTGCTTGGCCTGTTGTCGTCCGTACATATAACAATAGACGTGTTTATGCCAGTACAGGATAAACTTAACGTCGATCTAGTGTCTGATCTAAATATTAGGTCCTTACATATGAAATTGACGTTTTGTATGGGAGGAATAAAAGTCGTTTTTTTTTTTAATATAATATATTTATTCAAAGTATGATCCATTGCTATCTATGCATTTATGCCTTTTCTCAAGAAAACATTAGGTCGGAAATAAATAAAATCTTAGATGGCGGTTTGGACTGCCTCGTCGGAGTTGAATTTTTTCCCCTGCAAAAAGTTATACAAATTTCTAAAAAATAAAAGGTAGTCGGTTGGAGCAAGGCCCAGGGAGTACGGTGGATATCTTAAACATTCCAACTGAAGCTCCTCTAATTTGGTAGCAGTCTGTTGTGCAGTGTGTGGTCTCGCCTTGTCCTGAAGCAGAAGTGGCCTTGTGCGATTGACCAGTATCGGTTGTTTAGCGGCTAGTTTATCCATCATTATGTGGAGCTGCTCACAGTAGAGATCTGCAATAATCGTGTGGCCAGATTTAAGGAAGCTGTGGTGCACCACACCGGCACTAGTCCACCAAACGCTGACCAATAACTTTTTTCTAGTCAATTTTTTCTTTGAGCAGCATTTGGATGGTTTCCCGGGGTTTAGCCACTGCGATGTGCGCTTTTTATTGTTGTAGAGTATCCACTTTTCATCACAGGTAATGATTCGATTTAAAATCCCTTCATTATTGTGCCGATTCAGTAATGTAACGCAGCAGTCGACGCTCGTTTGTCGGTTTGCTTCACTCAATTCATGAGATACCCACCTTTCGAGCTTTCTTATTTTCCCAATTTGTTTCAAGTGGATTAAAACACTTTTATCACTAACACCGCAGCCTGCAGCTAACTTGGACGTAGTTTGCGATGGATCCGCTTCCACAATAGCCTTCAATTCTTCATTGTCGACTTTGGTCTTCGGCCGTCCACGGGGATTGCTCTGTAGGTTGAAATTTCTAGAACGAAAACGTTGGAACCAAAAACGCACTGTGCTTTCTCTAGCGACACCACTGCCATACACATAATTAATTCTTCGAGCCGTTTCTGCAGCACTGGTGCCACGGCGGAACTCATATTCGTAATTAACTGATTTTGGTTAAGAACAATCTCTAAATCCTGGAACACGGGCATAGCGTAGCTAACCTTGACTGCAATTTAAGTGCCTGCAAGGCTAAAGTGAATAGGCTCTTAATATACTAGTGCACCTTACTATCAATGATTGCATCACTGCTTAGACAGGGTCTTGCATCCATCAGGCAGGATCGCGGTGAAGAAAATGTATATAACGTCTTTTAAAAATGGACATATTTTCAAATATAAAATGACATATAACATACCTATGCAAATTTTAGAACGAAACCCGATACACTTTACTCTTATCTATAGATAATGTTCAGGCGCCGAAATCTACATATTCGCTGAAACCGGCTAAATTAATAAACCATCACTAAAATCAACCTAACAGGTAAAAATTGTAATTGTATCGATCGTCCATTTGTTAATACTCTTAATCCCTAGGCTTACATCTCCCTTTTAAATAAATTAAAGAGGGGAATAACAAACAATATAATGTGCATGCCAGAAATAGGGTTGAACGCCCTTGAACTCACTATGGCCGACTACAGACATTACAGCTGCCCAAAAATGTTCTTGCTAATAGTTGGTTCGGTCTTTTTACGGATGCTCACATTGAGTAGTTAGTACAAAACTGTAGAAGTGCATTAACAAAATACTGGGAACGTATCGCTCTCGTACATTACACTAAATTGGTTTCTCCTTGCGTGACTGACCGTATTTCCGCCCAGTTTTGCCCCCCAAGCGTTATGAAACTTGATATATTTTTAATTTCGTAAGTAGATTACGGGATATTTGGGTTAAAACAGGTGTAGATTGACTTTATATTAACCACACCAAGAAAGAGACTTTCTGAAAGGCATGCAAAGAAAAAGATTTTATAGACTGGCATGGGCTCTTCTGCTGGTCTGAAAACTGCAAAATAGCAATAAATATCCTTAGCTATAAGAATACTATGTATTCACTTAATTAAAACCTTATTTAATAGATTCAAGTTATCGAACTAACCTTGACTTGCAACTAATCTTGCTTGAGTCACCGTAGGTAGATTGTGTCTTCCTACTTGGAATAACGAACACCCTATATAGAGTACGTAAGTTGGCATTGTTTTCCAATCCTTACCGCGTAATATGTGGCGTTAAATTAAGCTACATAAATATATTCGATATTCATTTTGGCAGTAGCTTTAGCATTAAGAATCCTTTTTTTTTTTTTTTGTTAGGATGGGAAATCATCAAATAACTTCTCCCGCTATCGGAGGAGCGGCAGAGCGTGTCAGACTTTTACTGACTAAAACCCACCCGTGTTTCTTTACTAGCCTGCGCGACAGCCAGGGCCACGGTTTCTTTTTTAACCAACCCACAACCCTGACCCAGCAGGCATCGGTCTTCGTGGACCCCGTCACGATATGCTGACATCCCTTTGTGGCAAGCGTGAAACACAACGCGCCGTCGACTCGGGCCTGGTCCTTACCGGGCGGCAAACTGCCCACTGCTCACCGCCCGCAGGCCCGCGCCTGCGGTGCAGCTAGGAGTTCGATTTCGTCTCCCGACCAGGGCGTCTCCTGCGGCGGCTAGTGGCGTGAGGGCGCTGGGATTCCCGCTGCCTCACGCACTCCACCTCCTCCTTTGCCAGCATCACTGCTTCGCAGAAGGAGATAACGGCCTGCCATGCACTCTCGCACTGGACCGGAGTCGGACGCGAGAGATCCACACAATGATGACACCCTGGCGTTTCCTCCCGCCTTACACGGAACAGGAACCTCCCGAAACAACCGTGTCCGGTGAGGACCTGCACCAGGCGGAAGGTGAGGGCGCCATGGCGCCTCTCTAGCCTCTCCTCAAAGAGGGGACTTACCGCCGCTATTGTGGCGTGCCCATGGCATGAAGAATCCTTATAATACTGCAAAGCTCTTTTGCTCTTAGTGCTAATAATTGATATTGATTGAATAGGTTTTATTTAACATACATAGGTATGTGGTAAATAGTGAACACGTAAACTATTATAACCATGTGAACAATACCATGAAACTTCTTTATTAGATCTACAAATTAGGGCGAAAGATAAAAGATGAACCTGAATTAGAGGTAAATTGTTTCCATTTGGCTATAATTAGTTACAGTAAGTAGGTATACTGTGGGTTTGGGGTACGGAGGAAGTTCTTCAGAACTTACCTACATTCATTAAAATACATAAGTAATACAAATAAATTACCAAAGAATTGTCTTTGGCAATTTTATTAGATATATAAGAATGCAAAGTGGCGCGGGTTCAATCCCCGCACAGTGCAAATATTTGTATGCATGAATATGAATATTTGCACTGGTCTGGTCGTGCCTCGGAAAGCACGTTAAGCCGTTGGTCCCGGTTGCCATACGAACATCTAGTGGCAGTCGTTAAAGGGTTGTTGGAGCCCTCAAAAAGTCCAACAATTGGTCAGCTGCAATGCTTCGATGTCGCCTTCGGGTTGTGGAGGTCAGACGGCAGTCGCTTCACGGAAAATGTCGAAGTTTAGCCATATCAGCAGTTAGACTGGTAAAAGCGGACCTCAGACTCCAAAGCTGAAAAAGCTTCGGATGCGACTGGGATAAACGCTGAGATGATGATGATGATCTAAGAATGCGTCTAATTCATTTCCTGTCTCTTTATTATCCACTATTATTGCTAAAATTACTTGAGCACAATTTTAACTGTAATCTTATTTGTTTCAGATTCGGGCGGAGCCCAGCCGCATCGCGGCACAACGGTCTTTTTCGTTTTATTTCGATAGTGGAATTTTTAATTCTGAGTAGTGTACAAAACCAAAGTGATCTGTGAAGTGTCGAAGTGTGAAAACATGTCGTTTATTGGATTCGCTGCCCTCGTGGCACTGGCCGCTATAGGTAAGTTCAACAACACTTATTTTATTGAAACATTTATCGTGAATAAGTAAAAAGGACATTACAATAATTGTTTTGGGAAATAGATGTTGATGTCACCATTGTATTATGTACACAGAAAAAAAAAATTGTCACACGCAACTATGATATTTTATGAGTTGAGTATTGATACTTAGGTACTTCAATTTAATCGATAGACCATAGCATTTTGTGACAATAATTTGCACTTATATGGACGGCTTTATAAATTACTGAATAAATGAATCGTTACTTGAAAATAATGACAGTTGGACAATATACTTTAGTAATTGACAGAACGATGTGTGCATAGTTACTTGAAAAATGAATACCCGTGATTTTCTACGCAGTTAGCGCGTAAAACAGGCGTCACGATCATTGGGGTACCATCCACGGTCCACCCCACACTGCGGGCGTCGGGAGCACGCTCGTGACGTCACGGGTCGATACAGCGCGGCCGGGCAACGAACCTATTTAAACGTAACACTGTTTACGACCATTGGCCAAAATCGTGTGCTTTAATGCTATAAACACTGCTGCTGTTACTTAGTTCTATATACAACTTTTCATATCTTAGGAGCATTGTTCCATACAGACAGTAGCAAATAGGTATCGGAATTGTTTGGTTCTAAGAATATACTACCCCATCCCTTCTTCTCTTAGTTGATGATAAGTGTCTTAAAAGGTCGTGCTACGTATCCGCATGCGATTGCAGCAATATTTTCAAACAGATGACGCAGTTTCCTGCAGTTAGACGCCTGCAAAGTAGTATAACATGTTGAACAGATAGGTATATTCCCTATGTTCCTTGCTCTAGATAGCTACGGGAATGAGCAATTGCACGCAGTCCCGATTCGAATCCAAATTTCGAACTAGACGAAGCCGTGTTAAAAAAATGTTGAGAGTGCGTGCGCCTACATTTCCAGACTTCCCTATGCGCGGATGGAATCCAGACTGTGAATTTGACCTCAGTAAATAAATCTAAATTGGGTACTTAACGGCATGGGTATAGCCAGTAATGTTTACCTACGCTGTAAACACTTTTCTGGTTTGCCTTTTTGCTTCATTTTAATCTAGAGTTTCGCTCTAACAATTTTCTAACCTTACTACCGATACATACTTAACGGAACAAATCTGGTTATAAGTAGGTACTAGGTTTGAGAACATGACCTGTCTGTCTTGTTTATAAAATGCAAAGGCATTAATTGACTACGCTACTACTAGTAACACTACACAATCATGTAGGTACCTAGTTATTAAAATAGCTGGCTGCACCTGCAGAAATCATCGCAGTCGACTGGATGATTCATTTTATACTGCTAATTACTATAGGTACCTATACTTTATTATTGTATTTTATATTACGACACCAAGCGATTCATTGTAAGCGTTGGTCTCTGACTTCTATCCTAGAGTATAAATGAGTCAAGCATAACGCACATAAAATTAAATCCTATAAAATGGGGCTCCATTTTATGTGATTTAATTTTATGTGCGTATAGACTTCACGTACCTAGTTTGTAATATCGTTCTGACCATTGATATATTCTTTATTACTGAACAATATCCTCTAAATGCAACTGCAGCCTTAAGAGATAACTTTAAGCTTACATGTGAAAGTACAAACTGAAAGTTCAAGTAGTTTAATGTTGCTGTTGCTCGGAATACACAACACAATACTTTCCCCGGGTTTCATTAGAAATTTTCAACATTCAACACATAAATATTTCTGTACGTATATTCTGTACTGCAGGCTTTAGATTTAATACCTACCACCTCCTATGTCTACTTCATACAACGAGTGTCGTGTGGGCGAGGACGCCAGGTTCAGTTTAAATGCTAGATTTTAGTTTTACACAAACGCCGCAGAACATTGGCCTTTTAAAGCGCGAAGGTCACGACCGTGACTCCAATACCATGATATCTTTAACTGTTTTGCACTATTTCCAATAATATAGGAAGATACGGCAAATATGCGTGAAATAATACGATAAGTGGACTAACATAATACGTTAGTTACATCAGCATGATTCAACTTTACCAGAAAAAACGAACCAATGAGTAATCCTGTCTTACCAAGTGCTGGATGTGGGAAATGAAGTCCGAGAGCAATGTATTGTTTAATTCATCGCCTTTGCGCGCTTTGTTCGCAATAAAAAAATGTAAGTAGGGAGTTCAACACGTAGTTACTGTAAGTTGTAATGCAGATAATAATAACTTTTGGCAGTCCAATAAGTATTTGTTTTACACATTGATGTAAACAAAACCGGCCAAGTGCGTGTCGGACAACTCCTATTAACAAACTACAAATTATCGATTTTGCATACTTATTTTTCCTTTGTCGTGTACAAGGGGAAGTAGGAAGGAAGAACTTTATTGATTTTTTAAATTATACAATACTAGCTTTCCGCCCGTGGCTTCGCCCGGATGGAATTCGGTTATATAATCGCGTTTTTTAAATTTCCCTCAGGAATATCAATTTTTTTTCCGGGATAAAAAAAGTACCCTATTACTTAATCCGGACTTCAAACTTTACGTCTGCAAAATTTCAAAACAATCGGTTCAGTAGTTACGGCGTGAAAGCGGAAAAAAAACAACCAAACTCACTTTCCGATTTATAATATTAATAAGGATACCTATAGCATAAACGGCGGTATCTAGCTTTATTGCATTAACATAGAAGCTTGATTTTCTTAGAATTCCAAGCGGCCGTTTTAAGGATTTCATAGTCAACTAGGAACCCTTATTTTATTGATATCAATTTCTACCTTGTACAGTCAGAAGCAAAAATATTAACTATATATTATAAATATGAACCAACGCGTGAATACATGCTATTGATGGAAGCGTGCATACATAGTATTGTTCCTTTCGTGGTGGGCATAATTTAATGAAGCAATGAGCGTATACATATTTATGATGTGAACCGGTGGCTACAATTTTATGCTCTTCAAGTTGAACACTTCGTCTTAAAGTCGAAGATGTTTACATATTTTTGGAGCCTTGGCAATGTATACATATTTTTGCTTCTGACTGTACATGATGCCTC
This sequence comes from Sesamia nonagrioides, assembly GCA_017933935.1. Taxonomy (NCBI): domain Eukaryota; kingdom Metazoa; phylum Arthropoda; class Insecta; order Lepidoptera; family Noctuidae; genus Sesamia; species Sesamia nonagrioides. The sequence goes on from JADWQK010002354.1 coordinate 1,175,457, forward strand.
CAGGTGTTCCTGAGAAAAATGGTCTTTACTGACAGACGGATACGAAGTGATCCTATAAGGGTTCCGTTTTTCTTTTTTAAGCACAAAACCCTAATAAAGAACTATTATTCATGGTAATATTATTATATGATAAACTAGCACCCAACCCTGGCTTCGCATGGGTGCAATGCTGATAATAAATACACTACAGAAAAACTGTGAACGTATAAGAAAAATACCGCCCTTACTAGCGACTGGCCGCTCCTGCCCGAATTTTTTAAATCTGTAATATCTTCGAAAATATTCATGCAATATAGATCTATATTAAATCAACAATTTATTTAAGCTATTAAATTGGATAATGATAATGAAATGACCAATACAGCATTAGTATTGGTTAAAATCGCTTCGAAAACTAGCCGGTATTTTTCGTAAAAAAAATGACAAAAATGTTATTGAGGGATGTCCATAAGAGATAGACATATACCATCGCGGACTTTTTTGTATACCTTTTCAATGTGTACAATAATCAGTACATTCTTTTGATAAATTTCGAAGGGTTCAGCCTGCGTTTCACTCTAAACACGGAAAAAATGTAATTATTTACGACATCACATTAGAAACCTCAAAAATAATAGTATATCTCCACAATTTAATGGATGTTATTATACATATAAAACTTCCTCTTTAATCACTCTATCTATTAAAAAATCCCATCAAAATCCGTTGCGCAGTTTTAAAGAATTAATCATACAAAGGGACATAGGGAAAGAGAAAGTGACTTTGTTTTATAATATGCAGTGATGATTGTGTACTTAGGTTTGTAAAAATACTGTTATCACACATATTTTAATAACTAGATGAGATCGCTATTCCTATCTGACTAGCCTGAGAAAAAACCGGAACAGAGTGAGTATCCAGATATAAAAGATCATGTATGTAGGTCGATGTCTGAGATGGCCTTTTAAGGAAAGAACCACAAATATTGAGTAGACTAGTACAGTCAGTGCATGCATTGGTTTGAAATCGTGCAGTTCAAATCAAAACTATGTATTTATCAATACGACCGAAAATCGTAGCACTTTCAGCCTAGCACCTAGAGATATTACTTAATGTATTCTACTGCTAGGTACTACATAGTTTCTAGTCACTGAAAACAATTTTTATATATATTTTTTTTTTAACACAGTAGGTATATGGTGAGTAAGCGCCACTCCTTATTATGTTTCAAATTTCGATTCATTGCTGTCATAGGATTTCAGCTCAGTGTTAAATTAACGTAAACATAGTCAGTATAGTTTATTATTATACCTAACCATGTAGTCGTTTATATTGGCGCCGCTATACTTACTAGACGGTAGTCGGTAGTAAGTACATAATTCAAACTTCCACGGAACAAAAACTGTCCCTGCAAACAGCAGAGTGACACGCAACCATGAGCTATTTTTATTTGTTGAAGTAACTCATTCATTAACCGCACGCACATTCGTTACAATCCTTAATTAAAGTCTCTTAAGCCCTTCGAGTGCCATCATCAAATCATTCTTTGTTCATCTATGAGCAATATAATATTATGTACATAAATATTCTGGACCAATAGACGAAGCTAGACATTAATCATGCAATCATTCCGTTTAAAACATTCCCTGGATGACTAAAAGTTGAAAGAAGGAATCCATTACAAAGGCAGTTTCGACGTATGACAAAAGTTTGTTATTAATTACTATTATTAGTGACTTTTGAATGTTCAGGCCGTTTGCTTTTCCAGCTTCCGTGTTTTCATATTTTCCGAGGTCTGGGGAGAGTCGAGGGAGTGGGGCTCGGGGCCAAGAAATAATATGTACTAGAAAGTTTGATCCAGTTAAGCTACGTTTTCCGCTCGCTCCGAGTATGGGTAACCATTTTTATACCAAGAACCCTCCGTATCTCCAAAAGCGAGTCAACATGTTGGTCTCGACTTTCATTCCTGAATCTTTGACAGTCGTTTCGGTCGTCAGCAGTCTGAAAGCCTGACGTGAAGGAGTACAGTGTTATCCAGTCGTTGGGATATAGAGGTCAGATAGTGAAAACTGGTATCTCCAAAAGCGAGTCAACATGTTGGTCTCGACTTTCATTCCTGAATCTTTGACAGTCGTTTCGGTCGTCAGCAGTCTGAAAGCCTGACGTGAAGGAGTACAGTGTTATCCAGTCGTTGGGATATAGAGGTCAGATAGTGAAAACTGGTCAATACCAGTTTTCACTATCTCAATAGCTGCATACAATTAGACTGGAAGCTGACTCCAAAAATAGTTAAGAAAAGGTTGGGCAAATAATGAGTGTCGAACAATTTTATCGAATGTGAAACCGTTATCTTATCATTCATCGAATGTTTTCTTATATTGAATACACTGCTTCCATTCCTAACTCGGTATCTATAGTATAGATATGAACACACTGTTTATCAACAAATAGCCACAAGCACGTGTTAATGAACGATCAAAAGAGCACTCGACTGAACTGCTAATAACTTTCTGTTTTTCAAAACGCGCGGCGCAAACGAGCTTCTCATCATTTCTACATAGCCGTTGCTTATGAACATATCTCAATTCACACATGGAGTGGTTGCTAACACGCAATTAATCCGGATGTGTCTCAAATAACTCGTTGCCATTGCAATCTAAACAAATGTGCCAAGGCTAATTGAGCTTTTAACGAATCTGAATTTGAACTTTTTGAAAAACCATGTATCGGTTTGTGGCTAAGCTCCATATTTCCGTCATTCTTTACCACGGTATTATCTTCGTCCTTATGCAACTCGCAACTAAACAAACAAAGTAACAGGCAGTGTATACATGCTGAATTTTTCATGTGGGCGTAGATAGCCAAATTCTAAGCTACGAACGATATACATATTATGGAGCTGCATCGGGATTTAGTAATGAGTGATTAGATACGTTGGATTAGAAGATACCATAATAAAATGATATTCGGTTAGGTTTCAAACACCGTTCGTTTAGCCAAATCCAATCTTAGAAGCTTATAACCATCAATAAGAAAATTCGCAATGAAATTACCCGTCTAGATAAGAATAGCTAGAGCGATTCATCATTGCAGTAAAGAACCCTATTCACCATGGTTATTAAGAAAATAAATTATGGCCCTACTTACAAAACAAAACACGAGACAAATAATGTAATCTTTCTGTTAAAGTTTCTAAGTAATGTCGAGCTTAAGTGCACTTTTATAACGACGCGAGTTGTGTTGCAAGACGTTGAGAAACAAAAGATAAGCACAGATGATGATAATATAACACGGTAGCTGCCGCCAACAGCTAAGAATTTCACCGGGTCAACGACCACAAATAGATTTACAGCTTGTAGAGTGTTACATGTTCATAACACTAAAGCATTTACATTGTTTACAGACTACTTCTAAAATTCTCTATTCTTGACTATTCCACTATTTCTTAATTGCTTATAATAACTTGATACTGTGAAAGAAAATCGTCTCCTACAACTAACCATTGAATTTAAACCATTATTGAGCCCGAATAATAAAAACTAGACACGCCAACAATTATTGGCTACTGATTAGGTAATAAAGTGAGCATGGTTAGTCAATTGAATGGTAATTGACACTATTTTCATAATAAAGGAGTTGTCATATAGGCCGTTAGCACTAAGGTGAACGGTTGATTGTTTTCTAAATTAGGAATTCAAATCAAAGCAAGTTGACGCGCGACATACCGTTTAGTTTTTGGAATTCTCAACAGGAGCATCGCGTAGACTGTTGGAATTCTCCGATGCGTCTGTTCGTTATTCAGATAGCTCATAGCCCACCTTGTTACTCATTAGGAATTTAAACGCAGTCGGACAGATATATATTATATCGATACTTACATTCCTAAATCCTCCATAACTTCATATAATATCTCCATATGAGCATTTTTTCAGGAGATGCTTAAAACTGTATATTTTATACATCACTTGGCAAAATCCATAATACCGTTGTTAGATAATACGGTAAGCTAGTACTTTTGATAATGTAGACTCTAAAAATACTATAGGGTTTATAGATAGGAGCAAAGCAAAAAAAAGGTTTTTTTTTAGCAAATGTGGTGTTAGCCGATTTGCGAATAAGGATATCGTTTTGTTTCATAAATAGTTGTGTCTAATGAGTAGAATGACTCTCAACTTCTCCGGAAATGGCATTTTTTAATATAAGCCTGGAATGTAGGTGCGTTCTTTCTAGAACTTTGGAACTAAGCAGATTGTGGCACCATTAAAATACCGAGGTTTCCATGGTGTGAGCTCAATAAATACGTGTACACGTACGACACCTTAATTTCATGGAAATACGTAATTATTACTATTTATGTTAATTCTATTTGTGGTGTTAAAACGAGCTTACCTATCTGCAATAGTCTTTGAATATCTGTATAGGTGATAGTAGTATACCCCACTTGTTGGGAAGCTCTGCTGATGTCATTGAGCATTTTGCTCAAGACTTCCAGGGTCTCTGCCATGAACTGAAACGTGTTCGCTCACAATGGGCCTCTTACGAAGACTCAGAGTCACACAAAGGGCGATGGAAAGAGCTATGCTCGGATTTTCTCTGCGTGATTGAATCAGAAATGAGGAGATCCGCAGAAGAACCAAAGTCACCGACATAACCCTTCGAGTCGCTAAAATCAAGTGGCAGTAGGCAAGGCACATTACTCGTAGAACCGATGGCTGATGGGGCAGTAAGGTTCTGGAGTGGCGGTCACGTACCGGAAAACGCAGCCCAGGGAGGCACCCCAACAAGGTGGACCGATGACCTGGTGAAGGTCGCGGGAAGCCGATGGACGCGAGCAGCACATGACCGGTCATCGTGGAAAGCTTAGGGGGAGGCTTGTGTCCAGCATTGGACCTCTATAGGCTGACGAAGAACAAGAGTTGTATGTTTTTTTGTGATGAATGTTTTTTGTTCCATGTTTGATTGGTGTACAATAAAGAATATATAAATAAATAAGAAGTAGTACGAAAAGTAAATGGTGACCACTTGGTTGCTATCCATTTAAAGGATCACAAGGCGTTCAAAAGATACCCTAGTTAGAACTTGGAAAAAATTACAGGGTTTTGAAATTGCAAAGCCCTGTAATTAGTTCTCATCTATGACTATTGTCAATAAGAACAGATGAGAACTGCATTATTCTTGCTGAATGTAAGGTAATCATTTCATGGTCAGGTTGTAAACCAAGGATAACATATTCTAAAGCTTTGTTATTTTATTCTTAAAAAAGGTTTCTGTTACATCCGTGCGTCAGAGAATGAAGTGATGATTTCACGCTTTTCACCTTTGTGACAACACTTGCAACATGCTCAACAAAACAAGTTTGAATTTTTTACATGATTAATTATCTAAATCATCAGACTATTACTTTATTAACTAAAGGATCCTTAAAATATACCAACATTTTGAGCCTTGTAGGTACTAATAAATTGTGTAAATATGCCAAAATGTGTTAAAGTTGTGTCATCTTTTTAATATGCCTTACCTTGAACTCTTACCGACAGGTATGATTTGGACAGACTTAATGCATGTGTTGGAAAGGATGACGTGTTTAATACAAATATAAACACTTTTGTTGTTAACTCAAGTAACAGCTTCCACATAAAATTAGTCGTTCTATTGTTTAGAAACGAGAATGGTAAAAGGAACTTTTATGAAAGTTCAACGCCCTTTATTGCTAAAAGCTAATTTTGGATCACTTTGCATAACCATAAGGAAGCGCCAAATGAACACACAATAAAATTGAGACTATACATATGTTGGTAGAATATTGTCTATTGTTATTTAATTTAGTATCGCTAAAAGCTTATACCGGCCGCGTCGTTCAAATGTTCAGTTATAGCCTTATTTATAACCTTTTATTGTTGTACCGACATTATTTTTCGTGAGATTAGGAATGTCATTTGCTAGCACAATATAGTATTATTTTTATTATGAATATTGCATTATATTTTATTATATTGATTTTTATTACGAACACATCAGTTTTAAAATTGTGTTAACTTTCGATTGTCTCCAGTCTTAAGATTGTGTTAAGCTAATTAGCACAATCTTAAGACTGGAGACACACTAGTCATTTTCTAGAATCAACCGCACATAAACTTAACATCACAGATAAGACCAAAATTATTGCATTCTATTCCAACCACTATGGATGAAAACAACGATACGAGTTAATCTATCTAATCACTAAGAAAACTGTGTCGGACCTTCTACCAAACACCTTCTATACATATATTGATCACATACAAATACTCATGTATCATTAATGTAGCTTTAAAAAGTCAAGCTGTAAAGCTAAAGTATTTATTTATTAATAAACAGGTAAGTACATACTTTGATAGCAAGCGACAGTGACGATAGAGTGTTATCGTTTTATCTAGATACAATATATGTAGATATCACACATATACATGAGCGCAATGTATGATAAATAAATGTATGGTAATAAGTGACCATTTAATTCATACCTAGGTAGGGTAGGTAGGCACAGGTAGGAGATCTACGCTCCTGTTTACAAAATACTAGCAGCCGCCAGCGACTTCGTTCGCGTGGAATTCATTATGCTCCGCTCCTATTGGTCGCAGCGTGATGTTATATAGCCTAAAGCCTTCCTGGATTGATGGGCTATCCAACGCAAAAAGAATTTTTCAAATCGGACCAGTAGTTCCTGAGATAAGCGCGCACAAACAAACAAACTCTTCAGCTTTATATATTAGATATGCCACATTTCATCTAAATCCATTCAAGAGTTTTAAGTAAATGAGTAACAAACGTACATCCAATACTTTCAAATTTATTATATTAGTAGGATAATGTTGTATAATTTAGCATTAACATAATTAACAGCGCCGGGCGTTTAATACACTACAACTACACAATGACCTAATAACCTAACTGCGTATCACTATGACATAGGTGTATAAGATAGAAATCGTAAGTAACTACTACCTACATATTCTGTCTCAATTCTATGCGTAGAAATCTAGCTTAAATAATAACTTTTCGTCTGACCTGCCAGAAACCGTTGCAAGTGTTGTGAATGTTGTGTTAAATCTAGTTGAATCAGCATCCTGCGTTCAGGTTATTATATGTAAAGAACATCTGTCGTTGCTACGACCAATCAGGAGCGTGCGCAGGCGCACATCTGTCGCAAGCACAACACGCCCTCGCTTTTTTGTTCGCTTTGTTGCTATTTTTTTGTCTTCCATCAGCACTGGTTCGAATTCAACACAATTCGTATCGAATGTGTACGTGAATGAGACCGTTTCATTTAAATGAAATAAGTAAAATGTTGGTACAACAAAATGTAAAGTCTGTGGAAACGAGAGAACTTTGTCCTGCAGTGAGAACATACGGAATAGTTAGATTAGATTCAAAGAACGTACTTATAGGTTCATACATAGAATAAGATATGAAATAATGATAGAATAATTTGTTAACTTGTTCGTTTTTGAAGATACGAAGGGAAGGGGAAAATAATAAATAAAGCTATGCTGTTATTAAGGATTGGCGCTTAAGTAAGATTCATAAGCGGCAAATTCCTCGATTGTTCATTTTAACGATGCTATAAACTTGAAGATCTTTAAAGCCACAAAAACCGTTAGTACACGTCCGTATTCCCGGATGTTTGTATGCATTTGAGTTTGACGTACACGAAGTTAACCTAATGAGGTCCCTAATTAACATTTAGCGAGTGTCATTCTCGTGCTCTTCATATAATGAGCCGCGAGACGTGGCATGAGACCGTCTCACTTGTGCTGGTTTATTTTTCCAGGTTTCATTATAAACTGGGTCGAGGATTTTTAGTTCCCGTAACCTAAGAACTTTCTGTAGTCGATCGTAGTTTGCTTACTCGTGTTTTCAAAGTAATCAACTGAAAATAACTTTCAGGTTTATTTATGAAAGGCTTAAACCGTTATGGCGGGAGTCGTTTAAAGCCAAAAATGTATACACAAGTACTATAAGCTTTACTTAACTTTACCTTATGAATTGAAGTGTTCAAATTTGACAAAAATAAGGTTTTTGTAAAATAAAATCGATTTAATCAGTTCTGATCAAAGCTGCGAATATAAATTTTGCATACCTACAAAATTCCCAGCCAACTGTTTTATAAAAAATCGTAATATAGGTACCTACCTATGTACTACATATAGCCTGAAAGGCGTGCCGTATGGTAACCGGAAAATAATGGCTAAACTCGTGGTGGGTGAGGCAATTGGGCGATTTATAACAATAGGAAACAATACCGTATTATATTAACAACCATTTCCGAGATTTAGGATATTGTATTCATAAAACAATGACTTTCGGCAGGTGTACCAATGCAATCCATAAAATTAAAAAAAATAACCACTGACTGGTGATTCCAATGGCTTGACTTGATTTTGAGATCAATATTCAAGAATATTATTTTAGGAAAGAATTAAGTGATAAACTGTTTTATTAATGTAATAATTATTAAATAATTTATAATTTATGAAATTCATTATGGCATTCAACATTTTAGGCTTAGCCTCACCTCAACTACCAATATCATTTATCGCGTGTTTTCTACCTCAACTATATTTATATCAGTGTCTACGTTAAAAAGTACTTCATATAACTTTTCACAACATGACAGCCTTAAGCATGACGATCACTCAAACGTATAACATTATAGTTCAACTGAAGTATTTTTACAGGGTCAGTGCTATGCGAGGACGAAACTATAGGACCGATATTCATCAAGGAACCTTCTAACCGAGTGGACTTCAGCAACACGACCGGGGCGACTGTGGAATGCGCCGCCCGAGGATCCCCGACCCCTGACATTATTTGGGTGCGATCTGATGGAACTGCTGTTGGTGATGTCCCTGGATTGCGACAGGCGAGTCTCTTGGACTATTATAGTTTCGTCTTATAAACGCAAATTGAGTTCAAGTAATGCCATTTTAAGTTTTTGAGAAGGTATATGGTAAAAGTTTTTAGGCTTGGTTTATTAAGCACCAAATACATAAGTAAATGGTCAGCTAGTATTTGCAAAAGGTTATACAAACATCTAGATACACATGTTTTAATTTTGAATTGAATGTCTACACTACATGGCAAGGACAACTAGTTTAATTGGTGCCCGCATATGCAGCTCATTGCATAGTGTTACAGTCATGAACCTCATCAAGGTTGAGTACCTATCAGCGAATTTAAATGATTTACTCATTTTTTCTCAGAAAAATGAAGGAATTAGGGCAAGGAAACTATTCTATTTGTAAGCGAAATATGTCAACTGAACTGCGCCATATTATAGGTATAAGTTAACTCAACAAATTCTATTAAATTTCGTTAAACATTATGTTTTCTTTCATCAGGTTCAAGCGAACGGAAACCTTTTATTCCCGCCTTTCCGCGCTGAGGATTACCGGCAAGAGGTTCACGCTCAGGTTTACGCTTGTCTCGCTCGCAACTCTGTTGGCACCATTCATTCCCGGGACGTTAACGTTCGAGCCGGTAAGCACCATTTGCATAAAATTACTAATTCCAAGAGGCGCATTCTTAAAGCTTTTGTCCGTTGGCATGTGACTTTAAGAACGAAAACATTTACCAAAACGGTAGTTCAAATTACTAACGGACAAACTGCTCACATGTCAAGCTATAGCCGACTAGCTAAAGTTACAGACAGCCATATCTCATAAAGCACGAGAGTGTGTTACAATAAAACCAAGATTCTTTATCGCGTGCGGGCTATAGAAGCAGCCATAAAGCTTCATGACAGATTTATAAATAATATTTAATGGGATAACATGACATATGCTATATCTATGTCAACCAACGCTATGATGTTTCTGTTTATCCGAACGCTTTCATTTGTTGACTTATCACCCCTTTTCACTTGTAATTTGATAGTCAACTGTTTATTAAGTGATAAATGTATCTTTAAATTGTATGTGATTTGGTTTTATGACTACTGGGTATAAAAATCTGTAGCTACAGATAATGGCCTCGATTTCCTTGTTCTCAAACTAATCTAAATTTTAGCTCAGTGAAAGTACAGAAGATAAATATTAGGTTAGCCCGCACCTGACGTAAATGGAAATATTTTTAATAGCCATGTTTTTAATCGTGTCTATACTGTCTATGGAATATTTTAATTTGACAGGACTAAACTAATATTTTATCTTTTGTTCTCTTCATAAATAAATAGAAAGAAAAAGACACAATGAATTTAAATTTAGTTTGCGAACAAGGGAATCAGCGCCAATGTTCTATCTATACCCGTTTGAGGAGTAAACAGGATTTGAGTCGATTAATAATCCATTGAATGGTTCACACTCGTGCTTAATGATATTATTGGCGATGTCTATTATAGGGCATGCCGTATTAGGCGCCACACTTATTACAATGTTAATATAATGCGAGTTTATTCACGAGCTTTCAACACACGTATTTCAAACATGTTGGTAGGACCTTACAACAATTTATAGACATATTGAATCGTTTCTTCGTCCGAAGACACTTTAAATGTAGCTGCATTGACAAAGTATGAAAGCTTTATTAACCATCATAGGGCGCTGCCCTTTGTGACACGAGGTCAAATACGGTCAATTAAATAATCAAGGGGAAAGATGATCGAATTAGACGAAATTAAAGTATAGTCACACTATTTTGTCTCATTAGATATAAATATTACTTACTGTTTGTGAGCCGCAGTATGATGCAAAATAAATCGTGAAAAAGCTCGCATAATTAAATAAACCTTTGTAATCGCTATCGTTGAATGAAACTTGTAACTACTATCATGCTGTGTTGTTTAATAAATTTTCTTACAGGTACTCGTCAACAAAAGGTTTTATATAAGCATATTTATGAATAATATTCATGAAATTATGTACCAATAATATTATTAACTTATACTCGCTTCTTTGTCTATGTTGTAAAAGTGGTTGCCCAGCATTACGACACCGACGTCAATAAAGAGTATGTCATTACTGGGAACAGTATCGTGCTCAAGTGCCAGGTCCCATCCTTCGTAGCTGATTTCGTTGAAGTTCTCTCTTGGCACACTGATGACAACGAAGACTTCCTTCCCGGCGAGGACTACGGTTAATCCTTTACAGTCTTGTTTTCCCGACCAATTTTCCTGGGTCCAATTATCCACTAGAAAATACCTCAACTGCAAACATAACATTTTCAGTGGTACAGCAGCAATACGAATCAGAAGTAAATAACGAATACGTGATTCGCGGAAACTCTGCTATTCTCAAATGTTCCATACCTTCATTTGTGGGCGATTTTGTGAATGTTATCTCCTGGCAAGATGAGGCTGGCAATTCTTATACTCATGAGGAAAATAAAGAAGGAAATGGTACCACATGCAAATAAAACATTCTAGTTCCCTAATGCCTGCCTGGCTCACCATGCCAATTCCTTATCCTTTCTAAATCTAGAGGTACAACTAGATGCTATTATTGCAGTTGTAACACAATACTACGAAGCCGAAGTAGTCTCAGAGTATGTAATCAGAGGAAACACCGCCGTGCTTAAATGCAATATTCCTTCCTTCGTCGCCGATTTCGTGAAAGTGGAAGCTTGGGTCAACTCTGAAGGCGGCGAATACTTGCCAACCGATGACATCGGTATTTCAGATACAAATAACTGTATAAAATTCCTCATCCTCCGCCTCTTTCCCTTGCCTTTGAGTGTAGACTTTCATAGGCCACATACGTACATTCTTTCAGTTGTGAATCAGTTCTATGAAGCAGAGATTCTCACAGAATATGTTATACGTGGAAACGCCGCTGTTTTAAAATGTTCCATTCCTTCTTTTGTGGCTGATTTCGTGAAGGTGGAAGCATGGATCGACGAAAAGGGAACAGAGATTTCTCACTCAGGAGACCTCGGTACAATGGCTTCTTAAACAAACCATACTCGCTTCCCGTACTCATATAATTCCTTACACCTCGAACCGTTCCAACTTGTGTCTAATTGTTATTCTTCAGTCGTATCGCAGTATTACGTGACCGAAGCCGAAAACGAGTACGTGATTAGAGGGAACGCAGCTATTGTTCACTGCAAGATTCCTTCTTTTGTTAGTGACTTCGTTTACATTGAAGCATGGATCATGGAGGACGGACAAATCCTCACAGTTAATAATACAAACGCAGCAAAGGGTACATCTCTAATGATTTCTTCAAAACCGTTTTTCCCATCCAAATGAACTCCTCGATTTATCTCATCAAATAACATTATATTTTTTTGTAAAGTGGTGTCACAGCCTTTCGAAGCCGAAGCTGACAACGAGTACGTGATTCGCGGCAACGCAGCTATTATGAAATGTGAAGTGCCAAGCTTTGTTTCTGATTTTGTATACGTTGAAATGTGGATGGATAGTGAAGGAGGCACATATTACCCCAACACCAACGAGGGTAATTTCTCACTTAGAGAGAGCAATCCTCATTCCTGATTCCTTTTATTTGCATTGTCACAGCTGTGCTCCAAGTATATGAGGCTAGAGTCAACGATGAATTTATTTTGCGAGGCAATACAGCTGTTCTGAAATGCATCGTGCCTTCATTTGTTGCGGACTTTGTTCATGTTGTAGCCTGGACAATGGATAATGAGACGGTATCTGCTGAGGAGCACTCTAATTATAATGATGGTAGTTCATGATCGTAAACGTATTGCATTCCTCTTTCCCTGTCCTACGCATTCTGTTTGATGTGGTTTTTTTTAACACTTAATACAACCATAGGTAATATTTTTAACGTCCACAGTGGTACATCAGTCTTATGAACCTCGTGTTATTGATGAAGACGTCTTACGAGGCAATTCCGCCATTGTCAAGTGTACAATTCCATCATTTGTAGCGGATTACGTTCATGTAGTGGATTGGGTGGCAGACGAAGAATCTCTCTCTGGGTTTTCGTTCAACCGCTCTGAAGGCAATTACGGTAATAGAGAGCTACGAGCGGCCCCAATTGTCCCTATCCGCACTCCATTGAATCCCCGTGTCGGACTCAATATATGGCTACAAATGTATTCATAGTGTTATCCTTGTGTCAAATATTTCAGCTGTAAATCAATTCTACGAATCGCAAGTCTACGACATCTATGTCATTCGCGGGAACGCTGCAGTGTTTAAGTGTCACATACCCTCCTTTGTGTCAGATCATGTTCAAGTAGTTTCTTGGCACGATACCGAGGGCGGAGAGTATACACTAAATCATAATTACGGTACTTTTGTTTCAAAATTGGATTAATTATACACCTTTGCATCCTGTCCACAGTTGTTCGTTTACTAATTCGTTACTTGTAAGTCATTGAAATTAGCATAAACGCATAGCATATACTCATTGGCAATTTCATGTTTTAGTCGTCTCTCAAGCGTACACAGTTCATTTGGTTGAAGAAAACGTATTGCGAGGGAATTCTGCAATTGTGAAATGCCTTATTCCAAGTTTCGTCACAGAATATGTATCGGTAGCATCCTGGATTATATCGGAAGGAGATGAGGTCGAAATAACAATTAACGATACTATCGATAAAGAGGGTATTTACTGAAGATAACTTCACTATATCTGAGTGTCCTATCCTAATCCCTTTAAAAATGATATTATTAATAGGCTCACGAGGTCCTTCGAATTCATATTTGCAGTAGTTACACAAGCTTATACGGTCAACCTTATGGAGGAGAGCGTTTTACGTGGGAACGCAGCCATTCTCAAATGTCATATTTCGACATTCGTAACTGAGTATGTTAGTGTGTCGTCCTGGATAATCTCAGAAGGTGAAACCGATGAGTTGGAAATAAAAGCCGAATCTAACGAATTGGGTATTGTTCCTTCAAAATAGATTTTTGTGCTATCCAATAACCCTTTTCCCATTCCTCAATTTCGTATCATCTTTTTCTCATTTATTTTTTTACAAAGCGCGAGTTATATTGTACTTTTCAGTTGTGTCTCAAGCATACACAGTAAATTTAATGGAAGAAAATGTTCTGCGTGGAAATTCAGCGATTGTTAAGTGCCACATACCAAGTTTTGTGACAGAATACGTTACGGTTTCATCTTGGATTATTTCTGAAGGAGATGTTGATGAGTTAGAAATTCAACTAAATCAGACATTCAATTTAGGTATTCAATAATATGTAACAAGGACCGAATTCCCACATCCATCCCCTTAAAAAAAATTGATAGATACACCAAAGCTCCTTGACGGCGTTCATCATTCATGCGATGTTGTCTATTTTCAGTGGTTTCCCAATCATATACGGTAAATCTCTGGGAAGAGAATGTCTTACGCGGAAATGCTGCTATACTAAAATGTCATATTCCAAGTTTCGTCACCGAGTATGTCACGGTCACTTCCTGGATTGTCTCTGAAGGGGAACAGGATGAAGTGGAAATAAATTTGAATTCCGATTTTAATTTAGGTAACATTCCCCGAGAATCTCACCCCACGGCATCCTTCCTTTCCCGCATTTCCTCCTACGTTGTTCATATAGGCATGTTTATTATAGTTCGATTCGGATTAGTTCAATTGCTATGTTTATTGTTTAAGAAAAGTTATAACAGTAATTTGATATTATTCTAATTAACATTGACGTAACGATTTCAGTCGTGTCTCAAGCTTATGATGTGAAATTTTGGGAAGAATACGTTTTGCGGCAACGCTGCTATCTTGAAGTGTCAAATTCCGAGTTTTGTCTCTGAATACGTCGCAGTAAGTTCCTGGATAATCTCTGAAGACGAGAAAGAGCGGGAAATTAAAATGAACGCTTCTTCCAACCTAGGTACACTATCTGACTGATTCTGAGTCGGTGTTTGTTCCTTCCATCCTTGTTCAACCTCTTCATCCCAATTGCCAAACAATTATTTACTAAAACTGACATACTGACTTCTGTTACAACTACCCAATCATTTTATATAGTCGTCTCAGGTGACACAATATTGTTTCAGTGGTATCTCAGGCATACGCCGTGAACCTGATGGAAGAGTACGTTTTGAGAGGCAATAGTGCTATTTTAAAATGCCACATACCAAGCTTTGTATCAGAATATGTTAACGTCATCTCTTGGATCATCAGCGAAGGCGAAGAGGAAATAGACATGAAATTAGAGTCAACAAATAATTTAAACGGTACGAAGTAAAGTTGTTTTTCAGCTTTAATCAGCCTACATATATTTGCCTTGATAGTATAAACATGTCAGGGGAATAGTAAAATGTCTTCCTGAATGTCATTGACCACATCCATTGCTAGGGTTGCATACCTATGTATGGCTTAGTTTAGGGCATCGTTCCTTAAATGGGTTCCCGTGACTCCATGGGCCTCACGGCTCACCTTTATCCTTTATCCTTCTTCCTTAGTCTAATGCACGCACTGACATTTATAAGTAAATCACAACCTTATGTTGTGTTGGATAAATTGAATTGTTTATTTCAAACTTGTAAATGTTACCAGTTTAATGCAACAGTTATTTTTACTTGCTTTACAGAGGGTAAATACTTAGTGCTTCCATCTGGAGAATTACATATTAGAGATGTTGGACCTGAAGATGGTTACAAATCATACCAATGTAGAACAAAGCACAGACTTACTGGTGAAACCCGATTATCTGCTACGAAAGGACGACTTGTTATTACCGGTGAGTTAAAAAAATGTTTAATTAATAAAGTGTCATCAATTCATGTTTTAGTTTTTATTTTACACATTCGTATGGTTTCTCATCATGAATTAATGGCGCGATTATTTACTATTTTCACAGTGAATAGTGCTTCTTTTCACATAGAAAACTAGATACTTATTGTAATAAAATGTTATATTAATGTCACTAAACGCTTACATTCCGTTTTGAAAATTTCCATTGTATGCATGTGTTAATCACTATTCACTGTAACACATTTTTTTTTTTTTAAATAAATAAACAGAAAACAATTAATGTTCTCATTTAA
Source organism: Sesamia nonagrioides (assembly GCA_017933935.1). NCBI lineage: Eukaryota > Metazoa > Arthropoda > Insecta > Lepidoptera > Noctuidae > Sesamia > Sesamia nonagrioides. The sequence continues at coordinate 1,191,395 of JADWQK010002354.1, forward strand.
ACATTTTCGAACAATCCTTTAAGTTTAAAATTGTGTGGACATAGCCCTTGTTACTGTTTAAATGAGAATATAAATCTGATTTTAAATAATATGTAGACTTTCTGTGCAATAATTATAATCTTTATGTGTCTTAATTACATACGTAGTTACATTGGTCGCTATTTTAATTTTACATACTAATTTAACGTTCAAGCTTTTATTTAAAAAGATTATTTTTATTGTATTATGTTTTATGAAGCTTAAATACACAAATATTGTATTGTGTCTTTAAGCTTCCATTTTGGACTTGTAACTTGCCTGAATGTTGGGATAGGGTACCCTGCAGAGCCTTGACTCGCGGTAGCTTTGATATCCATAGAGATTAGTAGGGGTGTTTAGGGCGTATTTTCCGTTTGGATGTTTTGGTGTCCTCTGTTCGTGAACTCACCTTCTCCCAACATGCGCAGAGCCGGTGGGCCGGGTACCTCCCAAGTTCCCTAGCGCGTCGACCACAAGTGGTTACCAGTTTACCGAGCTCTCCAGCCTCTCTGTCCTGTGCCCAGCACAGGCTTATCCAGCACCGATGTACCGGTAAGACTCACATTAACGTCGTTTACGTAATTCCTCAGAGCCCGTAGGGCGTGTACCACCTAGGTTGGCTACGACACAAGTTGGCATGATGTTTGTAGCCACGTCGACAGCGTCATTTACATTACAATGTCCAGCACAGGCATTTCCTGTCCCCATATTCAGGTATGGCATTTCGCTATTCTAGTAATATTATGACCATTTTTAGAACCCGTTGGCCGCGTACCTCCCAAGTTTGCGTCTGTTTTGACTGGAACCATGTTTGAAGTTAAAAAAGGCGATTCTTACGCTTTGCAGTGTCCCGCCCAAGCGTTCCCAACCCCTCTGTTCAGGTAATTTAAACTTCAAACTTTTCTTTTCGCTGCATCTATAGAGCCAGTCGGACGCGTTCCGCCAAAATTTGCATCTGTCGTCATGGGAACTATGATTGGAGTCAAGAAATTATATTCATTTGCCCTACAATGCCCTGCGCAGGCGTTCCCAGTCCCGATTTTCAGGTACTTCTGCCATTCTTGCCACCTATAATACTTATATCGTAGTATACCAATATAATACATTCAATTTGCTTCAGAACCTATGGGAAAAGTATCACCAAAATTTCCAAGTTTAGAAAAGAGTAGACTTTTCAACTATGACAGCAATCAAAGTGTAGCGCTTTTATGTCCCGCTCAAGCATTCCCTGCCCCAATGTTTAGGTAAGAAAATTCTGTTAGAATATTATGAGTTTATAACAAATATTATAAACGTTCATTTCATAGAGCCTATGGGAAGAGTATCGCCAAAGTTTCCAACTGGAGACATAAGTAGGACGTTTATTGCTAACATGGGTGATGGAGTACCTTTACTTTGCCCTGCACAAGGATTCCCCGCTCCAACATTTAGGTAATTTTTAAACTGTCTATCGTTCTTATAATCACACAGAACCCATGGGCAAAGTCTCACCGAAATTTCCATCAACTGAGACTGGACGCAGTTTTACGTTCTCCTCCAATTCTTGTGTGACAATGCTCTGTCCTGCTCAAGCGTTTCCAGCCCCACTTTTCAGGTACATTGATTTATCTTGGTCTCATCTCTTTAGAACCTGTTGGGCGAGTATCGCCCAAATTCCCTTCGATGGATAGTTCAAGAAGTTTCAGCGCGGTATATAACACCAGCTTGACGATATTATGTCCAGCACAGGCATTCCCGGTCCCAGTATTCAGGTAAAAAATCCCATTGGATTATGCACCACAAAAGTAAATTTGATTTGATCCTAGAGCCCGTTGGTCGTGTTCCACCAAAATTCACAACAGGCGACAAAAGTCGTGCATTTGATGCAAACGGAGGTGATAGCGTCACTCTTTTGTGCCCCGCTCAAGCTTACCCTGCCCCGGCCTTCAGGTATATTAGAAGATATGGATTATAATATCTCTTATGTAACTTGTTCTTAGAGCCGTTGGGTAGCGCCGCTCCGAAAGTAGCAACAAAAGTGATCGATATAACGGAAGTATCTCTCAGTAACACTGTCACATTACTTTGTCCCGCGCAGGCTTTCCCCGTTCCGATATTCAGGTAAAATTGATTAATTTCACTATGTAGCAAAATGGTTATATTTATGTCCAGAGCCTGTAGGAAGAGTTCCTCCGAAGTTCCCAACACTGGATAGTACTAGAGGTTTCAGTGCCCTTATAAATGCTAGCGTAACGCTGCTGTGTCCCGCTCAAGCTTTCCCAGTACCTTTATCCAGGTAAACTTAAATAATTTGTATCTATTTTCTTCTAGAGCCAATTAATAGTGCCCCGCCAAAAGTACCTACTAAAACTATAGAGTTTGTGGAATTCGCGATGGGCTCCAGCGTTACGTTGCTTTGTCTGGCACAAGCATTCCCGGTCCCTGTCTTTAGGTGAGTTTTAACTCAACAATAAAAGGAGTCGTTTGTTTTTAGAACCAGTTGGTCTAAAAGCCCCTACATTCTCTACGGATTTCAAAATGGCGTGGTATGTAAAGGACGTTAAGCAGGGCTTCGCGTTACTTTGTCCGGCACAGGCATACCCCGCCCCTTTATTCAGGTATTTTTACTCTTGAATCTTTCTAGAACCAATCGGCTCCAAAGGCCCTTCGTTTTCAAGCGGTTCAAAACTAGCCTGGTTTGAGATTCGACAAAAACAGGATTTTGCCTTAATATGTCCGGCCCAAGGGTATCCTGTACCAGTATTTAGGTGAGAACTTTAACCGCCTCTTACTCTCTATAATTTTCCAGAACCCGTTGGTTCCAAGCCCCCCACATTTTCCACGGAAGACAAATTGGCATGGTTTATTAGTAGGCCTGTAGGACAAAGTTTAGCTTTGCTATGTCGGGCCCAGGGACATCCCATTCCTGTATTCAGGTACATAACTACAATATTTTATAATTTTAGAGCCAATTGGATCCAAGTCACCCACATTTTCCACCGATAATAAGTTTTCTTGGTATATGAGGAATACTGGCCAGAGTATAAACCTCTTATGTCCAGCTCAAGCTTATCCAGTACCAGTGTTCAGGTGAATAAATTATACCTAATATTTTCAATTATAGAACCCGTTGGCTCAAAGTCCCCTACATTTTCGAATGACGTTCAGTTCTCTGGGATAACTCGTAAAACTGGTCAAGATTTTGCTCTTTTGTGTCAAGCGCAAGCATTTCCAGTCCCAGTATTCAGGTAAGAATATTATGTATTTAAATCATCAATGATGTTTAACTTATATTTGTCACAGAACCAATCGGGTCCAAAGCACCGTCGTTTTCTTTGGAATACAAAAGCACTACACTTACGAAAGTAATACAACAAGCCATAATTCTTTTATGTCAAGCTCAAGCTCACCCTCCTCCCGTATTCAAGTGAGTCTCTCATAACTTAGGTTATGTTTTCTTGGTTTAGAACCAGTAACAGCGAGAGCACCTGCATTTCCTACTTCCGCAAGTTCTTACAATTATGAAATAGAAGCTAATTCTGGTGGTTCTATGCTTTGCCAGGCACAAGGGTACCCCGAACCAATCTTCAGGTAGGTTCTGTTTTTGACTTTGTTGTCCCTCTTTTAGAACCCGTTGGTGCAAAAGCTCCTTCTTTTTCCACTGATTCCAAGGGCAGTATATTCGTTAGAGAAATTGGGCAAAGTTTTGCATTGCTCTGTCAGGCGCAAGCATCCCCAGTTCCTGTGTTTAGGTAAGTTGAAATTAATAAATTGTTTGTTTCTCCAGAGCCCGTAAGCTCCAAGCCGCCTAGCTTCTCCACTGATTTCACTCTGTCAGCGGTAACAAGACATAAGGGTCAAAGTTTCGCATTATTATGTCAAGCTCAAGCTTTTCCTATACCGGTTTTCAGGCAAGTGTCGAAAGATCTATTTTAATAAATACGTATTTCTAGTCAATTGATTTGGAATAGTTCATCTTTTATATTAGATGGTTTCGACAAATTTCTTCCGAGATAAAAAATCTCTTGGCTCAAGTAATAACTTGTTATAATTTGTATGCAGAACCCGTCGGATCCAAAGCTCCTTCTTTTTCAACTGAATCAGCTCTTTCGTCTATAAAAAGGCATCAAGGTCAAAGTTTTGCTCTACTTTGTCAAGCTCAAGCTTTTCCAGTTCCAATTTTCAGGCAAGTTTCAAAATTCATTTTATTAATTAGTACAAATAATCTTATAGAACCAGTTGGCGCTAAGTCGCCGACATTTTCCACTGAATCAATGGGAAGCATTTTTCGAAAGCGCGAGGGACAACCTTTTACACTTCTTTGTCAGGCTCAGAGTTATCCCGCTCCAGTTTTCAGGCAAGTGTTTTTTTTTTTTCTCACATCACAGAACCTGTGGCCTCCAAAGCACCAACTTTTTCTACGGACGCTCGTAGTACAACTTTTATACGCAACGTCGGACAAAGTTTCGGATTACTGTGTCAAGCACAGGCCTTTCCCGTACCGGTATTCAGGCAAGTTTCTTGATTGATTTGGTCACTACTTCTGAAATAAGATTTTAATGCCTCACTTCCGTTTTAACTTTAGGGCTAAATATATTTTCCAATTTTATGTAGAGCCGATCGGGAGTGCAGCGCCAAGCATTACGACAACACAAAAAGCTGCTGTATCTTACCCCCAAAATACTTCGCTAGCGCTTTTGTGCCCTGCGCAAGGATTTCCTGTGCCAGTTTCAAGGTGTGTCAGCTTGTGTTTTTTGTTGTTAAGCCCAGTCATCGAGATGTTACAACTCTCAAAACCAGAAGTAGGTAATATTTTCAAACAGAATTCTATGAACCCTTTCACCTTGTCGGCGTCGAGGGCGTCTCGTCTGTAAGCGTAAGTCATGTCTTATTTTACATAAATACTTCTGAAAACTGAGTAAAGAGTCACTTAGAGTATGAAAAAAAAACGATCCAATCTGGGTTTGCAAAATAGTCGTCTCTGTAATTACAGAACCAACCAATAAAATTGCCCCTCGAAAGGATTCTACTAAAAACTTTGAGGGGTGGGAAGTGTTCACCGTGGCGCAAATGGACGTGGCATACTTAACGTGTCAAGTTGCAGCTTACCCGGCGCCCGTATTTAGGTGAGTGGGCAATACAAGGACGGTTTTGCATTCCAGAGCCGACCGGTAGGACGGGGCCAAAGGTGACGGGCGACGGGCTCAATCGACATATAGGTCGACAAGGTGAAAGCCTCGCGCTCCTTTGCGACGTTCAAGCTTTCCCAGCCCCTCTTACGAGGTATGGCCTTTAAAGACTTAGGGCCGGCCGCCGGCATCTCACGCATTCATTTATCACGTAGTCATTTCATACCACTATCATCCAATGTACTGATATCCGTTGTTATTGCAGTCTGTTGCGGCGGCCGCCCCGCCCACTCGTGACATGAAGGCGTGATGAATCGCGGCCGGCCGCGCGTCCTATTACCGTCCCCAGCCAAAGTAACGATTGAGCGGCGTAGACACCTGTTGGTAAGTGTCAGGGTGTTCTTGCTTTCGTTCAAACGCTTTAATCTTTACTTTGTGCTTTTCGTGAGTCAAGGCTGCACTTTAATAATTTTTATAGCAAAAGAACAGCCCTGGTCTATGCGGTAGCTTTATATTAACTCTGTCCCAACGGATAGCTTTTTTATGTTAATTATATCTTCGTAAACATCACTGTTATTTCTCAATGTCATGGTTTGAATTTCTTCGCAATGTGTATTTATTATACACTTACATACATGTGCAGTGTAGCGGTTTAGATTGTTTCTGTTTCTTCTTTAAGAACCAACAAACAGTATTCCTCCCAAGCTGTCTAGTGGTCGTTTACAAGAATCTGAGTTGAAGGTCGGAGAAACGGGCACTATTTTATGTCTCAGTCAAGGTTATCCAGTTCCTGGATTCAGGTGGGTGGCTCTAGGAACACTATTCCCGAGTAGATATATGTAACTGTAGACTACCTATCATCTTAATCTACTAATTATGTCTCGAGTAACTTTATTATTTGCATTCATTGAGGAGCTACCAACGTTCCTGATCCCTATAACTTAAATTAAGATACATAGCTACTTGACTGAACTTGTTCTCTTTTGTTCTAGATGGTACAAATTCGTTGAAGGCACGACCAGGAAACAGCCAGTTACCCTTGATGACAGAGTAAAACAAGTATCAGGAACCTTGATTATAAAAGAGGCTAAAGTTGAAGACTCTGGAAAATACTTGTGTGTTGTGAACAACTCTGTTGGTGGTCAGTATATACATATATTGTTTGTAACCGAAGAAGTAGGTACTGCTCCTTTAATAAGATTTGAAAGTAATTACCAATCTTTCATTTGCAGGCGAATCCGTAGAGACCGTTTTGACCGTGACTGCACCCCTTAAAGCTGCTGTGGAACCTGCTACGCAAACTGTTGACTTCGGAAGACCAGCTGTATTTACCTGCAGATACGAAGGAAACCCAGTTAAAACTATCACATGGCTTAAGGATGGCAAGGACATAAAGCACCATGATGCTACTCTAAGGTAGGACAACATTGATATTTTTCCTTGTTGACCTATTTAATCATTTTGCAGATACCTTCACGATGCGGCGTAAGTATTTAACGTAAATAAGAACGTAGAATTGATAACATACTTCCTTATTACAGGATTGAATCAGTGAAGAAAGACGACAAGGGAATGTACCAGTGCTTTATTAGGAACGACCAAGAAAGTGCAGGAGCCAGCGCTGAACTGAAACTGGGAGGACGATGTAAGTAGAAACAACAACCTTTGAGCTTCCATAAAATTCATGCTTATTAGGTTATTGTCAGTTAATATCCAAAAATTCCATTTTCAGTCGAACCACCACTGATCCGTCACAGCTTCGGCGAACAGACTTTCCGCTCCGGCCCATCCCTCCGTTTGAAATGTGTCGCATCCGGCAACCCCACTCCCGACATTTCTTGGCTTTTGGACGGCGAGAAACTGACGAGCGGCGAAAGGCTTCAGATCGGACAGTTTGTTACTGCTGATGGCAACGTTGAATCTCACTTGAACATCTCTTCCGTGCATACCAATGATGGTGGATTGTACATGTGTATTGCGTCTAGCAAGGTAAATAATATAGATTCTATTGTTTTTGGAAGGTATATACTGCTCCATCCAAATAGGAACCCAAAATAAGGGAAATAGGATCCCCTTTAATAAGAGTTCAAAGAGCAAATTGCGTTGCACACACTTTTTTTTTTTTAGTAAGTATAAACTAGCGCTTGATTACAATCCCGCCTGATGGTAAGCAGTGATGCAATCATTGATGGTAAAGCGCGCTAGTTTATTAATCCCATTCACTTAAAAAAACTTAGTGAATAGGACGTAAGACGGCAGTTGAGCGAGGTGGTGTACTGTTAAACCCAACAACACGACCAACGATGCTGCGCCAGAGGGAGATTGATGTGCAGACCCTCCACGACCAAACTCCCGACACAACAACATTTGGCGCATCGTACCCGGCACACATCGCAACACAACTGCTCAGACCCGTCCTCTGTACGGCTTCACCAGACATCATGCCGGAACACGACGAATCGCTTGGCGGCAAGAATTTTCTGGTGGGTGGTAACTTCTGCCGGCAGCCGATGTTATGGCCTACCACCGAGAAAAAATTGTTGCGAAAGAAATAAAAAAAAAACCGGCCAAGAGCTTGTCGGGACAGGCACAGTATTCCGTAGTTTCCTGTGCGTCACAAAGAGTTAAAATATGGTCTATTTGTTACATTGACATTTTGACATAATAAGTACGGAATTCTAAAAACGGGCCCACGAAGGACGGCTCTGTGATAACTAAAGAAAGAGTTATATATTCCAACTGCACTGACCGCCTTCAGCTTTTGGGAGTTGAGTCATACCTAAACTTTGGGCGATTCATTAAGCCCAAATCCAAAACATCTGCACGGAAATTAGAGGTTATGGTAAAGGTCCGGCGGTACTTCAGGCCGGGACAGGTTCTACTATTTATACAACAGGTCCGTTCGTGTGTGTAGTACTGCAGCCACGTTTGGGCTGGTGCCGCAAAATGCCACCTGGCTACTTTGGAATCAGTGGAGAGGCGTGCGAAGAGGCTAATTGGCGACCCTGATCAGCCTCCTAATCGGCGAACACATTTTTGTCAAATGATTATTAGCTAAGGGACGTTATGTATATTGGATTTTTGGTGGTAATTTTGGATTGCGCGAATCGATTGTAATATGTCTTTTTATTTTTTTTATTTGAACGTATATTCGTCCAGGATAATAAAATGTCTATAGTTCAATTTTAGTTCAGAATTTTTTTATAAAATTTTTCAAAAACTGTTCAACCTTTCAAGTACAAAAAGATAAAAAAAAATGTGATTTTTTTTAACTTTTTAGTTTTTAAGTAGTTTTGTTTTAGTTTTTCATATTTCTTAAACTTATGGTTCAAAAGTTAGACGTTATTCATAAGGTAGACGTAAGAGGGGAGGGGGACGCATTTTTTACCTTTTATTTTTGCACTTTCTTGGCGTGATTGATACAGATATTAGTACCAAATTTCAGCTCTAGTGGTAACGTTCACTGCGATTATCCGCGGA